>JAGFMF010011629.1:2008178-2040925 GCA_019455555.1 Galemys pyrenaicus
CAATTTTCTTATATATTTTGGTGCTCCTTCATTAGGAGCATAAATGTTGATGATTGTTGTGTCTTCCTGGTTCATTGTGCCCTTGACCATTATATAGGGGCATCAGAGGAATCTTTAGGGGTCATGTTTGGGGACAATCTTTGAGTTTCTTCTCACTAAGGAAAGGAATAGTTCTTAGCAAGATATAATGCAGAGATAATCTCTGCATTATATGAAATTAACTTTAATTAGATTTGGATTTCTTTTGTTGCATTCTGTTTAAACATGTATCATTTATGTTTGTCTTATATAATAGCAATAGGTTTAATTATACATCTTTGATATAGAATCTCCATTATAAATTGGAGCAAAGTGATTACCTGAAATTTATTTAAATTACTATAGATATACTAAGTAAAACTGTCACAAAATCTGAGTAATGCATTCAGAAATGCATTCAATCAACAAATGTATATTAATGCTTAAATCCTTTATATGCTACTGTTTAATTCAAATTACCAAAACATTTTCATGACTATTACAATAAAACGAAATATAAGTGAAAATTATTTAGTAAACACTTGACATATACCTAGAACTCTATTACTTATTATTATTAATAAAAGTATACGTTCCCTAATAAGAAATACGAAGTGTTAGGCAGATGTTATAATGATATGTGATCTTTACCATCTTGAAACTTATGGTTTAATAGGGAATTCAGACAAACAACAAAACCAACAAGTGTTAGTAAATATCATGATAGACTAAGTACTCATTTCCTTAAGTACACAACAGGAGCAAGTTATCCAACCTGTTACCTTCTTTGTATATGGTGCTGAAGCACAGAGTTTAAATGTTTAATCCCTTCTTTTTAATGAAGCAATGCCTTAATCTGATATCTTTATGTCCCATTTCCATTCTGTTTTCACTGTTCTCACAATCAGTGATTGGACATGTATTTTACTTACTAATCTTTCTGGATGGAAAGTTCCCTTATTTTGAGTTGGAATTGAAAACTTATATCCAGTTGGGCAAAAAGATATGCTCCTTAACAAATATTTATGAAGCATAATAATTATGCTCTTATGAGCAATATTGTAACTGTTACAATATTTAGTAGTTTAGAGATTGATTTGCCATTTCACACCAATGACAAATGAGTAATTGTGTGTGTGTGTTTGTGTGTGTGTGTGTGTGTGTATAGAAGAGATGGGATGTAAGCCAGAGGTACAGGGGATACGAGGATTCACCAGAGACAGTGGGTAACAGAACATGCAGATTTACTGAAATACAATGTGGAGGGGAGCAGTGGGTGAGACAGGAGAGGTCTGCTATGCCATATATGGCTCAACTCCTTGGCCTGGAATGGAACTCAGGACATAGTGGTGACAGCACTGAGACTTAATCCTTAGGCCACCAGGGAGGCCCTTTTATATATAACATTCTATTTCTTCATATAGATCTTGAGGTAGAGCTCTAACTAGGTAGATAATGAAAATTAACTTCCATGAAAGAAAGCAAAATACTATATTGAGGATTGATCAAGAATCACCAGTAGTTAATGAATTTTTTACAAAAAAAAATTCCAAGATTATGATCAGTCTTCAAACTACACAGTTAAAGGTAAATTATCCAATTATTCTAGTTGAAGATGTTTAACTGAATGTCCATGACCCTCGAGAGTCCCATTACTGGGTTCAATGGGGGTTGGGTGGTGCTGTAAACCTATGGACAATTTTTACTGTCCAAGTCTATATATGCCTCTTTCTGGAAAGCAGAACTATAATGATAAGGTAGGAACTGTCTTCTGGAAGGTGTGACAAGTCAATTAAAATCTAAGAGAGACCAGATGACAGGAGAAGTAGAAGCAAGTAGCTCCTTCCAAGTGTAAGATGGAACTAGATGACTTAGTGAGTCGCTCTTCTAACTTTCAAAACTTCATAAGATTGAATATGAGTCATTTTTTCAGTATGTTCCAAATGGCTATAAAGTCCTTATTATGACAGCTTCCTTAGGGGTGAGCTATTTGATCTGTGACTTGAAAAGTCTTGTCTTCCAGCATGTGATTTTCATCATGAACACAGAAGAGAATCTTTGTGACATATGCGCAGCATGGCTTCCACATTGCCTTGGATGGACAGATGGACATGTTCAGCATATTATAATTATAAGTAATGATCTAATATCCTGAGATTACTTTGAGCTTCATTCAGCTCTATTAGAGTGTCACCTTTAGATATAGTTAGGAGAACTGTACCATTAACTTTTTCTGTGGCTCAGATTAATATCATGAGAGGCAATATTTTGTCAAAGCTCAAACTTGAAACTCTTTTTCCTGGGTTCAGATTCTATCCATCACTTAGTTGCTCTGTTATTCTGAGTAATTTTCATGATTGTCTCTGCCCTGTTGTAGAATAGTGATGGTAGTAAGTTTACCTACTGCAGTGGACCTATTCTTAGAATTAAATGTTACTATTTATTATTAGTTAGAACAGTGTCTGGCACATAGTAAAAACTATTTTTTGAAATAAAATGAATTTCTAAAGTCCATGTTGATGGATGGATATTATCTAAATTGCTAGAAGCTCTATATTCTGATTTGATTGCCTGATTCTACTGCCTACCATTAAATGTTTAACCCCTCTACTGCTTGCTGCAGTAAAGGTTTGGGTTTGATGAGAAGGAAAAGTAGTCCCAGTTGCTAAAACAATTGTGGGCTTGGATACTAAAGCAATTGTTATAGAACATGTTTTCTTATTTGTACATTTGTAAATAGGTTAGCTCAAGTCTTTGGGGTTAGGGAGGGTTGGTATAAAAGAGTTGGAGAGTGCTAAGGAAAGAAAAGGCACTAAGGTAGGGGAATGATTTGGGTTTGGGGAAATTATCAATGTCAGCAATTTGCCTAAATTCTGATCCTGCTCAAAAAAACTTGGGCATTTCAAACATACACAGCAGGTCCTCGAATAAGATTGTTTCGAAATCATTTAGTTAGAATGTTGATGATGAAAAACATTGATTACACGGGAATTTAGATGTTTGGTGATGCTTTTGTGACCACAAATGTGCTGTAGGAACTTAACTTTCTATGAGCCTACTGTAATTCACTTTCATTATTCATCATTTTGCTTAAAATCATAGTTCCCATGAAACTTTAGAAAACATTAGGATCTGCTATCTTGGGGTTGTTGGATGTTGATATATATTGAGTTCCAGTTCCAGACCTATTCCATAATACATTCTTTAATCAGAAGAAATAATTTTCTCTTATACTGTGAGATCTATAACAACATGTTTTATCCATCTTAAATATGTTTATGTTTTATTTACTTACTTACTTATCACTTCTAAGCCTCTTAATCTAACTGAGCCAAAGGACACAATAGGACATTCCTTTTTCAGCAGCATTTGCTAATTAATCTCTTTACATGATTGGTGTCAACGTTTTCCTGCATACTGTCACATGGTGCTTGTCTAAGTACTGAGCTGTTGCAACTGTAATCCACACCTGTAATCACTCACCATCCTTGAGACTTCTAGTTACTACAGAATCTAAATTAGAGTGTTCCCAGGAGATAGTAGAATAATAGCTTGGATTCCATCAAAACTTATTCTCACTAAGGTTTATCACAGAGTAAATTTTCTAGATAAATCAAGTCTCCAAATGCTACTATTGATGAAATAGATTCTGTAAAGATTGACTGTATATGTTAAAGGAATCCTACTAATTTACTTTTCTATGAGAATAAGGTAAGACAATTATATGTAAAGGGATGTTTTCCAAATTAGACTCATCCTGAGAATTACATGGGGAAATTGATCTATGGTCAGCTCTGAAATCTTTATTTTAGACAAATATCCCAAGTAGTTTTAGAATCAGGGTCATATATCCTTATAAAGTGAGGTACAAAATGGTTCGGACTTACTAGGATATTTAAGGGAAAGTTGACAGTTTTTTGAGACTTAGCAGAATGAATCTCTTCTGGGCTTATAATCACTGCTTTTATAAATCAGAGAAATTAGATGCAGGAAGCTTGAATAAAAATAGAAGTCTAGAGGATGCAAGCTTTACAAACCATTTCTATTCAACAATGCTGACATATTTTTTACATAATGAAAACAAAAACATAATTGCCAAAAAATTATAGCTGTAATTCACATCTCAAAACAATAATCATGCAGCTTTACTTAAAATCTTGAGAGAATTGTGTAGGATTGATAACATGAGAAAAATTATATTATCAGTCTAACCCATAGGAAGCATAGGGACTAACAGTTATAAATGTTGGCTAAAATTTCTCCATGGTTATCCAATAGTTAAATCAGACACATCAATTTATTGATGTTAAAAAGAACAAAGCACAAAGACAAAGGGATTTCTTCATTTTTTTTAACCTAGGTGTAGTGACATAGATTATGAAAATATAATTTAACTCTCAAATTGGCCAAAGCTCTTTTTGATAATAAAAGGTGGTGAATCAAAACAAACTCATACCTGAAGTCCAATGTCAATTTTTTTCCATTGTACCCCTTAGTATCTGTCCATAGTCTGAGTTCCTAGAGTTCTAATTGATAGTCCTGTCAATTATTGGTCCGCAGTTCTCGATAATTGAGTGATATTTCCTTATTAGTTCATCATTCTTGGTCTCAAACTGTCCTTGAGCAGCTTCTTAGGATCTCAGTTCTTTAATTCCTGATCAAACACTAATGTCTTATAAACTTAAGGAGTTATACATAGATGTCAAAGATGATCTTTATATAGACATTTTTCCCTGAGTCTTTATTAATTGTATGCTAACTGGCAAATCCATAAGAAACTATATCTCTCATTCCATAAATCTTCCCCTGCATTTGCAGTATTGCAATCAATACAATATCCATGTCACTTTATCTATTTTCTCAGTGTCATTAATACAAGCTGCACTGTAAATGTACTCCCAGAAAATTTTCCTCCTCCTGTCTACTTTTTTATTTCATGCCACTGTCACTGCAATGAAAACCATCTTCACTGAGAAAAATCAGGCACTGGCCTCTATAGGGCAAGTGAGAACAGTTAGAAAGAGAGAAGTAGGGGGTTTCATGTGTGCACATTGTTGTACATATTGATTATTTTAACAGATTTATTTTCATCAGGATTCTATTCTCTTTATTTATTATTCCAGGACATGACTGGCTAGGAGTCCATCCTGCGATGGAACAGATGATCATTTTGAAATTTTCTTGCTTACTCATGTTCGTTTTGTTCGGGTCCTACGTAAAGTCACTCCACGATGTCCCAAAGTGGCATACTGACAATTTTGATTTCATTAATAATTTGAAACTCAAAACACAGTCAGTGAATGAAAGAGACCCTAAACTTCCCTTTCTCCTAAAAGCAGACATTTTCTTTGATCTTCCTCCTCTCTGTTTACCCTGAAAGTAGGAAATAAATCTCTATAGGCCTCCCTGGTGGCTCAGCGGGTTGAGCGCAGCACTGTGAAGCATCAATGGCACAGCAGCACAAGCAGCGAGAGTTCAATCTCTGGCCAGGGAGGGGTCTCACATGGCGCAGCAGACCTCTCCTACATCGCCCGCTGCTCCCTTCAGCAGTGTATTTCAGTCGATATGCCTGTTCTGCTCCCCCCTTTTCTCTGGTGAATCCTCTCACCTCTGGCACCTCTGGCCTGTACCCCTGCTCTTGTATGCATAAATAAAAAAAAAAACACTTTAAAAAATAAATAAATATCTGTAAATCTCTGTAAAAGTTACCCTCACTGCATCAGGACAAGAACTGGGGAAGCTTTGTAAAACAAAGTCTGCTTAGTTTACTAAGTTCCTTGTCTAAAACAAAACTTTCAAGAATTTTGTTCTGTGTCTGTTCTTCACAAATTTTTCTTTTTTTTTTTTTTTGCTACTTCGTATAAAATCTATATACTATTTGTTTTGGTCATTCATAGTGTCCCTATCTTGTGGATCTCCTTGAGCACAACATTAAATCAGTCTTTTTCTCTTGCTAATATCGCAAGTGTCCATTTTTTTGGGTCAACCAAAGGATGTAAGGAGGAAGAATCCCAAAATTTTCCCCTATATTTCAAATGTCATCTGAACAGTTTGCTCTACAGACAATTATAATACATTATATACTTTTGCCATCATTTCTGAATTTAGTTTCTTGTAGCTAAAACTTTTCAGCATTTGCCTACTTTTGACATTGTTATGTATTCAAGCACTCTCATCTCACCTTTTGCATACTTTGCCACCCTGGAGATAAATAATCCAATCATTTAAACATCATTAGATCCAAAGGTGTTGAGAAAACCAATAAAAAAATACATAGGCCACTTTCAAACACTCTCATCTGACAATACATGCCCAGATCAGACCCAGACTAAAATCAATGGCTTTTCCCTTCCATAAAACTGCCTCTGGTCTACAATTTAAATTTCCTTTTTTTTTCTTTTTGTTTTAAAACTATCAAAGCATAAAAAACAGAGATCCAATTAAGATTTAACTTATTGTTAGGTAGTATGAGGAAAAGTAATGTCTTTTTTATGGTTCATTCACTGAACTATATTATTAGTTAGATTAAACAATATCTTTGAACATCATTTTTAAATAAGCACAATGGAAATTAGTAATGCCATTGCTATTCCTATGGAAACCAATGTGCGTTATCTACTTTGTGGGGCAACAAATTGTAAAGGATAACATGTACAGATTAATCTCTAATGTCTTTAAAGTATGAAATTCTTTACCAATCACTAATATAACAATTTGTATGGGAATACTTTATACTCTGAAAAACTATCAGCAGGTAGTAGGGAGAAAACAAAACATCATAAGGCTGGGAAATATACCAAATACTTAATCAGAGCTTTTTGTATATACCAAAAAATGATTGCATGTTTATAGCAGTATAACAGAAAAATTCTTCTCTGACAATTGTCAAAAAAGAATAAATAAAAAAATAGAACAATCAATATGCTCTGATTATCCTAGGAAAAAAACATACAATTTTCATTCTTAATAAAACTCAAACATCCGAGTCAGCCTCCTGCTGTTTTATTTGTATGTTTTTCAGTTATCAGTGTAACATTATAAAAACTCAGAATGAAACCAATTGTAGCAATATTGAAATTCTCAGAAGTGATATAAAATCTTATCTTCAATTATAATACAATTCCAAAAGCTGGTGACATTCTTCGAAAGCCTATATTCTTTCCCAGATACCATCTCAAGTGTGGAAGAAGCAAGCTCATCAGTTTCCATTTCTATAAGGCTCTGCATCCAGTGCAGGAAGAGGGACTCTGACTGTGTACTCCTGGGATTTTAGGTGAAAGCTTTTGTGTTAGAGGATTATCCAGATTAATCCTGTTTTTTCCATCCCTGTTCCTCAGAACACTGAAGATTCTGCTTTAGCCTTTCCAGGCCATTGCATATGGCTAAAGGATTTATTCTCCTCCTGGTTTCCTATTCTTATTTCTATTTCAGGATCGAACCTGTCTCCCTTGGTTCTTCCATAGCCTCTATTCATGGATTCTTATCATTGCCATATAACCAATTGTCTGTAATAAGATATTCTTTCATTTAAGTGGAGGAGTTGGGGGAAGAGATATAGTGGAGTAAAGGAACATGCACACTTGTCTGTACATGACTTTATTAACGAGTTGATTCCACATTTTGGATATTTTGTCAACAGTCTGTGAATCATAGCCTGAGTTCTGTTCCAAAACATGCCTGGTTTCCCATGGAGCATATCACTGCCAAATTAATTTACAAAAAACAAGTTCCAACCAACTTTCTTAATATAATTCCCAATGAACTATCCAATTAGTTTTATTCCTTTATAACCCATAGAATACACTTTCTAATGAATATAAGCTACCTTTGCACACATTATCTTGCTTCTGTAGGTTTGTTCATATTGAAAACTATTAGTTGGGCTTTGTCAACATATTCTCCACTATGTAACTGGAAACATACACACATACATATACACACACAGAGAAGCATATATACCGGTAACACTAGCCTTTTTACTCTATGATAAGGATTTTGTGTACACTTGAAATTATACACAATCAATGGAGGCATGTTTCATCCTGAACATAAGGTCTTAGACCAGGTTCTGCCACTAACTGTGTGACTGAACAACTCCTAGACAGATTCTTGAAGTTAAGTTTGAGTATCTGTTACTTCTTTCTGACTATTGTAAGAGAAATTGTCAATGTGGTCAAATGGTTGGACATCTTTGTAAAAACTACAGACATGGAAATTTTACCCATACAGTTTTCTATCCATGATAAATTCCCATTGAGTAAATGTTCATTTTCATTAGGTGCCATTCTACTGGTCATTGGCAATTTTTTTAATCTGGCAAGAAGTAATTGAGATAAGGATGGTGAATTTAGCCTACATGGGATATAAAATGTGGCTAGCAGTCACTTTAAAAAAAAAAAAGATTTATTTATTTTTGCATATAAGAGCTGGGGTGAAGACCAAAGGTGAAAGGTTGTAAGAGGATTCACCAGAGATGAGTGGGGAGCAGAAAAGGTAGATCTAATGAAATACACTGCTGAGGGGAGCATCAGACAAGGCAGGTGAGGTCTGCTGTGCCATGTGGTTAGCTCCCTAGCTGGGGATCTAACTCATGCTGCAGTGGCTGAGGATAGCTTCATAGTGCTGAACCCCTTGTACCACCAGGGAGGCCCAATCGCTTTTTGTAAATATATAGATGACCCAGTGTGGAATGGCTTGCAGAAATACCCTTCTGTCCACTATGTTGACATATCCAAGGTGATGCCACAAGGTCACAGGTCACCAGTTTTCAACCAATTACCTGATTAACATCATTTTTTTGGTACAGTCTCTAAAGTTTCTAATGTTCTGTATTTTCCTTATTACTAGACATACAATTTTATATTTATAATTTTGTATTCTTAAATCTTTCCTTATGTAATATGTGGGTTCCATAAGTCCTTAATCTACCTTTGTTTAAGTTAATTATCTATCTTGGGTCTCAAGTTTTCAAATCATAAATAAAGATTTGGATATTATTTCCATCTAATGCATCGAAGAGAATCTAATGAAACAAGAGGGTATAGGAAAAATAATAAATATTTCTTTTAAATGTAAGTCAATGCTACTTTCAAATTCTAATCAAAATAAAAAATTTCATTCTTGTTTTTCAAATATGGCAGGTCCTTCACCAATGTATTTCTGCTGTGCCTTCACATATAATTACCTCTCTTGTTTGGCAATTATAACTCAGTCTTCCAAATGTAGCGCAAGGTAAATCCTTCTGTATTAGAATTTTACTACTGTGTAATAAATCACCACACAGTTAACAGCTTAAAATAATATATATTTATCATTTCACAAAATCTGTGGATCAGAATTCTTGTCACAACTTACAAGGTCCTCTGCTCAGTCTCACAAAACTCAGGTTTTGGCTGAGACTGTAGTCTCATCAGAGGCTTTTCTGAGAAACAATTTACCTCCACACACCTGCTTTGGCATAATTCATCTTCTTCCAGATACACTCCTTAAGTCCTGTTTTCTTGCTGCCTGTCAGCTGTGGTCTGTTCTCAACTTCAATGTTCTTTTGCACTTATCTGTATAGATCTGGTCTCCATGTAATAACTTGCCCTTCACAACTAGCAAGGGACTACCTGGCCCCCAGAAAAAAAACTAGATAAGTAGATAGTGGTACCATTTAGTAATAAAATAGAAATAGGGATCTAAAAGGTTGGTATTAAGAGCCTAATTTGTGGAGATGTGTTAATTTTGAGATTCCCATCAGATGTCTAAACAAAGATGCAGTGAAAATTTGAGTTTGGAAGTGAGGGCCACACCTGGGTTGGAGATACACATTGACAAAAGCATGAACTTGGAGCAAGTTGGTCAAATTTTGTTTCAGATTCTAGATCCTCCATTTACTAGAGATATGACTTCCATCAACTCTCTTAACAGACCCTGTCTTGGTTTCATTGTCTATGAATGGAGATAATGGTCAATATTAATTAATTAACTCTGGGAAAATAAAGTAACTAGAAAGTACATTCAGGAAAGCATGCCTTAATACAAATGAGTGTATTATATATCTTACGACACTTGTAGAGCTGTAATAGGCATAAATAGGAAGAAAGAATACCAAAATTAGTCATTGAAAGGAAAGTGGTGCCATAATCGAAAGTTCAGACATTCTTTAAGTGGAAACCTCAAGATGAACTCTTCTGAATCGACAGCTGGCATTGTTCAATGTCTTGCCAGGAAAGACTTGAGCATATTAATTTCATTGAGAATCAAATGTAAGTCTCTGATTTGGAGCAATTTTTTTTTTTTTTAACAGAGCTAGACTGAGCTGGTAAGGCAGGTAAGGGAGTGTGTAGCTTGAAATCAGTTATTTCACAGGGATTTCATGTTATAGATTTCTCAAGCCAAGTTAAATACTGAGGTGGGAATTTCCATAAT
This sequence comes from Galemys pyrenaicus, assembly GCA_019455555.1. Lineage (NCBI taxonomy): Eukaryota > Metazoa > Chordata > Mammalia > Eulipotyphla > Talpidae > Galemys > Galemys pyrenaicus. The sequence goes on from JAGFMF010011629.1 coordinate 2,018,610, forward strand.
TTCCTGCTTACTAACAAAGGCTATCTGGGGTTGATAGCAGGCAAGTCCTGGTAGCCCCTTCAAATTCTTTGGCAAAATCAGGAAAATAAAAAGAAACAGCATAGAGGCAATATAGATTTAGTGCTGGAAATGTGCAATTGTAATCTGAAGGGAAGATAGAGACAGGGACTGAGAAATAGTTTCTGTGTATATTAAACAATGATGAGCTTTTTTTGTTTTGAAAAGTTTAATTCCATTCAAGACTTAGCAGCAGTTTCCCATTTTTTTCTTCTTCCTCCTTAAGGTTTCTGCACTTTTTCAAAGCTCTCTTTAATAGAAGCATAGAACCTTCTCAAAGTTCAAGCTTGTAACTGGAAAAGTAAACAAGCTGCAAGCTGAAAGCTCATTTGTATAAACAACATACCAGAGACCTTTCTATTCACTGATCTGCCACCTTCCCCAAGGTTATAACAACATTTCTGAATGATTTCCTTATCTATAACATAAGCAGGTGGGACTGATCTAGAAGGGAACTTCCTACTCAAGTAATTTTCTATTTGAATTGTCTCATATTAAATAAAGCAGGTAACACCTGGTCAGCATATGGCTCTATAGTAAGTCATTTGATTTTTCTTTTTAAAATGAGATAAAAATGGAAGACTGAGGAAAGAAAAACACATTTCATGTGGTAGGGCATTGCTGGTTTTTTTTTTTTTTTTTTGGAATATCCATTGTTTAGACACTATATGTATATGTATCTGCATTTTGCACCTGGAAAAAAAAATTCTGGAAAATTTGAGTGATTTTATGATGGAAATATTAAGGAAGAAATGTTAAAGAACATTATATTGATTCCACCTTTTATAGGAGGTGGAATCAATCACTATATGAAGGTCAAATATGAATTAAACTAATAATTAAATTTTGAAAGATGTTATTTGCCACAGTGATAATGGAAGTGAATGTATCAATTTTTGGATTGTTTTAAAATGAGACAACAGGATACATCAAGGATCTGTTAACATTTTTGTAGAATATGAATGGAATATAGAGAAATATGACTTGCTCTTTGTTATTCTTATGTTTTTACCATTTCCATTTTTTTCTCTTTTGCTACTGAAGAGGAGGGTAAACACTCCTAATTTGGAGCAGGGGGCATATAAAGATGACACGTCTTTCTTTTGTTGCCTAGCCATTTAATTCCTGTCCAGAGAGTCTGAGCAAAACTGTATATATATGAAGGCCAGAAGACAGTCAAGATACAGGACATTTCCAGAAAAACAATTTTCTTACTTTTCCGGGGGATGCCATAATTTCTATAAGCTCTTCAGTGGAAAGAGTAAAGAATCAAACTCAATAACTTTTGATGCTGGTAATTTTAAGATTTTGTTGAAATAGATATCAATTGATTTTTACCTTGATCTTCACCTCAGTGAAAATAAATCAATGTTTGTTTATTATAATCTCTGTAAGTCATATGCATCGCCAGCTAATAACATATTTTCTGATGTCAATAATATTTTGAGTTGTGAATAAAAGCATTAATAATTTTCCATTAAGCTGAAATGAGCATTAGAATTTACTCAGTTTCATTTTATTTCAAACATTTAGAATAATATGGAATTATTAAAAATTCAAGCAAATAATAAGCTTTGCCTTTCCTCCTCTTATTATTACTTCTTTCCTTTTAATATGTTTCTAATGCCGTATCAGTTCTGGACCTATAAAATAGAACTCATGTTTTTCGTAAAAGAAAACTATGAAAATTTAATCACAAAACTCAACATGTGTTTTTTTTCAGTGCTACTATTTGTCGACTCATTAATTTTAGCTTTTTCCATTTGCCCAGGAAATTTAGGAAGATCCTGCATGCAAAATGCAAAAGTAGTTTTTAGAGACTGGTTCAGTAATATAAAAGGTAATATGAGGCACAATCTTTACCAGTAGATTCTCTAAAGATGTGACTGGAATTTTGGCTGTGCTCGATATACGTGTTCACTGCAGCTTCCTATTTAGGCTTACTAGAGGAAGCAGAGAAACAAGAGCTTTTACAGTGACTGCGTGGATGCTATTTGTGTATGTGGAAGGACTAGTGGTGTTTGGGGGAGATAGAAGTGCATGTCAATGTTGACAGCGTAAACATATGATTAAGGACAGGATAAAATTCATCAAGCATCACCATGTAATTGTTCATACCTGCAAGGAAAGAGAAGTAAATGACTTATGCTGACTTGAAGTTAAACAATAGGTGGGATGATCTATTTTGAGGAGAACATCAAAAATTCGAGAAAGCAAAGAAACTCTGTGGTCAACAGTCTTAAATGGGTTTAACAGGTGTCATTATGTATTTGTGTATATCCTTGTGTTGTTGTGTAGTGCAGGTATAGATGTTTAATTTATAGAAAGTTTATTCTGCTAAAACTTCACTGTGTTACCCTTTTTTCCATTCATCATTTGTTTTTATTATCCACTTATCTGTGTGCATTCAAGTTCCTTGCTTCTAATTGCTGCATAATATTCCACAGAACACCTCCCTGATATGCTACAACATTGTGTGGGTTTCGAAAGTTATGGGCATTATTCATAGATAGTTCTAGTTCTGACATGTATGACTGCATGAGAGGGGATTTGAGGTATCTGACCATCTTTATATATAATTTTGGTCAAAGAGAGTGGGCAGATATAAACAGGTATCCCATATGGCCTGTAACACATTTGTTAATTTGTCAGTCTGGTTAATAAAAATTCTTCCGAACTCATCTTTCCCTCTTCACAGTGGCTGACTGTGTCAGAGGTGGTAGCTTCACCTGCTCTTCCCTCTCTTCTGAGCAAATACAGTGAGTTGACTTGTGAGTCTTTGATGGGAGCTTGCGCTGTGAACACAGCCAAATCTATGTTGTTGCAAATAAGGGGGTTTTGCGGTTCCCACAGCATAATATATTCTCTCCTGATTTAATCTTTGTAGATGCTCCTTCATCATACTGTGTCAGAATATTTTGGGGTTGTATAATCAGGATATTGGGGCATTGGCTGTGTACATTTTAAACTGAATAAGTATTGTGAGAGTGCTCTTGAGTAAAGTAAGCTCGTCTGGTTTCTCTACATCCCCACTAATAATCACCACTATTCAACTTCCTAGTTTCTGCCAATCAGGTGGTTATAAAGTGGTAAATTATTTTTACTTTAATTTGCATTTCTCTGATTACAAATGAGCTTGAGGATCTCTTCATATACTTGATAGCTATTTGTGTTTAAGTGTCTGTTTATCATCTGTTCCTATCATTTGCTCATATTAGCTTCTTCTACAGAAAGTATGTTTAAAATCATATAGTATCTTTACCATACAATATTTCATATTTTAAAAAACACATCCTTTTTACCTAAAAGAGGAAAGGTAAATTTACAGACGCTTTTTTCTTTCCAAGCTCTTTAATAACTGTTTCATACCTAATTCAAAGGAATTCCTCATACACACTTGCTCTTATAGCAAGTGTGAAATCGGAGATTGTTGGAATCTTCACTTGCTCTGGGTCCTTTGTGCATTCCATTTTAGTCTATTCTATTTTCATTGTTGCCTTTCAGTTCCTTTGATAATGTTTTTTAATGGCTTTTGTTCAGCTATTCGGTCCTCTCTGATTCTGTTACTTCCCCACAAAGATTCATGGGTCCAACCTTTATACTCATGATAGTGAAATAATCAAATCTCCTACCTTAACTTCAGTTCTTAAGGCTGTACATCTTACTACATATTTAGTCTCCCTATGTGACTATCTTCTCTTAGCATCCCAAACTCAGCCAGTTAAGAGGTAAATAAAAATATCACTTGAAAAAGTATGTCACCTTCATATATTATAAACCATTTATGTCAGTTGTAAATCATCTTTTATTGTTAAGATGGAAACCTTCAAGTTACCTTTGATATTTAATTATCTTTTATCTGCGAGGCTGAGTCATAAATTTGGATGTTCTCCCATTCCAAATGCTTTTTGGCTTTGCCCCCTTTCTTTGATACCACATTGCCTTATCCACGGCTACCTTTCTAACAAGTTTACCACAGCAGACCAAGAGCAGAGGAATATACACTGACTAGAATTTTTGATGAAGGTTTCATATCATTTCATACAGATGCCACATTTTTATTACACGGATTACTGCTTTATACATTTCTGTATTTTGTTTTGCTTTTTTTCCTAATTGCACAATTATTAAATAGTGATATTCTGTTATTAGAATGATTAAATAACTAAAATTACGTGGAATAAAATACAACATTCCAACTTCACATTTACTTACCCCAAAGTCTTCAGATCTTTTTCCCCAGAGGTAACCATTATAAAATACTGGGTTTTTCAAATACTTCCAGGATTCTTTTATCTATTTCATGCACACATGCTTACATATAGATTGTTCTCTAAATTATTACATATATGAGTGTGTCTATATGTGAATTTTTTGTTTTTTGCTAAACTTTTACTTTGGTAAATAGGATTGAATCAGGTTAATTGCTGCCTAGTGTGGATGGTCCATAGAGGAAAAGGTGACTGTTAATAAACCAGTTGAAGAACAATAAATGTCTGCCCTTTGTGAATGTCAACTAAACTAGGACAACAGAGTACATATGAAGATGATTTGGGAGAAAGAGTTACTAGGACTTCATAATCATTTTCTTGTGGAATGTGAAATAGATGATGTTGAGCATGCCTAGTTTTCTGGTATGAAAGACCAGAGGGTAAGTGGCAGTGCTACCTAAAATAGGGAGCCCAGGAAGGAGAGCAGATAGAAAGGAGAAGGGAAATTCATTTTTTTCGGACTTGTAAGCAACAGAAACAGTTTTCTATAGAGGTTAACTTGTGAGGAATTAAGTTCAGAATTTAAGTTCTCCCTAAATTCTGGGAATTTGATATAGAAAACTAAGACTCAAATTTGTCATACATTCAATTATTGGCAATGAATTATTGACATTTTGTAATTCGTTTTATTATGGCCATACTGTCATGGTATCCTTAATTTCATCATTTATGGAAGCTAACATAGGTGATGATGGAGTTTCGCTAGAAACAATTTTGAACAGGAAGTAGTGTGTAAATTAACACAGTGTTTTAGTTATAGAGTGGATTTGGAGTTAATTTTATTAATATACTGTTCTGAGCTATTTTAGGGTCATCTATGTGCAAAATCTGTGTTCCACATCAGCGATCACAAGATAGCCACTAAGCACCAGTTGTTTGTAGTCAAGGAAAGCAGTGGCAAAGCTTCATGTGTGGTCCCTCCATGAAGAGGGCAGTAGTGAATCTAGTTGACTTATTGTTTAAGACCAGACCAAACAAACAGCCAAAAAAGGTGGGAATACGTAGGTTAGAAAATAGATTTTTTACTCCTTCAGTTTCCATGAATACAAAACATTAGTCTTCCCGCTACCGCCCTGATTTTCCTCCCTTAGAGTACAGGATTTACTTATCTGAATAGTTATTTTTGCCATCAGAATTTTTTTCTATATTCCCTTCTCTTTGGTAGATAACTGCCAGCATACACAAGTGTCCTGGCCAACTCTGTGGCACATCGTTAGAGGGGATTGCGCTCCATATAGAAGCCGATAGTGTCCTGTACTTCCTATGGCTTAATAGGTGAATCTCCTTAAAATGAGATTCACTACTGAGAGGTACTTGCTCACAGATACAAATTATATTCTCAGTATTAGCTTTATTGAATCAGAGTTGAGTTTGTTATCATTTTTTTTATTGTTTTATTTGCCTCTTAACTAGAACTTGAGAACTATTATAAATAGTTCTACATGAATATGGGAATGCATATATGATTTTGAAATAATGTTTTTGCATTATTTTAAAGTTTTATTTAATCATACAAGAACTGGGGTGTAGACCAGAGGTGTGCGGGAGGAGAATTTGACCAGAGGGGAGCAAAACAGGCAGATTGACTGAAATACACAGCTGAGAGGAGCAGCAGACAAGGCAGGAGAGGTCTGCCACACCATGTGGGTCAGCTCCCTGGCTGGGGATCAAAGTTGTGCTACAGAGGCTGCAGGTGTTGCAGTGGCTGCCGATGCTTTATAGTGTGGTGCTTAACCCCTTGTGCCACCAGGGAGGCCCCTTTTTTTCAGGTAGATACCTAGGAGTGAAATTAAAGAAACACATTTTAGATCTATTTTTAATATCCTGAGAAACCTCCATTTTGTTTTCCATAGGGACTGGACCAGTCTACCATCCCAGAATTTTTAAAACTTGCATTCTGCCTATGTATTTAAGACCTAATTTCTGTTACTGGCTTCCAGATGCTAGATGACACCCTCTTTCATATCTGGTCAACAACAAAAAAGCTTATCTTCTTATATTTTCTGGCATCTAGTTGTGACTCAAATTTTTCTTTACATCACTAATTAGTACTAGAGAACTTGTCTATTTGATGTGATTCCTTACTTTCTTTTCTCTTAATACTGCCTCTAAAACATCTTATGAACTATTTTTATTCCAAAATGCCTGCTTTGTGGAAACATTTTGATAGGGATCAAAACTGAGAATATTCCCTAGTTTTTATAATATATGTTGCTTTGATAGGAGAGAAGGAAGAAACAAAATGAATTCCAAACATAGGGAATGTGGCAATGGCACAAAGGAATGTGTTCCTTTTTGCACTTCATTTTTTATTCAAGAAGATAATGCAAATTCACTGGTCTTGGTGTGTGTGTGTGTGTGTGTGTATAGAGCAGAGAAAACATGGACAGTATCATTTGTCTGAACCATTGATGTAGAGTATATTTACACCACAGAAATTCAGTTCAGTTTTGCTTTGGGTCAGTCATTAAGAGAAAGCAAGGGCAATATAATTTTTAAAAAATAGTTGAAAGGAGGAGATAAGGGAGGCATGCCTGCTAATTCATTCTTACCAATAGCCTGTGGCAAGCTACTTCTTCATTTAATTCTATTTTATATGTGAAAGAAAAAAGTTGGTTTTCTAAAGTTTTGTTTTTTTCTTTCAGAAATGCATCATAATAAAGGAGGAAAATTTAAAAGAATGTTTCTTTTGCTCTGCATCCCTCTTGGGCAGTCAGGAAGCTTGGTAAGATATTTTTAATGCTCTAGATGAATCACCACTACAGTCATACTTGTCATTTCAAAGATGAAAATATTGTGTTGGGGAGAAAATTACTTTGTGAAAATATTTTTGATGGTTTTCCTTTTGCAGAATGAGGAATGTTCAGTTTTGCATCTCTAGATATATACTGCCAAATTATCCTCCCAAACTCTACCAGTTTACAGTCGCATCAATCATGTATGGAAGTAACACATAGCCTTTGAAAAGGAGTATTTTTAAATCCCACTTTCATTTTTGTTAATCTCAGCTTACCCTTGCTGCTCAATCTCTATTCGGAGTTGAACTATTATAGTCAAACTTACATCATTGCCATTCCCATTTAAGTCCAACTGAGGGCTTGATGCTTTTTTTTTTTTTCCTGAAGTTTTGATTTTGATATATCATTATTTGTTCTTTCTTAAATCTAAAAAAAAAAAAATCACTTATCCTTTGAAGGAAAGATATACTATCCACATTTTCACTTCATTTATTTCTATCTGTCTGCAATAATTAATTACTAAAAACATTTCTCTTTTTTCTATATTACCTATTTTCCTTACAAATATTGACATAATCCTCTCTATATCCCAGTAACTTCCTATTACCTCACCCTGAATTTTATTCCTTACACATATTTTGAATTCAATTGTACTTCCATGTTCAACTGTTTTTCAGATGACTTTTTTCCAGAAGAATCATTAACCAAATTTATAAACAAAAAGCTTTGAAAAAGACTTTCTAAACAACTGCCTTTAATTAGGTAAGTTTACTTTTTTCTAATATTAAAAAAAAAAGAAAAAACAGGGTAGAAAATAGTTAAATGAAATTTCTTAATACCAAAATTTGTAGCATGTATGATTCTCTCTGTATAACACACCTGATTTGGTCCCATTGCAATAGATGAATTTTCTCTTGTTGGTAACATCTATAAACACAGCTGTGTGTTCCTTCTCTGTATCAGGATATCCTTGATTTGGTCAAGGAACCAGGAGATTTGAAAAGAACAGATGCTTCATAATAAGCTGGTTACATTTGTTAAGCATGGAGTATTTGATAAAAACATTTTTTTTTTGTAATAAGTATTTCTTTGGCTAATTTAACAGTTGGTATGGAGTTTTTGTAACATTTACAATGCTAATATGAAAATTGTTTGCTTCAAACATGAAAGTAGGGGTACTTATTTAATTCAAAACATGTACCTTAAACTGTAATGGTGAAATCTAAAAAGGGGAGGGTCCACATTCCCTGTCCCACTTAATAAAGGGTGATGCTGAAAGGCAAGGGGAAGCATAAAAGGGTCTCAATGGAGAGATGACTTGGAGAAAGTACATGGTGTAGCCTTTCCTAATCCCTCTGTAGTCTCAGTTTTAACAAAAGGTTTCAAGGGTTTGTTATTGGTTTCGTTTTGACGGATCCATTGATTTGTTTCTATGTATTTCAAATGCAAGTGAAACAATGTGGTATTTGTCATATTCCTTCTAATTTATTTCACTTATCATGTGCCCCTGCAGTTCTAGCCTTATCCAATCTTATCCATATTGTCACAAATGGCAGGAGTTTATAATTTTTATTGCTGAATAGTATTCCATTGTGTTTAGATTCCACATTTTCTAAATTCACTCATCTATCCTTGGGCTCTTGGATTGTTTCTATAATTTGGCTATTGTCAATAATGCTTCAATGAACATAAAAGTTTTAAATCATAGGGACTATGGTTTTATTATTGTGATTGTTTTATATTATTCTCAGTGGAAAGCATTTTCATGTGGGGATTGGCAATTAGAAAATATAGAGTAAGAAGAGAGAAGAGCAACATGGAAGGTAATAGAAAGTCAAGGGAACAGATAAAATCCTTTGTGAGAATATAAGGACTAAGACAACAGTGGTCAAATTCTAAACCCATTAATGTATCAAGAAATACACACCTAAAACTAAATCCAAACTGCATAGATATTGAAGAAATTTGTTAAAAATATTGGTATTTGCCTCACATTTAAGTGTAGGGAGCTAGATCAAACATAAGAAAACAAATGAAAGAGAATATTTTAGATAGTGAAAAAAATTTAAAAACAACAAATTTAGGTAGTAGAGATTATCATGTTATTCTGATGTTAAGGTCTTCAGAAAATGTCTCTTAAAGAATTGACAGTTCACTATATGAATAATAGTAAGAAGGAATGATAAGAAATTATGCTCTGTAGAAGGATCAGGATGTTAAGAAGTCCTGAGGAGAACCCAACTTGTATCAGAATAACCATTATGAAAAGGAAAAAGAAAAAAAAAAAACAAAAACTTGAGTAGCAGGAAGTGAGATGAGGTAGCAGATAAACAGTACAACTTCAAGGAACGTTATAAAGGCTAAAGTAAGGCATTTAATTTTGATACTAACTATAATGGATAATGAAGGGAATAAATAGCAGAGTTAGCAAACTATCAAAATGGATTAGGCAAAAAATGATAGTGACTGGGTCAGGATGTTATTGGTAGAAAGAAGGACAGATATATGGGTGAAGAAAAGCAATGACTCAAGGTAAACTTTTAGACTTTTGTTCAGGGCAGTACCTGGATGGAGGTACCATTTATTAAGTGGGAAAAGTGGATAGTTTTATAGGTTAGGTTGGGAAAGAAAATGAGGTTTTGGTTTTGTTGATACAAAGTGTTAAATGCTTATTCAAAATACACATAGAGGAAAGATGGCAGAATACACCTGGGTTAAATATTATGAAGATATGATACTATCAGCATATCAATTTGCATGACTAGATGAGCTCAACTAGTGGGAATATGGAAATAGACATGAAAAAGGTCCGAGACTGAGGTCAGAGATTTTCCAGCACTTTGTGATCTAGCGGTAAGCAGAATCGAGGCTAAGGAGACTTAGAAGCAGATCATGAGGTGTAGGGAGTCCTAGGTGTGATATAACTGAAGGAAAGAAAAGCAATTATTAGAACAAGTAATGGCAAACTGAGCATAGGGATACTGAGATTTCAACTAAAATAGCAAAAATGGCCATTGGGCTTTTCAACAATGCTGTGTGATTAATTACCTTGACATGACAGTCTCAGTAGAGGAGTGTAAGTGAGGCTTGAAAAGACTTGGCTAAGATGAATAGTGAGATGAGAAAATAGAGTACTTATAGACAAATATAAGTCATAATTTAAATGTGTGGAGTGGAGATAGAGGGTATTGGAAATTTCAAGGCTCATAGGAATGATTTTGTAGGAGAGAAATTTATGATGTAAGAGTGAGGCAGTATGTATACAGTGAAGTGTTGGCGTTTGATAGGAAGAATATTTCATCTGCAATTACAGAATGGTGAAAAAGACAATGAGAAAGGCAATTCAGTTAGATGTTAGGATGAGAAAAAATTATTTTCATTTGTATTTATTTTCTTAATAGTTGACAGTGAGAAGTTGGAGAAAGAGGCAATGTTTGATTAGATCTCAGTCTTTTGGCTGAACTTGCACCCCTGAAGTGTGAACTTGAAAAATGGTACCATAGTACTTCCTTTATTTTAAGTGGAACAGCATTTATAGAGGGGCTCAGGATGAGTGTTTCTTCTCCCCCACATAGAAGACTTAAGGGAATCGGAATAAGTATTTTCCTTTCCCAGTGTGGAAGACTAGAGTCAGCAGGAGTTGGGTGTTTTCCTTTTCCCAAGGATACTTGACATTGGTAAAATTGTATGCCATAAAGATATGACTTTTAAAAACACTGTACTCTGGTATATGTCAAAAAGCTAATTTTCCTCTCTCCTTGCTGGAAGGACAGTCATTATAAGGATCTGGTAGAATTCCTAGAGGTAAAATTCACAAAGCCGTGAGCCCCCCACGATGACCGGAGATCCCACTGGAGTTTCTGAACCTTCAACTATTCATCAGTTGCAGCTTTGTAGCTGTGGTTCTGCTTTCTGCAAATATTTTTGCTCATGGTTGTCTGCTCTGGCAAGTTCTAAATATCTGTATCTGTCTCCCCAATTTTTGGAGCCACAGTTTGAGCTGAACCTCACTTCTCTGACAGATCCATCTCAGTTGTTGATTCTATAGTTTGTTCAGTTTTTCAATTTATTTTAGTATAGATTTACAACTTCTAAGCTCTCTACATGCTGGATCAGACATCAGAAGTCGTGTTTTTCTTAAAGAAACATGATTATACTTAAGATATCTAAATTTGAACATGTTTATTAATGATAAAACTCAACAGTTTTCTAAACATTTTATTGCAGTTTAAAAGATTGCATTGTATATTTTCTATTACCTCCATAACAAATACTAATGTTAATGTCTGTGTTTCTTTAGAGCAATAATCTGTAATTTAACCCTATATGTTCTTCAGGTCATTTCTTAAAGAAATGAGAAACTTAACTTGATTTTTATATGTTTAAGAATTTGTGTAAACATTCATATTGAAGCTAGAGGTTTTTTCCTCTAGATATAAGACATAATAAATCCTAACCTAGTGCAGCAATTACAAATTTTTTTGGTCCTCTATTGCCTTTGAGATATTCCATTCTTGACTTGAAATATTAGGATATGGAATGTTAAAGTATAAGTCTAGTTTAAAAAATCCATAATTCAGGCTTTAGTTTTAAAAGCACACTGTGTATGTATAATATTGTAAAGAGAGGAGATGCTCAGAACCAAACTTCTTTGCTAAATTTGTTTCCATCATGGGGAAGAAACTATTCATTCTATTTTTTTTTTAAAGATTTATTTTTTATGCACACAAGAGCAGGGGCACAGGCCAGAAGTGCGGGAGGTGAGAGGACTCACAGAGTAGGGAGCAGAACAGGTGGATCAACTGAAACACTGCTGAGGGGAGCAGTGGGCGAGGCAGGAATGGTCTGCCATGCCATGCGGGGCCCCTCCGGCTGGTTGGCAACAGGGATCGAACTCGTGCTGCAGTGGCTGCGGTCTGCCTCATAGTGTGTTGCTTAACCCACTGCGCCACCAAGGAGGCCCTTCATTCTATTTCTGTTGACCTGTTTCTCATTCAAGTACATAGCAGATTTTTATTCCATGATTTTTGAAGGAATTAGTCTTTCAAATGACAAAATTATAATCTCTATCAATCAATTCTAGTTTAGTGATTGAAGTAGATAAGATTTCATAACCATATTATTATTTGGGATGAGAATCCTAATTTTGTTCACCTCAGAGTATGTGTTGTCAGTAACATTTACAATTAAAGATTTATCAGCAGGAACTCCAGGAGCATGACAAAGCTTGTTGCTAAATGTTGTGCATTTTTGATGGAAGGATGGCCAATTTTGTAGAATCAGCATGCCATGAAGAAATATCTCCATTTGCAAATACACCACAAAAAAGTTAATTAACAAAATGAAATCTTAACTGAACACCTTGTTGTGGTTTTATAGAGCAAAGATTGACTGTAGTAAATATAACATAATTAGAAATATGTCTATAATCATAACTGATGTAGTTTGAAATGACTCAGCAAATAGATCTGTTTTATCAAAAAGGAGAATAAGAAAATATTTTTTACTAATTTTCCCATGTCCTATGAGAGTTTGGTGATCAAACCCTATCTGTAATCCTTTGTAGATAGTTTCATTACAAGGCACCATAAAGCAAATGTTGTTAGTAAGAAAACCTCTTATCAAAAACTTCCAGGCTTTAGATATCTGAAAGCTGAAGTAAAATTTGAAAAGCAGGGGCCCTCCCTGGCGGCACAGCGATTTGAGCCTTGCACTATGAAGCATCTGCGCACAGCACCGCAAGTTTGTTCCCCGGTCAGGGAGGGGACCCACATAGTGCTCAGACTTCTCCTGCCTCACCCGCTGCTCCCTTCAACAGTGTATTTCAGTTGATCTGCCTGTTCTGCTCCCCACTCTGCCTCTGGTGAATCCTCTCACCTCCCATGCCTCTGGCCTGTACCCCAGCTCTTGTATGCATAAATAAATAAATCTTAAAAAAATAAAATTTAAAAAGCAAACAAAAATTAAAAACTTTATGGACTGAATCTAGTGGCAATGAAAACATGTATCACATGCCACTATAACATCATTCTCTCTTTAAAATTAAACCGAATTCTCAGAGAATTTGCCAGTCATAGACTAGCAGTAGGTGAATTAAGATGAGTCAGGAGTAATTTGTTATGTCAGAAGTAAAAATGGACAGGAAGAAATGAAGGAGATCTGTAAAAGGACACTTTCAACAGTTTTTAGGTACCCCTACAAACCATGTCTGGTAAATGTTAATTAAGCAGGGGGAGTCATGAATAAACCATAATAGAAAAAACTAGAAATGCATGGGCCCATATTTATGATCAATTAATATGTAAGTAGAGAAATAACAAAAAGAGACCTTGTCCTTAAAATAAAACACTGTTTAATAAAGGTAGAGGAAGTGCAGGATTAGAAAAAAGATCATTTCTTTTTTAACATTTATTAATTTATTCATGCAAGGCCTCAGGTACAGGCCAGAGTCATGGATGGTGAGAGGATTCACCAGAGACAGTGGGGAGCAGAACAGGCAGATGGACTGAAATACACTACTGAGAGGAGCAACGGGTGAGGCAGGAGAGGTCTGCTGCACCATGTGGTCCTCTCCCTGGCCAGGGATCAAACTCGCATTGCTGTGCCGCAGATACTTCACAGTATGGCGCTCAACCTGCAGTGCCACCAGGGATGCCCCAGAAAAAAAAAAATCATTTTATAATCATTATAAAAAATGATCTTCAGTCAAATATGGAAGGAAATTTTGATGAGAATTTTTCATAGTGTTGGATAGTGTCTCTACAGATTGCACATATGATGTTAAGGGAAACATGGCAGTTTACCAGTGGAAAAACCAGACAGTCCTTTCATCAGTTGATCCAAATTGACATCACCATTGTGGAACAGAAAGACAAGCATGAACCTCCTAATGTGACACCTTGAGAAGACAGGGTCGTCAATTTGGAATTCAGACCTGGGATATATAGTCTGCATCTAGATGTGTGGAAAGTCCTGACAAATCCATTAAATCATATAAAAGTAAGGGAAGGTCTGTCATCTTGAAAAATGCTACTGCAACATCAGAAGCATGACAAATAAATGCAACATGTGATTTTGGACAGAGTCTTGGGCTAGAGGAGAGAAAATGCTATAAAGAAAATTACTGACAAAATTGGAATGTGTTTAGAAGATTGCATAGAGTGAGTCAATTTTAAGTTCCCTAAAGTTTCTAACTATACAGTGGTTATGAAAGAATATCCTTATTTTTAGGAAATATACCCAAGACAATTTAGAGTAAGGGGATGAGAATACAGATAGACATATATACAATAATAAAGGCAGTAAGGCAAAATGATAACAATTGATGAATCTAAGTAAAGCGTATACAGGAGTTGTTTGAATTTGAATTACTTTTTTAAGCTCTTGCAAGTTGGGTTGAGGGAAGATAAGAGCATAAGGGACAGAGGTGATGGTGCACTGGTGAAATGGTGGTGGGGAATCCATGGGGACTACAATTGATGTCAAATATATATAAATAAAGAAGAAAGAAAAAAATTATAATTAAAATAAAAATAAAATTACTTCCAAGTATGCAGGAAGATATACAGTATCACCTTTTAGTAGTGGTGATTTTATCATATACCATACATACTACAAATACATATCCAAGCATTCATGAAGTGAATGTATGTGCAATGTACATCAATAGCAATGCTTTTACTAGATGTTTGTTAATGTAGGTTTTTTGCATGCTCAGAATGTAGCATACTTTCCTGAATGAACAAGAAAATAAAATGATATTCTTTTGGATAAAATACAAGAAAGAAAATAGAAATAATGCCAATTACAGAAAGGAAAATATTTTTGAGGCGGTTACTAAAAATATACTACAAGTTAGGAAAGCATATATCAATATTACTGTGACATCTTCCAATGTTTGCCAAGCACACATGTCTAGATGAGTTGTAATAAAGTGTGAAATATATAAGCTTAATTTTTCAGAAGTTGTCACTTTGGTTCTCCACTTGCCTTGACCTTAATACATCAGATTTACCCATGAAAGAAGATTCTGTCCTGATTTCAAAAGCAGAAAACATAAACTTTATGAGAGGTAATTTCTCATGTTCATGATAATATAAAGATGCTTGTAATATCCCTATTATATACTAAATTTAGCTTATGGGTAGCTGATGCTCAATGTCAATTAGGAAGGCGATATCATAAGATAGTAAATATTCACTGGTATTTACAAACTGTGTAGTTACAGTTAGGTTGTTTATCCAAGAAGCAGCAAGGTTTAAACAGTCTCTATTTCATTTTCTTTCCCATCTTCCTTCTCCTACCACAAAAACTATTTCTGGTAGAGCATCTATATTCAAATATAAATAAATAGATATATGTGTCTTATTTTTTAAAAATAATTGCTTTATTAGAGTTGATATTATTTATAAATTACAAATGAACCATATTGATATCGCTTTCATGTAGCATCTATTTCAAAATTACATTCAATCCACAAGTCACACAGCCTTTGATAATTATGAGAAGACAATTTTTCTTTAAGAATTTGACATAGTTTTTCTTGCGTTTTGCTATGACCTCGCTGCCCTTATCTTGCGTCTTGAAATGAGAAGTTTGGTCAACAACTGGAGAATGTGAACATATTAAGTGATGATATTTTGCCTCTGGCTTGTTTCATATTGTCTATTTAGAGAGTCTTTGAAGATTTAAAAGTTGTAAGAAATGAAAAAAAATCCTTTATAATTCTATACACCATTTTACTTTGTTTATTTATATAATATTGTGTTGGTTAGTTTGGAAAAGGTTAAACTCAGAGGTCTGGCTGACAAACCTTTGCAAACGTAAGTATCAGCAAATATAAATTAAATAGAAGTAAGATAAAAGAAAGTCCATAGAATATCATGAACACAAGTATTTAACAAAATAAATTTAAATATGCCACAAAAACATGTACCAAAGGAAAACGCAATAGAATAATGGTGAGGACATTGCAAATTCTACTGATGTTGATGTGGGTTATGTGAGGAACCAAAATGTATTACTTCTGCTTTGTGCAAGATCAGTGACAAAATTTAAATAGGTTGTTTCCTTTATTTCTCAAAACCAAACTGTGAGTATTTTCCCTTCATTTTGCACATGAAAAAAAAATGTATTGTAGAGGTTGAATTAATGTATAAGTTCACATACCAGAATATCTATTTTGTTCATTTCCTGTTAGGGTGATAGTATGTGATCAATATTCTTATCATCTGATGACCTGGCATGTTTTTCTATGATTAGATGAGAATCATGGAATTCATTGTTATTTTGATTAGGGTTTTGTAGTGTTAAAAAGGCAGGTACTCAGTTCTACTCATCACCAAGTCCAGATGATCTCCTGAACAGGGATGAATGTTTGTAAAACCAGAATTTGAGCTCCATATTCTGCTGAAAAAATATTTCAGTCTGGGACAATGGTCCTTTTTCTTGCTAGACCAGGTGGCTTGTGTAAAACACCACTGTAAGACAAGCACTGGCTTATATACTCCAAGAGGCTCATCTATGAGGAAATATGGAGTATCATTTGCTCACTGTGGTCCAAGCTGGGTCATGTGGAAGAAGATATCTTCTGGTTGTCCCAGTAAATGAACCATTCCTCTGAATGTACTATACAGAAGCAGATAATTCAGGTACAAATACATACAGAGACCAGTGTTATTAAAAGGGAAAGGTTGGGAGCAGAAGGTAGCATTTATAAGCTTATATAACAACTCCATATGAATGGTAGGTAGTTATAGCAGCAGGTTCTATTGGAAACAGAGTCTAAAACCTGACTCATAGTGTAATTTTTGCTGTTTTAATACTGTTGTTGAATTAAACTCCAAAAAGCTATGTTAAATTCAACCTTAAATCCCAATATTTATGAATGCTCTTATTTAGAAATAATATCTCAGAAGAAATAATCAAGTTAAGATAAGCTCATAATGGATTAGGATAGATCATATATATTATATGTATATATGTGTGTATATATATATATAGTCATTGAAGGTTTTAGCATAGAAATAACCAGAATTCTGAATTCTAATGTTGCTTATAAAAGACTGTAAATACCCATTAAGATATAAAACTTCTGCATGCTTCTGAAGTATTGTTATTGTTATCATAATAGTGGATTTGGCAAGCAGATGGAAATTTGGACACCTGTATAGTAATGGCTATGGAAGATGTGAAGTCAGAGGCAGATATCTGAATGATGTGCTTATAAACCAAGGGATATCAACCACTGGAAGTTAGGAAGAGGAAGGAGAGCATCCTTCTAGAGGCTTTAGTGAGATATCTTGCTTCCAGGTCTACAGCATCCTGAACTGGCAGCCAGCACTTTGCTATTGTCTTAGGCTGCCTTCCTTGGTCATGACAGCCCTGGAAAGTAACTTATTTCTCTATCATCCCCACTCTCTTATCACAACCTGAAAAGCTGATGACTAGTTTTCCCCCAGTTCTACACACCAGTACTGGACTAAGACTCCTCCACTGGCTCAACATTTCTTTGACTCAAGAATATCCCCTTACTCCAAAATATGGCTCCTTTGCTTTCAGATCCATTATTACAAGAACAGCACTTCAGAAGCAGGCAGACATGCTATCTTTTATAGGGTATTTCTGACTTTTAAAAAAACAAAACAAAACATGTATTCAGAATTCTAGTTATCACCATGCTAAATGTAGACTAGAAAGGGCCAGATGTGAGCAATTTAACAAGCAGACATAAGAGGGGGCATCAGAGAACAAGAATAGAATTACCAAAGGGAGCCAGATGTCTGAGTGGGCTGCACATTTCCTTTTAAACAGCCTGCTTTAAGGTGAGACACATCTGAGGAGGTGTGAGCCTATGAATCAGTGTTTTATACTGATGTAACCTGAATAAAAATAAACACACTTGATATAATGTAATTAAAACCCAGTCAAGTACACAAATTGAAGAGCCCATATACAAACCAGTTACTAACTCTTCGGGACTACACACAGACAGTAATTTCTCTTAGAACTCTATGTTACAAAGACCAGAATCATTAAACACACTCCACAATGGACTTAGTGTAAAGTTTCATAGGGTTACTTTTATAATTATCCTCATAGAAGATGAGATTTTGCCTATATCTCAATACAGTGAAAAAGCAAATACAAGGGGACAATGAGACTTAACCCAGAAGCCTAAGTATTTTGCTCTCTGCTGTAACTGATCCCACTCTTTGATGACCATTTCTATGTTTATTGTCCCCTCAATTCTCTTTACATATTTTCCTGTGTAAGTTCGCTATTTCTCTTTTTGACATACAATTAATCTAAGTGACTATATTTAAATTAATTTTTTCCTATTATTTTCAAAAAGCTTAAATACCTATTTACCCTGTAACTGGAATTCTCAGGTCACATAGAAATGGAGACAGTGAGTAAAAGCACTCCCATAACTTACCTTTATTCTAAAACTAAAGTTCTATATTATGCTGCATACCTGAAACTAATATATGTCAACTATACCTCAATAAAATGTATAGAAAAAATAAGGTTGCCCCTCTTAGATGCACCTTCAGAGTGCTCTTCCTCGTCACCTTGTAACTACCACCTTGGGAGCAGATCTACTACTCAAAACTTCTTCAAAGCTGCTGGTAGAATGGGCGTTTTATGGGATTTTGCATCTTATATGTCCCCATTTGCCTTTACTTTCTTAACTTTTGATGCTGAAGCTGGTGAGGGAAGTAACTTCCTCTCCTTGAATTATTCCCTGATGCCTGAACACAAAATTTGTGATCTTAATTTTATATAAGAACCTTACTGATGCAACATTTGATTTAACTCAAATTTTATTATAGTCTCCACTTCTAGGCTCTAGTATTGTTCTAAAGGGGTTTGGCAGACAATCTGAAGATTGAATATAACAGTGAGCAGGATTCAGTCCATTGTATTTTCATTGTATTAAAAATCCCATTGTCCAAGGGTTAAAATAGTCTAAGACTCTGGATTAATGTGACAACCTAATTGCCCTTTCCAACATTTACTCTTTCTTCTTCCCTGCCCATCTCCCTCTTATAAGTCTACCCTATTCATATTCTAGGTAATATCTCTGACTTGTTTGATTTCCAGTGGCTATTCACCATAGGACCTACTCCTGAAATCTTTGTTATTCTGAATAAATGGATGTGTAAGAAAATAAATGAGTTCATTAAATTTTGGAGAAGAAAAGTTGCTCATGATGTAACACTCATCTGGAGGCATTAAAATTATGACACATGCATAGACCAAGTCTTGAAACCAAAGAAAGCTCCCTAATGGCCATCAAAACATTAAGAGGGTCCCCAGATGGGACCTAATAGTGGCATAAAATACAGGTTTTTTTTAATTCTCAGTATTTAAACCATTGCTAATGATTTGCATTAATAAATTTAGAAATCTATGATACAGTACTTCTTTGGTGAGCCAGAAATTTAGGTTTTAGTACTCGATGAGGTTCAGTTTCTACATCTGTAAAATAGGAGATAATTTCATTACCTTAATGAAATATAGAAAACTTGAGATAATAAGTGTAAGAGTATTGTAAAACTGATAAAAGACCAGAGGGGGAGAGCGAAAAAGAGGAGACGGGGGCTAACAGACTAAGGTAGAAGACTGTGGGTACCTTGCTGGGATGTGATATAGTAAATATATCTGCACAAGTGTGAACCTGTACCTCTGCATAATATACAGTGCTGCAAAACAATGTTACCTTAATAAAAATAAGTAAATAATGTGAAAATACTTGCATATTATTAAAATATGCATGTTAATCTTGCAATTTTATTTTTATGAGACTGCAGTACCAGGGAAAGTTAAAGAGTGGGAATGATCTCTCTAAAGAAGTGACATATTTACCATAGTCTATATTTTATCATGACAATTTAGGCATTTTTAGCTTAAGTGAATCTCCACTGGAAGCACCATAGCATCATATACTTTAGTAAGAGGATTCCATTGTTCTGTGTTGAATAGCATAGCTCCCCTAAACCATGTGTAAAGTAGTGTTTTCCTAGTACTCTTTTTATTATTTAAAAATATATGATCTGGAAAGAAGAGCAATTATTATTTTATTTTGGGATAGTAGATTTATAAATTATTTTGTTGTATTTGTAAATGAAGAAGCAATCAACAAATGGTACTTAAAAATTGGTCTCATAGGGAAGAATGCCTGCATCTAAAGATAAGAAGAAATAATGGCATTTAGCTAAAACTTCACATTTTGGCACCACTATGAAGTGAAGACTTTCAGTCCTTCAACTATCATTAATACTACTTCACTTTTAATTGGTCAACATAAAAACTCATTATCAAATATCAAACTGAACTCTTATTGTAAACAGCACGACACAATTCTCATGTAATGAACATGAGCCCTGCCTATTTATTCTGTGAAGTAATTGCAGAGGTGGCCTCTAGCCTCATGTTTCTAAAGTTCATCTCTATTCCTAAGGAAAGGAGTCTTTGCTATTTTCCATGATGAAAGTGCTGTAACACATGAGCGATTTCAGAGAAGACAGGCCAGGTGGCAGCATTCAAAGTAACTATCTAAAAACAGGAACAATTTACACAGTCTCTCCCCCACAGGTGCTCAGAGATGGGAGTACAAAGGCACCTGCCCTTAACTACGGAAAACACATTCTGTACAGACTAAGTGAGAGGAATGCATATTTTACAAAATAATCCCCAATTATCTTTTTTAGGGTCATCTTTTCCTTCTGTCTCACTCTTACTACTTTGCCACCACTGGAAATAGTTTAGAGATACCATTTAGCAATATAGCAGTAAATTAAATATATATGAATAATAACACCATCAGGGCCCCAAAAAGAAAGAATCATCTTTACTGAATGCAGAGTCCAGGAATAAGGAACCCTGACTCTCTTCTCACTAATGCCATTTCAAACTCTCTTACCCATGATGCTCTGCTCTCAACAAACCTCGCCCATCATTAAGATTGATGCCAACGAAAGAATTATTAAACAGCTACATAGGCATAAT
The DNA here is from genome assembly GCA_019455555.1 of Galemys pyrenaicus. NCBI lineage: Eukaryota > Metazoa > Chordata > Mammalia > Eulipotyphla > Talpidae > Galemys > Galemys pyrenaicus. The sequence goes on from JAGFMF010011629.1 coordinate 2,039,689, forward strand.
TATTTCTGAAGCATATGTGGGTGGTTCTTTAAACAATAAGATATAAAATGAAGCTCTTTACAAATGGGCAACTCCGCATATAAACGTGCTATACACACACACACACCTGTGTATATAATTATCTATAATTGGAATAATATAAAACCTAAGGAAAGATGATATGTTGTTAAAGGGTTTTCAATTTTTTGCTAAAGTAAATTAAATTTTATAGAAAATAGAGGCTTTGTAAAAGATGAATCACAAAGAATACATCTCCCCAGTCTCCATAGTTATCTGTTTAGCTAATTGTTAGTTCTATATTTAACATACAATTTCATTCATATACATGCTCTTAAAAAATCCAGAAAAAGCATTTCTACATTTTAAAAATTTTAAACTATATATGAACCTACATTTCTGAAGGAAAGCAGATTTTTAGTATATTAAATATAATGATCTATTTATCTCTATTTATGTTCATATATAGATATAAATTTGGAGAGAGAGAGAAACGGCTCACAAGAGGTTGAGGCATGCTAAATCTGAAATCTGCAGTGCAGACCAGCACACAGGAATCAAGGAAAGTGCTCCAGATAGAGTGGGAAGACAGTGGGCTGACAACATTGCTTCTTGCTCTAGGGAGGGAGTTTAGTCTTTGATATATTACAGCCTTCAACTGATTGGGTGAGGCCCACCTACAAAAAGTAATGTACTTTACATAATGTCCACTGACTTAAATATTAAGTTCATCTAAAAATCTCCTTCATAGAAACATCCAGAATAAAGTTTTATTACATATCTAGTTCACATGGTCCAGCTAAATCGAAATATAAAATTAACTGTCACACCATTTTCTAAAAATAGTTGTCTTGCTATTGCCATCTTTGCAAAATGTTTTAAAAGAATCAATTGGGAATGCTGTTCTGAATTTTGCAATTTAAATCCCAGTTCTGCTATATTTTAGGTGACTTACCCCAGTGAAATTAGCTATTTGAGCCACGCTATTCCCTGTATAGAATGAGAATAGATCTTTCTACTAGTTCACTATTCATTAATATGCTCCTATTTGAGAAATATAGAATCACTTGTTTTCTACTATTTTGGGGTTTAAAAATACCCATTGTTATTTGCTTAATTTTTAATTTAAATTTACATATGCTGGGCCTCCCCTGGTGGCGCAGTGGGTTGAGCAACGCACTATGAAGCAAATCGCAGCCACTGCAGCACGAGTTCGATCCCTGCTGCCGGCCAGGGGGGG
>JAGFMF010011629.1:2040999-2070024 GCA_019455555.1 Galemys pyrenaicus
GGTGAATCCTCTCACCCCCCCACACCTCTGGCCTGTGCCCCAGTGCTTGTATGCATAAATAAATAAATCTTTAAAAAAATAAATAAATAAATAAATAAATAAATTTACATATGCTCTTACATTTTCATTTATATTATCTCTTCCCAATTCCTTTGGCTAGAGTGAATTTTATAAAGAAGATATTTGAAACCTTACATTAATTGTATGTCTTTCCTTTTTATTTGCTTATTTTCCCCTTACTCTTCAAGTCTTAAATATGGAAGAATATAGTAGCTAGTAACGGAAAATTAATTACCTGAATAACTCTTTATAAGTGCAAATTAAAACTTTAATGACAATTGGAATTTCTGCTTCTCAGATGTTAGACTTCTGTGACTGATGTCTAAACACGGCACTACATTTAAAGGGGAGTGAAGAGAAAAGAGATGATTGAGGTTTGCTCAATTCCAGTTTGACTATTTGGTGTCTTATCTCTTACCTCTTTCTGGGGGAAACTATTTGCCATTAAGGAAGTTTCATAAAGTAAAGTTTAAATTATAGCTCTTTCACTAGGGGAGGCCTTGAACCTCAAGACAGTTTAGGTTGTATTGCTATTCAGTCTTCCCCTGAGAGTCTCATAACTCACAATGTTGCTAATCTTTTGGTGAGAATCTCAGTGATCTGTATTTATAGGATATTAAAAAAACATTTTGAGTGTGATAATTACAGTGCTACCACTGTCATTATTTTAAGGAATTATAACTGGTAGAGAACGAAAGTGGATATTTGGTTGGTTACTGAATAGAGAATTAATTTTCAAAGAAATTTTTATTCATGTTCACTTTGCTAGTGGTATTAAGGAGGAACAGATGTATAGTAGGAGAAAAAATTTGTTCATTTTTCTTTTATAATTAAGAATGTAGTTATAATTAGAAATGGTAGTCTTTAAAGTCTTCCACTGATATATAAAATATTCACATGATGAATATATAAAGACATGCTCACTTAAGTGTTCACAAAAAGCCTTTTGATAAAAATGTGGTGATATATACATTTTACAAATATGTGATATATTTATCATATTCCTCTCCATTGAACAATAATTTATTTCTCTCTTGACCAAACTTGATCACTCAAGTCTTTGAGTCACAAAACTTGTACATGAAGAAAGTAATCAACAGTTTTGCTCTAAGAATATGTGCAAATGTTTTCATACAGCTCTGTTATTAACAATAATGACCTCAATACAATGCATTTTCAGGGGAATTAATGACTGGGGTTAATGGCCCGAAGCAAAGCCAGCCAGTCATGAATCCCTAAGAAATGTCCTGTACTTTGATCATTATTACTTCATTACAACATAAAAATAATCAGCAGCAATTTCATTGGGAACTACTGACACAGTTCAGCCTTGAAAATTAACTCTTTCCTGCTCAGCATGAATTTAGTACAAACAATCCTATAACCAAACAAACTGATACAAATAACAGAGAAACACAGTATGATCTATGTGACCAGTATTCCAGTTGAAATCAGTGATGTGCCTGGCTAGTGGTGAAGAAAGTGAAATGACCTGGCAAATAAGACACCAAACAAGTCAATATGAACTAAGAAATGTTAAAAAGATATTTATCTTATACTCAAAAAGAAAAAAAGAATAGAAAGTGGATGCTACTATAATGCCTGTATTTGACAAATTCTAGGAACATATTAATAGGGAAGAAAAGAATTTAATATACAAATATTTAAATGAATTCCACCTTTTAGAAATCTCATTAAATTTTGGAGGCAAAGGGTGAAAACAAAATGCATTTTAATTTTGCAAATCAATTTTAAAATTATTCTGCATTGATGTGTAATGTAAACCTTTTCTAAAGCAATATAAATGTTGTGGAATCAAAAGCTGCTTGGGTAAATCATTACAAATTGAATTTTATATGTAAATTAGAAATCAGATATGAGAATATATTTCTCTGTTTTGCAGCTTTTGCCCCGCAAGACTGGTTGAACTATATGTTACTATTACTAGCAATTTCTTTATCCAGAAGTCTAATAGCCTTTTAATTATACTATCCTTAACTCAATTCAAGTTCAGCATTTGACATAGTTATACTCACTTTAACTTGTTTCTTTTAAATCTCTCTCATTGGTTTCAATGACAAATATTTCTCCTTTCTCTCTAATCATTTATACATTGACACTTTTATTACCTCCTTTTCCTGTTCCTCAATGTAGATCCTCATCTATCTGTTCTTGGCATTATTTACTTCCCTGTCAAAAACCTACTAATTCTGGAATATCATTTGATTACACAGTAGTATTTTGTCTTTATAGATACATGCCAAACTTAGTTCTCTTTTTTCAATCCTCTCCCAAATTGGTACTACCCAATTGTTTTCTAATCATAAGGCCACATTATTCTTTTGGCTGTTCAAAATATCATTATATTTAACCCTACATTATCACCTTCCTCTTGTACCTCTTTTTTAAAATTCTTCCTTTGTTCAAAACCTTTACCGTTTGATATCTGCAGGTCCAGTCATCATTTTTTTTCCTATTTAATTTCCCCTCCATATCTGATAGATTAGACTCCCATATATTTCTTTTTTAAAAAAGATTATTTATGCATACAAGAACTGGGATACAGACCAGAGGTATGGGGGTGGTGAGAGGATCCACCAGAGGCAGAGTGGGGAGCAGAATAGGCAGACTGACCGAAACACACTGCTGAGGGGAGCAGTGGGCAAGGCAGGAGAGATCAGCTGTACCATGTGGGTCACCTCCCTAGTTGGTGGCAGGGATCAAACTCATACTGCAGTGACTGCAGATTGCTTCATAGTGCGTTGCTTAACCTATTGCACCAGCAGGGAGGCCCAAGACTCCCATATATTTCTAACATTTATCTCTTTTAATTCCATTTCCATATCCCTAGTTAATCTTTAATTTGAATTGTTTCAGATGACTTTATATGATCTTCATCTTTTTCAGTCTACCACAAATAATATATACATAATAACATTTTCTTATTATTCCTCTGACCTAAAGTTAAATGTAAAATTTGATGGATACATACAAGTTTTGCCACATCAGATATGGGCCTGAATCCTGACTTTAGTATTTGCTATATAAATGACATTGGAGAAATCATTTAATTTCATTATATTCTTAATATTGGCATGAATCATAATACCTGTATTGTAAGCTTTTATAAAATATAAAACTAAAAATAATGATAAGAACCCTCTGATTTCACATTGTTTTGCTTATACATTCCTAGATTGTGGCAATGAAAGAGCATGACAAATATACTTTGTATAAAATAGATGGATCATATTGTAACCTTTAGAGTATCCATTTCTTTATGATCCCTGAAACTCACTCCTACTTCACGTAAGCACTTAAACCTATGTGAGGACTGAAAATAGAGATGGTTTTACTTTTTATTTCAAGTATAGAACACAAGTTTGGTTCCCAATTGGGATGTAGAAAAAGGAAAGAGCGATACTCCCAACCTTAAAATTTCAACACTGGCAAAGTTAAAATTAATAACTTCTCCCAAACCCATCAGAAAGCTGAGGGTGCAGAGCAACTAACCTGAAAAAGCAAAAGAGACAATGCACTGCCAGAGAAAAATGAAATCAATAGCTCAAATTCAGATCTGAAACAGAGGTTGGAAATATTAGAGAATTTAAAACTATAAATAGTATCACAGTTAAAGATCCAGTTGAAAATTTGCAAAGTTAGACAGGTATTTTCAGTAATGACAGTTTAAAGAAACAAGTGGAAGTGATAAAATTGAAGACTACCATAAAATATGAGTCATGCTTTCAATTGGCTCATTAGTAGACTTAAAACAGCCAAAGAATAGATACATGAAATAAGTCTGTAGCCCTATATTTTTTTTTATTATTACCAAACTGAAGCTTAGAAAAAATGAACAGGGATAAAAATCTCCCTCACTTACATAATTGTCATCTGAGTGGTTTGAGGCAGTGTGAAATGAATACAGGAACACTGACTTCTCGGGGCAGAAGAGAAGGGACAGATCAGAAATGATAAACAATGGCTATGAAGTGTTCAGCATTAATGATAACCATCAAATCATTTATTTAAGAAGCTCAGAGAACAACACTAGGTAAATAGACAAACAAATCCACACATCTAGGCAAACCATATTCACTCTGCTAAAAATCAAGGATGAAAAAATATTGAAGACATTCAATGGGGAAATGGAGGTTAGGGGTGGATAGCATAAAAGGTAGCATGTGACATATAAAAGCAACAAATATAAAAATTAAAGATGACTTGTAAAGGACTATGGGTGTTTTGGTGGTAGATAGAGTCAGGTGACCACACCTGAGGGGAGAGCTCAAGTATTGTACAAACATTAAAGAAAATAATAGAAAAATAATTAAAGACATCTTGTCAGAAACCATACAAGTGACAACACCCATAATAATATAACTTTTAGGTGCTGAAAGTAAAAAAAACTGAGAAGCAGGTCAGTGAGAATACGTCTTCTAAGGAGACATTGAGGCAAACCTAAACTTAGAAAATTCATTTTCAGTAGTCCTGCACTTAAAAAAAAATTATTGGAAATTATTCAGGCAGAAAGAATGTGATCCCGGACAGTAATTTGCACCAACAGAAGAAATAACAGGACTGAAACTGAAATAAATGAAGGAAAAGAAAACTCATTTTTCTTGATTTTGCATTCTCTGTAAGGTAACTAAAAAATAGCATTAGAATTTTCTGTATATATCACATGCAAAATTGTGTGAAAACAGTACACAGAACTAAAGTAAAAATAATAGTGTCCTGAAAGTACTTGAATGTATGCTCATATATGTATCAGTGTATATTGTATGCACTAGAATAACTTCATTTTTTCAGAAATGTTGTGACATGTGGAAAGTGCCACGACTCAACAAAGTAACCTCCCTCCCTCAACAGTATCAGGAAAATGTGTGATAGTATCCTGTTAAGGCAGATGATAAACAATTTGACTTCCTTGTTAACAAAACATGGCAGGTTTCCTTTGTTGCTTTTTTCCACTGTTAACTGAGCTCATTTACACTCCATCAGAAATAAAACAAGTTTCAGTACTTACATCTCTTTTATTACCATCTGTTTAATAAAAATATATTCTTTATGATTATTTTTCCCTTTATATGATCTTTTAGATGTAAATACATTTGCTAGTCTTGAGATGACTGCACCTGCAAATATTGTTTTTGTTCACATTTGACATGAACCCAAATCTATAATATACATTTTAATTGCAAAATAATTAAAGAATAGCTAAATTTCTTAAGAAATCTGACAGCAGTTAACTTCAGTGCAAATATTATGTGTGTAGCACTGCAAAGAAATACGTATAGTGGTTGTCCTCTTAAGACCTGGGATCTAATTAAGGAAATATGTTTAATACACATATGATTTTTTATATTTACCAAGACAAAATTGCATCAAAGTTTTTTTTCTGCTGAAGTGTGTTTATTTAAAGTCTATTAATGATTTCTTACTGAGCCCAGGGAAAGAGAAGAGGTTCAACTGATTGGGGGATTTAGGAGAAGCTCAGCCTCCACTTCCTTGCCTTGTTTCTCACAGTCCATTTGCTCCTAAGAAGTAAGGTTCTGGCAACCCCCGCCAGAATGTAAGTCATGGTCATGCTATTTGGGCCCGAAGTAGTTAATGCCAAACTCCTTGCAGTCTTAGCTCTAGGGCGGTTACATCTAATTCAGTATATATATATATTTTTAATAAAGATGTTATTGGGCCTCCCTGGTGGTACAGTGCGTTAAGCAATGCACTATGAAGCAAATCACAGCCACTATAGCAGGAGTTTGATCCCAGCCGCCAACCAGGGAGGGATCCACATGGCGCAGCAGACCTCTCCTGCCTCGCCCGCTACAGTGTGTTTTAGTCAGTCTGCCTGTTCTGCTCCCCACTCTGCCTCTGGTGGATCCGCTCACCTCCCTGGACTCTGGCCTGTACCCCAGCTCTTGTATACATAAATAAATAAATCTTTAAAAAAAGAAACTTAAAAAAAAAAGTTGTTATTACAAGCCCCTCTTATCTCATTTGTTTCCAAATGTGGGATGGGAAGAAACACTGATGTACACTACCCAAAATGCCACTTTTGGCTATTAATATACAGAGACATGAGAGAAACTGGAGAGTCAGTGAGATCTAGTGAGGAAGCAGCCTGAGGAGTATAAACTGGGCTTTGAATGATGATAAGCCAGTTAAGTAGAAATTAAAGATACATATATATCTATAACTCAGGGAATGTGGGAACTGACCTGGCTCTGGTGGCTAATGCTGGGGCATTTATAAAATTGGATTATAAAAATATGAGGGTCTTGAACATTAGACCAAATAGTTTAAACTTGATTTGAAGGACAACAGAGAAGCATTTCATACCCTGCAAAAGGGAATGAAGTGATAATTTTTTTAAGGATCTATTTGTTTATGCATATAAGACATGGGTAAAGGCCAGGGTGGGGAGACGCTTTGAGAGAATTCGCCAGAGATAGAGTGGGGGACAGAACAGGTGGATTAGCTGAAATACACTGCTGAGGGGAGCAGCAGGGGAGGCAGGAGAGGTCTGCTGTGCCAAGTGGGTCACCTCCCTGGCTGGGGATTGAATTCATGAGGTGGTGGCTGCAGATAACTTCATAGTGCTGCAATTTAACCCCTTGTGCCACCAGGGAGTCCCTGAAGTGATAATTTTTTAAATGTGATTCTGATCATGATATAAAGGAATTGTATGGGAGAGAACAGGAAGCATGGAAGGTAGATCAAAGACTAAAGATACCAACTAGAAAATGCACTAGTGCAGGACATGAATAATTGGAGTGGAATGGAAATGGGGAGCTGATTATGCAAAAGTGTCCATTTTTCTTGGGAATAATTTTCCCTATAAAAGAATAGAGAAAATTTGGCATATGGTCTTTGTCTTTCAAAAGTATTTGTAATCATTTGGGAAGATGATTATATTGCAGTTGAACTGATTTGCAGTTTTGATTACCAAGCATTAATTTAGGGAAAATGGAATTTAAAAACTTAGTTTGTGAGATACTTTAGATCTCCTGTTATAGATAAGGAAAACTGAGTCTTAAAGTGAATTTGTTCAGGTTACATAAATTGTGTGCAGTTGGGATGAGACCTTGTATATGAATTTGTAAATCAGGTCTTTATCCACTAATCCTTGCGGCTATGAGCTTACTAATTAATGCCAAACACATGAAAATAATAAAACCAAAATAATATAACCAGTGGTAAGTAACCTGAACAGATTGTCCCAATAGTAAGTAAACCTATGTGATACAAGAAGTATTCAGTACTCCAAAGTGATATCAATGATATATTGTGAATGGCACTACTCTGATAAGAGACTGATTTTGTCTTTCACTGTAGGATAAATGAAATTGTCAGTTTTTTTCCGCCCTCCTGCCATTAACATCAGTGATAACCTATGTGGTCCTATATGCATGCCTGATGGTGGGCACCTGGAGTGGGGTGTGGGCATGGGTAGATGGACATGCCTAGGCTGAGAGGCTGAGCACATATGGGTGGCATCATGGGAGCAGCAGAAGCAGCAGCAGCCGAAGTAGCAGTAGTAGCAGAGATGCAGAGACCATAAGAGAATTCTGGAGAGCCCAGAGAGAGTGAAGATTCACCATGGGCTAGGAGGCCTGCCTGCCTCCTGGCCCTCTAGCTCCCCTGTCTGCCATGTACCTGGTTGCTTCACTGCTAGTTGTACAGAAAGATCACTAAAACCCTGAAAAAGCCACCGAGGGCTCCAAGACTCCTTTACCTGTCTGCCTGGATCATAGAGAACCTGCCCTGTGCCCTCCTGCCACCACACTCACTTAATGGCCCATATGACCATTGCCCCTTCACATATCTGCCTTCATTTGAAAGGTAAAGGTTCCTTTCTGCAGCAGAAAGGAACTAGATTAAGTTCCTTTGGTAGTGATTGAGGCTCCCCAAATAAAGCACAGGCCCTGTTTTAGCTAATATGTGTTACATAAATAGCAGTGATGGAAACACCCCATGTGTAACTGGAACTGAAAGAGAGTAAACATATTTATGTGATGTTTCTAGACCCCCACACAGCAGTGTAGTTGACAGCAAACATCATCCAGAAATCTGCAGCTCCTTTTAGTCACTGCACAAAGAGCTGCTGTGTCTTCGGTTTCAGTGAACAAACAATTTGCTATGTGAACAGCTGAAGCAAGCTGTGTCAACAAGACAGGATTTGAATTATGACATGCTGCTGTGTCTATGAAAGCAGAAGAAGGGAGTACATGATTACGGCCTAGAGCATGTGGTTAGGAAGGGAGTAATGGTCGCTCTCCAGCATCAGTTGTTGATGGAAAACATCTGCCTCCTTCACCGTCCCCTTGAAAGATTCTCTGGGGAAATAGGTCATCGATGCTATCACTCTGAAGCAGATCGTTCCCTCATCATACCTCTGAGGCAATATTTGATTCTGTTGAGAAATCATGAAAAACTAATACGAATAACATGTTTGATGGAATAAAAGGGGGATGTGATAAGGAAATGTGAAAGCTTACTGCATTCTCAGCCTTAAAATATCTATGCTTTAGCTCCTAATTTTCACACTTCACAGCTGCTAATGGATCTCAGTGGAACTAAAGTAAGACTGTTGAAAGAAAGATGTGTCTTTTTGTCATCTCTGTCATGTTTTTTTCCTTATTCTCATATAAAAAGTTCTTATTTGTCCCAAAGTTCCTTACTATTAACTAAGTTACTCTGCTTTTCTTTTTCTCACTTGAGGCCCTCTCTTTTTAAAAAGTCTGTCTACTGAGACAACAGATTGATGTAGATCATAAAAGGTGTTGTGTACAAGCAGCTCCTGTGTCTGTATTGCTGTGAGAAGCACTGGATGCTAAAACCAACAGGGGACCCGGTGATGAACCCTAATACCAGGTGTGGCGACCCCATAGCTCCTCTTACCTGGGATGTTTTCAAGCAAAATAAGCAACATTCACACAGGCCTCTTAAAATTCTTAACCAGAACTATGAACAGAAAATTCAAGCTGACTCGCTAAAAATACAAAAGATAAACAGTTAACCATAAAGAGAAACAGAGGGTACTCACTTTAAAAACGCTAGTGGTATTGCATAATATCAATCTTAGACTCCTCAGTTTTTTTTAGCTGAATATATTCTCTACAAGGTGTTAAATTCCTTTGTTCACCCACTGCATTTTCCTTTAACATTCTGGAGTTAAAATGTCATTCAGATATACTGACCTAATCTTTGCAGGTTTCCAACCTAATAACTCCATGGCCAAACTATTTAGATTCTACATTGTATTTTCTTCTATATAAATTTCTCAGGAATATTTATAGCTGATGCAGTAAAAATACATGCTATCTCCCTGATCTCTCCGACCCAGTTTTATTTTATTTAGTTATTTATTTTTGCTTATGTGGTACTTTTTGGTATTGTGAGAAGCTCTCTTAGGATTTTTTTTTTTACCTTAAGGTGAGATGTATTTTATTTGCACATAGTGTAACTGGAAGTTTTTATTTGACTCCTTTTCACCTTATTCCATTTGTTGTTTTTCACATTTTCTATGAAGTAAATATTATAATTATTATGTTTCCTTTATAAAAGATCTTATTACTAAACACCAATAACTTATTCATCTCATCTAAACAAAGCTAGCAGATTTTCGTGATGTTCTAGTTTTATTTCTGTTGCTTGTCATTATGAGATAGTTTTTCTCCAACTTTTTTGAAAGTTTATTACCACTCATTTGATCTTAATATTTCATTACCAGCTAATACAAAAATCTGAATTGCAATTATGTGACACATCATAGGTTGAAGTGGAACTTTTGGGCAAGACTAGGAAAGAACAGGAAAGATATTCATTGGCAACAGCAAAAAAAAAATCAGAAGAAAGAAAATACTTTTTTGAATATAGACTGAAAGCTAAGCAGAATATTTATATATAAATACTTGACATCATATTAAAAAAAGTTCAAAGTCATTTCATTTAAAACAATCATTTCACAAGTATTTGAAATCTTCCAGGTATAATGAAAGGATTATGGGCTTTGCAATCAAACATAGCAGGTTTTGATTAGCTATATGACCTTGGATATTTAACCTCTTAGAACTTCAGTTCTCATTTATTAGATGGATTTAATAACAACTGCAGAGTGTGGTGGTGAGGATTAAATGAATTTAGGGTAGCATCTGGCACCCAGCAAATGTCCTGAATAGATAATATTTCAGGCACTGTAAATGTACAGTCAAAATATGTCCACCTCTGTCAATAAATATTTTTCTTTAATAAAGCACCCAACAACAGGAATTTTGTAAGGTAATTGCAAAAAAAAGTACAATATTTGTAATAAAATAGTGGTGCTACAGAGTAAATAAATGTTACCAGAGAAAGGGATGCAAGGATGGTATAATAATTGGGGCATGGTTTTTTGATGAATTAGGACTTGAGTTTGGCCATGAATAATACACAGGATTAATAATGGTGCAGGCAAGAGAGAAGAACCCTTCAGGTGAAATAAAACCCATTAACTGAAGGTGTGCTGACAGGGATGGTCACACCATGACAGGGGAAGCACAATTTACATGATGAAAGGAGAACTGTGCATTAGAATAACAATAAGACTGATATATAAGTTGAGCCAAGTTGATGAAGAATTCCAAGAAATTTCTAGAAGAATTTAGAGTTGGTGTGTTGACTTTATGGCAGCAAATTTGACTCACTGAACAGTAAGTAACCTGATTATAGTTCAATCCTTAAATTATTGGTAATTAGCAAATGAGGCGGCATTTGCTTCAGGCAGTTTCATAGTTTCTACCACCAATGAGGATTTGGAAATGAAAGGTGAAAAAATATAGTGAAGAATCACTTGGATTTTTGTGGTAGCAATTATAAGCAGAAATAAATAGGGTCTACGGCCTCCCTGGTGGTGTAAAGGGTTAAGTGCTACACTGTAGGAATTCTGTAATCACTGCACAGTGAATTCGATTCCTGGCTAGGGAGGGGACCCACATAGCACAGCAGACCTCTCCTGCCTCACCTGCTGCTCCCCTCAGCAGTGTGTTTCAGTAGATCTGCCTATTCTGCTCCCCACTCTGTCTCTGGAGAATCCTCTTATCCCTGGCACCTCTGGTGTCTACCCTAGCTCTTGTATGCATAAAAATTTAAATAAATAATAAGAAGTATGGTTCTAGAAGTGTATTTCTACCTTCATTGAGACACAGAGAAAACTCTATATTTTACAATGAAATTCTAGAAAGACAGTTCCAAATGGTTATAAAGTTGAGAAAGTAAAATAGATTTCAAAAAAAAGGGATGACAGAGATACAGAATAGATAGAACCCAGACCCAGATAATGACAATTCACCTGTACCAACTGGAATAATATATTATGAACATTTGAATTAATTAGTTATAATCATCAAACAAAATATATAATTTGCTCAATTTTTATTTATTTCTATCATCTATCCATGTATTTTTATAATTAGCAAGTGGGTTTGTAAATGTGTGTGAGATAAGAAAAAAAGATTATATATCTTATTTTATATATCAGCAAGCAGTATCTAATTTATTTTAAATCTTGTGTTTATTTTTGCATTTTAAATAATTTTAAATAAATATATTCATTAAAATATATTTTATTTGGAGGAAGAGATATTTGTACTAGGTAGGTCTAATTGCTTTAACTAACCATTACCCCTTGTGGGAGGGAAAACAAAGCAAGATGGAATAGAACTTTGAGAAGGAAGTGAAGGGAAAGACATCAGTAAGGGATTATTTGAGAACAAACTACAATATAAAATGGAATAGTACGTGCCTTGGCAGTTCAGAGAGGAAGAAAACTAGGGAAAAACACTGATTTTGGTGAGATTATAAATAGCCTTTCTGAAATTAGTTACCACAAATGGTGAGATCCAAATGGATAAGAGACCAGGAACCAATCATTTATAATTGTGGATAAAAATAGAAGTGGTAAGTATAGCCATGCCTCTTAATTATTTAGAGATGATAATGTGTAGGGTACTATGGAAAATGTGTTTTGAGGGATGAAAAGGGTATTATTTTTCTGAGAGAGGAGATCTGACTAATCTTACTAAAAGAAGGAAAGGAGCTAATTTTAAAAATACTGAAATTTTAATGGCCTGTTATTGATAAAATTTGTTCTTTTGTAGAAGCCTAGATGAAAAGAAAGCAAGCATTAAAAATATTAATGGAAAACAGAAGAGTCATTTTTTTCTAAAGAAAGGGAATAGGGATGAGAGCATTGAAGAAATTTAAAAAGATGGGAATAGCTATTGTACATGCTACATTGGGATACGACACAAGATAAATATAAAGACTGTTGAATTATAATTAGGGCTCTGTGAGCTTAACTGCTGCAATTATTATGTGTAATCATTCATGTTTATGGATTTTATACATCACTTTTAACAAAGTGGAAGAGAGAACAGAGGAAACCAAGGTACGTGTGAGTAAGTGCTCAGAAAGGCATATAGGCCAAGGTGGGGGTGAGTGATTCTAGGGTGCTTACAGAGGATCTTCAGGTGACAGATCACCATATACAGACAAACCAGAGAAGTGAGTGGACTTGCCTCAGTTAAATAAAAATTTGTGAGAAGTCTCTCGTTTCAAGGCCAGTGCTAAGTTCTAGTAATTGGAGAAAGAAAAAGACTAGGAAAATGAGTAGGTGTTGAAGGATCAGAGGTCACAAATGAGAGCAAATAGTCAAAAGACCTTAGAGCAGATGTGAAGTAGAAGAGGAAGTGAATTAACAATAAGTCACAGAAAAACAGTTCAATTTCCAAAAATGGGTAAGATTTGCTACTTGGACTCTCTTTAATTGTAAATCATTGTAACTAAGAACTTCAAGGAACTGTAATGTCAGGGTATGGAGCTTTAAAGTTCATCAAAGTAGTCAAAAAGTGTTGGCCAGGGTGTGGAGAAGAAGTATCCTTCATACACAGATGGTGGAAATATAGACTCGCGAGCTTCTACGGAAGATAGTATGGATATTTCTCCAACACTAAAAATAGATTTATCGAAGAATACAAAAACACTCCTATACTCATTGATATACTGTTTATAATAGTAAAGCTGTGGATACAACTTAAGTGTCCGTGGACAGATATATGGATTAGAATAATGTGGCAATTAGACACAATGGAATACTGCTTTACTATTAACAAAAGAAGAAAGATGACATAATCTTGCAACTTGTGATGACATGATTAGAACTGGAGGGGATGATGCTAAGCAAAAGAAGTCAGAAGAAGAAAGACAAATACTAATGACTTCATTCATATATTGAGTATTAAGAAGCAAAGAAAAGGAACAAGCTGGAACAAACACTTGAAATTTTACTGATCTGAAGATAGTAGAAGGGTTGGGTGGAGAGAAGGAGCAAAGTGGGAGGAGACACAAAGGACCTAAGGTAGAGAATTATTGGGGTTTTGGTGGTGGGTGTGGTATGACAGCATACATTTGCAGAGGTGTGAACCTATACTCCTAAAACATAGTGTCGTAAACCAAAGTTACCTTAATAAACAATAAAATAAATGTAGTTGGTAAAAAGCATTAAGTAAAAAGGCTTTTTTGCTGAGACTTCTTAATTTGAGGAAGAGAAATCATCAAGGAATATCTAGGCAGCAATGAAGGGTAGAGACATAGAGATCAAGTGATATGGAGGACTTAAGAAGCGGAATTTTCAAGTGACAATAGTAATGAAAAAGTATTTTAAACAAGCAGTGAAAAATAAGAAGTAGTCAGAAAGTTTGAGGAGAAATTGTACATTTAGTTTTGTTAGAAATAGCTATTATTCAGGATAGTTGTACCATTTTATAATACTATAAACAATGTGCTAAACTTGTAGCTCACTTTTTTTTTTATGTTAAAGGTGATCCATCTTTTTATTTTTAATCAAGCTATTCTAATATTAAAAGTTTATTATTTAAAGGACCATCTCACTTGTCAACTTATTTATATATTGTCTTACATTGTTGTTCAGTTTTGTACAGTATTTGAATCCCCCTGCTTGGGTGTTGTCCCTGTAGGCTCACTTTTTTTTTTAAGGTGGGTAGTCTTTCCCCATCAGATTGTTTTGGCCCTTCCATTCAAAATTAAATGACTTAAATAATTAACTGAAGATTAATTGATCTATGCCTACTTTAGGGTTCTCTATTCTGATCATTTATTATTTTTGTTGAAACCACTGCTGCACATTATTAACTATTTCAGATTTATAGAGGTTGGTCAGTACAAGTTTTTCTAATTTGGTCCTCTTTTATAAGAATGACTTAGATGATTAAGACCATTTTTATTTCTAAATAAGTTTTTGGAGTTAGTTTGTAAATTTCAACAACAACAAAAAAAGAAAACAAAATAAAATCTGACAGGATAATGGTTGGGATTGCATTAAATCTAAACTTTAATTTAGGGAGACGTGACATCTTGAGAATAGTGATTCTTTAAACCCAATGACATAGTATATATCTTCAGATGTCTTGTAATTTTTTGTTAGTGATATTATATAGATTTTGGTGTAAAGATATAACACTTATTTTGTTAATTTATTTGTAAATTCTCTGGGTTTATTCTATCATATTTTTTTTTCATTTTCCACTTTATTTTCCAATTTTTGTAGCTATTATATATAAATATTATTAACTTTTATACTAGCCTTGTAACTCTTCTAAATTCATTTCTAAGTTCTTTTATTTATTGTGTAGATTCCTAAAATATATGAACATTTAAAAAATCCTGTCATCTCTGAGGCTTAGCTTCTTACTGATCTGTTTGCTTTCTATTTCTTTGCCTTGCCTTATTGCACTAGGAAGAACTCTAACACAATGCTGGAACAAGGAAGTAGTTAGACATCTTGTGTCAGTCTTAGTCTTATGGGGAAAGTGGTCCGTCTAAATTTTAAGTATTTTGCTAGCTATATATATATTCTGTACATTCCTTTATCAAATGAAGATCTTTCATTCTGATTTTCCCAGGGCTTTAACAGTGATTTTTCATTAAATCATTTCGAAGTTCTTGTTTCTTTTAGTGAAATTATCACATGATTATTCTTAGTCTATTCATGTGTTAAGACACAGTGATTTGCTCAAATATTAAACTCATTTTGTATTCCTGTATGCTTCCCAACTTAGTCATTATGTAAATTTAACAAGTATTTCTGAATTTGATTTCCTGATTTTTAAGAAAATTTTTGAATTTGTGTTCATAAGAAATGTTGGTCTTTAGTATTTCTGTTTGTAATGAAAGCTGGCTTTGATATCAGAGAAATTATTGAATTATTAAACAATTTAGAATGCTTAATTTTCTAGTTTGTATGCGGTTTCCATTATACATTTGGGAGAATTCAGCAATGAAAACATCTGAGGATGCAGCATTCTTTGTGAGAAAGCTTTTGAAAAATTACATATATATGAATCTATGTTATGAATGTATGTTTCAATGTGTTCATTTTCCCAAGAATTTTTAATCTAAGATTTTCTGCTATATTTTATGTAATTTGTATTTTTGTAGAACTCCACGTGTACTTAACTATTTGATTTTACCTTACAATATATTTTTAGGGATTGCTCTAAGAACTGTAATATATATTATTAACACTTCATAGTTTATTCAGTGTTAAAATTATACCATTTATGTGACATTTAGGAAACACAGTCATGAGGATCCATTTAATTCACCTCCTCCATCCTTTCTACTACATAGAGTTATATACCTCCATCCTTTCTGCAGTATAAAGACATACTATGTGTTATACTTTTGCTATCCATACAATACAAATTTTTTACTTTAACAAGATCATAAATATTTAAAGAAATTAAAGGTATAAATGTTTACATTTCCCAGTGCTACTTATTCTTTTCTGGATATCTGGGTTTCAATATAGTAGTTCAATTATTCTGATGAAATAATCTTAGTTTATCCTTATCCATAAAAGACTATCGCATTTTCCCTCTTGAATATTATTTTAAATAATAATGATAAAGTTTTGTATAAAGTTTGATCAGAATAATGAGTTGGAGGAAAGTCATCAAAGTTAATGATAGAATGCAGTCAAAAACAAAAGAAAAAGAATATGCTTTATATAAAACTTTATCATTATTGTTGAAATTTAAGTTTCCTTTCTAAAAGCAAGTTCTTTGGGATAGGCTAAGCAAAGAAGACTAAGTAGATTCTCAGTGTTTTCCAGAAAGATAAGGATAAGAGCCAGGTGCAAAAACATGGTTTATTTTATCTTTTTAGTAATAGCTGTACATGTTAGTGTTCTCATATGATCCCTCAAGACACCATTTTGGGGAGATGGAAGCATGTACTATGGGGGTGGACTATGGGTGATTTGCTGGTCATTGCAACATGGTGATAATACCTGATGGGATTATCCAGATATTACCTCAGTTAAAAATTAAATAATTAAAAAAGACACTTTTATTTTTACCCCCATGTCCCTTCTCCCTTCCTTCTGGTAATCATTTATTTTTCATTTATCAAAGTTCATTTTTGTTTTACTTCATTCATCTGTTCGCTTGTTTTGGCTTTATATCACATATGAGTGAGATCATATGTTCTTTATGTAACAGATCAGAAACTGTTCTTTATGTAACAACCTATCTAAACAGATACACACACTTAACTACTACAAGTAAAATAGAAACACCCCAGAAAGTAACAAGTTCAAGTGAGAAAGTCTGACCAGAAAGATGAGTTTGAGGAAAGTCATCAAACTTCATGATAGATTGCAGTCAAGGACAAAGGAAAAAGAATGTGCTTTATACAAAACTTTATCTTATTCAAGTAATCTGCCAGAAACAGCCACAGTAGACAGAGCCATTAATTTCTTAGTTTAATAGTTCGAGGTGAATTGCTTTAAGGAATGTTCTGTTCAGAACTAAAGCTATTGTAAACCTCTGTAGGCAGCATAATTAAAGGTAGAGTGATTACTGCAATGTATTACCATTGAATTTTGGATGAAACAATGAACAAATGATTTTGTGGATTGTTAACATCACATGAAAACACATTTTAAACAATAACTGTTTAGTCTAATGAGTTTATTAATGGTAAATGGAACAAATGATCTGAAACAGGGAGGGGAGTTTAAAAGAATTAGTATTAAATGATCTAGCAGAGAAATAAAATTAATTTCAGGTCCAAACAGCCTAAGGTTATAGTTAGAATTTATAAGCAAGAAAGAATGTGACCGTTTAGCTCTTTAAATAGTAAACAAATGTAAGAATGCTTTAAAATTACTCTTAACATTAAAGTCAGACACATTTATATAGGTTCTTATAAAATGTCTAAAGTTTTCTCTCTTCTCTAAGTTTTAATCCTTTTGTTTGTCTTTACATTACATACGTAATACTTGCATTACATTATAACATGTGTTAAAACTTGAATTGTAAGCTAAGTGAAAAATGATTTTATTTTTAAATATCCTTTTTGATACATAAAATTTGGAAGACATTACTAAATGTGAACTGTAGAATAAATGCATATTTCTAACAGTAGAAAGACACATTTACTAAGAAAAAACAATGGAAATATTAGTCAGCAGTGTTTAGGGTTATAGTAAATCAGCAAAATATATGATTTAGCAATTTATTTGCAGTTAGGATTTTTGTACATGAGTTTCATATATTCATGCTGAAATTGTTCTCACATTTATTTAGAGTTTTTGCAAAAAACTGGCAACTAACCAAGAAAATCAGTTTTAAGAAGTAATAAATGTCAAATTAAAATAATTCTCTGTCAGCAAGTGACAAAAATAAGGGCTTGTTAATAATAGCAATCAAATATAGTTAAAAATGGTGATAAATTGAACTATTGTTGATAAGAAAAATAATAGTCCAAACTTTGTCCCACAGATATTTTTGTGTCTCAAAAAAAATTCTGCTAGGCAACAATTTATTAAATAATAAATATATTCACATTATATTATCATGTAAAAATAACAATCATTCCTTCATTGGTGAACTGTGATCACCTAGAATTTACCAGTAGGCTAAGCTTATAGGAAAATATTATTAAATCAAAGTCAACTATGAAAAATTATTTTTAAAATTAAAATCAAATTTAAGTGGGCTCAGAAAGGAGCCCTACTAACTCAGAGAAGAAAGTAGTTAGAAGCAGATTTTTGTTGTTATAAATCTGAAGATGAACAAATGTGATTTTTTCCCCTAAAATAAACTATTATTTTCTTCTTCATCTTCATTGTTAAGTATCCAAATTGTTGATGATAACATGCATGTTGAGGCTTATAAAAAGTGGACTTTTTCCCTTAAATATTACAACAAATAAAAATCTTCTTTAATACCCCTAGAGAAGTCAGATACTATGACTACAAAGCCCAAACTACTTAGTGTTCAGGAAGAATAATCTGAAAACTGGTATTTCTTTTAGAAAAAGAGTTCATAGTTTAAGCAGTGGAGATCACAGTTTGAATTTATATACTTTTTAAAAATAACCATCAAACACAGTCTAGTAATAACATACGAAAAATTATTTACCCAGTGGGATGCTGATATTCCTCTGTTGGTAATTTAAGAATATTTTGATAGACTTTAGCAAAGTCTCTGCTCACAACTTTAAAACAATACACAAATTGTGTCTGTGTCTCTAGTGATTATTCTGTGCTTCAGGAAATGGCAGATTTCATTTACAATTTGTTCTTTTTCTCAGAGGCTATTTGAGTGGATGCTTGGTAATCTCAATAGCATGAGAATATTTACATTGGATAATTCATTAACAAATTATCTGGCTTTGTTCTTTGTTAGGAGGGCTTAAAACTGACATTTTCTCAATAAAATATGTTAACTTGCTACTATAGATGTAGATTTTTTTGCCATTATATCTTAGAAAGACTCTTAGAATTCTTAAAAATTGTACCAGAATAATTTTTAATGATTAACATAAAAGTATACAGCATGGAAACATTATAATGGAAATGCAAAATCAGATATCAGGTACTGAGTAATAATTTATTGAATTAGACTGACTTTTATTCTGACTGAACTTGTGTTCACATCTTTCCCCTCTATATCTAGCACAGGGCACCAACACCAATCCAAACATAGGAATGAACAAAGAAACCCAGGAGACTTCATGTTCTCATTTTCCCAAATATCTGATCGTAGTGTAGGTTAACTGGTAGATGATAACAAAAAGGTGCTTATGCAGGTTAATTGGTGATTAAATAAAACTATTAGAGTGTTTCATAGTGAATTTCTGTCATTTCAAAGTATTTTAGGCTCGATGGAATCTTGCCAAGCCTTCAAGCTTAGGAAACAACGATTCATGGTTATTAAGAGCAAATGCCCTAGAGAGATTAATCTATACTATCCCAACAAGCTGACCTTTCCCAAAGACATAGCAATTTAATTATCTACTTTGAAAAGCACAATTATAGTAAAATTCAAAACCAGATTTATAGACAGGTTTTCTACCCTCATTTAAAGTGCATATAAATAAAAGTCTTTTGGGTTCCTTTTTTCTGGGGTTGTTATGCATGTATTTGTAATTAATAGTTCTTGCTTTGTAAAACTATGATTTGTTTTTAATAAATACCAGCTATTAGTAAAAAAGATTCTTTTAAATTATGAGTGTTTTACAGTCGACCTGTGGGCACTAAATTTGTCACATCACTGGCATTATTATAAATTAATAGGTGCTTCTATAATCTGTGAAGCTGATAAACTTGACCTGGTTAGGATTTCCATTTAAACACAAATGATGAATGGTCTCATCTTTTGTTTCCTGTGTAATGATTCTATATTTCACCTCATAGAGAAGTAGAAAATCATCATAAGGTGAATTCAAAATTTGGGAGGCACACTAATATGAACTTAAAACAACAAATTAGGCTCTTAGCTCAGTTTCAAATGTTTATTGAAGATTCAGATGTTTATTGAAGGCTATTATCATGAGCTTCTCCAATCACAGAAATCAGAGCAGGGAGATACCTGAATACACACACGCACACACTCACACACACACAACCAACCCAAAGGACAGATCTCACATACCAGTTTGTTTGTTTTTTTCCTGGTGCTTTCTCTTCTATGTAGATGTCTTATTTACACGAGAGTACCATGAATTGCTAGTCATGTCAATGCCAGAGCTTCTTGGAAATCCTTTTATCAGTCTTATAAGATAGCATTTGCATTGCCCAAGGAAGGTATATATGATTATTTTGTAACTGTAGTTGTTTATTTATGTTCAAATATAAATGTGAAATTTTAGGACTTTTGCTTTAATTGAAACCTACTACAGAAATGTAGATACTTCAGCATATATAAGAATGAACTTGGAGATTGTTATCAGTGTTAAATAGGGAGCAAACTAAGAGGCTTGTTCAATTGATACCAGATGGTAGACCAATGTTCTCAACGTCCAAAGAAATGTCTCCAGAGGTAAGGAAAAATGGAGAGGGTAATGCTGTGGAAACCAATAAAAGAGAAATAGCAATTTCTAAAACATAGACCCTATAACGTGCTGTAAGTGAGAAACCAACACAGTACAGTACTGAAAACAGAACTGACATAAATAGGGTAAGGAACCCAAGTGTTAATTTATATATAAATTGATGCATATGTCATTTATATCAATTTAATTTATAATGTATAATTAATATCTATACATAATTTATATATAGACTATAAATATGTTCTAATACAACTGTATATACACATGTGTATATGTATGTAAGATATATTTGGAACTGAACTCTAGGAATATACAGAAATACAAAGTAGTGAGATATGTTCCTAGTCTCATAGAAGTTTATTTTTAGCTCTAAGATATAAATGCAGAAAACAACTTATCTAGGTGTATATCAAGGTTGAATAGTATTACCTAGGCAATGTCTTCATCATTATGGAGGTGGTAGAAGTTTTTACTTAGAAGTCTGAGCATACAGAGTCCTTACTGAAACCCTAGAATTCAGTGGGGGTTTCTAGGAAGAAAAATACAAGCTAAGTGTCAATATCCTTCCAGATTTTCACCATATGATAATCCCAATAGTAGCAAGTGACTCGGAATTTTGGCATTTCAGAAAGTTCTGAATCATATCACAATGGCATGAAAAGCTCATCATATAGGCCTATTTGTGCTTTATAATTTTTCTTCAGGTAACATAATGTACTAGAGGGAAAATATTTCAAATGTGGTTAAAAAAATAGAGGGATAGGCCTCCCTGGTAGTGCAGTGGGTTAAGCAACACAGTACGAAGCAAACCGCAGCCACTGCAGTATGAGTTCCATCCCTGCCACAGACCAGGGAGGGGACCCACATGGTGGAGCAGACCTCTCCTGCCTCGCCCACTGCTCCCCTCAGCAGTGTGTTTTAGTCAGTCTGCCTATTCTGTCTCTGGTGAATCCTCTCACTTCCCTGGACTCTGGCCTGTACCCCAGCTCTTGTATGCATAAACAAATAAGTCTTTAAAAAAAATAGAGGGATAAAATTTAGCATAAACTCAGTTCAATCTATTATAAAAGCTATATATGGAGTATTGGTGAAAATTTTTTATAAAAGTAACATTGGTTTATAGAATTATATATGTTTCAAATGTACTGCATTCTAAATCAACGTTTCAATGTACTGCAATATGTTTACAACAAAACGTCTAGTTTTAATCTTTTACCATACAATTTACCATGCACCCTCTATAAAAGATATACCCACACACCTTTCCCTTATGGTAACCACTATTTTGTTTTCATAGTCTAAGAGTTTTTTATTGGTTTTTCCATTTGTATTGTTTCTTTATATTCCAAATATGAAGGAAATCATATAGTGTTTGTCTTTCTTAATCTTATGTTTTTCACCTAGTAGAATACTCTCTAGGTCCAGTCATACTGTTGCAAATAGAAAGATTTCATCTCTTTTATATCTGGGTAGTATATTGCAAAGTATCATTAAATCCATGTTAAATGGTCATAAAGTAGTAATTTTGTATGTTTTAAAGCATATGTAAAAATAATAGGGTAAACTCTCAATGAGGCCAAATGTTTTGGTAATGGGAAAAGAAAGAATAGCCACATTCACTTTTAAGTCAATATTAAATATATATATATATATATTTTTAGTAGATAGCATCATATAGTATGGCTGCATAGAAAAATACAATGAGATGTGAAATGTTAAATCAAGATATTAAAATATATCTAGAAGGTGTTCTGGGGTTGGTTAAACTACAGGGACACTGAGAAAATAGAAAACAGGAAGTGATTTAAATCAAATGGAAGAGGATTTTCTAGCGATAGGCAAGTTCCAGATCAAAATAGCTACCAGTACCTAAAAGAATAAGCTTTGAAATACCTGCCACCAAAGACATAACTGGGAAATTATAGAAAACTAACCTTAAGGAAAGATCTAAAAAGTTTTCAGAGAATTAAGAACAGATTACTGCCAAAGGAATGAAACTTAGACTATAATAACAAATATGTTACTTAGCACTGTTACTTAGCACTGGTAAAAGGAAGCTCACTAAACTTTTAATTATGATATTCCATTTCAGAATAGCTCTAATCACTTGTAGATTCTGCTCTATTATGCATAAAAAGCTAAGTTATTCCACCTTACCCATTTATCCCTGAGTTAATTACTGACAAAATAATATTTGAATTAGATACTATATTAGAAATTCAATTTATAGAAATATTTTTATCTCAAAAGTAGCAATAAAATACATTTCTACAAATTGTACTGGTTTGTTAACCATTCACTAAATCCCATTTAAGCACTATAAATGGGCACCAAGGGATGCATCAGGTATGTCATCTGTTAGAATCACTCTCCCCTGTTAACATAATAGGCCTTATTATTAAAGTGTACTATGATCCGTGAAGAAGTGCCTACAGCTTATTTTAATTCAGTCGAAAATTACCTTGGTTACTACTTTAAGGACAAACAAAACTAAGAAAGGTCTAATGTAAATCTCCATATTGTTGATAATACATGATCGTTTATGGGAGATTTATGCTACTAGGTATCTACTTGAAAAGCTCTTCCAATAGCAGAATCAATCTTGGATTTTCTCTGTTATTTCAAATTCATAAGCATCCTTTTGTGCTTTTAACTGAAATTTTTGTTATCTTCTATTTGTCTGCTTTTATTCCACAAACATATATGTCAGAGACATTTTAATCCTAATAATGCAAGATGAAATGTTAAACTCCACCTGTAACAATGTATCTCCAAACAGAAATCTAAGCTTAGATTAAGTATATAATGATAACCCAACAAAGTTCCTTTGTATTCAAACAATTTAAATTTCATCTGAGCTGAAAGAGATTAAATAAATTCAAAAGATTACAATGTACCCTTTTTGCCTCAATGTTTAGCAAGACATGTCTAAATTTTACCCTGCGTGCCTTGTGACCTTGTGACCAGCATAAGAAAGTCACTCTTGCCTCATTTCTACAGGAAAATGTCCTGTGACCGCCCCCATCCCAAGACTTGCTGCTCCCCAGGTGTCTCCTTCCAGCTAGTTGAAGCCACAAGATTAATATCTTTCAAAAGCAGTGCAGCACATACACACAATTTGACATTGCTAAACATCATTAAAACTTTCTTTTCTGCAAACAAAAAACTCAACAAGACCAAAAAGTCAAAGTTAAACCAAAGGGACCATGGTAAGGGGGAGGGCAAGGAGAGGAAGGCAAAGACAGGGATGAGAGCAGAAAGAGCACAAGGGACTGAGGTGATGGTGCATGGGTGGAATGGTGGTGGGAACTCCCTGGGGAATACAAATGATGTCAAATATAATTAATTAAATTTTAAAAAACTTACCAATCTCTACCCCCAACCCCAAAATATTTCTATAAAAAAATCAACATGATATATGTTCTTTTAGGCAAAAAAGAACAAGTATAGTAACAATAATTTATCTTTCTTCAAAAATAAATAAAGGGATTTCTAGGAAGGTGGTAGCTGTGGAGAAGTAGCTTTTGAAACTCCCCAATATTTCCTACAAAAATAGACAGCTGCCTCTACAACAAAAGCAGTCATAAGTTATCCTCACAAATCAAAAAGTAAATAACAAATCCAATATTTCAGTGCAGACAATCTCACTCCAGAGGCCAAGTTCTTACTAACCATGCTGTTCTACAAGGTGTATAGGAAATTCCCAGCACAGAATTCTCATCTTGGACTTGCTTGGTTACTGTTGCATAAAGAAGATGCAGAGCAGATGTTGAGTGCAGCAAAGCAGATTACTCCCTTCTCAGTTTACCCTAGACACAGAGAAAAGCAAGCTTTTCAAAAGCACCTTTCCTTTAGGAATGCAACTTACCTGTCTCCTCCGTGGTATCATTCTCCGTCACTTCAATAGTAAATAGTACATGCTGGAATCTATTCTGTGAGTGTCTAGAAGGGAATCCAATAAGCAGACACCATTATAAACTCTGCAACTCTAAGTGCAGAATTGAGGCTCCGAGATGGGGGTGATGGGGAGAGGAACAAAGGAGGTGGGTGTACAAATGTACGAATGTGGATGTTTTGGAGATTTAGTGGTGGATGCGGTGTGATCAGAATATTTCAAGAGGTGTGTACCTATGCTCCTAAAATATATAGTGTTAGGAACCACCATTAACTTCTCAGTAAATATAATTTAGCTTAAAAATAAAAACTTTTTTTTAACTGTGACTTCATGGTAACATAAAAAGATAAGTTGAAAATGATTTAATCCAACATTCTAGAGTGTGAATTTCAGTATACAAAGAATTTGAAAATAATTACATCCATAATTTATCTTTTTTCAAAAGTATAAAACTGATCAAGGATGAGCTGTGGAATTCTGGAATAAAACTGGTGACCTCTTAGAAAAGTAGTGGAAGACATTACCAATTAGATAAAGAAATCTGCATCTATTTTTTTCCTTCTAGCTACTATATGTTTCTCTTTGTTGCCTTAAACCTCAAACCTACTTCTTGAATGGTAAGTCTTTGTTTCAGTGCTCTCATGGCTAATTCTTTTTGTTGTTGTTGTTAAGATTTATTTATATATGCATAAAAGAGCTGGGGTGTAGGCCAGAGGCACAGGAGGGGTAGGAATGAGAGGATTCACCAGAGACAGAGTGGGGAACAGAACAGGTAGACTGACTGAAATACACTGCTGAGAGGAGTGAGAGGTCTGCTGTGCCATATGGGTTAGCTCTCTGGCTGGGGATCAAACAGCAATGGCTGTTAATAGACTTACAGTGCTGAGACTTACCCCCTTGCACCACCAGGGAGGCCCACTCATGGCTGATTCTTAATCTGTTTTTCAAGAGTTTAAACCTCAGTGATTTTTGTCCTTCTTTTTGGTGTGTGAAAATACCTGCTTCTGCCTTCCTTCTTGTTTCAGGAATAGCTTCCTCCTTTTCAAATCTGAATTCTTTTTACACTGAGAGTTTACTTTGTACAATCTGTCTATCCTTTGCCCCAGGAATGACAGTGTTTTATGCTGATGTATTTGGCAGAAAGAGCCGTTTGCATTTTGGGGACTATACCTGAACATAGAATCTCTTGTGAGCTCTTTCCTGTGTTGCAACATTAAACAATCTCCTAGCAACAGTACTGTAGGAGTGTTATTTTCCAATTTACCTACTCACTAGTCATTAAGGCAAAATGAAGTCGTCCTCATGAGTTTTCAGTACATTGTTTTTCTCACCAGATATAAAGGGTCTGAATATAGAGCTTCCTTGATTCTGGGCAATATGAAGGACCACAAAACTTGGAGTTAAGTAGCTGAAGGATGTAAGGGTCCCTTGGAAGAAACTGTAAATGTCAATGCAACATGTGATAACATAACTGGTTGGAAGTAGATAATCGGAATTCAAATCAAAAGTGCAAAGCAGCCGAAGGAAAAAACGAAAGCTTCTGATATGAAAACAAGAAAGATAAATGGCACAAGGACTTAACGATGGAGAATTTCCAAGCAGATAGTGGCAATGAAGTGGTGATTCCAAGCAGAATGTGAACAAAATAGCACACAGCCATGGGACTTACTATCTGATTCAAAGATATTTTGTCCTGGAAGATATAGAAGGGTTTATGGGTGAGCAACAGAGCAGCTATTGCTTTAGATTCATCTTTCTCTTTGACTTTTTCCTTTTCTTATGCCTTGAGTGTGTAAATTCTGATTTGGTAAGCCAAGTGGAAAGTAAATTACAGTACTATGGGTACAGTCAATACTAAAATACAATGATTTAACTGTTCCTCTCTTATAACTAACTCTGGATAAATTTAAGATATGTGAGTGTTCTGTGACCTTGTACATGTTTGTTCTTCATTTCCAAACAATTCAAGCAAATGGTGACTGGAAGAATTTGTAGGTCTTCCAAAATATCTGAAAATTTTCAACTATAGCCAACATGTTATGAAAGAAAGGATTTTGGTATTAGTGTACCCAAACCAAATATTAACACATTGTGAGTTACAATAATTACTTTTGTCTTTACATGGCAGCAAAATTGGTTCTGTTTCTTGAGTACCATGTAAACATGTTTAAAAAGTTTGAGCTTTTCTGAGACTAACAGACTTTTAAAAAGTTTGTTTATATTTTTAAATATACCAGTTATAAAACATTCGTTTGAATAGTAATTTTAAGGCTTCCAGAGTCAAGCAAAAGGGAGTCTTTAAATCAAAGATATTGAAAAAAATTATAAAATGTGGGCCTCCCTGGTGGCACAGTGGGTTAAGCAATGCGCTATGAGGCAAACCACAGCCACTGCAGCACGTGTTCGATCCCTGCTGCTGGTCAGGGAGGGGACCCACATGGCATAGCAGACCTCTCCTGCCTTGCCCGTTGCTCCCCTCAGCAGTGTGTTTCGGTCAGTCTGCCTGTTCTGCTCCCCACTCTGGTGAATCCTCTCACTTCCCTGGACTCTGGCCTGTACCCCAGCTCTTGTATGCATAAATAAATTTTTAAAAAATTATAAAATGTTTCTTCTGCCAGAAGAGAAGTAGAAAATATTTAACTACTATAAACATTTTTAAGTTTGCAAATTGAGAGTAAAAATTTATTTTAATTAAAATTTTAATCCATTTGAAAGTATTGTTTCTAAAACAGAAGAAAACACTTCTCATTAGCTCTAAATCATCATCAGAACACTTGTTTTCCTCACTAAATCCTCATTAATTTTGCCACAACTCTAAAGCCTTGCCATCCTGTGTCATCCGGGAACATAGAAAGCTCTGGAGTCTACCAGATGGGATTCCTTCCTTAATGGTTTATTGAGGAATGGGAGGCAATTCTTTCCCTCTAGGATCTGAGCAATCTGCTGCTCTGGGAGGCCCATATTCTGACAGCTAGGAAAGCAAGAGGCCAAGATCCGAATTACATATCAAGTGAAAATCGCATACCTGGCAAGATGGCACTAAAAGTGCCTGCTGAGCTATTGAATCAGCTGTCGGAAAATAGTGATGTTGGAAACAAGAGTGCTTGACTTTTCATCTAAGTTATTTGTACCGTTTCCAGTAGAAATAACACTGCACTGGGATCTTTCCCTTAGCAAGTCCCCGCCACCTTCCCCATCAAAAGAACAAGAAGCCATAAAGGGAAAATAGAGAGCAACATCACAGACTATAAAACAAAATTTGCAGATTTTTACCAGATAATAAGGCCACCAGGAGACAAAAGAGTACTAGAAAATACTTCTGTACGTGCAGGCATAACAATGCTTGAGGGGAGACTGTGCTGATAGAGAAATAACAGTGATAATGATTATTCCACCATAATCATAGTAGGAGATCTTTCCCAAGGAAATGCATTCATTACTCTGTTAAGAAAGAATATTTCTACTTTTTGTGGAAGAAGTACATAAAAGGACATATTATTTTGCAAGATAGCATTTGACCCACAAATTTGACATTTCTGGTCATTCATTATAAACTTAGAATAAATGTTTGAGAGTGGCGCTAGTGATTATTCATAAAATATCCTAAAGTGTCCACAAAAGAACGGGTGCACATTTCCTTATTTTCTGCTTTACTCAGGTTTTTATTACTGTATCCTATAATAACTAATGTATTTAATTGCAAAATATATGGATTGTGTCTAGAGAATACCACATAGAAACACAGTTCTTTTCTAGTGATGACTTAGTGACTTAAGTACTTCAACCCTAGAGAGATTATATTTACTATCTAAGAGACAGTGTATATTGTAGAAAATGTTAAGATTGAAATTAGTCATAGTTAAGTTTTATGTTTAAATTTTTATGTTTAAAAATAAACAAAAAAGTATGTTTAAATTTTATTAACATCACTTCATGTTATTTTACACAAGGGTTAGTATCATTATACATTTAATTTTTGACTTGTAAAAATCAACATAATAGATTTTTGGTTCTGAGTACATAGTAGTTACTCAATATATACTGCTCAGTAGCAATTATTGTTTTGTAGTGACAGTGGGGAGGTAAAAGTCATTATATGGGGTATACTAGTTTTATATTGCTGCTATAGACACTTTAGAAATTTAGCAGCTTAAACGGCACAAATTTGTTATTCTCTATTTCTGTATATCAGATGTTCAAAATACCTCACATGGCTGAGATTGAGGTATTATCTGTTGGTATATTTCTTTCTGGAGGTGCTAGGGTGAACCCATTATCTTGCCTTTTCAACCTCTAAAGATTCCATACTCCTGGCTCATGGTCCATTTCCTCCATCTTCAAAGCCAGAATGTCAGCTGAGTCCTTTTTATGCTGGTTCTCTATTCTACCTCCCACCTCCCATTTTTTTTTGTTTCTTTTTTTTTTAATTAAAATATTTTAAAATTTACATATACTTGCCATTAATTGTAATCCCCATGTATTCCCCATCACCATCTCACCAGTGCACCATCACCTCAGTCCCTCGTGCTCCCATCTTCCCTCAACCCTCCCCCTCCCTTCCCCATCAGGTGTCCCCAGTCTGTCCTTGTGTCCTCATTTTTGGTTTCTGTGTCTTTATTGCTGTTATTGTTATTATTAATATTGTTCTTATTCCTTTCCTTGAT
>JAGFMF010011629.1:2072174-2116983 GCA_019455555.1 Galemys pyrenaicus
TTGTTTGCATATAGCTTTTCATAGTATTCTCTAATTATTCTTTCGATTTCTGCTGTGTCTGTTGTGATTTGTCCTCTTTAATTTGTTATCCTGTTTATTTGTGTACTCTCCCGTTTTTTCTTTGTTAGCCTAGCTAGGGGTTTGTCTTTTTTGTTTATTTTTTCAAAGAACCAACTTTTAGTTTCATTGATCTTTTGGATCATTTTCTTCTAGGTCATTTATTTCTGCTTTGATTTTTATGATTTCCTTTCTTCTACTGGCTTTTGGGTTTTGCTGTTGTTCTTTTTCCAGTTCTTTCAACCACCTCCCATTTTTAAAGATCTTATGTTTGTATTGGCATCCCAGAAAATTCAGGCCAATCTCCCTATTTAAGTTCACTTTATTAGCATCCTTTATTCCAAATGCAAACTTAATTCTTCTTTGCCATGTCACTTAACATAATTACGACTTCCAGGAATTTGGATGTGCAACTTCCCAAGGACCACTCTACTTGCTGCTTGATGGCTACAGTTATAAGGAATGTCTAGAATTAAAAAAAAATAAAAAAGCAAACCAGGTATGTGATTCCAACAGTCATACTGATTGTTTGTGTTGTTTGAATTATTGTTGAAAAAATAATTTGTTCTTATTATGGCCTGAAGTTGTACAGAATTAAATTCTTCTTTCTTTTTCCATGACTGAATCATAATTCCACTTTCCAGTGATACCATCAATAACAGACCTATTATAAACCTATATACCCACCTAAAACATCTGTCTTAGTGTAAATCAATATTAATTTCATTTTGGAGCTTTTATTAGATCAAAAAGAGAAGAGGAATACAGCTTTTTTCTTTCTATATTTTTGACCTTGACTTAAGAAAACCCCAGGAAGAAAGAAATTGGTTTGACTTATATGTTTATGACATATAACAGAGGATAAGGTGAATGTCAGTCACTCTTTTAAGTTGTTCTTCAAGACATAAGATTATTCTTTTAGAAAAAGCTATATACCAGATGGTGTTGGTAATATGTAGAATGTAAAATAACTAAATTAACAGTCAGATAAAGAGAAGCTGAAATCTAACCCTTGAGAACTGACTATAGAACTGAAGCACGATGGGGAAGGGAAAAGAACTAAGAGGGAAGGAACACAATGGTCCGGGTGATGGAATATGAGTGAGTTAGTACAGTAATATCTGATGGAGTATCCCAATATTCCCTCAGTTAAAAAAATAATTAATTGGAAAGCTCCTTTTAATAATTTTAATAATTATTAACATAATTTTAATTGACAATCATGTGGTTCGCAATCTAACTGATAACAAGCTATAAAATTTTTGAAAACTAAATTCACAATTTTTGAAAACTAAATTCCTTGAAGCTTGTTATAGAGGCATTCAGTAACAGCTAAAAAACTCTCCTCCAATAATTGTTCTCTTTACATGAAAAGCAACAAGCCATCATCCTCTTACTATGTCCATTGCAAATAACTGCCAATAAACTTAATAGCGTCAATACTTTTTGGTAGGTTGATTGGTCCTGATAGAGTTCTTTCCGATACCTTCTCCAGGTGACATGCCCACAGTGAAAAACACTAACACATTAATTAATCAAAATGCACAACTGAATCTTTGAAGTTTGAAAACTCTGAAGACTAAAACAACTACTGCCATTCAGGAAACTGGTCACTTAGAAACTTAAAAACATTCCTCACATTTATTTGATGTTCTCATCATCCATTAAAATCCAATAAGCATGGATGAATTAAATTCAAGGATTTGTCTTTCCCTTCTCTGCATTAGTGGTTTAGTAAGACAAACAAGTAAGGTTGCATTTTTGCTTCCTCCATTAGAAGGTAAGCCATAACTAGAGAATTATTACAGGATCTTTTGAAAAATGGCTCAATAGCTTTACCTAAGTGTTTTAAAAGACAAATGAATCACCCTGTAATATTGCTGTAATGCAAACCCTGATTCAATAGGCCCAGGGTATTCCCTGGGATTCTGATTTCTGGCAAGTTGTGGAGAAAGTTAAGATAGCCACCACTCTTAGCCCACCACATCCAATTTTCTGTGAATGTTCCACTTCTTTTCCCAGTAAATATCCATCATGAGAGTCTTTGTCAGCTCTGTCTACAGCTTTGACAATATTAAAAGATGTACACAACTTTATTGACAGATTTCACAGTATATAGTAAATCATAAACCAAATTTTTAACAAATACTTGTCATACTTAACATGAAGTATATGCAGCGATGTCTACCATTTAAAGAGGGTTTTCTTTCATTTGTTTGTTTTAAATCTGCTTCTATGAACGTCTGTCTTCAATTTGTATTTTTTTCTAGCATTTTTCCATAGCATACTGTTAGTCATTGCCAGCCAGATATATCTTGTTTTCTCCCTATTTTATTTTTTCCAGCTTTATTGAAATACAGTTAATATATAACTGAGTAAGTTTAAAATATACAACATGGTATTTTTGACATATATATATTTTAAAGATTTTATTTATTTATGCACACAAGAGCTGGGGTACAGGCCAGAGGCACAGGGGGTAAGAGGATTCACCAGAGACAGAGTGGGGAGCAGAACAGGCAAACTGACTGAAACACACTGCTGAAGGAAGCAGAGGATGAGACAGGAGAGGTCTGCCTCATCATGTGGGTCTCCTACCTGGTTGGGGATTATATTCACGCTACAGTGGCTGTGAAAGCCCCACAGTGCAGGGCTCAACCCCTTGCGCTATAAGGGAGGCCCTATTTTGATATATCTATAGGTAAATAATTACTACAATAAGATTAATTAAATCTTCCATCACCTCACTTAATTATGATTATTTGGTAATTTACTTAGGATTTACTCTAGCAAATTTCAACTATATAATAAATAATATTAACTATAGTCCTCATGATGTATATTAGGTCTCCAGAATATACTTCTCTTATAACTGGAGGTATATACTCTTTAACTAACAACATTTTCCCAATTCCTCATAACCCGTCCTTGGCACCTACCATTCTACTCTCTATTTTTATGAGATCTTAAGCCAGAAATATTTAAATATTTTATGTAGCATGTATTGTGCTTGATCCTGGGAATAAAAGGTGAAAAAGGCCATTTATACTTAAAATGACCTTGTTAGCAAGCACAAAGATAGAACCATATTCATAAGTATAGGTTTGCTTGAAGGGGGATGGTTAATTTCTCAAAGTAAGTGATATTTAAATTATGTTTTGATGACAGTAAGCTCTTGCCATGTGACATTAAAAAAAATATGACCTAATAATAAGCAATGAAATTTGAAAACTAAAACAAACTGAAAATGAAACAGAAATCAATTGAGTGCCTCAAACAGAATGAAACCAGTTCAGACCAGCTGAATCTTGTTCCAACTTCTTCAAACTGGCTGAAAGCGACTTGGCCCAATTCAAATAGAAAATGGCACAAACCATTTCTTTTCAAAGCAACTAAAAGCAAAAACACTGAAATCAAGTGACACTAGCTCTGACAATATCAAAATGGTTGTAACCACTTCTGACTTGTTCAAAAATATTAAAATTAAAACCAACTGAAACCAGCTTACACTGGCTCCAATGCTTCAAGCAAGCTGAAACTGGTTCTGACTGGCTGAAAACCAGTTCTGACGGGTTCAAACAGGCTGAAAATGGTTCTAATTGGTTCAAACAAAAAACAGCTGAGACTTTTTAAAGTAACTGAAAGGATAAACACTGAAACCAAATGACACTGGTTCCAACTGTCTCAAAATGACTGTAACCCTTCATAACTTTTCAAACACATTGAAACTGAAATTGAAACCAACTGATATGGGCTGTGATGCCTCAAAAGGCACTGAAACTGGCTTCAACTGGTTCTTACCAGCTCAAACCAATCCCAGACCAGTTCAAACTGTCTAAAATTGGTTCACCAGTTCAAACAGGTTCCAGCTACTGACTTCTTAAAACACATTGAAATTGAAACCAACTGAAACTGAAACCTGAGGCACTGGCTCTGATGCTTCAATCTGGCTGAAACCGGTTCTTATCTGTTCTGACCTGGCTGAATCTGGTTCTGGCTGGTTCCGATGAGTTCCAACTTAATGAAAATGGTTCTAATCAATTCAAACTGAAAACATCTAAAGAGACATTTTCTTCAAAGCAACTGAAAGGGAAAACGCTGAAACAAAATGACACATGTTCCAACTGTCTCAAAGTGACTGTAACTGGGTCTCACTTGTTCAATCACATTGAAAATGACACTAACTTTGATGCCTCAAACCATCTGAAACCGGTTATGACCAGCTCAAACCATTTCCAACTGGCTCAAACTGGTTGTGACCAGATCAAACCATTTCTTTTAAAAATCAACTGAAAGGAAAACACTGAATCCAAGTGACACTGGTACACTGGTTCTGATTGGCTTAAAATGGCTGTAACTGGTTCTCATTTATTCAAACACATTGAAACTGAAGCCAACTGACTCTAACTGTAACTGAAAGCAACTGGCCTAATGTGTCAAAACAGCTGAAACTGGTTCTGACTGGCTCAAATCAGATCCAATGGCTCAAACCAGCCCCAACTAGCTGAAACTGGTTTTGACTGGCTCCAACCACTTTATACCACTTCCCACCAGATCAAACAGGTTCAAATGAGCTGAAACCATTTGTGACTGGTTCAAACTGGTTCAAACTTGTTCAAATTGAAAGCATTTCTCTTAAAAGCAACTGAAAGACAAACCACTGAAACCAAGCCACACTGGGTCCAATGCTTGAAACTGACTTAAACCAGTTCCAACCTGCTGAAACTGGCTCTGACTGGTTTTAAATGAAAACAGTTGCAACTGGTTTGACTTGTTCAAAGTAACTGAAACTGAAAACATTGAAATTAACTGACAATGGTAATTACTACCTCAAAATGGCTGTAACTGGTTCTGACTTGTTAAAACCAACTGAAACTGAAATCAGCTGAAACTCAAATCATCTGAAAACAACTGCTTTGACTGGTTAAAGCCAGTTCAGACAGTCTGAAGCCAGTTCTGAGCAGTTCAAATTGGTTTTGAAAAGTTTCCAACCAGCTGAAACTGGTTTCAACTGGTACAAAATGTTTCCAACTGGCTGAAACCAATTCTAACTGTCTGAAATAGATTCCAACTGGGTCTCCAATACTGTGAACATTGATTTGTAAGTTGATGATAAAAAATCTATCAGCAACCAATGCCAAATGGAAATCAAAGCATATTTGGCCTACATTTAAGCGTTTGAAATTAACTTCTTGTCAGTATGAAAATCATATAAACAGAGTAAAATCTTAGTTATATTAAGAATTTCACAGCATTTATATTAAAATTTTGTGATAACAATTTTATTAAGAGTAGTTAAAACATCACATATAACTAGACGTTTAGATATTTTATATCACTGTAACTGGATATGTCAAATTTCACTTAAGCATGGCAGTATGTTTCGATATTTTATAATTTTATAAATTCCCTTTTAAAGGGAGTTTTACAATTCCCTTTTAAATGATCTGGTGAATTTATAAGTTTTTTGTTTCAAATTTTTGATTTAGTAATAATTATTTTTTCTATTTTTACTGTCTTATTTTTGTATAGAGATATTGTTGGTTTACAACATTGTATATGATTCAGAGATACAGGGTTATATCTTTTCGTATATGTTTTAGCAAAAGTTTTCAGTGAATAATTATCTAAATGTTAAATAAGTCAGAAATTATTTTATTTTCTTTATCTTCTTTATGTATTAATACAATACTTTTTAATTATCTTCTTTGTGTATAAGCCATAACATGGTTTAAATAGAAAAGATTGCTTTATCTCTACCCCAAAACTGACTTCCAGGTTACTTCACACAACACTGAATAGAATACAATAGAATATACCAAAAACTAGTTCATTTCCCTTTCTGTTTTTAGCCACAAACTATAGTTTTTATACAAAGTGTAGTGTATTTAGAAAGAAATATCGATGCAAAATCAAGTTATATAAGATCTAAAATTTTTTACACATGTCTACACTCATTATCTAGAAACTAATATTGTGGAAAACTGAACTGGATGGGAATTTTAAGTGAATATTTTTTATTTTGAAGTATTTTAAAGTAGAGGAAGTTTTTAACATTGCTATTATTATGACTACCACTTATTAATTATTTCAACCTTTTTTTCATTCTCATATCAGTGTTTAATGAATAAAATTCTATATGTACATATACACACATAAAGAAGAGTCAATAGGATATTTTCACCAATTGCTTTTAATAGAAACCAAATGTCAATACTTCATTATATTTTGTTTACTGGATGTGGGGATTAAAATGATATATTTGCTTTAAGCTTTAGGGTGTGTTTATGGAAATTTTTGAAGTTATTTTATGGTTCATGATTTTATTGTAACCAAATCTTAGTTATCAGCAGTTAATAACTGGTCATATATTCAGAATTCTCCTTGACTCAATATCTATTGTTTCTCCATTCGAGTAAACTACTATAAACCTTTTCTCCAGGCTCTATCAGTTTTATTTCTTCTATAACAGTCTCAATAATAAACATTTTTTCTACAGATTGCTATTCACAGTATAAACACCCTCAGATCACTTACCTTTTTCATGAGAAGTTTTGAGAGCACCAAGTGGAATGTTTCATACTGCTGAACACAGTCTGCTGACTTCACAGTATCACGCTACATTTCCCTCTCACTGGGCTTCTCACTTGATTTGTGTTTCTTTTAATCCCAAGTTGCTCCTGTGCTATATTTGCTCTCTGAGATGAATGTCATCTTCTCTCTTCATATTATCATACCAGTGTGTTCCATGTGCTACAAAAGAAACATGATTAGAGTGATTATCTACTCAATCAAAGTCCTCTTCTTATCAGATTAATTAATTATTCCCAAAATTAGATATTTTTAATTCAAAAGGAAATAAATATTTTAAAAGTTGTTATCTAGTTTGAACCATCTATGGAATAAATTTCCTTAGGTATTGTTGTTTTACATTATAACAGCTAAAAAATGAATATATGCTTTATGTTAACATAGTTACAATTAAAAACTTCAAATTTTAGCTTCCAAAATAGAGATTCCAGCAAAACCACTGAAACTCATAATACTAGCAAGATCACTCAATGTGACCCTTTATGATCTGCATACTTGTCTATATTATGTATTATGTATATTAATCCACAAAGAATTCATTCAATGTACATTCAGAGGATAGTGAATTATACCGTGACCACACACTGAGTGGTGTAGTGAGTCATTATTAAATTATTACATTGATTTTTACATACTTTTTGGGGATGTTTTTGTTGTTGCTTAAATTTTTAATTCAGGAAACATTGGTTTACATTGTTACATTTATAGTGGAAGTATAGGATACTCCTCTTCAGTGATGCTACCATATTGTGCACAGACATTTAAAAACGTTTTTGGCACAACTGTAATGTTTTGATGTTACTTGTAGAAAGTAGTCCCTGGAGGCCAAATCCTTACCCTATGGATCCTGATGCTATCGTGTTAATCATGTCAGAATTGAGTTGAATTCTTGAATACGCTGCAGTGTCTGTGAATTGCTCCTTAGAGTGGGGAAGCCCCAATACTTCTGGTGGGTTCAGGTCCCGAAAATGCCCTCTTTGCCATTTAAGAGAGGGATGTAAGAAAATATATCTGTCTTCTTATATATGCAAAATAAATAGAGGAAGAACTAAAAACAGAAACTTAAGAAATTTGTAATCTGTTGGCAGTGAATGGTAAATAGGTGGAAAACAGGATAATCTCTCTCTTCCTCTTACAAAAGTGCCTATAATTGTGTTTAGGACAAGTCAGATAACCCAGGACATCAAAATAAAATGCTTAATGTAATTACATTTTGACTTTTTGTCAAGGCTATTACCTGAACTGTTGTTGAGATTACCAAACTTTTCTGTAGCTATGAATTGAGGTGATGAGGTAAAATGTCCTTAAATGCAAACTTGATTTTAATGGATTTAAATTTTTTATTTTCTTTTTCTAATTACCAAAATAATGTATATATGACTTTTATTATTTATTATTTAAAAATCATTGTTTTTAGACATTATTCCATTTCTCCTCTCATATGACCACTGTAACACCCATGGTCCACCATCAAAATCCCTGTGTTGAACCCTCCCCTGTTTTGACCCCTCTCCCGTTCCCAGCTGTGTGCCTCAGCTCACAAGTTTTGTCTTTTTCCTGCTCCTTTGTTTGGTTTCTTTGTATTCCACATATAAATGAAACCATCAACATTTTTCTTTTTCTTTCTGACTTACTTAGTTTTATATAATCCCTCCCAGCTCCATCCATGTTTCTGCCAATGGCATAAGTTTATCTTTTTTTGATCCATAATGTATATATGCCACATCTTCTTGAACCAGTCATCTGTTTGGGGGCATTTAGGTTGTTTCCATATTTTAATTATTATAAATAGTGCTGTAATAAACATAAGAATGCAAGTTTCCTCTCAGTTTAGTGTTCTTGTGTTCTTTGGGTAGATTCCTAGGAGTGGAATTGCTGGGTCATATAATAAATCTATTTTCAGTGTTCTGAGAAAGTGCCACAAGTGTTTCCATAGTGGCTGGACCAGTTTGCATTCCCATCATTAAAGAAATGTAAGAGGGTTCCTTTTTCACCACATCCTCACCAGCATTTGTTGTTTCTGTTTTTTGTTTTTGTTTTTTTTTTTAAATATGGGCCAATCTCACAGGTGTGGAGTTAATTCTCTCTTTTGGCTTTAACTATACCTTTTAAAGAGAAAGGCCAGATACATGTTCCTAGCCTCCAATGGAAATCAAAAACTGTAGTATTATATTTTGCTTCTAAATCTTCGCCATCTCAAGATGGTCACAACTATTTCAATATTGCATCTTCAGTCAGTTCCATTTCAGTTCAGACCATGCAGTTCTGACCACATATTACCTACTAATATGCAGTATTGGGGGATCTTTCAAGGTTACAAATGCAAGGAGAAGTTCCCTCTGTATTGAATTCTGGGTCTATACTCCTGCAGGCCATAGCTCAGTAAGGTCCCATTTATAACGAGCCATGCAGGTATCCTAGCACACATGCCTTCTTCCCTGTCACTAGCCACCCAAACCCTAATGAGAAGAATTTTTTTTTCAGCATGTGTACATCTTCTCATATGTTTATCACTTAGTAGAAATTTAGCAGGTGATAAAAATTGGAGAAATTGTTCTGGATTCTTAGGATCTCAGGCTATGACTGGGAGGACAATAGAAACTTAAAGAGTAGTAATGCTAGGAAAAGGTTCAAGACCTTAATACAAAAGATCCATCAAAGTGGCTTAGGCTTGGGCACTTTATAATGGGAACACCTGACCTTAAACTACATCTTCTCAGAGAGAGCTGATGTTGGACCAAAGACTCCAAAGCAACCTGATCTCTGTTCCTTCATTTGAATGCCATTTTCAGTAACTATTTCAGTCTACTTTGTATTCAAAACCCTTTGGCTAATGTTCTTTTCCAAGGAGCAAACCTGATAGAGTTATTGCATCAGTTCAAAAAAAAAAAAAAAAAAACCACACACAATCTCTCTGGTAATTAATTTAATAGCACTTGAATATTCAATTCTTGTGATAACATAATTTACATCATGATTTCAAGGAACTTGTTTTATAGTCCCCAGGTCTAACAAAATAACCTCCTAAAAAGCAAGGACCTTTTTTCCCTATCAAGGGCAAACTTGTCTTAAAGGTATTTTCTAGAACATACTTTTAGTAATACTCTACTTAAGCTGATACTCCAGGCTTTTTTTTACTACATTGGAATACGATATCAGTTTACTGGAATCTTCTTATAATTTAAAAGAAAAAATTGAGTATCTATTTGAATTAGTCAACTAGTGCTAGCTAGATGCTTTGCATGCATTGACTTGTTCAATCCTTTAGATTTGCTAAAATTCACTTTCAAAGTTTAGGGATTTGTTCAAGGTCAGAGGGAAAACTCAATACTTTTAGCAAAAAAAAAAAAAATCTAATCTTTGTCCATTACCTTTCCTTTTTCACAAAGCTGCAAGTGTTATGGTTGGTATATTTTTTAAGTGCATACAAATGCAATGAGTAAAAGGGAGACAAATGAGATCATTTCTAACCAAACAGTATCCAGTTCTTTTTACATTAGTTTCTACAAGCTAGAGTGAATTCCACCTTTTCCTACTGTTAGTCTATATTGAAACATTCCTACATCTTTATCAGACTCTGAGGGCTTACAGAATCCAGATAATTTTGTGGATAAGAAAACTTTCCAATGGAATTTATGGAAATTTGTTCAGTTTTGACCTTGCTATTAGAAGATGCACAGAACTGATCAGGATAAACTGATTCTAAAATGTATATGGACTGGTTGAGTGTTTCATACTGACTGGTAAAAGGAGGCACAAAGCAATAAACAAAGTTTAGGCAAACTTTACCAACTCATAAACACCATTTGTTCTCAACATATAGGATTTTTCCAAAGGCCATGGAACAAAAGGATTACAGAAAGTTACACAAATTAATCATAATCAGATACATGTGACTCTGCCTGACTTTAACAAGATGCTACACCTTAAAAAAAAAAAAAAAAAGAAGAATACTTATGGTTAAACGTTTCTAACTTACTTTGTTTGGGCACATTTCTTTTAAATATAAAATTTTAGCCTAGTAAGTGTGCAGGGGGTATAATAGAAAGTCTGATACTCTGGTAAGTAAATATTTCCTTGGGAATAAACTGTTCACTTCTTTGCAATGATTATATGCTTGCACAGAAAACTTCACTCAGTGGATTTTGTGCATCTGGGATAAGTTAGTTCATTTCACATGGACACAAATTTTACTGTCATGGAGAAGTTTATGCACCATATGACAAAACTATCCATAAGAGTTATATAATTTCTTAAAATGAAATATATACTGTGTTTCATAGCAGTTATGTTTGTAACAATTTCTAAGTGTGGGAGAAAAACAGCAGGTAGATGCGCTTACAATAATGAGAGTTTAGACTGAATATGGGGGAAATGAATCTGATCTAAAACTTATCAGAACAAGATAGGAGTCCTCATTAACCATTCTGAGCTATTTGCAATAAACTACAGTAATTTTTGTCCATGTTATGCTTCATCATTTTGCCCTAATTCCTGGCAAATCTTCCTTGTTGTTTTGCTCTGAAAAGTGCTTTACTAATGTCCTTTTAAATTTCTCCACATTGCTAATAGAAAACTAGACTTATGAAGAATATTACATTTCCACTTATAGCTTTTTATAGAAACTTAATGTTTAGATTCTAAGAAGACCCGTCTATCTAAATTTGCAACAATGACACCTTTAATCTATAGCAGAGAAAAATCAATCAGCTGAATTATATTCTTCTTTACAGGAAAAGCATATTATTAAATTCATGAGACCTCATTGTGTTATAAGAAGTCATATATCATATCTACAGCTCTGCATAGATACTATTTACAAGCAAACAAGTAGATAATAGTGTGTTCTCAGAATATGCTAATCTCCTTGCCTCACATCTTGTACAGAATAGTAATCATTTTGTTTATTGAGGCAATATTGGTTTACAAAGCTGCATATGATTTAGAGGTATAGGATCATCCCCTTCGGGTTTATGTCACACCACCATACCCACATAGT
Source organism: Galemys pyrenaicus (assembly GCA_019455555.1). Taxonomy (NCBI): domain Eukaryota; kingdom Metazoa; phylum Chordata; class Mammalia; order Eulipotyphla; family Talpidae; genus Galemys; species Galemys pyrenaicus. Next base: position 2,083,822 of record JAGFMF010011629.1, read on the forward strand.
CCTCAAACGCAGTTCATTTTTTGTTTACTCCCTGCTCTGCTCTCTCCTTTCCACCTCCCTCTTTCTTAGGTAGCCTCAGTTCTGTAGTCAGATTTCAAGGGTTGGTTATTGGTTTGGTTTTATCTGACCCTTTGATTTGCTTCTCTGCATATTACATATAGGTGAAGTCATCGGTATTTGTCTTTCCCCTTCTGAATCATTTTTCTTACCATAATCACTTCCAGTCCCATCCATATTGATGTAAATGGCAAATGGCAAGAGATCATCCATCCCATTGTGTATAACTTCCTAATCCATTCATCTGTTGTTTGGTCCTTTGGCTGTTTCCAACCTATGTGAATAGTGCTACAATGAACATAGGAGTATATATATCCTTTTAAATTGGTGTTTTTGACATAACGGTATTAATCTTTGCATGAGAGACCTTTATTCAAATCTCAATTTACCAATAACACACTTTGTAAACTTGTAATTTATCTGTATATTTATTTATTTTACTAATATTAGCATCAAATTCTTTCTAAATATAGTTAATAAGGCAAATATGTAAGATTGTCGACAGATTCAATAATGATGGAGAAATGTCAGAACTTAAAATAAGTATAGTAAGGTTCTACATATGTAAGTTACAGATATAAGTATATATATACATGTGTGTATATATATCATTTTTTAATACATAACACTACTTACTGATATAGATCATACTTTTAAACTTAAGCAGAAAAGTTATGTTTATCTAAGAGTGAAAGAACTATGCAAGGATTGCTTAAGCTAATGTTTTGATTATTAATAAAAATTAAAGATAGTCCAACTGCACATATACAAAAAAATAAGAATTATTAATAAGGGAAAAATGTTTCATATTATGTAAAAAAGTGGAATCCATTTATTGCTGCATTTCAGTTGATAGTACAAAACTAAAAGATACATAGGAAATACATAAAGAAAAAAAATAGAAGAAAGTAGATTGAAAATAATTCATACCATGGATAGGTGGGCTATAGGGACCCTTCACTTCCTTTTCTATATTCACTAATGTTTGAACTTTGTTTTGCATTGTATATTTCAATATATAGTGTTATCATTCTATAAGCAAAAGATATTTTTCTGAAAAAATAAATAAAATAACTTGTGAGTTTTTCCATTAAGGGAACTAACCATATTTTACTCATCAGTTTTTTCACCTGTACACTTGTGGAAGTAGTTTGAAATAATGCTTGGGAGAGGCATTCTACAGTATCCATTGCTCTCTCTTAGTTTGAAATCTGAAGATGGGTTTGCTTTGAACTATTGGTAAGGTTATCTTGCCTACCTCTAATTCTAGGTGGAAGACAGAGCAGTATATGGCTCTTAGAGGGGTAAGACACTGCCTTCTTTAGCAGTCAGGTTTAACTCCTTCAGGGACAGGCAACAGTCACAGGTCAATTGTGATAATAAATCTCATACTTTCCAAGAAAGAAAAATCTCCAATAAAAAACGTCTCCTTCTTATCATCATTTTGCTGGATAGTCCCATGCATTCTTCCTCTAATTCTTTTTTCTGTTTGATAATAAATACATTATCATCCAAATATAGGTACCTCCAGACATTCATATTCATGCTTTAAGGTATTGAAGCAAGACAGCCTGAGCCATAGAGTTGTCTAGTTCTCATAAGTTATCTAGAAAATCAGCTAAACTGTGAAGGACTATGTCAGAGTAAGTTGGCATATTTATGATGCTCTTTCCTAAGTGTTTCAGCAAAGAGGATGAATAAAAATAAGACAGTAGGTGGCAGATAGTCTTGGAATGTTTTTGGCAGATTGAGGTATTTAGAACTAATAAAATAACTGGCATATTAGTTGTATTAATATTTGCTGCCCTTCACCCAAGGAAATTTCCATAATTATTTTCATGTATTTACACTGCCAAGTGACATTCTGTATTTGCATTGAGGTTTAAAATGCATACTGATTGTGATTTGATTAGTCATTAGCATACCAAATATGGAAAATCTAGGCTTTGGAAGGTTGGAGGCTAGACTTTCTTTGCTGGCCTCAAACTGGATGATTTGAATCTCTAGAAATAAATGTACTCAAAATGACCTCCAAGTTTTACATCTCTCAGATTTGCTTTTCCATAAAGGAAAATCCAAAACTCGACAATAATATTCCGTTACAATGAGCATTGCTGAAATTTTCATGTGTATCCTAAGCTGTTTATCTCTCAAATAACTCTCTATGGTGAACAGAAAGTCAACAATAATTTTCTTAATAAGAGAGTGAGATAATAAACCCATTACTATAGATTCACAATATCTGATAATTTGTTTTCTAGGTTTATTTTAAGGAATTGGTAGGTATTAAAAATATTATTTTGAAAAATTTTGAGAAATAATTAAAAACTTTAAAGTCGTTAAGGTAAGATTATACTTTCTAAATTAAAGTCAACATAGAAGACATTTTTGGCTGCCAATGTTGTGCCATTCATATAGTTCTCATTTGTGAAATTATATATGGATAGGAGAGAGAAAAAAAGAGCAAGAAAGAATCTATTATCCACTTCAGGTAGCATACTATTCAATAGGGAGATACTATGCAAAATTATTCATAATATAAATAGCTACAATTTGTTGTACAGTTTTAATTTGAAAACAGTACTGTTACTGTTATCATTCCTATTAAAAATATCAATACTACTAACAAAAACTATCAATAATGGCAATACAGAGTTTCAGAATGCGGATTATGTGCTGAGCACTATGCAAGATGCTCTAAACATTGTTTTCTTTAACCTGTCCACAAACCTATAAGGGTCCACACTGTTATCATAGAAGAGGAAACTAACACTTAGAAATGTCGTGTGAGCTAAAAGTGGCAGGATTTATATGGTTCCAAGTTCCTGTAGCACACAGCAACTCATAAAATTATAAACAAACTATAGACTGAAAGACAAACTCTGATGCAGTCTGCAGGATAATCAAAACAAAATGTTAATGTCAAAATGGTAGGTAGCTTTATCTGTTTCTCACAGACATGCCAACATTTTAGACCTTGATTTCATAATAAAAAAAAAGATGTTGATAAACATAGGGAACTGAATTACTTCTCAAGGAAAAAACTGTGTATTTATTAGTATGGTTTTGGGAAAAAATTCAGAAGAAGGAAATTTTGAAGTCCCACTGGCATCAAACCTAAGTTCTCTGTAGTCAAATATACTAACTATAAATGGCTCTGATTTCAAAATTCAATTCCTCTTTGAACAATCTGCATGTTAAGGAGACTCTAAAATTATCTTCTAAATGTAATCATACAAAGCAAGACCATGTCATGCATGAGAAACTAAAATTTCACTGTTCATGAAATTGAAGAGTTATATGTGTATGCTCCTAACAGAAATTACTAAAGTTAGAAGGTTAAGGTTCTGTGAAGTGATTGGATTATACCATATAGTCATAAGCTTTGCAAGAGACAAGAAAGAGAGTGAAAATATGGATCAGGTGCTGATCACTGAGGAAAGAGGAAAAAGTCTGGGTAGCTTAGTAAATGACTGTATTAAAGAACAGGAAGCAGGGCCCTCTCTGGTGGCACAAGGGGTTAAGCACCAACACTATGAAGCATCCACAGCCACTGCAGCACCAGTTCGATCCCAGGCCAGGGAGGTAGCACATGATGCAGCAGACCTCTCCTACCTTGCCCACTGCTCCCCTCAGCACTGTATTTCAGTTGATCTGCCTGTTCTGTCCCCCACTCTGTCTCAGGTGAATCCTTTCACCTCCTGCACCTCTGGCCTGTACCCCAGCTCTTATATGCATAAACAAATAAATCTTTAAAAATAAATAAAAAACAATAAGCAACTATTGTCAGTATGAACTGAAGACAAAACAGGGTAGATAGACGACATGGTGAACATTTATAGGGAACAACGGATGTGCAAATTCTTTCAAACATTATGGATTCCTTGAGAGAACATTAAACAGCCAGTAAAATACAATTTGGGCATAGGCAATGGAATGAAAGTGATATTTAAAGAAAAGGCTGAAGCTAAATTCCCTCACCATGTATTTCCTGATTAAGTGTCTAAGCTATGTTTCTTTCCTATACTTCTTTCCTACATTTCTACATTATAAAAGACACAGTTAAGCAGCAAATAAAGGAACAGGCATACAAACCAGATGATTTCAATGAGAACAGGACTGATTGTGATAAAATAGGGAGGCAATATTGGGGAGGAAGGGGCATTAGCAAGAGCAGGAACAGGAGGCAAGTAGATTAGGAAAGAGGATGTGAGATTGACATGTTGCAATAAAAATGAGAGTGTAGAATTTGTAGAATATAATAAGTTTCTATGTAAAGATTAGTGAGACTAATTTTGATATTTCGATAGCTACCAGATATAATCATAAAATTATTACCTAACAAATTCCTAGAAGCACAGCTATTCAACCAAATATTAATATTATTTTATGAAAGTCAATCACCTTGGAACAATTTAATTTCTACATAGCAGTGATGCTAAGAAATAGGAAGACATTTAATATATCTAGATTTTAGTAGACCTCTGGGAGTTTCCTGTGCCATTTTCACCAGGAAATTTGGAATATACGGTAAGGTAAATATACAACTGCAGGAAAGCTCATACCCATAGGTGGTCATCAAAGATTAGATAGCAAAATAGGGTTAAATACTGAGAGATGTCCCACTGTGGTCAGTTCTAAGGCCCAGTGTTTTATCAGTGATTTGAAAAAAACAGTCTCATCCACCAGCTTAATGAGCACACGATCTATTCCTATCTTGAAAGAATGCCAACACTACAAGGCACAAATTAGACCTCAAGTGTCCTTGATTAGTTGGGAACTGGCCCATCAAAGGTGATTCAAACCACAGGTATACACCCTCCATATTTAGAAACTGAACTCTAGCTATTTCAATATAAGTATTAATACTCTAGTGAGGCAATAGAGACTAACTAAAAACAAAAGAATTATAACAGAAGTCCAATTTACTAAATGTTTCCACAATGCCTACTATATCCTAATTGGAAGCTTCTTTTTCACTTTTAATTTTTTCGTTTTAACATGGGTACCATAAACAAGAATCCAACAAATAATAATTGATGAAATGTGAAAACATGTCAGTAATTTTTTTATTCTAAATCAATTCTCTACATCCTCTTGTTCTACATTTTGCAGTTAGTATGCATTTGAGCAGTATTTGTTAAATGAATTAATGACGTGAATAAAGAAACTTAAGAGGCAAGTGCTAATGAGAGAAGAAAATTTCATTCACATCTATTAATGTATTCATTTAAATGATGCTTATTGTGCTTTCACTAGTTTCCAGATATGTGTTAGGCAACAGGAGTGTAGTAACAAGTGAATCATCCAGCCTGCTCAGAAAAGAAAATCAATACATGAAATAATATGTGACAAAAACTCTCGGAAATGCATGGCAGGGCACTATAGGACAGCAGAGAATAAGAAACTAATGTGGGACAGAGATGGTGATTTGACTGATGTACAGTTTGAATAATTAATGTTTTGAGCTGAAGTTTCAAGGATGAGTTATTCTTAACATGGTGTGTGTGTGTGCACGTGCTGAGGGAGAGGAGATTATTATTTTTTTTTTTTTCCTGGCAAAGGAAACAGAATTGGCAAAGACTTAGGAAGGATTTTGCTAGGGGATTTACAGACAATCCTTTTCTCTCTTTAGAAACAAAATAACACTAGAGAAAAGATGGCTTAAAAACCAAAGGGAATTTAAGCATAATAATTTCTATCACTGTTTTAACATAGAAATGATGTGTTCAGAATTTAATATTTGTTCCTAGAGGTCATTAAAAATGAAATTTACAGAAAGTATCTTTGGGATGTCAGCAAAATGGCAAAGTAAGAGATACAAGCCTTTGTGCTGAACCACCAAAAAAGGGGAAAAATGTAGATAGTTATTGATAAATGAATATAGCCCTGAGAGGACTCAAGTTTTCAGGCAAAATTCTACAGCATAACCATGAGGTTAAAAACCGAGAATGAGAAAACACACATAAAAGATTACTCGACCTTGGCAGAGATGTCTGGAGATAACTAGAAGGAAGGAAGCAAGGTGAGCTAATGGCTTCCCCTGTGTGGTGCTTTCCATCACAGTCCTCAGTGGTCTGCTTTGGAGAGGACCTTGGCAGCATTTTCAAGTGGGCACCTCAACAGTTCCCACAATAGCTAGCGAGTCCCCACAGCTTTCATAACAAAAGATCACTTAATGTTTATCAGCACAGATGCTAGAAGCCTATTCTTCAGGACACTGGCAGCTTTTAGCCACCACAGGTTGGGAGATACTGTGCCTTCTCTCCCACAGAGTGCTGCTATTGTGCTGTACAGGAGTCAGTGCTTCGAATACCCCCTGTCCTGCACAGAGCTATAGTGCTCTGGACCCACATTTTATATTTTATATTTTTTATTACTTTTTTAAAGATTTATTTATGCATGCAGGAACTGGGGAGTAGGCCAGAGGTGCAGGAGTGTGAGAGGATTCTCCAGAGACAGAAAGGGGAACAGGCAGGTGGATCTACTGAAATACACTCCTCAGGGGAGCAGCAGGGGAGACAGGAGAGGTCTGCTGTGCTATATGGGGGTCACCAACTTGGCTGGGGATCGAACTGGTACTGCAGTGGCTGTGGATATCTCCATAGTGCTGCAACTTAACCCCTCACGCCACCAGGTAGGCCCCTGAACCCACATTTTAGATACCATCTCAAAAGCCATTCTGTGTCTGTCCAAGCTTTGAGGCAATTCTCATGAGCCATAGTCCAGACTGGGTTCTCTGAGTGTTCAATGCACACCTCCTTCTCCAGGGCACTAAAAATAACACTGTTGCAGTATAGCCAACTTCCTGACCCTATGCATGTCTGCACGCCAGATGCCAGCTGCATGACTGCTTGATGTATAATAAAATGTCTCACACATCATTACAGCACCAGGATCTGGAATCCACTGCCACTTTTCAGGCAGTCATTGTCCTGGACTTGATTGACTTGATGGATGCTTCACCAATACTCCACATCAGATACTAGTTTAGTGCCACCACGCAGGGACTTTTCACAATATGACCAATAACCAATATAGATCCCTTTAGCTGTAGCATACATCAGGCAGTAAAGACAATTGAGAGGACCAAGTAACCTTCATTGCTGTTACAGTCACACCTAGCTTTGTAATTAATTATACCTGAAATCTTCACGAACACTGACTGCACCTACTTGTGCTGTCTTTCTGGGAGTTTTAATTGGCATATCCTCCCAATAAGCACCGTTACCCATCTGTTAGTAAAGATTTATTCCCCCCCAAACAAAACCATAAAGTTTTGGATATTAAGTAATACACTCCTGAGTAATCAATAGGGTACAGGAGAAAACAAAAGAGAAATCAAACACTATCTTGAAACAAATGAAAATGGAATGCAATTATCCCAAAGCTTAGAGATGCAGCAAAAGTAGTCTGAAGTGGACATTTTTAGTGATAAATGACAACATTAAGAAAATAGGAAGATGTTAGATGAACAATCTAATTTGACATCTCAAGGAACTAGCAAAAGAATAAATGCAGCCCAAATTTAGCAGAAAGATGGAAATAAAAAAGATCAGAGCAAAAATAAATGAAATATTGACAGAAAATATTAAAAAGTCAATGAAATTATGGGGTTTTTTTTTGAAAAAATGAAATAAGCTAGATGAAAGGAGAAGACTGCAGTAGACAAAATCAGAAATAGAAGAAGAATCATATTGGCAAAACCACAAAGGATCATAAGATAATTTGTGAGCAATTATATACCAACCTATTGGATAATCTAAAGGAAATCAATAAATTCCTAGAAACCTACACCCTAACAAGATTGAATCATGAAGAAATAGAAAAACTGAAAACATCTATAACTAGGAGATTTAGTCTATAATCAAATATAATAAAAAATTAAAAGTATCACTCTTTCTCAAGCTCTTCCAAAAAAATTGAATAGGAAGGAACACTCATTTAAAAAACCCAACACTACCTTGGCACTATACTATTAGACAAAGACACTACTACAAAATAAAGTTGCAGGTCAATAATCCTAATTAACATAGATGCAGAATTTTCAACAAAATACCAGCAAACCAAATTGAACAGCACCTTCAAACCATAACCAAGTCAGATTTATCCCTTTGATGCAAGGATGACTCAACATACAATAGTCAATCACTGACATACGATATTAACAAGATGAAAGATAAACATGCTATAACCCTCTCAATTGATACAGAAAAAAGCATTTGACAAAATTCAACATTCTTTCAATTGATACAGAAAACCCTCTCAATTGATACAGAAAAAAGCATTTGACAAAATTCAACATTCTTTCATAGAAAAAATAAAAAATAACTAGGGGCCTCCCTGGTGGCGCATTGGGATAAGCAGCGCACTATGAAGCAAACTGCAGCCACTGCAGCAAGAGTTCAGTCCCTGCTGCTGGCCAGGGGGGTGATCTACAAGGCTCAGCAGACCTCTCCTTCTGTGCCCCTGCTCCCCTCAGCAGTATGTTTCAGTCGATATACCTGTTCTGTTCCCCACTCTGTCTCTGGTGAATCCTCTCATCCCCTGCACCTCTGGCCTGTATCCCAGCTCCTAAATGTATAAATAAATAAATAAATATTTTTTTAAAAAGAAAAGAAAAAAACTTTCTATAAGCTGAAAAGAATGTATACCTAAACATAATCAAAACCATATAAGACAAGTACTCAATATCACATTTAATTGTGAAAAGATAAATTTCTTTCTTTTACAATCAGGAATAAGCAAAGATGCCCACTTTTGTCACTTCAATGTAGTCCTGGAAGGGCTGACCAGACCAGTTATTCAAGAAAAAGAAATAAAATATATCTAAATTAGAAAGGAAGGAATAAAAATGTCCATGTGCAGATGACATGATTTTATATAGAGAGATCCCAAAAGATTTCCACACAAAACACTGAGCTAATAAGTGAATTCTTTAAAGTTGCAGTGTAGAAAATGAGTCTAAGAAAACAGTTGCATTTCTATAGGCTTACACAAACTACCTGGAAGAGAAGCTAGGAAAGCAATACCCTTTATAATAACACTATAAAAAACAAAATACTTACAAATAAAGTTATCCAAAGAGATAAAAGTTTGTGCTTTGAAAGCAATAAGACATCAATGAAGGAGTATCAAGTATACTTCAATTTAAAAACCCTATCTGGCCACAGAGGTGACCCACATGGCGCAGCAGACCTCTCCTGCCTCAGCCGCTGCTCCCCTCAGCTATGTGTTTCAGTCAATCTGCCTGTTCTGTTCCCCACTCTATCTCTGGTGAATCCTCTTACTCACCCCACCCCATACCTCTGGCCTGTACCCCAGTTCTTGTATACATAAATAAATAAATCTTTAAAAAATAAAAACACCCCATCTTTACCAATTTACTTAGAAAGAAAGGATTTAGAATCTAGTATTGATATCTAAAATCTCTTCTTGCTTTGGAATAGAGTATGTTATTTGGATTACTAGTAAAAATTCATTTATGGAGCATAAATTTTCACATGGGTATGTGGTAGGTACTTAAGATACTTAATTTGAAAAAAAAAAAAGATACTTAATTTGTTTTCAAAAGTTATTATCTGTCTAATCCTGTGAAAAGTTATTTCTCACATGACCAATGTAAGTTGTTAGGGGACCTTATTCCTCATTGTACCTACCCAAAGAGCCAAGTCGAAGTGTGCTACATCAGTAGTGTGGCAACTTTGTAAATTGAGTTCTGGTTTTTACAGTTTACATATCACTGTTGCTCACTTTAGAAACAAATTCCATAACCAAACCTAATATAAAAATTATACATTTCAGAAAATGGAATAGCTAAGAATGTTTGGTGACCACAATGAGAACTCAGTTTTCTTGATTCCTGATTTAAAGCACTATCTACAAATATAGGGGTCAAATTTTTCAACTGTGAAGATGTGAAGCCCAATGCATTATCATGAATTTCAGAATTTTTCTTAATCATGAGTTTGCATATACTTTTCTTAAGAATACAGAATTGCAAAAACTATTCAATGTTCTCTAAACAACTGAAACAACTATAATTATATGCTACTTGGAAATTTTGATATTATAACAAAATAAATTAGGGCAAAGTATGAACTACCACACGGTAATTCAATTTTGTATCATCTCAATATTTTGGATTTCAGAAGTCATGGGTGATTAGTTGATTCAAATTGGTGGATGGAGATGGCTGCACCCAAATTTAAAAGGCAATAATGAGAGAGAAGTCAAGGGCATTGGTAAGGAACAGGTTTTTAGCTGAGGGTAAAAGCTCAAGAAAACATAAAATTCAGTGCACTTACAAAGGTGAAATTTTTGACTCAAAGAAATTTAATGGCTTTTGAAAAAGAGTCACTGCATAGCCCAGTGTGGAAAGGGCATAGGAGCAGGTGTTATAAGCAGCAGACACTTCAGTTTTGTGCACTATGTGACCATCTGTTCTGTCCATCTTGTCACCTGTTAGTATGGCCTCTATTTCTGCCTTTTGGAGTCTCTGTGGACCTCAGGGGATCAATGACAGGAAGGAGAAAAAGAGTTTGAAAAGTAACAGAAAGGAACATAGTATGGGAAGAAATAAACGATGGACCTCCAATCCATCTTTGTGTTTATTTTTTTTAAGATTTATTTATTTATGCATACAAGCACTGTGGTACAGGCTAGAATTGTGGGGGGGGGGTGAGAGGATCATGAGAGACAGAGTGGGGAGCAGGAGAGCCAGATCGACTGAAATACACTGCTCAGGGAGCAGGGGAGGTCTGCCATGTGGGTCCCCACCCTGGCCGGAGGCAGGGATCGAACTCGTGCTACATGGCTGTGGTTTGCCTCATAGTGTGTTGCTCAACCCATTGTGCCACCGTTTATTTTGACAATTTTTTTAAGTTAAAAAAAAAAGAGAGGTGCAGAGAGGCCCCTTTGTTGGATCTGAAGGATGGGAAAATCTGGGTCCCTGACTGGTGTTGAAATTGCTTTCACAGAGCTCCATCAAGGTTATCTCAGATCATAATAAACACCCTCGTACAAATGGTGGAATATGAAGTTGTAACTGATCAAGTGATAAAGGACTTTAAATTCTGAGTAGATAAGTAAATAATTCAACCTTAAAGCAAAGTTGTAATTAATTCATCTATTCCTGATTCTTAAAACAGTTAAAACTTCATTTTTACAGGAGATTAGACTATGAACTTGTTAGTTATTAAACAGAACAAGTCATTGCTAGAGAACAGAGTACAACTCTTGCCAAAGATCTGATCTGTTTCTTCGTTGATGCTTAAATCAACTCAAGTAGCATTTAAAGGAGCATGAGCAATATTATCATTTTGTATATTAAAGTCCAGTCCTTCATATAGTTGCTGCAAGTGCAGAAGGATGTTTGCTGGTTCATCTTGGCTGCCTGTAGCTCATTTGACTGACAGTGGCATGCAGTGCTAGCAACAGCCTGAGATGTCACATGAACTGCTATCTGCTTGAAGCATAGACATAGCTAATGATTACCTAGGCTGGAGGAGGTGCACTAGAGTAGTGCACATCTGTGCATGTTATGAGCCCAGCAGGGTATGGGTACTGTGCTTTGGACATCCAAGGGGAAATTGCTGGCTATAGGGCCTTGACATGCTTGCTTTCATACAGGTAGGACCTGTAAGTGGCTGGGTCTATTTGTCTACCAGGAATGGACCCTCTTGGTTGTTCTTTGGCCTCCAGCCAGCTGGGTTATTTTCCATAGGTGTATAAAGCTTTCACCAGGAATTTGCCCTCAGAGTCTTGTAGCATAGAGGGTGGACCCACCAACATTACTATCAGCAAGGTTATAAGAGGTTGCCAAGGTGGCATCTGTTTGTGTCTCCAACTCTAGAATAATTCCTAAAGATTGTTGCCCCCAAGACCAACATTGTAAGGATGGTATCTTGGATTTCTGCATCAGTGGGTTAGGCACTATTAAGATCAATGTTCCTGCACTGGGTCCAGACCACGTAGGCATGCATACAAGTCTACTAAGCACTGGTTCTTAATCTCTGCTTTATTTTCAACTTTCCTGTACTCACCCTGACCTTCAATGTGAGGGTTACAGGAGCTTGTCTTAACTATGCTAGATCATAGCACTGGGGTGACAAATCCTTCCCCTGCTCTCTATGGAAAAATTCCAAACCTTAAAGATCTTTTCTAGGTGATGACTTGAAGCCCCCATGGTGGAGTTTCTCTCCAGTTGAGTGTATATATCTGTCTCTCTGTGTGGTTGCTACTGTTTTATCCTTGGTTGTAGAAACTCTATTCAACCAAATTTCAAGTCTGCTTGTGGGTGGAATAATTAATATGTAGTTGCAGAATTGTTGTGATTATGGAAAGAGGTAAACACAAGTTCTCTGCCATCTTGGTCGCTCTGTTATATGAAATGTTTATATTGTTAGACACATTTATACATGCTTATCTATGTATAGGTAATATATGAAAAAATTATATATAAGCTTTATAAACATAGGTATATTTTTCTCAATTTTAGTTTATTAACAGTAATCAACAAAACACTGTCCCTGAACTATGTATCAAATTCAGGATGAACTATCTTTGTTAACATATTCAGTAGATGTTCTGATCCTGGAATAGATGGTACCTATTATTTTTGACATCATATTTTAAGAGACAGCAGCTGCTAAATAAAATTATCACACAATATCCCACAAAAGTATCACCAAGGCAATCTTTTCTCTTTACCACCCACATCTACTTTAAATTGCCTTTCATATGGCTATATTTTCTCTCTGAGGCTGTCTTGATTTTACACAAAGCAATTAAAGTATATATTTGGGAACCTGAAAATTGCAATATATATTTTCTGTAGGTCTCAATCGTCTCCATTGATAATAAACTGAAAATTGAGATATATTGATGTCAATGACATTAATAATAATTATGGATTTATGCACATATAAAATATCATAAAGTCATTTAAAATTTAATGAATCAAAAATATTTATATATTGGATGAACTACCTTTATAAAGAATATTATTATGTGAAATTAAAATGTTCCAAACTATTCAGTATGCACAGTAGCTATATGTATAGCTGATTTTTAGAAGGACAGATGATAAGATCATAGGCACCAAATCTCCACACAAGAAAATCTACTACTTTAGGCTTATAAGTGGACTTTCCCTGTCACACACTTAACTTTCTTCAACTTTGAAAAAATGCACATGCATACATTTGTATACATACCCATATGTCCTCAGACCCTTCAAAAGCTATTCTTGGAAATGAAGCTTGATTTTCATAGCTGCAACTCTGAGTAATTGGGAAAATCACCCTGACAGAAAATCCCTTGGCCTATGTATACCAGCAATTATATCCATGGCGACATGACCCAAGAAATAAAAATTCAGGAGATTAAAGATTTAATGGTTTTGAATCCTTCTCTCAGCCACTGAGAATCATAATTTGATATCTGCCTTAGATTTTCCTTATGACCTATGCCAAGTAGGTTAAGCATTTTATGCCTCAGTTTCCTTATTTGTGAAATGTAGTATGAAAATACAGCTAATCCCATGGGGCCAAACTGTTCATGGGCTTCCATAATGAAGTGTTATGTACATGTTGAGTGAATCCACATTATGCACAATATGACCTAATTATGCTGGGGATATGTAAAAACTAGCCCATTTGTACACTCATGCAGCAGTACCTTACATAGAAAAATGAAGGTCAAAAACATTTTTCAATTATCATTTTTAAGAATGATTAAGCACTAACATTATCCATAGCACATTTCAGATTTTTTTGTATTTTCTTGGGCACGCTGCTTATAACCAATAATAAAGACTATTAGTCTGACTTCATACTACAATTGGGTAGTTCTTTATTTCTATTATCACATTGCCTGTCACAAAAATGTATTGATTTATGTGCCAACCAATGTTTTTTTCACAATTTTTGGTTTTGCAAATTAGCATCTCTAAATGCAGTTGCCCTCAGTATACTTTGCAAAATATATTGGTATGACATTATAATTTGATCTTTACATCTCCCAAGGAATGGGACCATTTGGGGGCTAAATACCTTACTTTGCATTGCAATTTACCCCATTCATCTTTTTCATTTAGTGAGCTTTTTATAAAGCGAGACACACATTCTGCATAAAACTTTTAATATTATGACTAAATACAGGCAGTTATAATACAAATTGTGTATTTTTGAAGAATAGCTAAACCATCTTTTAGAGCATAATTTAACTAATGACATTTATTTAGGACAGAACACTAGTACAAGGATGAACATTGCATCATGAATAAAAATTCAGGAAGATGCTTAAAAGGTAAAATAATTATCTGTTACCAATTCAGAGAAGCACTAACATGATTTTACTAAAAATGTATCAGGATGCTTCAGTTATATAGTTAGCTTTCAATATTTAGCTTTTTAAACATGTCTTAATCTGACCCTTCGTTTAATTTCTCAGTATTCTATTTATAAGTGACAACACCTAATATTTATCTTTCTCCTAATTTATTTAAATTAGCATGAAGGGATGAGAACAAAGAGGGGAGGGAGCATATGGACCATGGGTGGTCCATTGGGTGACGATAGTGGACTATGAGTGATTTAGTGGCAGGTGCACCCCAGTAACTAGAAGGGGGGAAACTTACACATCCAAAATACCAACAATAATGTAAGCCAACCTAGCCTAAAAAAATGGGGTGTGGGTGCCTTGGTGGTGCTGTGGTTTGTTAATTAACATCTAAAGAGATGAAATTTTAATCATAAACATGTTGTAAACTAATATTCTCTTAATAAAAAAAAAGTTAGATGATTTTCAGTTTTTCATCAGGAATTCAATGTACAGAATCTTGAAGCAATGTAGTAAACTATGTGTGTTTCTGTAGTTTAACAATCTGTAGTGTGGTTGCCTATATTAGCCCTGGATTCATAACTAGCTCAGATGTACTTACTATAAGATAGACCAAGAGACAATATGCTTAGTCACTAGTCCTTCATTTAAAAATATTATGAGCACATTTGCTTTATTTATTTATTTTTATCTATTAGTAGTTGATACCTTTGGAATCTTCATACTTTATAGAGAAATGTTTTTTGCCATTGTTCTAAATTATAATAATGAAATAGCTCTGAGACTATAGATAATAACCATTCAATTGCACCCCAGGAGAGGTTTGAAATGGAAGGTAATTTATAGAAAGGGTATATTATAGGGCATATTCAGCTAATATATTAATATAATGCAAACCTATTTTCTTTTTACCATTTTCTAAAAATGTTATTGTTTCTTCCTTAAAATTAAAGTTGATTACCCACAAGAAATCACATTTGAACAAAAAAATGAAAAGATTATATCAAAAGTGTTTCAGAAAGAAAAAAATAAATATTTAAAAATATATTTGAGTAGAAATTAAAATTATAAGTATCATTAAAATAAAATATGTACCTTGATGTTTAATATGGAATTCTGTTATCAGGTGACAATCCTTTTTGTTTTAATTAATGTATTTATTTATAAACTTCCCTTGGAAAACTTTTTAAAGCAGCTTGCTAAAGGAGTTCTAAAGCCATAATCTTTTGTTTCTCAAATTATTTCTGATTTCATTTATGTTGATACTCAAAGTGATCCTAGACTGAGAACAGAGTCTAAGAAATAAGAAGTGGGGTATGAATGGCCCAATGGTATCTGCCTTTTATAGTTACTTTTAAGTTGAATGACATTAATGAGAAGGTGATACAGGCTTTTTGCTATAATCATCAAAATTGTCTGAATAAAGTAGAATGAAAAAACTTTATGTATGTAATGAAGAAGAGGGGGAAGAAAGAGAGAGATAAAGTAGATAATATTGGTTAAACTAGCACTCAGTATCGTATAAACATATTGTTCTCCTTTACCTGAATCTACTATTGGTCAAACTAGGTTCATACAACAAAACTGAAAATTTGAGTTTTCAAAGATCCCAACAGAGAACTACTGACCTCTTTGTTCCTTTCTCTTACAACTCAAAGCAAATGGTAATGAACTGTAGAAATTATACTGATGAGATGCTTTCTAGAAAATTAAAGTGTCTTTAATTTGTAATTTGATGGTAACTATCAATGAACAAAATATTATACAAAGGACATCTTATTTTTGTTATTTTTAAAGTGAGTAAATGAAATACCATATGAATTCACTTCAGTGTCAATTAAAAATTGAAAATTGAATTCAGTCAATGGTAATGGAGCTGAGTATTAGCAAAAGTTTTGTTGTATAAGGTCTCTCTACACACAGACACACACGTGCGTGCACACACAAAGAGGGATAAAGAGAGAAAGGCAGTAAGGACTAGAAAAACACCAGTTTGCTTAGTTACCAACATTACAAGATAACTTCTAGCCTTTGATGCAGAAAAGAGTTAACTCAGTCAGGCCTGAAATGCTCAAATTTTGCATACACTCAATACTGAGCTTATGTTTGCAATTGGATTGGTCCTTGGTCATGCCTAAAAACTGAAAGTTATGAATGTTTTATCCAATGAGAATGTTTTATTGCCGCTTACAGGTTTGCCTAGATAAATGGTGTGAACAAATGTGATTTACGATGAATACTTCCTTTTCCTTGGGAATCTAGAGAGTCCGATAGGCATTATGGTTACACATGTGACTGATCCCCAAAGCAAAGCCTGGACTCTTAGGTTTGGCACTGGCAGGCTTCCATGGTAGAAAATATTTTGTGTATATGGTCACACATTGTCACTAGAGGCAAATTCATGAGAGCAGAATCTGGAAACTTGAGCCCTGTCTCCAGACCTTGTCCTGTGCAAGTTTTCTCTCTTTTATTTTTTAATGTACTTACCTTTAATTGAGGTAACATCGGTTTACATTCTTTTTGGCATTTTGGAAGGATAGAATTCTCTTCCTCAAGTACTGTCACCATAGTACACCCATCACCAAATCACCAGTCATCGACCACCATCATTCATTATATGCAACTTTTCTCCTTGCTAAATTGTATCATTTCACCATACTGAACTATAACTATGAAACTAAGAACCTCTGCAACTTGTGAGTCTTTCTAGCAAATCAGTGAATTTGAGGGACATTTGGGGATCCTAGACATCCTAGCACATCCTCATTTAAGGCAGCAAAAGAAAGACACATGGAGGGAGAAAAACTAGTCAATAAATCTGAGAGGGGCTTGGGCACTCCTGACACTCAATCATATTCTCATTCAAGGCAGCAAAAAGGCAGATGCACGAAAAGAGGAAAAAGAGAACCTATCTTCAAACCTTACACATCTGCTGAAATCTCATTGTTCTTCCCTGTCTTTATCTTCATCTGGGCACAATGCCCAGGGTTCTGTTACCAAGAAAAAGAAAATGAATATTAGGTAGGAAACCAGCTGTGCTTTCACCCAAACATCAATGTGTACCTTTTTCCCTACACATGGAAGACACACTTCCCTAAAAGGAAGCAACTCCAATGTCTCACAGAATGTCTGCGTAGACCTCAAGATCCTGGATCACTGATTTACATACAAATGTGTTCACATCATGTTTAAAGGGGGTGGGGGATGCAAGTGTGTGCCTCCTGCCTTCTTTGACCTGTAGATAGAAATGTTACAAGAGAATAAGAAATCAAATGCCACCTCACAGGAATAGCATAAGACCTTGCCTCACAGTGGAATGCAATCTATGATTAGCTAATGTGGCAGGCCCTGATTCCTCTCTTGGCTAGCTTATCCCTTATTCATTTGTCTCTGAAGCCCTGGTTTTGACTTCTAGGTGAATCTTCCTTGCCCAGTATCCCCCAGCCATATCTGAAGTGAGCATCAAATCAACTAGTGTGTCCTTCTTAGGGGCTACCCAGTAGGCACAGCCCAATTTCTACTGCTGCAATTTTAAGAACCCAGAGATTTCTTTGTAAATTGAAGTATCGTAGCTCAGTGAGGCAAATATTTGGGACTCATTTGGCAGGATACTTAACTAAAACTTCTATGCTGTTGTCCTCTTTGTTTCCAGTCATCATGGTGAGAGGTCATTTAGATGAGTTATTTTTATCATTGTTATTGTATTTCATTCATTATTGATGAAGCTGGAACATCAAAAAAAGTAAAAATATAGTTCAGATGTGCCCTACAGGAGCTTACAACTCACCTGGTGATCAAAAAATAAAGCAGTAAAGAGAAACACAAAAATCAATCTATCTTTATATATGTATATAAAGTAGATCTGACAATAGGAAGTAGAGTGCAATTCAATTGGTATAGAGAATCCCTGTGGGAGTAATTCTGAAAGGCTTTATGGAGATGAAGAACTAGAGCTTGCAAAGATAGATATTAAAACACTTGGAGGAAAAGGGGAGAGTACTGCAGAGGAGACAGAACAAAACTAATATTGGATACAATAGATGATCAATCAAGAGTATTTCCTTAGGGAAAAGACAGGGATTTGTCAGAAAGTTTTAGAGAGCTGGAAGAATCTCCAGGAAGTCTAGCAACAGTTGAAAAACTCACACATTTAGTTTTCTTCTAAGGGAAGTTCCAACACATATTCATCATACTAGTAAGCGCTTATGGTGTTAAGAACCAATATACTAGAACTTGCATTAAAGTTAAACACAGGCATTAACCCAGTAAGCCTCTGCCAACATGTTTTCATGAAGTACACTAGCCTCCAGAACATTGCTCATTTCCTCATTCAGAGTCTATGTGGTTGTACCTGTTTAGAAGAACCATAGCCATATGGAAATCCATGTGCAAGGAAATCTGAAAATACCTCTCTACTATCATTATCAGATTATAAATGCCTATTTATAATCTATCCCAATCTATCCTTTCCGCCCCTTTCATTATAGAATATTTAATTAGAAAGTGGTTGAAATGATTATTGACTCAACCCATAGTACTATCAAAATTTCTCATTTGAAATTGTTTGAATTTATGATTTAATGCTAAGAAATCATAGGAAAAATATATGAAGACATTAAAATTGTTTCCAATTGCAAAATTAATGAAACAGTATGGTGAGTTATAATCATTACTAATGATCATTGAACATTTAGTTTAAAATGCCTAAAAGTTATTTAATATATTTGATATATATAAACTAACTGCCTTCAGATTAATTACTATAGAGAACTTTACTATATAATAAAAACTTACTTTTTATAATAAAAGTTTTTATAATAAAAACTTTTCAAGTCTGGTGTTGTTTGGAAAATTAAAATTGATTTGTCCAAGTAATAATTGACTAAGAGAGAGTTTAGCAATGAGTGTCCTAGACAAAAGAATAATGTTGTTTGTTTTCAACTATGTCCCTTCTATACTTGTTCAGGATATTAGAGTTGTCAAAGTTACCATTAGTAGAAGGGAAAAAGAACACAACTATGAAAAAGCTCATTGTAATTCTCTTTAACATATAATTAGAGATGATAATATTCACTAAAGTAACTTGGTCTGAAATATTCAAATAAAATTCTGAAAGGATGTTATATGAGCACTAAAGTGATTGATTTATTTTTCCCATAGTATGCAAACCTTTTTTTTTTTCCATTTGTGCTTTTCTTTCACTCTCCTCAAAGCACAGGGGATGAATGCTAAGTGATTTAAGCATCAAGTATATAAGTATCTACTTATATACAAGTATATAAGTATCAAGTATAATACACACACACATATATCTCATGATATCATAATGTATCATGGTATTTCCTACCCACACTAAAAGGAAAACATGACAGGCTATTTTTTTAAGGTAAAACCCAAACAGCAGTTCTAACAAAAGATAAAAATAATTGTTCAATTATTACAACAAACTATATTTTCAAGGTCTTAGTAAGAAATGAATACTCAAAATAAATCCAGAAAGAAAGAGTATGCTATAGACACTTATCTCACTGAAGACATGAGGGCTTAGATCACAAAGGAGATTATGTAGCAGGTGTCAGTTTTTCTGTGGTCATGGCAGATGAAGTCTATCGGTCTTTGTCTGATTATAATTGAAGGAATTATAGAAACAAAAAAATGCATGATTTCTATTTCTGCCAAAACTTCATAATATATCTATATATCTGTATCTATATATAATAATAGTTCCCTCCCTACTTCTTAGTCCATGGATGCTCTGTTTAATCTATAGAAAATATAGAAGGAATAGGAGAAGATAGATGAAAGAGGGAAAGAGAAAGGAGAGAAACAGCAGTAGTAGTCATCTTCACAGTAGTGGTAGTTAATCAAGAGAGGTCTTTTAATTCCTACTCTCTCCTTATCTCAATTAATACTCTTACCTGCATTTGAATTCATCCCTACCTTCTACTCTTTCATTTTCAGAGATATGTCACACTAGTCCCACATCTTATACTTAGTTTTTTTGTTTTTTTTTATTTTGGTATGATTTCCCATTATCTTCATTTTTATGGCTTTTGATTCATGGGACATCTTCTATCTCATTTGTGACTCCAAATTTCTCACTGTTCAAAGTAGCATTTCTTTCTTCTCCGGAAGTAAGCATTTACATATTTCTATCACTGCCAAAACCAAATTTTACTTGACCTTTATATACATATAATCTTCTACAGCTGAACCATTGCCAAGGTTCTAGACACTGCATATTCCTCTTCCTATTTCACATTCCAATTCCTATTTGTTTTTCAACTCACTGCACTGTGTAGTTGTCCAATTCAACTATTCAAATGGAAATTGCTCTTAGATAATTTCAAGTATCCCCAAGTTGCCAGGTCTTGGGGACCCTTTCAAATTGGGATCTTCTCTCGATGTCAATACAGTGTTTTTTAGATTGCATTACATTCCAACTCTTAAAATGTGTTCATCCCTAGCTCTTATGAGACTAGTGTCTCATAAAGCAACATATCAAGTCTTTTCTTATATATTTCTGATTATTCTTTCTCAGTTTCTTTACTGAGCTTTTTTCCTTCCACATATTATTTATAGTTGGTACCACATAGCCTTCTTTTCTTGGCTCAAGTTTCTTCTCACTCTCCAAACTTTCTTCCTTAGTGATCTTTTGCATATTCATGTTCTAGTAACTGATAAATGTTTATATATACCCCATACATGAGTTTTAGACTAGTGCACAAATGTTCACATGCATGCACTATTATTATGTATTATTATGTACAAGCATGAAAATATATGTGCATACATATATGAATATGGATACTAGTCATACACACAAAAATGCATTAAGTAGTTCTAAATAAATTACTTATAGAAAGCTCAGTGTGTCCAAAGTTAAACTGAACACCCTCTTTCTCTCTTGCCTTTCCACTCTCAACAATCTCTATTCTCTCTACTAATGAGATGTCAATTCATTCAGTATTTCAATCACTAGAAATCATCCTGCTTATTAATTTTCTTCTTACACATTCTGTCAATCTTAAAGTCATGTAAGATCTATTTCCAATGAGTGTTCTATCCATAACTTCTATAATTTACTTAGTTTAGACCCTCCCCATTTCATGCCTGAATTATCACAGTAGTCCTGTATCAGAAATTCCTGTTTCAGGCCCAAATTATCTGTCATTTCACTAGTTTTCTTAAATTATATCAACTCTTAATCAATGACTTTCTTAAGTAGTCTATCTGGAGAGTAGATTAAAATATAAGATTGGAGTATGATTGAGAAATCAGGGCTGCTTTCTCGTGTTGACTACAATATACCATGTGCTTTATTCTTATTATCTCTTTTTAATCCTCACAGAAGAAAGTTATTATGATTTTCTAATTATTACAAAAAAACTAAAGTATGAAGACTCTAGCTTTCCCACCCAAGGTGATACATCTAATAAACAGAGAGAAAAATTAATCTAGGAAATCTGAGTCTAAGAGTCAGGCTCCCTGTGAATACATGCAGGCATTGAACTCACATCAGCAACATATTTCATTTCTCTGAGTGAAGAAAAATATCAAAAACTTCATTATATCAGGCTGTGCTTCAAAAAAACTGTGTTAAAGCAGAATGAACAAGAACAGCCTTCAGAGAGGTAGATAGAAAGAATAAAAATTCAAATAAGCCAAAAAGGAAAAGTTTTCTTCAGAAAATGGCAATCCGCCATGTTAAATAATCTAAAATGTTACAAACAAGCTATTTTCAAAATCTTTCTAATTTCTTTTAAAAAAAGATTACATTAGAAAGTTTCATTTTATTAGAGTGGGAATTATTTTTAATAAACTCTGGCTTACAACATTTTAATAAGTATCACTAGAGATAATTTTCAAAAAGTATAAGATCCCACGAATTTTCAATATAGCTCTTTATGCTAACAATAAAACAATTTATTTGCTACTAAAATAGTGCAAATAAAGAGAATAGAGAAACTGTGTCATGTTATCTTAATAACTATTGCAATATGAATATAATAAAACATAATGAAGTACACATGTTTTTTTGGTGCTAATGACATAACGTTTGCCATTTTATAGATAAAGCAAAATGTGTGATTTGAAACAGATGTTGAAATACTTTAGGATTAGTATCTAAGGACAAATATTTCTGAAAGTATGTGGAAAGGTAACCACACATTCGCTACTGAGAGTCCTCTGTGCCAGTGTCTTTATATGGTGCATTTCTTGGCTCCACAAAATGAAATTAAAATACATATGTCCCACAAAAGAGACAGTTCAACAAAATGGTTAAGTGCTCAGATTCTATAGTTGCATTTTTGGTTTATCATTTTCTGACTATGGGATCTTGGAAAATAATCTAAGAGTCAGATTTATCATTCAAAGAATGAAAAATTAAATCTGACACATAGGACCATGGTGTTTAGATTAAGATAATACCTGTAAAATGTTTTCAATGTGTATTTTACTTATTAAAGTCCAATGTAAATTAATAATCATAACAATTCTGACAAAATGGAAAGCTTTTGTACTTTTCAATTCCATTTATTCTCCACATTTTGTGCTATCTATGCATGTGTTTACATATATATATGAGAATACTTTATATAGTTAATAGCCAGTGTCTTTTCTATTTGCCTGCATGATATCACTTGAATTGCTGTCAGTCATTCTGCTACTACTTTTTATGACTACAGGGACAAAGCAGTAGCAAATGTCTGGAGATAGTTTTTTCTTTTTTTTCAACAGCTTAGACTAGGCTATTTGGGATTATGCCCCCACCCCCAAATTTTTGCTATTTCAATAAATTTCTGATGGCTGACAACAGATGCAATTTTGTACATTTTTACATTATGTCTATTTTCTGTTTATTGTTATCTGAAGTATTCTATTACTGGGAAAAGCACAAAAACCAAACGTGTCATTTTCAAGACTCCATTGAAAAAGGACTTCCATTTCTAGCAACAAATTTTATTTGGTTACCATGTAAGACAAATTTTTTACACCTATCATGACCAAACATTATTGAAAATCACTTTCTGAGTTAAACTCCTGTATAAAACCAGGAAAAGGGTATGGCAAGATTCAAATAGTTTTGGTCATATTACTAGAAAACTAGGCACATTCAAACATCTATAATTAGGAATAAATGGGAAGTCATTATCTTTCCAGGTAATGGGATATTATGAAGTATAAAGAACTGGGGAAACTAACTAAAAGGAACAACATAGCTAACTCTTAGGGACAGGTAATTCAAAGATCAGAATAAATATATATTTAAAATATTAAAAGTAAACAAAATGTAAATTAACTTTAGAAATGTAGCAAAATGTTAACAATGCAAGAGAATGATAAACATGAATTTTGTAATTCTTAAAAGGCTTGCATTTCCTGGGTCTTTGCCTGCCAGACAACTGTCATATATTTCCAAATACTGGTCACAGTATCCTAATGTGACCCAGAAAAACTAAAATATCTTACGGCCTGGTTCATTGATATCTTAATTGCAACTTTACAGAATACAGTTGCAGTTTCCCTGTATTATGTTGGTCTGACGAGCTGTCCTTGTCTATATCATTGTCTCTAATCAACAAAAGAAGGTATAAAGGTTTACTTTCCACTTAATGGTACACAGTGGTTTTGATAAGCATTAGGTAGGCATATGGGGATCAATAAGTCTGATCAATCATATCACATCAAACATTTGCCTTACTCTAAATTCTGGGGAAAGGCAATTATTTTATAAATGAGATAATAGTGTATGATATTTTCTCCTCTCTATATAAGATACCATGATTACCCCTCAAAAGAGGAATTTATGCCAATTGAATTTAAGTTCACAGATCATGGGCTTAGATAACTCACTCAGAAAAGCTGGCACAGTGGCAAAGGGAAAAAAAAAAATCAAGATTTCCCTTCTCTGACCCAATCTCCATCCTAAAGATATCTTTAGGTTCTATCACTTTGGCTAATTTCTTGGGTCTGAGAACGAAATTTTGCTCAAATAAATGTTCTATTGTTATACATTTGTTATCTGGTAGGATGAGATCATCAACCCAGATAGACTTAATCAAGAGTGTGGTAATTACTTGCTAAAAGAGCAAAATCATTTTTTCAGAGAAAAATTTACTTTAAAGCTCACCCTTCCGCATAAATTGTGAAAAATAACATTAATTATGTCTCATAGCACTTTGATGTTACATGGATTTATTAGACTGAAAATAGCACTTAGAAGTAAATTATGAAAGTGATGAGTGAGAATCAAAAAGTTCATAGTTTTTGTCCAACTGGGCACAACTGTTCACATTTGAAAACTCATTATAAATGCCAGACTGTATATCTCATTTTTCTTATAACTATTCAAATTTCATGTTTATCCAACAGCTGTATTCAAGGTAAATTTGCCAAATGTGAAATCATTTTCCATGCTGCTGGATATAAATTGCTGGGAATAATGATTCATTACATTTTTCTTTAATAATCAAACTGGCACCAATTGGCTGAAATCGGCGCCAAATGGATCCAACTAGCACCAAATGGCTCCACTGGCTCCAACCAGCTTGAACCAGAACCAGTTGGTTCCCACTGGATGCATCCAACTCTAAACAGCTCCAAAAGGCTCCAGCTGGATCCAGTTCAACCTAACCAGGTCCAAGCAGATCCAACCTGATCTAAACCAGCACTTATTGACTGAAACTAGCAACAGCCACATCAAACTAGCTACAACTGGCTCCAACTGGCAGAAGCCAGATGTGTCTGGCTCAAACCAGATCCAGCTGGACCCAGCCAGATCCATGTGGCTCAAACAAGTTGCAACTGGATCCATCCAGCTCAAACTGGATCCACTCATTCCATCAGGCTCAAATCAGATTTATCCAGTTCCAGCCAGCTCAAACCAGATCCATATGACTTAATCTGCATCCATCCAGCTCAAATTAGATGCAACCATGTCCATACAAATCTGACCAGAAAAAAGAAACAAAAAACAGATCTATCTGGCTCAAACAGTATCCAACCAAAATCCATTCAGCTCCAACCACTTCAAATCAGATGCATCTAGCTCAAACAAGTACAAACAGGTCAAATCAACTTCAACAGGTTTGACACTTGACCATCTATATCCAGCTCCAGTTACAACTGGATCTGAACAGCTTGAACCACCAATTCAATGTATTTTGCCCCAACAGATTCAAACTGGCTTGAACTGTCTCCATCATTTTTTAAGTGGCTCTAACCCCATCCCCTTGTCTCCAAATAGTTCCAATTTGTTCCATTCAATTGGCTCTAACCAGACCCAACAGTCTCCACTGGCCTCCAACCAGACCCAATCAACACCAACCAGATCAAACTACCTCTAAATGGCCCTACCTTTCCTAATATATATGCTAACATTCTCTAAAGAGTTCTAATCAGCTTGAACCAGTAAAACTCCAGTCAGTTAATCATCAAAGGTATTACACAAATTTTTGAATTTCAGAAAACTTAACAAAGCTTGTCATGTATACACATTTTTCCATGACAATAATGAAGCACATACCAATTTCTGTTAGGTGTCACATGTCCTGCATCAGTTTGATATTTATCCATCCTAAATGTGTCAAATTATCATAACCATATTTACTTGAGATTTTTTACATATATTTACCAAAATAAAATGATATATGCATCTCTTTGAATGATCAAACTTCAATAACAACTAAATGTAACAGGGACTGTAAGAGAGCATGTGTGACATTACATTCAATCTTCAAATACACTTACCATGTACATGAATTCCTTAACATAATCATTCTTTGCTGATTAGTTTTTGAGATATTTCTTTGATGATACATTTTAAGTGGATATCTAGAATCATTCCTATGTTATTGGGAGAGAAAATAGAAAAGGAATTTCTCATATCTTTTTTTACCTCCATTCTAGGTCCCAACATTTGATCAATTAACATTATCAACATCTATGAGTCCTAATTAGAAGGCTAAAAAGTACATTGAACATGGGTCCAAGGCAGTACCAGGATTCCTAAGTTTATATTTCTTTCAGTCTGCCTTTATATTTTGTTACTCTAAGTTGACAGCAGTGAGGATATTAGTAACTAACAAAAGTCTATTAACTTTGGCCCACAGACAACTAAACAGTATTGATCTTGATAAACTGTTGCCCTTTCTCAATATTTTGATTTATGCTTCAAAAGATTGTTTCTAGATTTTTTCACTTCAATATAAATTAACTCTCTGGTGCATAGATAGGGCACTTTTAATAAAATGTTCCACAAAGGTTTTCTATTTTTAAAAATTGTCTATACCAACTGAAATATATTATAGGATAGAGTTTAATATAAAACATATTCTGTATTTCCTTTTGCTCTTGTATCCCATTAAAATTAAACATACTGAAAAAATCTTCCTTGAAATAATAAAATTATATTTTCAAATGCATAATAAAGTGTAAAAATATTTTCTCTGAGTTATTCAAAGCAGTCTATTAACAATTCTTAATATTAAAACTAACATGTTGTAATCAAAATAAATCACAAAATAACAGTAATTAGAGCAAAACTAAAATATAGTACCAGAAATTTGTAGCAGTATAATTAGTTGCTTTGTCCTGTCTTAAGAAGGGAGCTAAAATAATTATCAGTGCAAGTTTTAAAGCTTTAACAATTTGGATAAATTCACCAATAGCAAATGCTCAGTAAAATATGATGTTCAGTAGTAAATACTAATATACTTGTCCTATTTCTACATTTTTGCTTTAATCTTTTATATCACAATGTATTATTGACTACATGAACAATATTACATGTAAGTTATAAGGAATAATAATATAAAGAATAATACTGAACCAATCACCTAACTCCCAATTTTGACCATTTCCAATAATTTGCATTTTACCTTTCTGCCATTCTCCTAGCCTATCCCCACTGAATCTCCTTCAGAATCAACCATTAGTCTGCACTCATTCATTACTCTCTAACTCTATTATGTGTCTAAAGTGTATGTTGTTGGGTTTTTTTTTTTTAGATTTATAGTTATATGATACTGCATGTCATCTTCCAGGACTTATTTTACCCTGATATACGTCCAAAGAATCATCCCCACTGTCATATTCATCTTTAGTTCATTTCTTTTTACTGAGACATTGTATTCATTTGTGTGAATATGCCCTGGCTTATTTATTCATTTTCTTGTCAATATGATTTGAATTATTTCAAGTGTTGTGGGGTATGTCTTTTTTTTTTTCCTTGCTTTCTATTTTTATCCTGACAAACACTATTTCTGTGTTCTCTAGAGTCAATGCATAAACTATTCACTACACAGATGTGTTTCCTCTTTATTCTGGACACACAGTTAGGCTGCAGTTATCCTTAGCATAGGATGTGACCAATATCTTTCTAACAGAATGTGTAATGAAGTATTTCACACCTGGAATGCAACTTTCAAGAAATGTATTGATCTATTTAATGTTCTCTTTCCTCTTCCACCAATGGGTCACAGAAACTGGACTTCCAGAGATGATGAAGACTCAAGTTGAAAAGAACCTGGGTCCCAAAATGACCATGTGAACAAAGCCTGCCATGGCAAATTATATGTATTTGAACTACATTTGAATGAGAAATAAACTTCTATATTTATTTAATTTGTAATATACTTGTTAAAACTTTAGTATTCCTCCAATTCAGTGATTTACTGATCATAAACTACATAAGAAAGAATAAAAATGAAGCCATTTTTGAGTCTGAGTAATAACCAAGACCAACCAATAACACTATGGAGGCAGATGTGAGGGTCTGGGCACATCTAAACCCTCAGGAATATTTGGACTCCACAGACTCATCCACCCTCAGGAAGAAAATGAAACTACACTAATTTGCCAAGGTCCATGCAGGACTGAAATCTGACCAATCACCACTTGACAAACTTTCCCTCAATGAGAACTGCACTGACTGAAACCTTCACCTGAATAAAGTCAACATTAATATGAACCATAACACTTTTTGTGCATGGAAGTGTTTACCCTGGACAATTCTAACACACAGAAGGAGTGCATCTTGGGCCTGTGTCTTTCAGCCAACAGACTAAAGTCATAAACATACATTTTTTTTCCTTTGTGTAACTACATCTGGCTTCAGCTTCTGGGTCTACAATGAGTAGGAATTTTCCACCCTCTGGAAAATTTTTCCACCCTCCGAACATTTAATGAAATCTATCAGGGTTGAGACAAAAGTAAGGTGGGGTATACACTGAGAGGGCATTAACTCCCACACCCCAAACATCTAATTCTGAAAAGAGTTTGCTACTGGTATAGCTATGTAGATAGATCGGGTCCAGGAGTGCTGTTAGAATGTCTATGACAATGAACACAACTAGTAGTAGCAGAAAAAACTTGGTTTAATTAATACAGTTGCAAACAAAAACATAGTAAATGGCAGTGACTCTAAGAGAGCTTACAATTGATTCTTCTGATTAAATTTCTAGGGCCATCTGATTTCATCCAATAGTTAATCCAAATTCACTACAGCATGCCTATTAATTAAATAAAAAATGTCTTAAGTGTATGGATTTCCATTATTCAGATTTTAGAGATCCATTCCTGAAATTTAAAATGTAAATTCATGGTAAAAATGTCACTTTATTTTTAGAATTGTTTTACTACATATATCTCATTAATTAGTAGATCAAGTTCCAAATATAAATGCTGATATTTGGGTAAGCCATGAAGTGTTTTGATGATTATAAATGTATTTTGAATTATTCAACTAACAAAACTAAAATAGATGACGTAGTTCATAAAAGGCCAAAACAATCTACATAATCTTACCATGTGTTTCCAACAAGTTGTTCTAACATGAAACTCTGGGTGAACTGAGCTTCAGGATTGGTGCCTACACAAATAGTAATCCAATTTATATTTCCAATCTAGATGTTTGCCTCAAAATCAAGTTTTCCTCATAGTTTTGTGCAGCCATTTTTCTACTTATTTTGTCAAGCTACATTTATATATGTTTGCGAAGATTTATTTATTTATGCATACAAGAACTGGGTACAGGACAGAAGTATAGGAGATGCAAGAATTTACCAGAGATAGAGTAGGCAACAGAATAAGCAGAATGACTGAAATACAATGCTGAGGAGAGCAGCAGGTGAGACAGGAGGTCTGCTGCGCCACGTGGGTGCCCTCCCTGGCCCGGGATTAAACTCATGCTGCAGTGTCTGGATGCTTCACAGTGGGGTGCTTAATCCCTTGTGCCAATAGGGAGGCCCTTACATTTATATTTATTATCTCTAATAAGTACAAAGGGAAGTATAACAATGTGTTTAGGAGCAAAAAAAGGATTCCAATGCAATTTTTACCGTTTTCTAAAATCAAGATTGAACCTTCTAGTGTCTTATTTTGCTGTATGTAAATAGTGATAATAGGATAATATGAGGGCAAAGAGGGGTTACATGTGTAAAACACTTAGAACAATAGCTGGAATATAGTAAGTGCTCAAAATAATCATCTTTATTATAAAGTTCTTTATTGCTTACCTTGCTCTCACATTTTGAAATTGTTCCATTTTCTCTCTTGTAGGCTTGCTTGATTTATATTCATTGACTAGTTTGATTTCTAGTTCCTGGCTTTTGTTCCTTTATATCATCTTCAGTGTTGCTATCTGCCTTTTTCTTTTGTTTGCTCTCAAGTTGTATATATTATTGATTCAACCATTCATTAAATATGTCCATTGGGTGCCTCCAAGGTTTTGCTTTGGTTTAGATAGTGAACAAATCAGATTAAAATCTCTACTTTAATAGAACTTAAATATTGGTAATCGTTCCACCAATATCTTGATCATTACAAATTGTTAGGCTCTTGATTTCTTCATAGTTGCTGGTCTGATTTTTTAATCCAAACTCTTAAGTATATAGCTTTTTTTTGCTTGCTATCCTTGCTATGCTATCTTGTCTACTTTGCCTGAAATGTGTGAGAACAGTTGACCAAGCCTTGGCATTGGTCCTGTTCCTTAATCGCAAGATTCATTGCACAGAAATGAAGCTAAAGACATGTCAAGTAGCCATTAGCCTGATTCAGGAGACAGGTTGATTCTTGTCTCAACAGAATTGGGGAATAAAAGGTACTAGAAGTAGGAGGTCACCTAAAAAATCAAGAAATATCCAGAAGAACATTTAACTTGGGCTGCTAAGTACTGTGAGTTACTGGTATTAAATGAGATCTTCCGGTGTGCTGTTGAATATGTGGAAAACTTTTATGCATCTATGGATGTCCTGAAGCTATTACTAGGCTTCCTGACATTTTTTGTTTGTTTTTACTATGCCACCTTTGTCCAGAATTCAAGTACATTTGTCATTCTGGGTCTTTATAATTTTGGTGAGTTTTTCAAAGGAAAAAAATGGGCTTAATAGACTTGTTTGATAAAATGCACCAAGGCTTTCCTAAGTTGTTTTTTTTTTTTTTTGAGTATAATGTCAACTAAAAGAAGGTAGAAATTGCTTATTATTATTCAGTCATCTTAGCGTTCATATTATTTTCCTATCTATATTTTATGTATTTTAACACTGAAAAACATCCTTAGGTAAATTACACAACAGGTTTAAAAATAATCATGCATTTTCCACATCATGACTATATGGCCTTAAAGTTATCTTTAAAGAAAACAGAAGATCTTTAATTTGCTACTGACTAATACCATGTGCCTTTTCAGTACACCAGGGAAGGATTAACGACATGTAGGAACTTGTAAAAGTAGAAAATCAGTCACAGGTGCTAAAGGCACCATAATGATTGCTTTCCTATGAAATAATAATCCTCTGTTCTTCAGATAGAGAATGGACTTCCTCTTGGGAATATAAAATCAAGTTTTGTAACAGTTAAAGGTTACTTTCGTGAAGACATTTTCAAGTGAGTTGATGAAAGAAGAATCATGTATATGTCTGTGATTTATACCAAAACACTTGTGTCACATTATAAGGATAATGAACATAGAAATAACATACTAAGTGAGGCCCCTGAAATTAAAACAGGAAAGAGTAAGTGCTCAAGGCTGAACAATGGTATTTTATAGTTATTTCCTTTCTATGGAAGGAAATATTCTTTTATTTTTGTCATTTTTCTATAATCTTAAATTAACTAAAAGAGTTTATATTGAAACTTTTTTCAAAATGAATTAAACAATAATATTGCATTTTTTGATGAAGCTGTAGTACTTTGTAGTCTCTTATATGAAATATATGGATGTAAAAGACTGGACTCCCTCCCTTCCTTAGCTCCAACTAGATCAACAGTGAATTTCATTAATTCTTTATGCAGTGAATCAAGGCACTGCTGGAAGGGTTTAGTTATGTTAGAATACTTGTTAAAAGGCTATGTAAGATATGATGTGGAAATCCA
This sequence comes from Galemys pyrenaicus, assembly GCA_019455555.1. NCBI lineage: Eukaryota > Metazoa > Chordata > Mammalia > Eulipotyphla > Talpidae > Galemys > Galemys pyrenaicus. The sequence continues at coordinate 2,115,601 of JAGFMF010011629.1, forward strand.
GCTTTTCAATTACATAAATTGCTTTTAAATTATACTATGGAACTGGAAACTATCTTACAAGGAACAATAAAGACACTTCCTAAGCATCAGAGGCCACTAACTATAGATTATGTAATTTAGCTTTTAGTAAAAGCAGACACTAGAAGGAGGTATATCCACAACTGATTTCCATTCGATACAGAAAAACATATGAATTTAATCTAGGTTGGGATAGTCGTGTGGTATTTGAGCAACCTAGGTTATATAAAACTCTATAAATCTATCTTTGAAGTAAGATTCACAATATTTTATTACAAAGATGTGTGAAATTCTAGAAGCTAGTCTATCTGGGGCCTGAATTTGACTTATCATGGAAATTTAAAAAATCCTCCATCCAGATTATCCTAGGATAAACAGCTTTCTCCATCCATCTGAAAATTGTGGCTGCAACAGTTGAGAGTTTTCAGAAACAATCTTTGCTTGTGCTCCTATAATACTAAAAATACAAATTTTCTAAAACTTCAACTAGAATATGTACATATTTCTCACATGATTTTTCTTCATTATTTTACTAACTTTTCCACGAAATAAGTAAATGAAAAGATGATGGAAGAATTCATCAGGTTATTGAACTATCTTTTTTTTGAGTGAAAGACTGACTGGACATAGGCTACTGTCCATACATTATGATAGACTGGCTTCATTCAAAATCAGCAGCTAAAGTCAATAAAGTAGTTCAAAACTGACCAAAACTATTATGCCTGCCTTTGATTTGTCTCCATAAAATTTGCGTTCAAACATGGCAAGATTAGCTTGCTTTGCTATGCTTCATATAAAAAGCACTTCTTCCTCAAACAAAGGAAGTTTAATTTCTTTTCCAAATTTTCTTTTCATTATGTTTCATTACTACTGCATATTTGGCATTTTGCATAAACAATCAGTAGCTATAATACAAAAGAAGTGTGTGTGTGGTCATCCTAAATAAAAAGTAAATATTTGTTCCAAAACTACTAGCTTGAGTTAAATATTTATCTCTCATAAACAGCAACCGCATGTAACCTAAGTTTAGTTATTCACCAGTATTTAATTTTTAATTAAAATGCTTCCTTTAATCTCCATTGTCCATAAAGAACAATGCACATTTCAAATTTGAAATGCTAATTTAGATTTATTGTGTTGCTGATTTATATATGATATATTTAAAATTTTTTTCAAAGCAACCTTATTGGCATGTCATATTAATTACATTAAAGAAAACCAGTCTTCAAAGTGAGGTTATTTATCTCTTTAATATACAATCATTTCTTTTTTTTTTTTAAAGATTTATTTATTTATGCATACAAGCACTGGGGTACAGACCGGAGGTGTGGGGGGGGTGAGAGGATTCACCACAGAAAGCGGGGA
>JAGFMF010011629.1:2124172-2136158 GCA_019455555.1 Galemys pyrenaicus
CTTGCCTTCTCACTTGTTTCACTGAGTATAATTCCTTCTAGTTCCATCCATGTTTCTATAAATGCCCCTAATTTCTCATTTCTGATTGCTGAATAATAGGGAATCTGTTCAGGTTCTTATTTATTATTTTCCTTCTACATCATTGAGGTACAATTACCAAGATTAGAGGCTACAGTAAGCTTGCAGAACATGATAGGTACTTAGTTTTTGCTTTAGGGCATGCAGATGGACTCCCCAGAGTCCCGAGACATTGAGGGTTGTTCTACCTGCAGGCACCAAAGCAGGTGTGTGCTGCTGATGGGGCTCCCCAAATGGAACATACCACAGGTGATGCTAATTAAGGAAGCTCAGGGACGCTGAAGCCTGCGGTTTACTGCTGATGGTGGAGTGCCAGAGGTTAGTGAAAAGCAGGATTGTCTGCTGGCCCAGGGAAGATAAGAATACAAAGGGCACAGAAATGGATTTGAATACAGGCACTTATCTGTGTGCCTTTTAACGTATCTAGCGCTCCATATAATGGTGTGCTTTTAGCAGTAAAATTGGGAGATTCTCTGTGAATGTACTAATTTATTAACATCAATTCTTGTCACAATTTAAGTAGTTGCTCTCACTTTGTGTGTGTGTGTGTGTGTTATAAAGAGGGAGCATCAAGAAAACATTATGCTAACCTTAAATATTCTATGATTAAAGCAAAACTCAGATGTATCATGTCATTATAAATAATTTTATAAACTGCCACTTTATCTCACTTTAAGACACTTTTAATGTTAATAACATGAATTAAATTAATCTTCATCTTTCTTTAATTTACCAGTTTTTTAAATATATTTACTTAGAGGATGACTACTACATTCACAGAATAATATAATTGCATTTTTGGGGTATAATGATCAAAAAGCTACCTCTAATAATAATAAATAAGAATTTATTAATGTTAAAATTATTGAAAATTTGAAATTTTATGTATACTACTTCATTCTTAAATATATTTCATATTTATATAATTATGTAAGAAATATTGCCTCAGGAACAATGATCATTTAAGATGATGACATAGTGTAAATATTATAGATTTTAGCATATTTTACCATATAGGAGCTAATGGATATGCAATCACCTAAAGTATAGGTGGTGGTAAAACCGATTATGAAATTTAGTTAGGGTGAAGTCTGGTTTTGGTATCTGTTGTTGCTCTATAAACTGCCCTAACATGTAGTGGCTTAAAACCAGAACTATTGTATTTGTTTAAGATTCTGTGTGTCAGTCAGTAAGTGGATGTGCTTGATTGGAAATTTCATCTGTTTCTCATGGCATTTACTGGGGTTACTGATTTGTCTCTCATTCAACCGGGTTATCACTGCACTTTGGGTTCAGTCAGAGCATCAAATTACAAGAGCTAGAATGTCCATTCACTTGTGTAGATTCTTCTGTGTGGCTTGGGACACCTTGAAAGCTGCCAGGGGCATCTCGTCCTCTCTGTATGTTGTCTCTGCCTAATAGTTAATGATTCTAAGAAAAGGAATTGGAAGTTGTGCATAAGGCTTAGTTTCAAAAGCTACATAGTGTAGTTTCCTCTGAATTCTTTTGGCCAATGCCAGTTTGCTAGTGTAGATTCTTGGGGAGAAGGAAATAAATGCCAAAGCTTGATGTGGAAGTAGAATGGGAGATATGATTGCGGCCATCTTTGCAAACCCATTCTAAATCAGTAATGTTTTTTGGTTTGCTATCCAAAAATATCACATATTTTATAGAATTAATATTTTAAATTCTACTTACTTTACAAGCGCTATGTCTGAGAGGAGAGGTGTATTAGGGAATAATTCCTTGCCAAATATAATATATAAATGTGAAATCATACTAAAAAGTAATTGAATAGGATTTCAGAATCTGACCCTCCTGAAGCAGTGTGGAGAGAACTATTTCAACAAGGAGCACATGTCACCAATACAAAACCAAACCACAGTGCACCTGGCTATTCAAAGAAGTCCAGACTGGAATGAACAGTATAAATCACCATGTGTGAGAATTTTCACCAACCACTTAAGAATGGTTCTTATTTAGAAACAAACTACTGACACCTTGCAGGGCCATATTGGCATGCAAGAGTAGTCATTTTGGGGATTTTTCCAGAGGGTATCACTGAAATCAGGTAACATCAGTTTCCTAAAGGTTCCATTAGATTAGCTCCTACATCAAGGGGTAAAAAAAACATTGTCTTCAAAGGAGATTTTTACAAATAGAACTGAAACAATGAACTTTCTTTAAAATCAAACGCCTTTTCTTTTACAGTACCCATTCTCCATTCTGAAAAGCAATAAAATTTATTGCAGGAAGACAATTTGCTATTCATTTATTCCAATATTCTGTTTTCATTGGTTACAATAGTAAAGCATTAAGAGGTGGATTCTCGCTCAGAGCGAAAGAATTAACAAGTTGTGAACCAGAATAAGATGTGAACCAGAATAAAACCCGGGTTCTTGGTCCTATTTCTTTTCACTCTCCTTTGGACATGACTTGTCTCCATGACTCTAGGTCTGGGATCAGGGTGTAAAGCATCCGTTTGTAGAGGTTTGAACTTGTAACTCCCGATGGAAATGCAAAGATGCAAAACTGTTTACCTCACTAAACATAATATGAGGAAAAAAGCTGTAACTGGAAGTCAAGTGTACATCTCCGATTTATAGAGCCCATAATAAGAGGTTTAAGAGTTTTTGAACATATTTAGTTTGAATGAAAAGCATTTAGCAACACGTCTTTTAACTTACAAAATTTAAATGTTATTGTTTATAAAGTTTTACTGGGGAATTACCACACCCTTTCATTTATATATTTCCTGTAACTGCTTTCATACTACAAAGCAGAGATGAGTATTTGTGACAGGGCTCTATTTAGGTGATAAAGCCTGAAATATTTACCATGTGTTTCTTTAGATAAAAAGTTTTCCACCCATCCCCCCATCTTAGCTTTTCTTCTCTTATCTGTCCATCCTTCCCTTCCACCCTTTCTGCTCGCTCTCTCTCACTCTATCTCAACTCTCCCCTCTTCCTTCATATCTCCCCTCTCTTCCCTTTCTCATCTTTTCCTTCTCTCCTCCTCTCTCCTCCTTCATTTCTTCCACCATTTGTTCCCCTCATACTTTTCTTTTCAATGGTTCCGACCCCCAGGCCAGCTATTTCTTTGAATGTTGCATACATTTATGGTCTGCATACATTTCTTTCCATATATTATACACGTTGAGATTTTTCCAAGTGCTTTTAAAACAGCATTCAGTCCTTTAAACAGAAGTCTGTTTCCTTCTTATATATACAGGGAATGTTAATCAGTAGTATCTTTTCAACATTGTAACTTTTACCTTAGGGTCATGTTAATTCATGCCATATCAACTAAAATAGGATAATCATTTACACTCCATTTGGACCCCAAGTTCATGCACACCACTCTTATTTACCTTCTTTAGGGCTTTGTTTGTGTATCTCCCTTTCAGCAATCTCTTTCCTACCTCCCCATTATAGTTGCCTGGGCCACCACAATTTCTAGCTCTTTTATTTTAATTTTCTCCACTGAGCATATAACTGAAACCCATGACATATTTGCATATTTGTTTGCGGTCTTATCCACTAAATGTGAGCCTCAAGAGGTTAGAGATTTGCTTAGATTAGATCAGTTGTGCTTATTGATATATTTCCAGTGTCTCCAGTGCCTGCCACAAACTAAGGAGTCAATCAGTATTTTTGAATGAATAAAAGAATGTGTCTTGGACCACTGGTAACAGGTATGAAGAGAAACTTTATAAAACATTATCAAGTACAGCAGAAAGAATATTTTTTTGTCCTCTTGCCCATGTTGCTGTAAATGCCTTTGTAGCAGAAATAAGCCATTTCAAAATCAGGCATTGAACTTATTTGCCATGCCTTATTCCTTCAGTCCGGAACAACTTCTACTTTTCAATAATAACTTTGAAGTTTAGAGGCTACTTATTTTGTAGAACCACCCTCTTTTGTGCTTCCTACTGTTTCTTCATGATGAGAACTATGTTATCTATCTTTTACGGGAATATAAATCTCCTATTCTAGTGATGTATAATAAAAGTGAAGACATAACTGTCTTATCAGTGGTTGATTTGTCAGGTAGCTTTTGAAAATTGATGTTTTGCAGATCAGTGAGTGACCTTGACCATTTACCATGTAATGGTTCTTCCTTCACCTGAGAAATATGGGATTTCATCAACTAGTCTGGGAAAGATGTGCATGCATGCTAACTTCTCAAAGCTTTCCGTCAGCTATCACATGATTTCAATTTGTCCTATTGTATCAATGACAAACGTGGATCACTTGTTGAAGTTGGCATTTGCCAGCCTCTCTGTAGTAAAGGTATAAATCTTTCCTTTCTGACAGCTACAGGATTGTGGGGAAGGAATGTAAGACTGTAAATATTGTAATTTCATCCAAGTTTCAATTTTTTCCCATTTATTTCATTTAACAATAAGGGATTGAAAACCTCATGGTATATTTATTATGTGAGACTCCCTAACAATTAATAAGGCTAAGTGTTTAAGAGCTCTGATTATAAAAACAACCTGACTTCTATCACCCAATTCCTGCCAGCTCCCAGCCAATACACATACACACACACACACACACACACACACACACACTCAAATGCACCATGAGTTTTATTTCCCACACGAGCCTCTGCCTTCCCACCAAACCTATGTGACTCCATAATTGAGTAACAATTTGTTCTCTTACAGCATTCACAAATGCAATTAGTCACTTGCTCTTTCAGTGAAAAAGGTGAGTGCCCAATTTCACCTGCAATTAACCAATTACTTCATGATTTCATTTGCTATGCTTGAGCCCATGTGTTTTTAAACATTGTTTGCACCGTATCCAAAACATCCAGAGGAAGGTCAGGGACAGTTGTTCAAACCCTGGATTAATGCATCTGAGGCAGCACATTCTTTCTTTACAATAGGGAATGAAACATTAAACATGGGACTAACACAATTATGTTTCTTGTTATTATAAAACAGAGTCCTCACGGTAAAGTGCAGAATTGCAAAGTAGAATATCAACACCAGTACTCCTGGAGCTCACTGGCTTGTGCAAAGGCTCTCATTTCATAGACCACTGTTGCAGTATCTCCACTAAGTCAGCAGTTCACAAAATGAACAACAATGCTCTTATTTCCCTTTTCTATTTTTAAGTTAAATAGAGACACCTATAAATGATAAATAAATGGATGGTGGGGGTTGAAACAGACAATGGCTACTTTTTAGTTTTTTTCCTGATACATTTCATTTGCAAGTAAGATACTCCATTTCATTTTCAATGAGATTTGTGCCTTAACTTTACAATTAAAGTACCTTACTTCAAATTTAAAATAGGGAGATAATAATGCTTTCTATCCTTCTTTTTTGTCCCCATTGCTATTTCCCCTATGATCTATTGTCTCTATTCCCTCTCAGTTATGTGATTTAGAGTCTCCTAGTAACATATAATAATAGTGAATGGATGACTATGTATGGTTGATTGTGTCAGGTAACTTGAAAGTTTCCCGCTTAGTAAATTATAGAGCCACTGTAGAGTAAATGATTGCTCAGACTTTTGCCCTGCTGGCCTCTGTGACTATCACCTGTGGCCTTGAATGCAGGAGGCATGTGGGCGTGGGGACCAGAGTACGCATGCCTGATGGTGGACACCTGGGGTATGATGTGGGCATGCGTAGGTGGGTACACCTGAGCCGAGAGATTGGGGCTGTAAGAGCAGCATCACAGAGAACAGTGCGAGGTGAAGTGGGGCAGAGTGGCAAAGCTGGAGAGACCCCAAGGGGATGCCAGAGATTCACCAGGGGCTGGAAGGCCTGCCAGTCTCCCAGCCCCAGAGCCCCTGCCTTCCCTGCATCTGGGTGCCTCATGACAAGTATCATAGAAAGATCATTAAAAACCTGAAAAGGACACTGAGGCTTCTGGGCTCTCCTTTACCCGTTCGTCTGGATCCATAGAGAAACTGCCCTGTGCCTTGCTGCCACTACAGCCTCCTGGACCATTTGCCATGTGATGGGTTTTCTTTTGCCTCACAAGAATGGGATTTGACCAGCTATTCTAGAAAGCATGTGAGTACATGGCTTGGAATAGTCCATTTCTGAGAGTGTTGCTGTTTTTTAAACAGTTCAGCAATAGAAAAATAGTAATATGTGATAATTTTCAAATCTTCATGTTTAGTTCTTTTATCTGAGAACTAGAGAACATTAAGGTTTTTGTTGAAAGTATTTACAACCATTGCATATTTAATATAAGTATTTTCATAAAGTTATCAGCAATTCACTTTTAAATACATGGAAGAGTATTCAGAATTTGCCTAACCTGATCACCTGTTTTAAATAGAGACTAGAGGTCCTATTTCCAGCTACTTATGCCAATAAACTTGTGTAGAGCTTCATTCTCTGTTTTCCATTTGGAGAAGCCCATCTTTCTATTGAATTAAGTAAGTCTGCAGAACGAAACACAGTTCTTAATTTTAGAAAACCCAAATTCTAGTTGGAGAGACTGTCAATAATTTAACAAAGCACATTGTTAATAGTGTAATAAAATAAGTAAATACATTAAAAAGTAAGAAAATAAGCAAAAGGGAGTGATAATGCATAAGATTTTCAGAGGTAGAGTTGGTAGAAAGGCCGTCTGAGGAAGATTAGAAATATAAAATTAGCCCAAGAAAGAGGAATCGAGAAGCAAGGACCTAGAAAATGCAAGAAATATTTGGAAACATTAAAAATCACTATTTTTCAAACATCTGTCACAGAATGGCTATGGGTACAGAATCTATAGTACTCTTTCCTTTGAATCTAGGAGGGCTCAGTTCTTAGTATTAGAATTGATTAAATAGTAACTTATGAACAAATACAGGAGCTAGGGACCTCCCTCGTGGCACAAGGGGTTGAGTGCCACACTATGAAGCATCTGCAGCCACTGCAGCATGAGTTCGATCCCCAGCCAGGGAGGTGACCCACATGGTGCAACAGACCTCTCCTGCCTCATCTGCTGCTCCCTTTAGTAATGTATTTCAGTCAGTCTGCCTGTTCTGCTCCCTGCTCTCTCTATCCTCACACCCCCTGCCTCTGACTGTATCCCAGATCTTTTATGCATAAATAAAGCCTTAAAGATTTAAAAAATAATAGTAACAGAAATTATGTTTCACTAGTTTCAGGCCTATGCCTTAACACTGGCAGCTTCTACTTCTTGTCCATGAGAATGCTTCTCCCTGGCTGTAAGAAAGCCCAAGCAACAATAGGATGAGCCCCTTGTGGAGAGGACTTAGGGATAAAACAGTCCATGCTAGCTTTATGCTGTTAGCCATCACTCACTTATATGCCATCCAAGTAACCATGAGATAAAACACCCCTGATAAAACTGCACCAGCTGGTGCCACATGAATCAGAGATGACTCAGTTGCACTAGTTCTTACCTGCTCATGAATGCAGATTTATGAGAAAAATAAAGTATTAGTTTTGTTTTAAGTTACTAAGTTTTGAGGTGATATCATAAGATCAGTGGATAATAGGACAGCAGGTACCAGGACTATGCCCAGCCTACTGTAGCCAGTAGAGAAACTAGAAAATCATGTGTCCAAAGGAGTTTATAGTCTTATGCAGCGTGATTGAAAATAGGATGTAGTGTGGATGGAAAAGAATATGGTAGGATGATATTAAGAATGCAGAGGCCATAAATAATGGAATACAAATTTATAAAAATGTTTACATGCAAATGCAAACTACTAAAGTTTTCTTCAGCAGGGGGTTATGCTTTGGGACAGTGGAGGTAATGTTGGTACTTGGATTTAACTGAAAGCACTTTTGTCATTTAGAAACCCAAGAAGCCCCAAAAAGTAATGCTATCTTGAACTAGAGCAAGGAGCTATTATAAAGGCAAATCATGTACTTTTTTTGTTGCTGTTAATTCACATATCTAATTTCCTAGAACACATCTGATAGATAATGGGCACCAAGTATTTATCTGAGGAACGCATTTTAAAATATAAATAAATATGAGAGGAGCCATGATATTTTTTTAGGAAAGTTGTGTTTCCATTTAACTCTCTCCACATCTCCTTAACCCCAAAAGAAATTGAAGTCACTCTATGTCTCTCTTGCAGAGATTGATCTGCTTATCACTTTAAAAAGAAAGAGAAAATGAATGCAACCCTTAACCGTGTTCTATCCAAATGAGTTTAACTAAAATCACCACTTCAGGCTACTTACACAGTACATAGTTTAAACTGCACTACATTTAATTTATCAAACTCCCAGTCATCCTAAATTTTATTTTCATGTGTTTTTTTTAGTTTGTTTCATTAACATATATCAGGAAATTTATTTGTAGGCTATGTTGCAAGAAAAAATATGGTGAATAAATGTTCTCCCAAAAGGAAAGGACAAAATATGTGCAACAATAATCAGAAAATATATGTATAGAGAGACAACATTGTTGATAATATAAAATATATTTTAGCACAGGATTCTCCTTTTCAGGCTAAAATATTACCATCTTCGTCAAGCTTACCTTATAGTATATTTTCAGTTAGGTAAGTGAGGCATAATAATCTTGTATTTTGAAAATAGTCAATACATATAGTATATCATAGTATCTGGTATTATAATATCTATACTCACTGGTATCTAAAAATGCCATACACTGGGACGGAAAGAGGACAAGGGACTATGGTGACAGTGAATGGGTGGACTGGTTGTGGCAATTCTATGGGAATACAGCTAGAAAAGAAAGCAAACATTGTAAGAAAAAATAAATACAATTTTTAAAAATATCAAAAAAAATTAAAATGCCATACAATTAAAATTATATAAAGGAAATTTTCTTTGAAAGGAATTTTCAATCATAACCAAATTTCAAAAATAACCAAATCTATTATTCACATTTATGTATTCATCTAGGAACTGAAAATAAAAGAAACCGAAAAAGATTAAAAAACAAAATTATGTGTTTATTTCTTAATCTAATAATGGACCACCAAATGCTCATATGAATGTTTATTGAATATTATTTGATGCTGAGAAATATTGACACTATATGCATTTATCTTATTTTTATATATATCTTAGTTTTAAAGTAACATTTCATGATAACTGGAAAATGTACAGTATATATTAAGAGTGCATACATGTATATTTTTCTTTTATATGTATAAGGGAAATTTCACTATATCTGGAAACCATATGCCAAAAATCATCAGTTATTATCAATTTATTTGTGCATAAAGCCTTGAAAATGATATTTCATGTCATAATTCATCTAAATATTCATCCCCTTGGAACACTGCTTCCCACAGATAGTAACAGGACTTGGAACAAAATAAAAGAGTAATATTATATACATTTTGTATTTATGCTTTTCCATTTCTGGAAAAGTTCATATGATCATTTTGTGACAGATTAATATTATCCATGATCTTAAATTGCTAAGAATAAAAGTGTTAAATTCTTTGGGTAAAGTTGCCATAAGGACCAAATTTATTTTTTAATCAGTTCCTTGGAGTATCAACTGATTTTCAGTTTTATGGCATATGCATCACATCTCTGACCATTTTGACCCAATTCTAGTTCTTTTTATCCTTCAATAGTGAGGATGAGAAAAAAAAACCTGAATGCATATGGATATGGTTGATTTGAAAACTACATTTTAAGCTTTTGGAAGTTTTTCAAAACCAAAAACATATTTGCCAAGTAATCTTTTCCCCCTACATTTTAAAACCATGTGCAACTTAAAAGAAACTTAGTCCATATGCTAGTTCAGATCCACTTATATTAAAATCATGAAAATTATGTTTAATAGCAATTTGACACACAAAGAGCTTTTAAATTAAACTTGTCTAAATTTTATATCTTTCAAAACACACCACACTCTGTTCCCTATCCACCCACACCACTCTACCACTCTGCAAGAAAATATCAAATTTAATGCAGGAGCTACAATTTAGATGCTTTCAACCTATCAACACTGATTAAGTAATAAGGAAAAACACATCACCCCACCTTTTTTGTTGTTTTTGTTTAGGTTAACTCCCTTGTTTAGGTAAGTTCTGATTGCAAGTTAATCATGATCAATAATGTGATAAATAAAATTTTTTGCATTCATGATTTTGTACTTTAAAGTACAATAAACACATGTGCATTAAGTACTTTTTGTTTAATTCCAAATAATGACCTTTTAACAGGTCAAACAAATAATGTGAAGTTGCATAAAGAGAAAAATAATCTTTCCCTCACTGTCTGCCCCTTTAATGGCACCTACACCAACGTCATCAATTGTCACTGTGTATGGTCCATCCTTCACATTTTAAGTAGGCAGATTTGTGAAATAAAATTTTTTTATCAGGTATAACAAAACATGAATAAAATTATGTGTGATTTAGATCCCAGGAATAAATTTTTAAGTAGAGAGTGAAGGGGAAATGAAAAGTTGAGTAAATATAAATGAATGACAGGATGAGTATACATAGGAGTCTCCTCCCTAAGTGACATCTTAGCTCCCTCCTCTTTACATGGAATGAGTAGACAAGTGCTTTGAAAATTGTCAAATATGAGTGAAAGGTGATCATGTGCTTGCTTCTGTTAACTTCTTTATTCATTTGTTTTTCCAAAGATGTATAATCGAAGCGATGCTATTAGTTATATATATCCATTTGTAAAATATTCATGAATTTATAAATTAGATAAAATTCTGACAACTTTTTAAATGCCCTACCAGCCCTACCAATAATAATTAGGTCCAGGCAATGGTCACTGCTTTCTTTTTCTTTTTATGAAGTTCTGATTTCTTTTTTTTTTAAATTAGATTTATTTAACTATATTTTACATCATTTGTATTCCCCAGGGAGTTCCCACCACGATTTCACCCATGCACCATCACCTCAGCCCCTTGTGCTCCTTCTACCCTCATCCCTGTCTTTGCCTTTCCTCCTCTCCACCCCCCCCACCCCCATAGTCCCTTTAGTTTATCTTTGACCTTTTGGTCTTGTTGAGTTTTTTGTTGTTGTTTGTTTGTTTTTGGTTGTAATTGCCCATTTCCTTGAGCTTACTCTTTTTTTTTTTTTTTTTGGTAGTTGTTGCTCTTTCACATTCCTCCCAAAAGTGAAACCATCCGATATTTTTCTCTTGCCTTCTGATTTGTTTCACGGAGTATAACTCCCTCTAGCTCCATCCATGTTTCTATAAATGGTCCTAGTTTATCATTTTTGATTGCCAATAGTATTCCGTTGTGTATATGTACCACATCTTTTTGATCCAGTCATCTACTTTTGAGCATTTAAGTTGTTTCCAGGTCTTACCAGTTATAAATAGTGCTGCAATAAACATAGGGGCACAGGTGCTCTTTTGGATCGATGTTTTTGTGTCCTTTGGGTAGATCCCTAGGGGTGGAGTTGCCAGATCATAAGGTAGTTCCATCTCTAGTAAACCAAGGAACCTCCATATGGCCTTCCATAGTGGTTATATTAATTTGCATTCCCACCAGCAGTGTACTAGGGTACCTTTTTCTCCACATCCTCGCCAGCATTTGTTGTTGTTGTTGTTTTTGATATATGCCATTCTTACCAGTGTAAGGTGGTACCTCATTGTGGTTTTTATTTGCATTTCCCTGATTATGAGGGATGTTGACCATTTTCTCATGTGCCTGTTGGCCATGTGTATGTCCTTTTTGAAGTGTCTTTTAAGTTCTTCCCATTTTTTTATTGGGTCATTTGCTTTGATTTTCTTGAGTTTTATGAGTTCTTTATATATTTTTGTGATCAGACCCTTGTCCACTGTGTGAAGCACAGAGATTTCTTTCATTCAGTGGGGATTCTCTTTGTTTTATTTAATGTTTCCTTTGCTGTATAGAAGCTTTTTATCTTGATGTAGTCCCATCTGTTTATCTTCTCTCTCATTTTTATTGCTTTGGGGGATGCATCTTCAAAGGTGTCATTGAGATGTATGT
>JAGFMF010011629.1:2138185-2177434 GCA_019455555.1 Galemys pyrenaicus
CTTACTGAATCTGTTGATGTTGGTCTTGTGGCCCAATATATGATCAATTCTGGAGTATGTTCCATGTGCACTTGAGAAGAAAGTGTAATCTGATTTTTTTGGGTGTAGAGTCCTATAAAATCCATTAACTTCATGAGTTCTAGGTCTTTATTGAGGGCTCTAGTCTCTTTATTTTTTGTCTTGTTGATCTGTCCATTGGTGAGAGTGGGGTGTTGAAGTCTCCTACTATATAGGTGCTTTCTCAAATGTTTTCTTTTAGAGCTGATAGTAATTATCTGATATAATTTGGAGCATATATGTTGATGAGTATTATATTTTCTTGAAATATTGTGCCCTTGACCATTATATAGTGCCTTTCTTTGTCTTTTTTTACCTTTTTTATTTTGAAGTCTATCTTGTCTGATATAAGTATGGCTGTTCCTGCTTTCTTTTTTGGTCCATTGGCTTGTAGGATTGTTTTTCAGCCTTTTACTTTCAATCTATGCTTATCTTTTGTGTTTAAATTTGTTTCCTGAAGACAGCAGAAGGTTGGATTGTTTTTGTTTTTTTTTAATCCAGCCTGCTACTCTGTGTCTTTTTATTGCTGAGTTTAGTCCCTTTACATTTAAAGTTAAAATAGTTATGCTGGCATCTGTGTTCGCCATTTTGTCTTTTTGTGTTATGTTTTCCCTTGTCTTAAGCTGTCCCTCTTGTTCATTCTTCTAATGGTTTTGGCTTTAGAGCTTGTCGTAGGATTTTTGGAGAGGAGGTTTGGTCATGCTGAATTTCTGGAGTTTCTGTTTGTCTGAGAAAGTCCATATTTTTTCTTCATATATGAAGGAAAGCTTTGCTGGATATAAAATTCATGGTTGGCATTTGTTGGCTTGCAGTTTTTTGAATATATCCTTCACTCCCTCCTTTCTCATAATGTGTCATCCAAGAAGTCTGATGTTAGCCTGATAGGTTTTCCTTTGTATGTTATGTTTCTTTGCCCTTGACAGATTCATTATTTTTTCCATGTCTTGTATTCTTGGTAGTTTTACTATTATTTGTCTAGCTATATTTCTTCTATCATAGAAATTTGGGGTATGTCTTGTTTCTTGTATTTCTAGCTTCATTTCATCTTTTAAGCTTGGGAAATTCTCCTCTATTATCTCCTTGAATATATTATCATTTTCCTTATCGTTTTCAATTTCTGGGACTCCTATAACTGTTATATTACTTTTCTTGATTGTGTCTGAGAGTTCTCTAAACGTGACCTCATTTTTCTCCTTTGGATTTCTGTCTTTTTCTGCTTTGATTCTTTTTGTTTCTGAGTCCTCTATAGAACTAATTCGCTCTTCCATCTCATCCAATCTGCTTCCCATATTTTTTTTACCTTCCTGCAAGTATTCCACTGTCTTTTTTAATGACTGGTTCTCCTTTTCTAGATCATTGATTCTTTTTAACATACTGGTCATTTTTTCAATCATACTGGTTCTGAAATCTTCCTCTGTTAGGCTGGACATTCTTTCTAGGTCATTGCTGAGTTCTTGTATTTGGCTTTCTTTATGTGTTTTTTCCCCCATGGGCTTGCTTCATTAGTTGTAGTTTTTCATCTCTCTGATGTCTGCTTTCTAATTTGTTGTATTTGTTGAGACACTGTGTTGCTTGTGTTGGCAGACATCTCTTTGAGTATTCCTTTTGGGGTATCAGGAACTGGTGGTCAACAAGCAAATAAAAACACACAAACACAGCATAACTAAAACATTCACAACAGTATGGGGGGTGAAGGGCAAGATGTGGTGCTGATTGCCCTGCAGTGGCAGGTATGCCTGTATTTCAATTCCTTTGTTTTGGCTGGTTGAGTTTTGGGGCTCCTGAGGATTCCTTCCCCCTGAGGACTTGGGGTACCACAGGGCCCCCTGTATAGAGGCTGGTTTTATGAGGTTTCCTTTAATGCCTTTCCAAAGGAGGACAGGAGTGAAAAAAAAAACCTGAAAGAGGAATGTATTGGAAAAAGGAATGGGTGGGGAGGAAAAGAAAAGAGACAGAAAAAGGAAGAAAAACTAAAAAAATTTAAAAATTAATTACAAAAAAATTAAAAAAGAAGAGAAAGAAAAAAATGCATGTTGGGGAGAAATCAGAAGTCTCACCCTACTCTGCCCTGGGGAGATGTTAGGTTGGGAGGGAGAGGCAGCCCCGAATTGGCTGGTACCCCAACTGTGATTGTCTTCCAGGTATCTCAGGCTTCAGGATGAGTGGTTAGACTGGTTTTTCTTGATGTGGGTTGGGGGGTTTCATCTCTGAGTCTGATTACAAGCTCTTTCCCACCACCCTGTGATGGAGTGAGGTCACTTGAGGGTCTCCAGTGCTGTCCTTTGTTTGTGGCTGCACCAAGTGGTTTTACTTTTCCCTTCTGGGTATTGCCAGGCTGCCTCATTCCGAACCCTCTTGCTCTCTCTCTCAAGTGCTTGGGAGTGTTCCCAAGGTGCTCCACACTGGGTCAGCCCTTCTGGATGTGAGGTCTTCAGCCTTCCCAGACCCTGTGCCCCCCTCACTCCCCCACCAACTGTGCCAAACAGGGGTCCCCAAAGTGGCTCACCAGGGTTGGGGTGGACTAACCTGGGCCTGGAACTCTGCCTGGCCCCAGCCCAGCTCACTCCCCTTTCACCCCCTCTCTCTGGCCCAGCCCAGACCTGGTCTCTGCAGTCCCTGCCTCTAAGCCATACAGTACCTCAATGCTCTAACCACAGGTTCTGCTCCGCAACTCCAGGTGCAGGCAGACTCCCTATAGCATCTCAGTTGCGAAGGCCCGGCTGGCTGGCTGCCTTTGCCTCAGTGCAATCATGGCTGGCTTTGTTTCAGCCCCAGTGGCTGTCAATGGGACTCCCCTTCCCCTAGCCTGGCCGTTTAACTTTGTGTTAGACTCCCCCAAAGGCTAGAGTTCAAACTCACCAGGCTTGGAGATGCCTGTATCTGAGCAGATCTCAGCAGCTTCAGGATTTGTAGTGAGATAGTCTCGACCCCTTTCCACAAGTGGCGTTTATGAATGTTCTTTCTGCCGTTCAAGGTGTGCTGGGTTTGTGGTTGGGGGAGGGGAGAGGGAGACGGGGTAGCCAGGTTATGAAGCTTTTCTCTGTATTTGCTCTCCTTTGATGAGTCCCTCCTTTCTGTGTAAGCTGTCGGTACCATCCAATTTATTTTCTGTGTCCCGGTTTTGCAGAGACCCGCTGTATAGTCTCCCAGTCGTCCACTTCTCGGAACTTTCTATCCTAGCATCTCTTTGCTGCCATCTTTTCTGAAATCTGAAGTGCTTTCTGATATTAAATAATATCCTGGGTTTTCACTGATAGTAGTAATGTCACATCTGCGTCTGAGGTTTGTGGACACTGATTGAATATGTGGTTTTCTGGGAGATGTTGGTAGAAGAGATTTGTGTTGATTTGTGTGAAGCAATACACTGGGAGAACAGAAAAGGTATATACATATAAAAATTGGATTTCATACTACATGTTAATCAGAACATTCTTGTTCCTGTTTACAAAAGAGTCAACTCTGCCAGCATGGATATCAACTTACATAAAGTCAATTGAAGGCTAGAGAATTTCAGAATAGAAATAGCAAATGGGATTTTTAACCACAGATATTTCAATAATAGTTTTTTTTTACAGCTATAAATGCATAGTTTTACGAGCTAAAAACAAAGGCACTCATCCAATGTTTAATTACATCAAATTTTGCTTAAAGGTAACGACCTTTTTCTTCCCAGGAACATTATCTTTAGTACAGTGCTTCATGCACTTTTATTATTTCTATCCCCCATTGTTATGATTGACAAAGCACAGAAAGCACAAGGCCATGCTCAAATAGGATGTGTGTATTCAATGTAGCATTTATCTTAGTGTGTACTATATACTGGTTTTCTTAATTTATAACTCTTTGTTTCCTATGCATAATTTGTAAAGTCTTGCTGATGGAAAAATGTCCAAATGACTATCAAATCCCTCCCCCAGCACAAACACCAATTATTTTTTTTGGCTCAATTTTACAATTGTAGCTCTTCTTTGATCTTATGATGGATTAAAACTAATCCACAGTTTCATCCTCCAATTTAAGATAACTTAATCATCAAATTCAACTTAATCATCAGAACTCTACCTTTCAGAATGCTTGTGGTTTGTTATGGAACCTTGGATTATTCTGTGCCTCAATTATTCTGTGTCTTTGCCTTGATTATTCTGTGCCTTTCACTCAGAATATGAGCAAGGAGAGACATAGTTGAGGGACAGAATAATCCAAGCACCCACAGTTTCTCTTTTCCTTTTTATCTTTTCTTCAAGAAAATTATTTTTTTTTAAGGGAAATCTTTTGTCTGAGCCTTTGTGGAAGTTTGTTCATTTGTGTTAAATGTGTTAAATTTTGGTATTTCCTAAAACACATTTTCCTCTGTGCTCAATGCAAATATCTACACTATAAAATGCATAGTAGAGAAAAAGAATTCCTTCCAAACCTTATCAGAATGTTACATTTTTTATTCTATAATCCTCAGATGTTTCAAAATAGTAAAAAAAAATTTTTTTTTGAAGACCAAAACAGTATTACTATTTTACTGAAAGAATTTAGCCACAAACAAAGCTTATCCAGCTGGAACAGAATTTTCTCTTTCCAATTTAATTTTCACTCTTAGGTACCTGAAAAACTGTTTGGTAGTTCAGTTTCTCCTCTGTGACACAATCCTGGAGAAGAAGTGACTGTAAGGTACATGGACATGCTGATCTGTTTGAATCAACACAAATATTCTGCCTTTCTGAACATTCTCAGATTATTATCTCCCCTTATTTCAACATTAGCTATAATAGTGGAAAATGAATCAACATTTGTTGAGAATTTACTATATTTCAGGTACTTTGTTAAGAACTAGAAATGCAACATTAAATGAAAATATTACCACCACTCTTTTTTATGAAACAGGATAGTATAGATTAGTGCATAAACAATGACTTTATTTTCCACTGACTGAAAATGCTACATTGATACTCTGAACTTGTAATTATCCTTCAAACTGCAACATTACTGCTTATATAAAAGGGTCTCTCATCACCCTCCTTTCATAGGAAATGGTCAACCTATAAATGTATACCATTGCATTTTTCTTTTATTAAAATGTTCTTTTAGTAAAAACTAAGATAATCTCTATTAGTGTCAACTTTAATCAACATAATATAGAAGATTGGTCTCTTAGCTGTGAAAATGGTAACCTGTCGATCACATGCTGAGAAAGGAGGAAAATGGGTGTGAGGTATATGGGAAATCTCTGTATATGTACAATTTTTTTAAATATAAAACTATTCTAAAACAAAATTCATATCTAGAAGCTGTGATTACATATACATACTCAATCAGTTTAAAAACAGTCTATCCTAGCACCGACAGACATGCCTCCATTTATGACTTTATTATACTTTTGCTAAAGAGGGATATAATCATCTAGTCAGATGAAGAGTTGGTTTCATTAAATTCATTCTTCTGAATGTCAGAAGCCCTTATACCATGTCTTGAAATCCAGGATATTGCATCCATCATTAAAAAAATGTAAAAGTAAATTAAAGTAGTCCTAAAGAAGGTGTTTACCAAAATGTTACTAATAAAACAGTCCATCCACATACATATGAACATATTTTAATAACCTTAGATGTGGCAGGAAGACTAGTAACATAAGAAGAGATTTACATCTACGAAAACCCAGGAAAAACATTTCAATTTCAAGCATTTTAAGGTCTTACTTCATTAATCTTAAGGGAAATAGGTAGGAAATAAAGGCATTATAAGAAGATATGAAGAAATGTAAAAGAATAAACATCTTTTGTATGATTACTTTGTGACTATATGACAACACATAAGTTGCAAACATCAGTTTCCTGTTTAAAAGATAAATCTGAGTTCAGAAGTATCATCAACACGGCATTTTCAAGGCAATGGAAAATAAACTCATTGTTGAGGCAATAATTTATAATACTCTGGTTGAATTAAAAGGGATTCAAGAGTATAACTTTCCCTACTGAAACACATTTTGCTGCTTTATAAATACAAAGTGCTTTGAGAACAGATTAGGAAGATTACTGACTACCTACTAAAAATCACAAACACTTATTCCAATAAACAAAACCAATTTTACAGAGTTTATTAGAAAGTATTTGTTCTGTTGCTCTAAATGGTATGTGGCTGACTAAAAGTTAAGTCACATTAATCTTAAAATATGTTTTGAATGGAAACAAATTTAATACATACAAAGTTATGTTTCCATTCAGTTAATAGGAATTCCAAAAGACCACTTTCTTTTCAAAAAGAAACTTGTTGAAATAATTACCCACCAAAGACTAGAAATCCCAAGGGATTAGTTATGGCTACAGAGCTGGCAAGTTTCTAGGTCACTGAATGGAATCTGAAATGAAATCCACAGGGACTAAAGGGCATTATCAGGAAAGGCTGTTAAGTGACCTTTATCATATGGTCTCAGTGAGAGACAGGTGTCTTCTGTTGCTAACCATCTGGGTTAAGAAGCAAGGACATAAAGGTTATGATTGTCCCTAAAAGTGATCGCCAGAGATTTATTTTAAGCAAAATGTTGAATGTAGACAAGTTCAAGCACAGTATGTTAACATATTCTCCCTCTCTCCTCTCTCCCCCTCCATCTCCCTCCCTCTCTCCTCTCTTTTCCCCCACCCCACCTCCCCTCTCCCTGCTTCTCTCCCCACCACACACACACACTCTCATATAATTTTCACGATATTTATAATGAAGATAACTCCAAGAAATGGATAATTATCACTCTTGTCTTGAAAAGAAAAGAACTAAATCTTCTCCAGAGAAAGATGGATAAATAAATAGAAAAAGGTATTATGTGACTAACATGAAAAGGTGTGTATTAATTGTGCAGGTCTTGAAATGATGAAGACTAATTCAAAATAGTTTGAAATTGCAGTTCCATAAGTGGATTTTTCTCTGGTTTGGAGAATTTTGAGTCATTGTCAATCTATAGCTTTAAAAGCTTTGATGAGTAGAGAAAAAGGTTACACAATGCAGGGCTGAAGAGAATGGCAAGAACAGTGGGTCAGGTGCAAAATGAAGGGTGAACTTGAACTTGAATCAAATACATTTCACTGAATACTGTAAAAATTGTTTTCATAATCACAAATGAAATTTAATCTTGTTTACTATAGAGTAAGAATTTTGATGAAATTCATATAATAATGGAGGAGACGGGTCATGGTTACTGCTCTCCTCACCTCACCAAGTGAAAAAGCGAATCCAATGCATGGTCTCTGTTTCTTATTTTGGCCACAATAAGTATGAAGACTTGTGTCTGGTATTCAAATCATCTTTCTAATGTAGCACACTAATTTTAGCTAAGCTCCTTCTTTGAAAAATGTGCATAAAAAAATAGAGCCGCTATACAAAGACCTGAGAGTGAGATGGAGAGTCTGTGGTTGATGAAATGCAAATGAGGCTTGGCTCAGACAGCTGGCTGCTTTGGGATGACATGGGTGATAAATGGTTCTTAAAACATGAGCAGGCATCAGGCTCCTGATTCAGTGTCAGACTGGCAAAAACAGCAGTATTACTAGATGCTTCCTTTAATTAATGCAACACTACT
Source organism: Galemys pyrenaicus (assembly GCA_019455555.1). Classification (NCBI taxonomy): domain Eukaryota; kingdom Metazoa; phylum Chordata; class Mammalia; order Eulipotyphla; family Talpidae; genus Galemys; species Galemys pyrenaicus. The sequence goes on from JAGFMF010011629.1 coordinate 2,145,801, forward strand.
GCATTAGTCCATACACTGCCGATAAATGGGAAAGGAATGATATCAGAGGTAATATCAGAAATCTTTCAACCTTGAAGCTGGGATGTGTTGGCCAAAAGCCGTAGTATCATAAGAGGTTTAATTGTATTTGTAATGTACCAGTGCACCATGACAAAAATGGGGAGATAGTGTAGTCAGGACCAGGAAAGCCTGTGATAAATGAGAGAGAATGAGTGATTACACAGCCAGGAGGACTGTGAAAACAGACAAAGGACAGGCAAATGGAAAAGGGGGATTCAGCCACCACTGTAATGTGAACAGAAAGTACTCAGAGGAACTTTGGAGTGGACAGAAGTTTTGTGATAGTAGATGGTCCATCAGGATTTTTCTGGATGAAGGAATCACATAACAATCAATGACTCGGAGTGCCCCTAAAACTGCTCAGACAGCATGAACCTTCTAGTTATGTTGGCACTTTTACCTAGATCCAAACATATGCATTCTTGGGAAAATATCTGAGAAATCCTTTAAAACACACACTATTTGAAAGAAAACGTATGTGGGTCTGTCTACATTTAAAAGTGCCTCCTTACTCTTGGTTCAAACACAAAATCCTTCAGATGGCATCAAAATTAGGCATAGGCTATGTAAAAATAATATCTGTATTAAAGAGATAAGCTGGCAAATCATTTTCTGCAACATACAAATGACAGATTTGACTTCAAATCTCACAATGGACCCAACCACGATTTCCCTGAAATAACATCTCCTTTCCCATTTGTTAACTACAATCAACGCTGGCCCCATGGCAACCAATATTTTACTCTCTGCTTCTGAATTTGACTCTTTTTATTTCACATATAGTTGATACTATGCATTATCAATGAGTCTTTGTCTTTTTCTCTCTTGCCTATTTTATTTAGCAAAACGCCCTCTATATTCATACACATTGTCACAAATGGCAGGATCCCACTCTTTTCTAATCAAAAGTATTCCATTGTGGTGTGTGTGTGTGTGTATCTGTGTGCATGCTCATGTGTATAGTATACAGTGTAGTATATATATATATATTTATGTAGGTGTTTTCTCATTCACATAATGTAAACAAATCATTCAACTTGTAGAATGTTTTTTCAGGGGAAATTGCTTTGTGTATAGCTTTATATTCAGTGCATCCATGGAATAGAGAAGTTCAGGAACCTCCAGTGTCATCATCTGGAGTTTAGTCCTCCTGCCTCTTAACATTAGTGTTAAACTTCCCTTACCCAAGGATATCAACGATAATTCAGCACTTTTCTTATATTTTCACATCCATTATTGTGTTTTGTCATCTGCAAAATACCTGAGAAAAAGCATACAATTTGGTATAGATAATCTACTGCATCATAGCAAACCACCCCATCATTCAAAACAACAAATAGATTGTCCTTTCAACTCACACATGGGTAAGTACCTCAGACACTCAGCTGGACTTGACAGGATTTGCTCATCTGAAATTTCCTGGTAGGAGATTTGCTGGCTTATTTTGAGCAGTTTGACTAGGAAAGATCTGCTCTCTATGTGTCACATCTTCTTCTTGCCACCAGAACAGAGACTGAGATAAGTTCTTTTCATGACAATGATAGAATCACAAAAGATCGAGTCCCATTATGCAAATTCAATTCAAGCCTTTCTTGATATCATGCCTGGGAGTATTCTCTGGTCAAAGCAAGTCCCATAAGTAAACTCAGGTAACAAACAATGATAAGGACAGTATAAAGGGGGTGAATTCATGGAAGTAAGACAATGTTAAGTCAGCTATTCAACTATCAAAAATTGAGAATTAGGCAAGCCTGGGTGTATCTAGTAGCCCAGCCAAGTTGCAGCATTGGGATCTTGAGTTCAATTTTTCAGCTATAAAGGAAAGGATGTGATGTCGACAAAATAAGGTCATCTGTGCAGTTACAAGGATCAAAGGTGGTCCTGTGAAATGTGTGAAGTGCATAACAAAATTAATAAATGTCCTGCTTTCTTCTACAAAATGTTGAACTTTAGAACAGATAAATTCTCAATTTTTTTAAAAGATTTATTTATGCATACAAGAACTAGGGTACAGGCCAGAGGTATGGGAGGTAAGAGGATTGACCACAGACAGAGTGGAGAGCAGAACAGGTGGACTGACTAAACTACACTGCTGAGGGGAGCAGCCAGGGAGGCAGGAGAGGTCTGTTGTGCCATGTGGGTCCCCTCCCTTACCCAGGATCAAACTTGTGCTGCAGTGGCTACAGGTGCTTCTTAGTGCGGTGCTTAACCCTTGGTGGCACTGGGGAGGCCCAAAATTCTCAATTTTTTTTTTTTTTAAATACTAGTATAATGAAAACTATAGATTTATGCATCAACATGCAGACGCTAGTAGTGATCAGATGAGCTTTCCCATGTAACTTAAAATTAGTTTCAGCCACAAGTTAGAAAAGCCTATTCTTTATCCACAAGTTAAGAAAATCCTGTTCTCTGTAACATACTTAGTTTAGGAGTTGGCAACCTTTGAGAGGGAAACAAATACACAGTAACAACTTGGGTATCATTAATGTTTATTAGTCTGAAAGGTGTTTGTGTTCTTTACTGACTTAGTGATATTATTAACCACCCACTGATTTTATTCAGTGAGTTTTCACTTTGAGGTTCGTCTCTGATTTGAAAGCAACATATTTTAATTCTCCTATCAGTTCATGTATTTATAAAGTATTCAATAAGGCCGAGACAAATGATGCATTATCTTTATTTTTTTTTTCCTTTAATGACCAAGATTAATTAAATCTATGAAAAACTATATTAACTCTCTTTCCACAAGCTTAAGACTCACATCTATCTCTTGAATTTTAATCAATAGCACTGATTTTAGAGTGGAGTGCATTATTCCTGATGTAAAGTCATTAGTCTTTAACTTTTTTCCACATGGCTCTCACTGAGATCAAGCAGTCTTTGCTATTCCTTGAGAACTTTCCTGTGCAACTTAACAGCTTATTTCCAGGAGTTGGAGTGAATGAAAAACCAAGGATTTTTTTTTTTTTCCTCCCTTGAAATGGCTCCTCAGAGAAGATGGATTGGACTGGGGTGGGTTATAATTCTTTTTTCTACAATGTTCATGACATGCACTAATGAAAATGTTCACCTTTATGTTCCTCTTGATTATAACCAAGGAATTTTTGATGCTAGATAGGCATAAATTTTTGTTTCTTGATCAGAAAAGGGCAGGCTGGTTGTGGAGTCTAATTGCTGAAAGATGAAATTTGAGAACTGGAGGTCATCCTGAAGTTATAATTCTTTCCCACATCCTGACAAATAACTAAAATTGCATTTTTTTTAAAATTTGAGGTTAAGCTTTACTTTTTGAAATTACCTCATATGTTAGTGCTTTTAAAACAAGTATCTACAAGAATAGTGGACCCCAATAGGGAACTCCTCTTCCAACATAATGTAAATACCTTGATGGAAAAACACCTTTCAGAAGTATATAGTGGTAAAAAGAAGGGGCCTCCCTGGTGGCGCAGTGGGTTAAGCAATGCACTATGAAGCAAACTGCAACCAGTGCAACATGAGTTCGATCCCTGCAGCTGGCCAGGGAGGGGACCCACATGGCATAGCAGATCTCTCCTGCCTTGCCAGCTGCTGCCCTTGGCAGTGTGTTTCAGTCAATCTGCCTGTTCTGCTCCCTGCTCTGTCTGGTGAAACCTCTCACCTCCCATGACTCTGGCCTATACCCCAGCTCTTGTATGCATAAATAAATAAATCTTTAAAAAAAAAAAAGAAAGAAAGAAAACCAGAGAGGGGTGGGAGAAGAAAGCAAGACAAAGCAAAACAAAACAAAATCCAACTATTTCATAGTTGAAGTAATCAGTTCTTGGAGTCAGATATATTTCACTGATTACTTCAACTATGAAATAGAGAGAAAATAATATATGAAATAATCACTGGCATATATGTAATACTGTTCTTGAAATAACAAGCTTTATATTGATAACTACTATTATTATTACATCAAAATGGATAAATATCTGATCTAAGTGAGGAAACATAGTAGCAGGCAATTTCTAGATATATACATATCTCAAACTTCACAGAAAAGTTTCACATGACGTTGCCAAAATTGTCCATTGAGAATCAGGGCTACAAGTAGCAGGTGATAAGATCAAAGCAAGTGCAGTCTCTTAATAGAAAAGGAAGTAGCAGTGAAAGTTTCTCTTTGTATTAAGGAAATCAAAATACATTCAGAAAACCAAGGCTGAAGACTGTTGCAGTGACTGATATATCTAAGCAGAGATGAGAAGAAAGAAATGCACATGCACTTTTGCCGGTAAATGTAGGTATAGCATCACCTAGTAAAGACATAAATGGACTGAGTGACAATAGCTTATCTAATTTTACATAATTATAAAATGTGCTTTGGATATGTTGTTTATGCATATCCACAGGATGTAAATCTAAATTTTATTTCATTTTTAAAAGGCTTTGTATTTCAAAGTTTATTTTTATTATCCCTCTTCATTTCGTGTTCTTTGCACGAATAAAACTACCCTCTCTCATCTACATTAATCCAAATTTTTGCTTCTATTTTTACCTGCAATAAATTCCCCTTTTCTTCTATGTTTGTTCAATTCCTACTAGCTTTTTAAGCCCTAACTGAAAGCTGAGTTCTTCCAAGAAACTTTCTGTAAATTCTCCATCACATTCTAATCTCCTTTCTCTGATCTCCTATTGAACTTAAGCTGCAACACTCCATTTAGCACATGCCCATCGCTAATCTTGTCACATTATGGTAATCTTGTCATTCCATTAAGGTTTATAAACCCCTTGTGAGCACAGACTATGGTGAAGAGTGAGAATTGGCCTCTCAACCTCCATTCAACCTCCTTTCATGTTGAGGAAATTAAGAAAGCTAAAACATTTTAGACTTCTGGCCAGTTAGATTCCAAAAGAGAATCAGGTTCTTCCAGTTAAATTTATTTTTAGAAGAACTGGAGTGTAGAAATGAGGCAGAAACAATTTTCTTGTACCTCTTTGATTATGCTGATGGGTAATTTTGTGACCATGTGCTGTTTTTCTGCAGTAAAATCATGTCTCTTTTTTCCACTTTACCGGGCACATGTATATCAGTTGCATCAGCAAAAGCAATGGTGGGGCTTTTTCACGCCATTTGCCTCCTTCAGCTATTGGGGTGTGTTTTTAGTTTCCTGGCACTAGTGATGGTTTCAAAATCAATAGCTCCTAAAAACTATGCCATGACAATGCACTTGAAGTTTTCTGATATCGTTCTAAGACTCTAATTCCCTCTATTAAAACCTCTTCCAATCAATAATCCCTATAGTAATTTCTATTTTCATTATTGAGTTCTAACTGTTAGAGAGATCAGATACAATGTTTCATCATTATCTCTGATAGCTCTTTATACAAAGTAGGAGATCTAGTTAAGATATCAATAAACACTTGGTTGGTTGTATTAGTTATTGGTTGCTACGTAACAAATTACCTCAAAACTTGGCAGCTTAAGAAACATTTATTTTTTTCTCACAGTCTCTTGGGGTCAAGAATTAGGGAGTGGTTTAACTGGGTGGTTCTGACTCAAGGTTCTGAGAATGTTGTCATTAAAGTTCATGCCGAAGTCTGCACAAAACTTAGCTGAGCCCGGAGATGCCATTTCCAAGTGCAGTCAGTCATGTGGCTATTGATCATATCCCTTAGTTTCTCAGGAGTGGTTGATCAGAGGTCTCAGTTCCTAACACAGGGTATTCTCTTATGCTGTTCATGACATGACAGCTCACTTTCCCCAAGCGAACAATCCAAGGGCAGGAGAAAGAAAAAGACGCCACCAGAATGAAAGACACAGTAGCTTTTCTAATATTACAAAGAAATGCCATATTTCTAAGATATTTGGCACAGATTCCAATCCCAATATATCTTGCAAAGGCACTACAGTAGTGTCGATCCCAGAATTTGGGACTGTCTTAAAGACAAACCTGCCCACTCTACTACTAAGTCCAGTCTACATGCAATATATTCTCCCAAGAATCCCCACAAAACTAATTCCATTCCAGCCTCAGTATGATATCCAAAATTTTATCATTGAGTCAGGTTCAGGGTAGTGGTTTTGTGTGGAATTCCTTAAGTTCCTTGAGTGTCAGAGTTCTATGAATTACAGAAACAAGTGATTTGTTCTCAACTCTGCACACAAATGCTCGTGCACACACACACACACCATAAATGGTCTAACAAGCACAGGTGAACTACTATAGGGAACTACCATTCAAAAAGGAGGGAACTAGGGCCTTCCTGGTGGTGCAGCAGGTTGAGCACTGCACTGTGAAGCATCTGCAACACAGTAACCCGAGTTCGTTCCCTGCCAGGGAGGGGACCCACATAGCATAGCAGACCTCTCCTGCCTCACCTGCTGCTCCCCTCAGCAGTGTACTTCTGTCAATCTGCCTGTTCTGCTCCCCACTCTGTCTCTGGTGAATCCTCTCACCTCCCATACCTCTGCCCTGTACTCCAGCTTTGTATGCATAAATAAATAAATCTTTGAAAAAAAAAAAACACAAAGGAGGGAACTAGCAGTCACACACACAATGACCCACTGCAGTTCTGAAACCCAGGCAGGTACACGTAGAATGTTCTTGATTAAGGCTCACTTCAACTTCCTGTTTGCAAATGTCTTACTGCATAGTTCTGGACTACCCTTTTAGAATTTTGGTACTGTAATGAGTTCTCTTCTTAACAAAAGGAAATGTGTGCTTTCAGCTACTTCCTGCTTATACAATTTTGGAAATATAAAAGCTTTCATTTTTTTTCTCCCTCTCAGTGAAACATTCTGTGATTCTTCAAATATAATTGAAAATAGTTTGGATTCCTTAAATCTGATTGAGGTTCAATCCATTATACAAAAAGCCACAGATGAGTTAAAATAACTGAGGGGAATGCCCATAATTTTCTCAAAAGTCCTGTTGTTCTTCTATGTAAGGGTTTTGTGATTCATAGCTGTAACATTTCTAGAAGTCCTTTTTTCTTGCACAATAGTACTCTGGAGTTTCAAGTAGGTCATTCTAAGATCTTAATCTGACAGGCACACCCTTGACTTCATTTTAAGATGGGTTTTTTGTCATTGTTGTTTCTTTCCTGATAGTTACAAATTTCTGTTTTCTGGGAGCATTTTCTTAATATTGGCAATATTTGCAATCTGGAAAAGTGAGATTCAAAAATATTCAGCTTCAATTCTTTCATATTTTGTGTTTTTCCTTTAGATCATCTTTTCTTGCATTTTTTTTTAGATTTATTTATTTATGCATACAAGAGCTGGGGTACAGGCCAGAGGTGTGGGGGGTGAGAGGATTCACCACAGAGAGTGGGAGCAGAACAGGCAGATCAACAGAAGTACACTGCTGAGGGGAGCAGCGGGCACAGCAGGAGAGGTCTGCCGCACCATGTGGGTCCCCTCCCTGGCCGGCGGCAGGAATCGAACTCATGCAGTGGCTGCTGTTTGCTTCATAGTGCGTTGCTTAACCCACTGCGCCACCAGGGAGGCCCTTTCTTGCATTTTTTAAAAATAAATTTAAGGTCATCCCATGCAGTGTCTTCAATACTTTGGCTGGATCTCCTAATCTAAATTACCCAGTTCTATAGTGGCATTATTCTATTAACCATCATACTAAAGATTAACAATGTTGCTAAACTTTCTTTACTACATAATAAGAATTCTCTTTCTACCAGTTCCCAGTGAGAAACTCATCCCTCCCTTAAGGCTTCCCTGGCAGCATCTTCAAGAGCCATGAGACATACTCTGTATGATCTCTGTATAATAATGATCTCTGTAGTAGGGAGTTCGATCCCCGGGCAGGGAGGAGACCCACATGGCAGAGCAGACCTTTTTGGCCTCGTCCACTGCTTCCCTCAGCAGTGTATTTCAGTCAGTCTGCCTGTTCTGCTCCCCACTCTGTCTCTGGTGAGTCCTCTCACCTCCCATTACCTCTGGCCTATACCCCAACTCTTGTATGCATAAAGAAATAAATTTTTTTAAAAAAATACTAATGGTCTCTTCAAAGCCTGGCAGCTGCATCCAAGTTTCAGTTCCCAAGTTATTCCTACATTGTGAGAAATTTGGAACACAGTGACACACAGTTTGGAGAAAAATCTGAATTTGTTATCTTTTGTTTTGTAACATATTACTCAATTCACTTTATATAACTTCACATAATTATAGAGATGTTACAGATATTTAGTACATATATACCCACATGAAAATGTTTAAATTTTACCTCATTTTCAAAAGCTCCTTATTTATTAAAGTCTGTTATATACCTTCATTGTCCATTCTTTGTAAGAGTCAAGCTATCTATGGATATCCTCATTGATCCAAAGCTTTACTCTTACAACCTTAGTTAAACCCAACAGTTAGGACCCAAATGTTTATTATCCACATTTACTTGGAGTATCTGAAATTCAGAAGAAAATTAACTAGACGGTCCTGACTCACGTTCCTTCACAATCTTGCAGTTAAGATTTTTCACTCGGGAACGCAATCATCTGACACCTTGAATGGGACAAGATGCTACACTCCAAGCTTCTTGTCATCATGGCTATAGGCAAGAGTCCTAAGTTTCTCACCAGATGCTGTACAGATGCCTCAGTTCCTCACTAAATGGGCACCATGACATATCTGCTTAAAATTCTCAGAGCAGGTAACCTGATCTTCCTGCAAGAAGATCAAAAGAAAGTCAGATATATTTTATTCCTACATATCAGTAAATTGCCACATTATGTTGGAATTGGGAAGGGAAATTGGAAGCTGACAGCATTTGGCTGGACAATGTATGGAGGAGGACAACAGAATAGATAAAGCCTGCACTAGTATCCAACAGGTCACAGCGAAATTCTTGGTCTAGAAGACCACAGGGAGTAGGGGCTTAGGCTGGGTTCATGATCATTCTGGAGAATACACTGATGCAGCAGCCATACTAGTGGGAATTGTTACAGGGATTAAAACTTCTGTGTAACAAAGAGGAGCTTGAAGTCATCGCTGCAGTCATAACAGAATAATGACCTAAATTGCACCAATGGGTTAGAGAGGCCTGGAAAAATTCTGTTTACAATTAGATAGACACATGATCTCAAAACTTCCTGTTTCCTGAATCAGAGCCATATCCTTAGATAGGTTTCTTTATCCTTTAAAAAAGCAACAGGCTTATACATATCAACTGCTTACCTTCTTTATGCTGTCATGTAAGAGAAAATAAAACATGTATGAAAAAATACACACCAGGTAATAAGCGAGGGGTCCAGACATCGATGTTATTTACTAAATAAATTTCACCAAATATCTCAAAACCTGTTTCTTCTGTTTTAAATTGAGAATATTAGTTCTACCATTATATATAGGGGAGAGGGATTTAATGAGATAGTATTTATGAGAGGCTGGAGGAGGAAAGTTTTCCCTTCAATAAATGCCTTTAAGTAAAATAGTCTGTGGCTGAGAACTTTGATATGATTTATACCCTTGATAAATTTGGATTTGTTCTTAACCAGATACTTTAGTTCCTGCATTTGAAGTGCTGCTTCATGCTAAATATTTCTGTGACCTATCTACCCATTGTTTGGATAGTGGCTTCGAGTTTTACATAATGCCTAGCCAGGTCTGTTGAGGTATCCTCACCAAAATGGATAAAAATTGTCAGAGAGTTCATATTTTAGGCTTTGTTGGCTAATGGTCCCTGTTGCAATGAGGCAACTCTGTTATTACATCAAAGCAGCAGCCATGGACAATATGTAACATGACAATATGTTACATAACAACATGTAACATATACATTATTTACATAAGCAGTCACCAGGCAGAATTTGATCCCAAAGGTGAAGTTTGTATGGTTTAAATTATTTACTCCATATACTTTGGTGAGTATATGTGTAGTATCTAAAGAAATCTATTATTTTTTGACCTCTTATTATTTTATAAGTGAAGAAAAATTCCAAATGTATAGCTTACAGATAGATTAAAAATAACCCTGTGTCACACTTCCCACAATACAGCCTATTAGTACTAATTTACATATTTTAAGAATTAACACAAAGAAGAAATATAAATAACATTATTACTACCAAAAGTCACATACTATTTGTTATTTCTTATTAAGGCAACCATTAGGAGATTTTTGATGGATTTAAAAATTATCTGACTATAAACATATCTAGAATGTATCCATAAATAAAACAGATTTTATTTATGTGAACATGGCCACTTGCCATTTGTTTTACATGTATACCAGTAGAATATAAACATGTTTATTTCCCCACATTCTAGTGAACAGTTCATATTGTCATGTATTTAATTTTTGTAATTAAATGGATGAAATAAATTCAATTTTTAATCTTTTCCAAGTCAGTGGATTCAATTCAATCACTCCCCATTGTATTAATCTACATTTTCTAATTATAAATGAATTTAATTATCTTATGTTTATTGGTTGTGGGAGGCTGAATAATGCCCATCCAATATCCATGCTCCAATATCTAGAACCTACAAATCTATTTTTACATATAGATGGAACTTTATAGATTAAGGTAGAAGACTTTGAGATCAGAAGATCATCCCGAATTAGTAGGGTTTTCCAAACCAATTACACAAGCATAAACCATGCAGAAGCATCAGAGAAATTCAGTGTTGGAAGAACTTCACTTACCCCTGCTAACTTGAAAAATGGAAGGATAACTCTTAATTTAGCACTTACAAGAGAGAACTGAATTCTGTCAACATCTTAAATGTATAGGAATCAAATTTCCATAGTTTCCAAAGAGGAACCCAACCTGCTGATAACTTGACTTTGGGGCAGTGAGTAGCATGTCAGACTTCTGACCTGGAGAACTATAATTTTGTTGTTTGAGTCATTGAGTATGTGGTAATTTGTTATGATAACTACAGAGATGGATGTTAGTATTTATTCTTTTCAGACTTACCTGCTCTTATTCTTTAACCATCTTTCTATCATGTCATTGGATTTTGCAGCTTATTTGTAGTTCATTAAACATTTTGTTTAATAATTCCTTATAGTTTATATTGTATGAGTTGAAAATACCTACTCTAGGACAGTATCTTGTCTTTAAAATTTATGATTCTCTTGATGTATGGATAAATTTTTTTTAAAGATTTATTTATGCATACAAGAGTTGGGGTACAGACCAGAGTCACAGGAGGTGAAAGGATTCACCAGAGAACAGGCAGTGACTGAAATACAGTGCTGAGGGGAGCAGCGGGCGAGGTAGGAGAAGTCTGCTGTGCCATGTGGGTCCCCTCCCTGGCCGGGGACTGAACTAGGACTGCTGTGCAGCAGATGTTTCACTGTGCTGCACTCAACCTGCTGTGCCTCCAGGGAGGCCCATTGATGTACAGATAAATTTAATGTAGTAAAATTTACCACAAAATATCCATTGAGCTTATGCTTTTCTTGCCTTTAGAAAGAACTATTTCTGTTGGAAATAGATGATCTAGATTACGTGCTGATCTGATCACTAAGGTGATTTTTAAGTTGAGTATAGATAATAGGTTGGTTTTGTGGTTATTGTAGTATGATACAGAAAACAAAAATGTAGATAGGGTGAGAAGAAATGAAGAAATTTTAGTTTATAATAGTTAACCACTATAACATTTAGTTTCCGTTTATAATTTCATAAAATATAATACTGACATTTTGGGTTCCACATAGTAAATATTGGTAAATTCTTATGATTTGCACACATACATACATGTATATATGTGTATATGTTTTACACATACATGCACACATGTGTACACACCACACTGTTCCCAACTATTCCTATTTCTTGATGAAATCTTGTTCGTTTATAATTTTCACGTAGGTTATTACAAATTCTCAGTTTATTCAGAAAATTAGAATTCTTACACTATAAGTGATTAGAAAAAGAAGAAATAGGGCCTTCCTGGTGGCATAGGGGGTTTAGCATTGCACTGTGGATCTTCCATGGCCACTGCAGGATGGGTTCAATCCCCAGCCAGGGAGGAGACTCACATGGCCCAGCAGACCATTCCTGCCTTGACCACTGCTCCCCTCAGCAGCATGTTTCAGTTGATCTGCCTGTTCTGCTCTCCGTTCTGTCTCTGGTGAATCCTCTCACCCCCCACCCACCTCTGGTCTGTACCCCAGCTCTTGTATGCATAAATAAAATCTTTAATATTTATATATATTACACAGAGAACGAGTCACCATTGTCCAGCAAGATAGTCAGCTACATCTTTCTTGATCTTTTGTGGAAAAACTTTGGAACTAAGACTAGACTTGCAGCCCACCAGAAGAGCGTTTGTCTGACTTGACTTTGCTACATAAATCTTATTTGTGTATTACTACTGTTATGGAACTGCGTAATTTTCCACAGCAGCTTTACCCAAGTTTCTAGTTCATTTTTCTATCTGACTTTTAGGTAGGTGTTTCTCTCTGCCTCACACAGATATGAAAGATCATCAGAGGTGAAGTTAGCATTTTTAATTGAAACATCTTTGATTTCTGGAAGAGGAGCAAACTATTGTTACTTAAAGACTGATTTGGAAATGTTTTGTGTTTCTGTTATTGCTGTTATTTCTGCTTAATTAAAATCAGGACAAAGGAGTCAAATCCCAACACTAACTTCTGTTGGCTGCAGGGCACAAATTCAACTTTGTGAATTTGATAATGTAAATATAATTTCTGTATCTAATGAAAGCTCTTTATATATTAAACCGGTGGGAGGCAGAGGCTATACAGGCCTTTCTATATTTAATGAAGCTCTTCATTATCTGGGAATATGATCCAGGAAATACTTCATGCATTTACTTCAAAGTCCATATTTTGTGGTGGCAGATGGGATTAGTTTAAGAATACCCAGAAGCCAATTCTCTTTCTGAAGCAATAATAATGATGATGAATATTGTTATTAAAATGATTTCTTTCATCAAGGATATAAGTATTTTATTAACCAGAGTTACAGCCTGGTATAATTTTCAAGAGAAAAAATAGAGCTCTTTTTAACTCCTGACAGACAAAAATGTTTAGGTTAAAATTGAAGCACATTTTAATAACGACGTTCTTCCATAGGCTAGACAAAAAGAGAAAGGTTAATCAGAATTTAGATAAAAATCAGCACATGAGTCATTTAAGATTATTTTAAGATTTTCAGCCCTATAGTCTACTCCATATTGAATATCAGTATAAAATGGTAATCTTGAAGATTTAATGGGCAAATAAAGAACATGTTTTTTTCAGTTTTCATACATAGAGTCTACTCCCTAAGATGATCTGAAGAGAAAAAACAGTTCTTTAGTCAAATTCATTTGAAAACTGGTATAATAGGTAGGGGGGTGTGTGTATAGTATATATTATAGTGTATATTATATTTTCATATAGTCAGATTCCATATTAACATTTCAAAGATTCTGAGAAATAGTGCAATAAAGAAATATGTCTGACTTACTTAAAACAGAGTTTTCCAAATTTATTTGATCACAGAACTTCTATCCAGAAGAATATGTTTTGACACATTTAAAAACCACCTTTCCAAAGAACCGATATTCGGAAGCTCTCATTTATTCAATTATTAAATATTGATGAGATTTAGATTTAAATATTCAAATTATTGTTTAGTTTTTTTAAAAAAACTATAAATTCTGGTTATGATCTAAATTGAATGAGGATAATACTTTTACTTTATTCATTTCCTTTCCAAAAAAAGTCATTACAAAAGAATGAAATTGGCCACATCTCTTACACTGCTCTCAACACTTTAAGTTGGAGAAGAAAATGACCTTTTTTTCTTTAAAAATAAAACAAAAAAGAAGTGCATAATATTGTTTCCCATCTGTTTACAAGTGAAACATAATTGAGTCATTTTTTTTCACATGGACAACAGAATAACTAGTGCATAAACACAAATATATCTGTTTTTAATCAGGATTTTGAACTTTCTCTTACAATATTCTCAGATATCATTTTTACTAATTCTATGACCATGTTAAAGAGATTAAACTATATTAGTTCTATCCTTTCTTAGAAATTAGATTTGAAGTCTAGTTGAACAGATGCCAAACACTAAAAAGGATTTATTATATGCACGACTATTAGAAAAAAAATATGTAAAAACTTACCTATCTGCAAATTACAGAAAGGATGAGCCCAATTAAAGAGGAAATTATGATTTCATTTTTAATAAATGAAGTAATTTTTTTCAAGGAGTTCAAAAACATTACACATAAGGACACAATAAAGAAAATTATTTTGTTGTTCATTCAAAAACTATTAATAAGGCAAAGGCATTAAGTATAAATCAGTACATTACAAGTATTAGCTGAATGTCTGATTAAGAGAGACAAAGATGGCTGGATCCCAGATGACTGAAAGCATCGTGGAACTGTAAAGATGCAGGGAGTCCCACTGGGTCATTAAGTGTAAGACACTGGGGAAAATTAGATTATTGACCAAGGAATGGCCTGAAGTCCCTTTGTGTTCTCCTATTTTAAACTCTGGGCTTATGTAACCAGCTTTGAGCTAAGTTTGGAACCCAGGAAGAGATGAACATCCCCAGTCCACAACATAGTTTGATTTCAAAATGTTATAATTTTAATACATAGTAAAGTGAGACACAAATAAAGGGAAAACAGCATTTCTCACACAATACAAGGAAGATTCACTCACAATAACATTAATGTTTAAAAAATGACCCCTGCATCACAGGAAGTGTCACTATTCCCAACAAACCTATAACGTTTACTCTGTGGTTTGTTTACTCAATAGTAACACAATATTATTAAAATTTTAACACAGTTTTATAGTTTCTTCTATTATCCTGATGTACTCATTCACAGATATTCATATCTCTGGGTTTTCTGTTATTTATAGGCATATATGACATGTATGTGTTATGGGAAGAGACAGGTTGAGAAATAGAAATGTATATTTCACGACCTTCAAATATTCTATTTTTCCAAGTGAGTAGAAATTGATGCTTATTCTGAAGATTCAGAACACATTAGTTATGAATGAATGTTTAAGTTATGGCCAATATTGCTTTTTAATTTGGTGAATCGTATTTATTTTTCTTTTCTTCTCTACACCCACCTTTTTACAATTGTAAAAACTCTGTTCAGTAGTGAGTTATTTCTCTGAACTGTAGTTCAGAACCATAGTCCTGTACCTACAGTCTGTGTTTAGGGAGACAACAATACAACAATAGGAGGTTGTTGTCTAGTGATAGAGGCCCCTTACTCTCTTTTTGGTTCCTTATGTCCTGGGTAGGCATTGATCCTTCCAAGCTACCCTCATTGCAATGCTATTTACAAAATATCAATGAGAATGAGCCCTGCCTCTTTCTACCCGTGTTCCTTCTAGACAGAGGAACGTGATACATGATAGGCATTTACATGATTAATTGTCTACACCTAATTCTGCCAACAATATTGGGAAAAACTATAGGTCTATACTATACCTGGGAACTCGTTCAAGTATGCAGGATCAAAAGAACCCTTTTACATACATGGCATTTTAATCCACAGCACAAAGTTCTTACCAAATCCCTTCCAAGCATTTGACAAAGGCAGAACTAGCTAGACAATCTATAGCTCCTTTCAGTAGTTTAAAAAAACTATTTCTTTTATTTCTCTTGATAGTTGTCATTGCAATAACATTTGCTATGGAGAAATAGTTGTCATTGTAATAACATTTGCTATGAAGAATTGGTCCTGTATGAAAAAATCACAAAGAATATATGTGTTATTTAACACTTGCTAAAACTTCAACTCTAATGTATAATATCCCCTGGTGTTCTTGAATAATTCCATTCTTTCAACTTAAAATATCAAAATATCCCATGGTTTTCTTGCTTTGTCTTCCATCTAGTTTGTGTCTCCATAAATTCTTGGATACCTATGTACTTTTCCTCAGCTGCATGGACAAACCATTTTCTCCTTACTAGCTATTCAAAATAATTTTTTCTCCTCCTATCATCAGTCAATAAAATCCATTCAACATTGCTTTTGTGTTGCAAATTAGCTGACCTATACAAATAATAGTAATTATTGAGATTTTTCTCTATGCTCAAATATACACAGACTTGCACAATTGCCTAAAAATCTGTTAATGTAAACCTTTTTAGTTATTCAGCACAAATTTAACCATACCCTCATGACAGGGTACCACTATTCACATGTCTGACCTGTATATGGTTCGCAAACATAGAATGAATGAAGAAACAGAACTTTTCCTACTCTATCTAAATTTTGTAAGTGAGGGACTCAGCACTTAGGTTCCTGCTTTAATGTTGACCCTTTTATTCACATGATTTTGTGTCCTTAATATACAAATCACTGCTCTCTGGCTATACTGTCAATGCTGGGTGAAAAAATTCTCAAAAATATTTATTCATCCAACAAACAATGAATGAAAGTCTACCTATGCAACAATACAAGCATAACATTTAGGTAATGAATGAGCTATAGTATACTAGAAAGCATAGTTAAGATTTAAATATACTCTGTTTCATATCCCAGCTCTTCAGCCTAAAACATAACCAAGGAAGTACCTTGGTTATATAACACCTACACATATTTCCTTTCTAAATGCAGCTTTTCTAATCCATACTTAGCAAGTGTGTCATCATGGGTAATGACTGTTTATGAAGATTGCATGCAACATAGCAGGTGTATAAAGCAGACAAGCTGAGATAGATACCAAGAAGAGAAACTATGGGAGATTGGTCAAAAGAGGAGGATCTCATAGGAAGTGACTCAAAATACAGGAAAGAGCCTGAAACCCACTTACTTAATTTAAGTGCAAGATTTTAAAGCAGCAAGTTACACAATGATAAGCTGAATAATGACCTCCAAAGATGTCAACATTTGAATTCTCAGACCTGTAAATATATTGCTCTATATGGTAAAAAAAAAAAAAAATACCTTACAGATGTGATTAAGTAAAAGATTTTTGGATGGAGAAATTTTCCTGGATCATCAGGGTGTGTCTTGTTTATGCACTAACTAAAAGTGGTAATTTGTTTAAACAACAATACAGAATAGGCAAGCTCTGAAACTTTTTAAAATTGTGGAGTTTGTGTTAGATAATATCTCCAGACATATAAAGGCAGGAAAATTTTGTTTTCAATGGAAATTTATCAAAAAAAATTATTAGCATTTGCTGACAGGTATTTTTTTCTGAGAAAAGTAGAAAAATTTATAAGTGAATAGGAAGTAGGTAAAGATGTTCTTTTAGAAAAAAGACATTCTATCTTACATGATAAGACATTCTCTCTTACATGATTTTCATTATTGAGAGAATGAAAATTAAGATACAAATTAAGATACTCTTTCAACCCTAACCTCACCATATTTCTTTAGGTCATCAACCTTTGACAAGTTACATAACTTCTCTGAGACTCAGATTGTAATATTTAAAGGGAAGATAGTAATAGTAGTTAATTTATGAGATAACTGTTAGGATCAAATGTCATCTTTTGCACATTCTAAAATAATAGCAAGGTCAGTTTAATTACTTTTACTTTATTATTCTGTTATTTTAATATTTATTTAAATAAATCCCTGATGGCCAAGAAAGAAAGAAAGAAAAATGTTTTAATTTCCTTAATAATTTATTTTTTAATAACTAGAAGCACAAATTATAAAGCTAAGAACACTTTTGCATCATTTAAAATCATTTCAGGTTATAATAAAGCAAATACTTGAAAAGTAACAATTTTCATTTTAAGAAATGCTATTTCATAACATCTTACATTGATTGAACAGCTAGGGAATTATTATTTATTTGAAAGCACTACCCTAAAGTAGCCTTTAAATATCCACCAACGGAAAATAATTGTGCATGGAAATACAAAATATCTACAAAATGACATTTTAAAATAGTTAAGCTGAGATTATGAAGCAATCTCCAAAACGTATTTATTCCCAAACATTTACATTTCCTTTAACTTTAAAACAAAGTACCACCATCCACACAGGGCTATTTTTAATTCATCATTAATATTCATTATTATACATATTAATATTCATTATTATACATTAATATACATATTATTAATATGTATACATATTATTATGTATGTATATATATGTAATATATATGTAATATATATGTAATAATATGTATACATATTATTAATAACTTTAAAGCTTTTTACATTGATACTTCTGAATTGTATTTATTCTGAATATAAGAATCCCTGAGTTAGAAAAAAATGTGTTTTAAAATAAAATGATGTTATCAATTTAGTTTCAATTAAAAACAAATAGGATAATACATAAAAGTTACCTACAAATCCCTGCTATATAGCAGACATTTAAAAGGTAGATCAGTTGCAATAAAATGAAAACATTATAAATGTAATATTAATTTAGAAAGAGCCAATATGTTGTATACATGTTTTCACATAGATGAAAAAAAACTCTATATAAACGAGTTAGGTGCTATGATACATTCAACGCTAAAAATTTGGCATTTGTGCTTGCTTACATAGCATGGGCCTTTTCCCTTCCCACTTTTATTATGAGATAAACAATATGCATATATTTTCTGTATATAGCATCTACTTAGATAATGTGCTTGAGACTACTGAAATTTAACACTAACAATCAGAAATTAGATTAGAAAATCAGAATCAGAGCTAAAATTATAATCAGATTCAGAAATAATGAGAACAACACTAGAAGTAAGATCTGCCTAACTCTAGTTCCATAATTTTGCTATTTAAGAAAATATTAAATCAATGCTTAACCTTGAAAAATAACTAAAAGCACAAATATATATTTTTTAAGAAATATAAACTTGGGAGCTTTTCTCATCATCTTCATTAATTATTTATAATTTTATCACTACTGAATCTTAAGTATTATTAATATTAGCATAACAGAAATCCTATATTTAGTAGGAATATGTCCTCATTTTTATTCATGTTTATAGTAGAACATCTGTTTAGTTGACATTTTAAAGGTACCTGTACTGAACTAAAACTAACACATGTTATTTGATACCTCATATAACTAAAAGTAATAAATCTAAAAATGTGCAACAATGAGACAAGGTGATATTTAAATCATTTTTTAAAAAACCCTATGTCAATGTTATAAACATAATTCACTTTTAAATGTTTTTACTTGAGAAGGAAATAGTTTCAGCCAATCACTGTGTTTAGGTATAAAAATGATCCATTCTTAATATACATAGTAAAAAGTAACTCTAGAAGAAACTGTATATTATGGTATGCAAAAAGAATCTGAGCAAATAAATAGGGTTAATAGTTTAAATAGAAAAAAAATGGTTTTCATTCCAGTTTTTATAAAGAGAATCAATTTAAATATTATCAAAAGCAATGTCATATATTTTTTAATATGTATTTTCCTACGAACATGTGTAAAGAAACAAGGTAATGCCGCACCTTTGTGCTTCCTTTATGCTTATCAATACCATTTCTCATGCATTAAATTTAACTTCACAGCTACACACTAAGAATCCCCACTTATTGAGATCCAAAGGTTACTCAATTGAAAGTGATACAGGGCAGCAAGGGCCATAGCAAAGGACACTGTTCCAAATAGTTATTGGTCACTGACTAAGTTTTTCACCCATGTGCACAATTGCAAGACTACTCAGGCTCAGGAAACAACAACAATGGCCTATATTTAACAAACCAGTGAAAAACAGTTACTGAGGCCCAAAATGGCTGTTTACTTCACCTGAAGCAGTGTCCAGTTTTTAAGTCATAAACAAAAGCAGCTAAGATGGCATCTTCCCACCACTGAAGACACAGATCTCCTCTCACAAACAATGGGACACACACACAAGATGGCACCTTCCTGTGCCTCTGTCTACCTGGAGCACATGGAAGCCACACTCTAGGTCAGATTCCAGCTCACAAAAACAACAGAAGACACAACAGGAACTGCTCACAGAGCTGCTGTGATACCCCAGCACAGCACCAGACTAGCGACACTCAAACCAGCAGCTGCAGCAGCTGAGGACCAACAAACAGCCACACTCAATGACGTGCCCACTCCTAGTCCTTGCCTTCCCTGCCAGGCTGTATTTACTTTTTAGCATTTTTCCTGGGGCTATCTATCCTCACCAGCAACCCCCCTCTAGGGGATACCACCTCTAACAGTCCTTAGCTTCAGCCACCACTTACAGAATTTGGAGCATGAATTCAAGCTTTCTCAAGCATAGTTTCCAAAGGGTTGATTTTGATATGGTTGTTCATAAGTTTACCATCCACGTATACTAATTGTAAGGAGTAAAGATATTTTCTGTTAGAACCAATATTCTGGAGTTCTCTGAAGAAATGATGATGAGTGATGTTTTAACTCAAAGGTATGCCAAGAAAATAGTACCCTTTTTCTCTGCTAAAGTCTGAAACAACTAAGGAGTAAGACCAAAGATTATACAGGTATGGACCAAAATATTAACTTTATCACTACTAAAGTCAGAATCAAAGAATGTGGATTAGACAAATGGCAATAATGAACTACTAACAACTGATGCCAGAAAAATCACAAAGACATAATTTCCTGGTCACATACAACCCTGAATCAATGGGAGACAGACTTTACTTTTAAAATGATCCATAACCAAGACAATCCATTAGTTAAAAAGAGACTACCACGCCAGCCACTGCAGCATGAGTTTGATCCCCATCCAGGGAGGTGACCTACATGGCACAGCAGACCTCTCCTGTCTCGCCTGCTGTGCCCTTCAACAGTGTATTTCAGTTGATCTGCCTGTTCCGCTCCCCAGTCTGTCTCTGGTGAATCCTCTCATGCCCTGCACCTCTGGCCTAGATCCCAGTTCTTATATGCATAGATAAATCGTTTTTTTTTTTTTTTTTAAAGAGTCTACAAAGAAGAAAGGAAAATGCCAAATTTTCCATGCCCATTTTATCACAACATTTAGAAGAAGGAAAAGGTAGAGCATGGCAGGAGACTTGATTAGTGGAGCTTGTCCTACTCAGAAGAAACTGTGAGGAGTGGGGGTGGGGAAATGTTTCTTTTTCTTACAAGTTGATGTGAATAGTCATATAAATAAGAAATAAGTGTATTATTTTGATTTTCAAACACGCTTTCAAAAAGTCATTGTCAATATTTGCACAAAAAGAAATGCCAAAAACTAATGCTAAAGAAAGAATATAGAAGTCCTATTGTCCAAATTAGCATCAATTTAGTTAAATGAACATTTGGTATCCCCTATTTAGAGTAGACATGCAGTCCTCGTTGGCAGAAAATAATATATAAAGGCATCTTGTGTCTGACTTCTTGAACCTATCCAAGGAAGGGTGAGTTTTTCAAATTTACAGGAGATTTAGTATGATCACCTAAGTAGATCTAGCATTAAATGGCCATGCTTTATTTCCTCCCCAACCCCTCCCGACTCCCAAGGAATAGGAAGATTTATGTTAAAATTATCTTAGATTTTGGTTTTGAATTATGAGTTTCCTACCCTAGGCACTCTCAGATTGGATTTTACAGTAAAACTAAAGTCTTCATCTCATTTATAAAATGGAATAGCACAGATTTGTAGCCTCTGACCAACTTTTGCCTGAGATATGGAGAGGGTTGAACTCCTTTCTCGACATCTATGTCACTTTGGATGAACTTGTAGCATCAGGAAGTCTTGTATTTAATTTGTGTCACTCCCTGTTAGGCAGCATCCCAGTTCTTTGCCAGCCTGTTTCATTCTATTTATGTACATGATTTGATGACAAGTTTCATGATGTCACAAGAAGCATATAACCAAATCGAAATGTATTTGTCAAATATTAAATTCTTATGAATTTTATAACATTAAATTTACATAAATAAATGTCAGTGAAACCATATGTATTTGTTTTCATAGACAATAATCACATGCCAACTGGAAAAATGGGAATCGTGATGGGATGGAGTGGGGTGGGAGATATAAGGGGCAAATATTCTACGCTTTACTCATTTTTTCTTCTGAGGATAATTATATTAATGAAGCACTATTCAAGAGTGTGGTCTACATTCTAGCAGCATCACTGAGGAACTTTTGAAAAATGCACAGTTTCACACCTATTAATTAGTATCTATTTGAACAAGACCCCAGGTGGTCTTGTTCAGTAATATTCAAAAAGTACTGTCTTCTTTGATGAATACACTTGTTCCAAGAGCATTTGGAGCTTAAAGTAAGTTAGGAGATGAGCTAAACAGCTTTTAAGAAGGAAACATAATTTGTCTTGTCCTTGTTCAAAACAATGGAGATCCACACCTGGACAATGTAGTTAGATCTCCTTGATCTACCTGAGGAAATAATGGGGTGAAAGAAAGGCTGAATATTGATAAACTTAATGAGGACAAAGAGAGGTTTCCACATGTGGAAGAATTAAAGGCTCATTCAGCATAAAACATGAGAGATGAAGCAACAGTGATCAAAGTTTTTAAAATCATGAAAGGCAGGGGAAGCATGTTCCTGATATTGGTGTCAGGGAGCTGCCTGTGCTGGAGAAATACATCTGTCCTCTGCCCAGCAAATGTATCCTGAGTGTCTGCTGCTTAAACGGCCAAGCAGCTGTTTGTAGTTATCAACAGTCTACTTCCACTCCAGGTTCAGTCAACACTGAGTCTCAACTAAGTGAGAGGGACATAAAGACAGTGGAGGTTCAGACAGTGCCCTGGCTCTATGTCGAAATTCCCCCTTGCTTCACTTTCCTCTCACAATCACCTTTCTGCTACACCCTTCCAAAGAGAGCTCTCTTCAATTATTTTTGCTGCCTGCCAGTAGTTTCAGATTATTTACCTGGCTGGGGAATACTCTTTACTTTTCTGCTCCCTGGCATGGATGTTTTCTTGATGTCTCTTGCTTATCTGATCTCTGCTTGTACCTGCTCAGACAGCCCAGCTTATCAGCTTTAGACACCCTTCAGGTCTTCCCAGCTCTTGCTAGTGAGTGTGGCCTGTGACATAGAGGGGTTCCTTGGAACCTTAGTACAGTGAATGCATTCAAAAAATGAAAAGTGTTTTTCTACATAAAACAGTGTCATTCAGTAAATGGCAGACTATAGAACTACAAATAAATTCCAGAAGTCTGGTATTGGTTATTCATTAAAATCCATGGTAATATTCAAAGGAAGAAAGAAAATATAAATATTCCTTGTTTATGGGGCAGGACCCCCATGAAATGACCCCAAATAGGTGGAAACAGAGCACTGAGATGGTGGAATATGCTTTCACCCAGCATGACATCTGACCTGTTTATTGCTAATTATAAGTTAATTGTTTTATCTAGTTGAAATTATTCATTATGGTCATGGAAACTGAGGGAAAAATAGAAGTCTCTGACAAAAATCTATTATAGCTATTTCATTTTTATCTCAATTGTTTCTAAACACCAGACATAATTTTCAAGCTTCCATATACTAAATATTTTAGTATTCTTTAATGATGTTTACTTTTAAACCCAGTTATCCTTTCTGATATGAAAACAGATGGATTGATAAAAATGTACAGAATCTGTATTTATACAAGAGAACATTATATAATTAAAGAAGTGGACTAGAAAGGAATTTAGTTAAGGGAAAGGTAAAAAGAACGAGAAAGGAAAAAAAATGGTGGGCCTCCCTGGTGGCGCAGTGGGTTAAGCAACACACTATGAAGCAAACTGCAGTCACTGCAGCAGAGTTTGATCCCTGCCCCCGGCTGAGAAGGGGACCCACATGGCAAGGCAGACCTCTCCTACCTCTCCCGCTGCTGCCCTAGGCAGTGTGTTTCAGTCAGTCTGCCTGTTCTGCTCCCCGCTCTGTCTCTGGTGGATCCTCTCACCTCCCGCGACTCTGGCCTGTACCCCAGCTCTTATATGCATAAATAAATAAATCTTTAAAAAAAAAAAAAACTTAAAAGGAAAAAAAATGGGAAGTGAAGAGAATCGATGTCTTGAGTGCCAGCATGTTTTCAAATATAAACAGACAATAAGACATTTCCTTTAACCTCAGGGTGTCTGCTCAAGATCTCTAGGCCAGAAAAAAAATATAATAGGTGTCATGCCTTCCAGTTCAACGTTAACTCCAATACTTGCATATGCTTGTTTCTTTCAGCACCAACCTATCAGCAACACCCAGCCTTTACACACAGACAACTGAAGACAATCACAGGTTTCACCTGGAGAGAGCTGCCAGTGTTCTCTGTCCTGCCCATAAGGTGAGTCCAGTTGGCTTCATGGGGACTGCTACAACACACGGCACGTGTAGCCTGGATTTTGATCAACAAAAATTCCTCTCTCTGATTCACTCTTCAAAAATCTAAAGGAGATTCTAAAACTCCTCACATAGCAAGTTTCCCAGTCTGGTTGATGAAAGAGATAGTAATTGGGAAGTTTAGAGTTTTCATATAATACTGGACAAGAGTTGGGAGGAAGAAAGGGGGTGTAGCAGCAGGATGGGAGCACAGGAGCAAGGTTCGGGATGGTTCTGGGCAGACGGGTCAAGGAAGGAGAGTCTTGGAGCCCTCGGTGGTTTTTCATACTTTATTTAGTAGAGGTGGCCAGGTCCATGGCAGGCCTGGGTGCCAGGGGGCCGGGAGGCTGGCAGGCCTCCCAGCCCCCAGCGCATCTCACCCTCTCGGCTGCTTCTTCCCTCTCTCTGCTGCTGCTGCTGCTCGTCAGTACTGTCTGTTGGTCTTCGCAGTTCTGGTGTCCTCATGACGCCGCCCATTTAAGCCCGTGTCCAACACAGGTGCGCCCACTTGCGCATGCCCACCCTGGAGTGCTCACAGCACCTCAGGTGTCCATCATCAATGGTGGGAGGGTGGAAATACCTAATCAGCCTTTACCCTACAGGGGGACTATTCATTTATCCCTTGCAACTGTCTAGAAAAGTTTTGTTCCCTCAATAAACTTGCAAGAGAAAGAACAACAAGGGAAGGTGATTGTAGTTGCTTTCTATTGTCTACTGAGCCCAACATATTTTAGGAACTTGGTCACACACAATATATCTCATCCAGGAAACATAAAACTTCTGTCCATAATCACACAATCAGGAGCGATGTTGTTTAATTTCACAAGTCCTGGGATTTTTTTTCCCAATAAATTCCATAGTAAATGAACTTACTACAAATCCACACACCCATCTCTCTACTTGATTCCTCAAGATTTCCCGAAAAAAAACATCTTTTCAAATAGTGCCAAAAACAGGCATTTTTAAGTGGGGCAAATATTGAATCAAGAAAACTTAAATTTTAATACATAAAGGAAAGCTATACATCCATCCATCTATAAACATACACAATGTATCTGTGACACTCAAAGTTCATGGGGTGAAAAATGTCTCAGAAGGCACTTGGAATTATCATCAACATCATCTGAATTAGAAGAATTAGTGAGGACAATGCAGGGAATTATTTTTTTTTTATTATATTTAATTGTATTTGACATCGTTTGTATTCCCCAGGGAGTTCCCACCACCATTTTCACCCATGCACTGTCACTTCAGTCCCTTGTGCTCTTTACGCCTTATCACTATCTTTGCCCTCCCCTCCCTCCCCCACTCCCATGGTCCCTTGAGTTTATCTTTGATCTTTTGATCTTGTTGAGTTTTTATTTGATTGTTTGGTTGTTTTTGGTTATGATTGCTCATTTCCTTGAGCTTTCTCTTTTTTTTTTGTTTGTTATTTGTTTATTTGTTTTGTTTTCTTCCTTTTTATTTTTTGTTGTAGTTGTTGTTTTTTTAACATTCCTCCTAGAAGCGAGGCCATCCGATTATTTTTCTCTTGCCTTCTGGCTTGTTTCACTGAGTATAATTCCTTCTAGGTCCATCCATGTTTCTATAAATGTCCCTAGTTTTTTTATTTTTGATTGCTGAATAGTATTCCATTGTGTATATGTACCACATCTTCTTGATCTAGTCCTCTACTTTTAGGCATTTGAGCTGTTTCCAGGTCTTACCAATTGTAAAAAGTGCTGCAATAAACATGGGGGCACAGGTACTCTTTTGGATCGGTATTTTTGTGTCCTTTGGGTAGATTCCTAGGAGTGGGATTGCTGGGTCATATGGTAGTTCCATCTCCAGTAGGTCGAGGAACCTCCATATGGCCTTCCATATTGGTTGGATTAACTTGCATTCCCATCAGCAGTGTAGTAGAGTTCCTTTTTCTCCACAACCTCACCAGAATTTATTGTTGTTTTTTTTGATATATGCCATTCTTACCAGTGTAAGGTGGTACCTCATTGTGGTTTTAATCTGCATTTCTCCAGGGGATTATTTTAAGCTTTTCTTTTCAACTAATTTTAGATTTATCAAAAAGTTGTAAGGATAGTATAGAAAGTGTCTCTATATTTCTAGCACAGTATTTTTTCTAACTTATTTTAAAATCTTTTCTTAATGTTTGATATTCTGAAGATTGAATATAATATTGAAATTTAGCTTTGTCAAAAATACTTACATGCCGAACTAGGAACCAGTACTTCTACCTAATACTTCCTAAAGCATCATCTTGCAAAACCTTAATAATGATCAGAACTAGAAAATTAAATATATATGATACTATAATAGGTACTATTAACTAAAAACATTTGAATTTCACAAGTTTTTCCACAAATTTCTTTTTCTAGAGCCCACAGTGTATTTAATCATTTCCCCTCCATTTCTTTATTCACATGATATAAATTTATTTCTGGGAAATCTTAGGCACTGTACAGAGACAGTTTTTATTCTTACAACTGGAGAGATGCTACTGGAATCCAGAGGGCTACAACTAAACTTCCTGAAACACACAGGACAGGCTTTAACATCAGTAGTGTCATGCTTAGAAAATCCCGAGCTGAAGGAAGAGCATTTGCACGAACTTGATGTTGTGAAAAGTGTGCAGGAATTTGAAAGAATAGTTCCTTGTCCAGGGTTACTAGTGCATGGCTGACATTTTGAAACGTGTCTTAATCAGCTCAGGCAACTGTAACAAAACGCCATAGATGGTGTGACTTAAACAAATATTTCTCACAATATTGGAGTCCGGGAAGTCCAAGATCAAGGTTCCAGGAGATTCTATTCCTGATAAGGATCCACTTCCTGAATTGCACATCGCAGCCATCTTGCTGTGTACACACGTAACCTCTTTGTGTACAAAATGAGATTTGGCTTTGTTTTCTCTTGCTCTTCATAGAGGAACACTAAAATTATTAGGGGCGATCCACCTTAAGACCTCATCTAAACCTAATTACCTCCCAAGGGCACCTCCTCATATTGTGGATTAATATGCATTATATGAACTTGGAGGTGAGGATCACAAATAACCAGTCCATGGAAAAAGGGGGCATCTCAGTAAGCAATTATTCTTTAAATGTAGTATAAAATCGATTGGAATGACTAAGTGCAATTCTAACAGGCTTAGACCTTATTCATGCAACTAACTGGAAATTGTAGGGGGTTTTGTTTGGATTTTATCTGACTTGGAATGGCTGGGCAGTATCCAATTTCCCTTTTGAGCTGGGACTTCCTCGCTGCATCCTGTATACATGTGATACTATGGACCTCTTCTTACACTACAGTAGCCAAAAAGAAAGATTCCTCTCTTGTCTAATGATGCAAAAACATCATCCTTGCCAAAGTGATCCTGATGAAATACAGTTATTGTATTTCCAGGAAAGTCCTCCCGACTGACCTTTCCTGAACACACATTTCAAATCTAGTTCTCCAGCCTTCCACCAAGTCTGTCTTTATACTGTATTCCATTTCATTGCTGGAGAACAGGATTGGTTTCTGAGCTTGCAGTCACAATCCCTGACTGATACAATGGTGACCTAGGTTTTTCTATAAGAGGAGCAACGCCATCTCATCTCTGCATTAAGACGTTCATTCAGACTAGTCTATAGTGTTGATGAAAAATTGTAGAACTGGAGATAGCAACAAGGAATAGTTAGTAGTTCTGATAAGACATAGTACATTATGAGCTTGAGAGAAAAAGGGAGAAAAACACAATGCAACTGCAGATACAAAATTAGGACATTAATTGATATGATTTGCTGATTGCAAGGGTGATGGGAAATGGTGAGAGAAGAGAGGATGTGGTTGATGGCTCTTGATATAGCTGCATAATTGAACATGAGTTCTGTTCTAGCAGAACAACATTGTGAGTCAGAATATGAGACATGGTAGTATTATTTCAGTATTAAAAGTGATGATCTTTTTTAAAAAATTTTTTAAAAATTTATATATATGAAAGTTTTAACAAATATATGATTAGATCCTTTTAAGAAATAACATATTTAACATATTAGTAAAACACATCTTAGTATGTTTACGATTTATATTGTATTTTCTCTCCTTATATAACATTAATTATTGGCACCCAAAACACAGTGCCTTAAATTGTGAAGATATAAAATATTTAATTTCACTCATTATAGCATTTGGAGTAGTTATATCAAAAGTTATGAATATGTATGGAGAGAGTAGGCTAAATAAAATAATCTTAAGCAGTGTTTGCAGTGTTTAAATACAGGCTATCATTAAGAATATTTTATAGTCATAAATGTTGTTAGGTTATATCTCAGTGTACATTAAAATAGTTGGCATGCCCACAGAGGGAAATTGAAACAAAGTTCTTGATTCTTGGAAGATCATTAACATAATGAAAAATTAGTTTATATGAACTTCTGGTAAATCATTTTGTTATTATTTAGAATGTCATTCTCAAAAGTTATCAGTAATTCTAAAATTGTTAGCAAAAAAATACCACCACCCATTTCTGGTTATACAAAATATTAGATAATGCTTAACTTGTCTCTGTCATAATGAAATTGTTCTATACTTATTGATTATTCCCTGGATTCAAAAGTCCTAGTCAAAGATAAGTTCAGGGACTCATAACTTCCTCAGTCTTCCAAAATATCTCCATTAAGGTTTTCCTTCCAATAGATTTACACACTTTCCTTCTCTCAGTTTTTTCACTTATCAGTCTGTGGAGTCCACCATATCAAAATAAGAATGAGTCAATTAAACAGATGTTATGATTGACAAAGTCAGAATAGTCTCCCACACTGTCTTCTTCTTAGCTGCCTTCTGAGTATTACTACAAAGGGAATTTTAAAAATAATTTCCTTAAAGTTAGAGAAGAGGCATACTCTCTAATAAAGTATTTTCTATATTTAGAGGGAACTTAGTCTTTATAGATTAACTGACTTTTTTTTTCTATTTGTCCAACATTTACAAACATTTTTCTCTACCTTTTGTTAAATCCCTGCCCCCACTGTTAATGAAACTGGATGCATGATAATGAAACTAAATGCAGGGTAGGTGGTAGGAGGGGTAGAAACTTGGTAAGGAGTATGAATAAAAGGGATGAAAGAACAAAGAATCTATGTGGGGACTCCACAAAAATAGGCTATGAAAGGATTGCTTTCTGTACCTACACAGTCTCTTCTGAAATCTTAGAAGTGAAGCCTCCATATCAAAAAAGACAAAGACAAATAGAATAAATAGGCTATATTTCCACCATATTTCAAAACTTGCTTTTTGGATTGGAATATTTAGTGTCTATGATTGAATAAAGGTAATTTCAATTGTATGTAGTTTCTTGCTTCTATCACCCAGAGGTGTTATAATTTGGGAGTACACTCTGATATTGTTCCATTGTGGTACAGTATTAGACTGGGCCTTAATCAAATTATGCTATATAACCATCCCTGGCAAGACACTACTGTTACAACTTAAATGTTAACATAAGATACAAAAATTGATAGCTAATATTTGCCATGTACTTATCTAACAAACATTCACAATATCATCTCAGAAGAAAAGAGGCAGAGAGGAAATTGAACTCACTTCCCACCACTGAAATACAGAATGACAACACTACAGTAAAAATAAGACTATGTCTTCTGTGAATTTAGCAAGGTCAGTTACTAAAAGAGACCTTCTACGGAATGCCAGAAGTGAGGGTTTCTATAAAGAGGCACATAAGATCAACATCTTTAACATAGAACTTTGGAAGAAACTTACATCTATTTTAGAAGGGAAAGCTGAACCATGGAGAGAATTTGTAGATCTCTCACAGTAACTTTAAGGTCTTAGATCAATGATTTGGAAATAATATTAGGCAGGCAGGGCATTCAATTTTGAATATAATTATGTGCTAAAAGTTAAGGGATTTTGTATTTGACCTATATCCAAAATTCAAAAAGAAAAAAAATATGTAATTCTTGAGGTTCTGCAAAGGTTGAAATCTTTGTACACATCTCCCTCAGCATACTCTATGTTAATGAACTTAGAGTGAGTCCTTTGGAGAAGATTGAGAACAAAGAAAATGGTTCTGATTTCTTAAACGGGAAATAATGGTTAAGATGCTTCTTAAATTGTTATAGGAATGACTGCAGACAAAGCAACATGAGATTAGGCATTCTTAAGCAATTTTTGAAAGGAGATCATTATACTCAGGAACTAATAGTTTATCTCAGGGTATATGATTTGCCTGGAATTCCGATTAGTTCTCGTTAACAATGGAGTTAATTTAAGTGAACAAGATGGAAAGCAAAAAGATCCAGAGTCACAAAATACTAAGTATGGCTGACTCATTTCATTTTTTTTTTTAAAGATTTATTTATTTATATATACAATAGCTGGGGTTCAGGCCAGAGTCCATGGCCATGAGATGATTCACCAGAGTGGGGAGCAGAACAGGCAGACTGACTGAAACACACTGCTGAGGGGAGCAGCGTGCTAGGCAGGAGAGGTCTGCTATGCCATGTGGGTCCCCTCCCTGGTCGGTGGCAGGGATCGAACTCTGCTGCAGTGGCTGCGGTTTGCTTCATAGTGCATTGCACTGCACCACCAGGGAGGCCCTCATTTCATTTCTTGAGTGGGACAAACATGTCATATTAAACATACTCTCTCAAAGAATTACTTCTTAATACTGGAGAACATTCATTAATCCTGTGATTATTCATGGAAGAAACCAGAGTCCCAAGTCAAAGCCAGTCAACTTGTCTCACAAAATTTTGCTATTTCAAGGTGCTTCTCACTGAGTAGATTCCCAGAATGTCCAGAACTAGGTCAATTCAGTGGGAAGTTTGCAACCCAGGTAGAGTTTCAATAAAAGGCCTCTAAACTTGTTGAAACCCTACGATGTCTCTCATTTCTGAAATGAGTCTCAGGGTTTTGTGATGAGAATAGCAAACATAGCATCAGACTTGTATCATTTGTATAAGCTAGACAAAAATCATAGAAATGCACTGGCACTGGCCACAAGCATTGTAGCAGCCCTTAGACTCTCCACCGTCACATCATTTTCTGACGAAATCACTGGGAAATAAAATGTCACAGCCTTTCCTGAGGTTAACTTAGACCTATATGATTAATTTTGTCCAACAAAATATAAATGAAAGTGATTATTTTTTGCTTCTTCCCGTCCTGTAAGTTAACATCTGCCAGAGACATTCAACTTGATTGGTCTCTACCCTTTGCCATGAGGGTGAAAGCAAAATATTCAGCCATGGTATTATGAACTAAAGAGAATTGCTTAGTCACAGACTTGGAGATAAACCTTGTTCAAGAGAAATATCTAGGGCCTCCCTGGTGGCGCAGTGGGTTAAGCAACGCACTATGAAGCAGACCGCAGCCACTGCAGCACAAGTTCGATCCCTGCTGCCGGCCAGGGAGGG
>JAGFMF010011629.1:2177484-2270889 GCA_019455555.1 Galemys pyrenaicus
CCCGCTCTGTCTCTGGTGAATCCTCTCACCCCCCACACTTCTGGCCTGTACCCCAGTGCTTGTATGCATAAATAAATAAATCTTTAAAAAAAAAAAAGAGAAATATCTAATCTGCATCAAACTGTGATGTGAAATGTGTGTATGTGTGTCTCTGTGTGTGTGTTGAGCCACTGTGATTCTGGGGTCATTTGCTAAGAAAGGTAGCACTAATTACCCTCACATTGGACAAGAGGGTTGTCAGTAATCAGGAATCATGTTTCAATCTCTTCCAAGTGTCCTCATCAGATCGAGGGTGGACATTTATATACACACATCTTTCAGTTGCTCTGTCTTCACAATGAATGAGCCCAACTTTACAACAAACACATTTGTATTACCACACTGGCCACTATAATAGCCACAGTATATCCCACTAAGATTAGAACTCTTCACTCCTGAAAGTATTAAATTTCTGTTTGTGAATTACCTATTGCAGCTGCATTCTGAGCAAGGAGAAAGAATTGTTGAGAGTTAACCATGAAGAAGTGTTTCTTCATATTATTCACAAGGAAGTTCAAGGTCAACTCCTTATCCCTCAGAAGACCAATAATCAGAAGGACTTAATAAAACTCTATTAAAATATGCCAAACACTGTCCTCAGAGCAGGAAAGAGAATAGAGCTGCCGTGAATGTCTCCTAACCTGCGCAAACAGGGAAACTAAAACGGTCACTCCACTGGTTTAATTCGTGATGTTTTGATTATACATGTTGAAATAACAGACGAGGTTTCCATTTGATATTTGTTTATAAAGATAAAATTTACACAGAACTGAGAAATTAGCTAGAACCAAACCTATTAAGAATATGAGTTTCAAATATAGGTTTCACTTACCATCTTCAACAGTTAGGAATGACTTAATTAACATTTGACTGAATTGAAAAATATTTCTTATAGCTCAGGATCTATTTTTAATTGCAATAATTAAAAACCAAACACAGTATCTTTCTTGAGCAGAATACATTAATCAAATGACAAAAAAATTTAATAAATTGCACATACAGGGAATGACATAGGATCTTTTGCAGATACTCTAGATGACATCTACAAAGCACTACCAACTGTAACAGGCACATATTATATTGGTGGATACCCAGTAAAAAAGCAATATTTAGGAATATTTTTTGTTTGAACATACTGCATTGTCTTATTATAATTTTTAATAAAAGGGCTGTATCTTTGGCTTGCCTAATAATATAAATATCTAAAAGATATAATGACTTTTAAAGCTAAACTTTCTCTGCTTTGGAGAAGGTAGCAAGAAAGCCTTCATTTGCACACATCTAGGACAGGTAGCCCTATTTAGGGGTAAAAGTTAAAGTCATCTAAATTGAAATGGATTCATAAAGCCAGTAAATTGAATTTGTGGTAAATCATTTTATGGATATTTTTTTCGTGAAATAGTTAAATTGTAAAGCTGATGACTTCTGTGACATGTCATTTTGGAGAAAGAGCAGAGGTTTGGGGAAATATCTATACACTATTGACTTATCTCAATTTCTCTAGGAAAAGATAGAACCCATTCTACACATTGAAAATATCATAAATAATCACCAATGTGTGTAGCCAAATTTAATTCCCTCCTGATCTTATCCTGGGGCACTCTGATGGGGTACAGAGACATAGTCAGTAAACATTAACCCAAACTGCTTATTCTGCCCAGGTCTAGATAATGAAGTAATGTAGGGATGGTTTCTATTTCAGACCAGGAAGACTTTACATTGACAGTAGCCAGGATTGATCTATACCTACTCAAAACTAACTCTAGTAGGCTTTGGAGAGTATTTCAGAAAGAGAAGACAAGGAGTAGAATAACATTTCCTCTGTTGATACGTATAAGATAGCATCTCCAGGCATAGTGACTTGAGTATAAAAAGGCACCTTGTCCTGGATTGAATCTAGATAATGTTATTTGGATTCTTTCCCCCATACTCTTTTGTAAATCACAACAATTTAGTCATGACCCCTTTCTTAATGCTGATTATAGGTTGTTCATATCCCTATCTTGCCTGCTTTGCCCGCAGGAAGGAAAAGGAGACTAAAGCTTGAGTGTTATTTTTAAGGCTTTACTTGAACAGACATGGTATTTTCTTCCTTCCAAATGGCATCCTAAGGACATTCTAAACGGGGTCTGACACTTTGGTAATCTCTTAGAAGTTCACTAGGCCTATTAGAAAGGAATTCTGCTTTATCATAAGGAGATATTTTGCCGGAAGGAGGCAGTCTGGTCACTTAGCTTCAAAGCTGACTTACTTCCACTCCACTAGCTCAGGTTCTCAGTGTATTGTAGCCTTTAGCAAAACAGCTTTAGCACGAAATAAGAGAATGCAGTGAAGAACAAAATCATCAAGGGCAAAGGAACAGCATCTTGAAATACCATTTCCTTTTTCCCTCTAACTATAGATTTTATCGAGTTTTTCTCAATAAGTTTGCCCTCATCATTAACATCAGTTAATGGCATAAAAGAGATGTGATGAAGTTCATCTCTAAGGAACATTGTGATTTCTTACATCTTGTGTTTGTTCAGTACATGAAGTGAACGAGACAACCTAAGTCTGTTTAGTCATCTTCAACAAAAATAGGGTGTATTTTCCCTAGGATGTTTTCACATCACTAACTTCGAATACAAAAAGGAAAGATGTTTAATTGTTCCGAATAATGTCGTCCCAGAGTTGCGCCGTAGAGCAACCTTGCTGACAAGGCTGAGCTCTGGTCCCCTCCTCTCATTAAACAGGAGAGATGAAAGCCTTGGGAGTTCATTTGAGTAACTGGAAGATGTTAGGCAGTGGATGCACATCAGCTTTTCATTCTGCACAGCACTAAATAGTACCTCCTGTTTCTATGTGTTAGTTTTTATATTAAAAAAACCTGACCTAGTTCTATAAATTCAATGTGATTCACTGTCAGGTCAAACAACATCCTAACAGTTCTTAAGAATAGTGGATCACGTGACACTGAGTACTTTCTGTTCAAGTAGTTTTACATTGTCTATCAAGTCTGGGTAAACTGTCAGACTGAAAGATTTTGAGACAGTAGACATTGCTATTCAGGTGTACTTCTAAGAGAAAAAAATGTACAGGGAATTAGAATTGCCAGGGAGAATGCAGGAATATAACTTCCTGTTTTAGGCAGTTGGATAATAAATTGCACAAGCATGGAAATGTGGAACACTTTATATCGACTGGAGAACTGTGCTTATTAAAATAGTCTGTCAATAGAAACAAAACAAAGTTTAGGTGATGAATAGCCAGCAGCTGCACCTTTACTGCACAGTCAGGAATTTATAATGAGGTTTAGGTACTGTTTTTCTTTTCTTTCCACTTTTTTTGTGGTAAATCAGGAAGCTGGGAAACAATCTTCAAGATTATACTTTATAGTGGATCACATACTGTGTTTAAAATGTGCCACAATATGTATGCTCTATACTGAAAGGTAGGGAGCGAGCGGGCAGGTAAAACAACATCTCTTCTGCTCATACCATCTCCTAACACCTCTGAGCATGGAAACCTAAGGCAATTGATATCAAATATTATTTCCCATGAGTCAAATATAGAATCTTTCAGAGAGTGATGACAAACTCTGGACTTTCTTTTACAAAAGAAAAATTTTAAAATATTTTTAAAAATTTAAAAAATGTTAAATATAAACTTAAAACCCATTAAATGTAGCATTTGATCTTTTCAAATATATTTATCACAAAATTGACATTAAGATGAAATATTCAGACATAGTTAAGGGTCTGCGCTCTATACTCTATTACCTAAAAGACTATTAATCTCAAGTGCTGTAATTCCAGGGTAATAAATAATTATATTAGAGCACAGTAGTATAATGAATATTTTACAGTAGTTACCTCCTTGACTTCCTAGCCCTCAGTCTGAACCCAGTAGCCAGGGACACTTGACCTCATGAGCTTGCTCATTTCAAAGTTCTGGACTGAAATCTGATTCTACTCAGGTCTGCCATATGCCAATTTCATGGAAACTGCAAATTTCATTCGTCCAAACATTTTATTTCTCAGAACTGCTGTCTTATTTGTTAAATCCCATTGACCAAATGTGACCAAGAATGCAAATGTAGTTAACAAAGCAGGTTTATTAGTCTCCTGAGGTAAAGGAGAACACAACCCCAAGAGCTACACTGGGAAAAGGAAATGGAGAAGCAAATTTCTTATAGGGTTTAGACTTTCACTGACTGATTATAAGCAGTGTCACAGAAGAGTGTGTCTTTCGTGAGATGGATGCACTAGAAGTGGAATACTTCTGCATTTGGATATTTTAGTGATATTTGCTCAAGAAGTGGGAGAAATGAAACAGAACTGGTGTTGATATTGGTAACAAGTAGCAATAGTGATTAGTTTTTAAAAAAGTTATTAAATTATTTTATTAAATACTAATTTAATAATAATCATTAAGTTATTTTATAGTGTAGTGTGGCCTTCGGTATGATTCTGTTGGAAACACTGGTTTTGTTAGCCTGTTTCTCATTCTTTGGAAAAATAATTGATTTGTACTCCCACATCTTGTTCCTGCTCCAAATAGGTTCATACTACAAATCTCAGGTTTTTATTTTAGTCACTGGATCCCAGTATCCTACTTGTTTTGGATTCCTGTTTAATTGGGGTATTCTGTTTCTTTCTAAAGACCTAGCACATGCCTCTGAATACCATTTGGCTGATTGCAATAGTTTTGAACATTTTGAATAGCTTCCTCAAGCTAACGGCTTTACGACGTTCTGCTGCCAAACTGTGTCACCTGCTAGGACATCTGCTTGTTTTAACTGCAGGATATCTCCGTTGCCTAAACTTCCTCCATTGTCTGCTTCAGGAACTTTTCCTGATTTTCTGCCTCATCATTTTTATTCTATTCAGTCTCTTTTGCTCAGTCAACTGGAGTCCAACAGAAAACAAGAGACACAAAAAACTTGGTATGGAATATAAATGTTTCCAAATATTTAGGTGCGCAGTCATAGACAACTCATGTCATGGATAATGCCAATGACTACTTTATAGTCATTACTATTTGCTTTAAAAAATCAGTAAAACACACTCAGTTAACTTGGAGGAATCAGTGATGAAAGGAAACCTGTTTCTTCTTTGTTTCAAAACTGAGCCAATACAGCTTGGGTTGGAGCCTGATAAGCTATTAGCAGTGCAATACTGAAAAAGAAAAAAATGACCTCTTCATGCCTGGCATTCCTTCTCAGTAAAAAACCGATACAGCAATAGTCTTACCTCAGAAGGCTGTAGGTATGTAAAGTACATGGTGTGGCACACAGTATCTTGCCATTAGTGTTTATTTTTTAAACAAAGGCAATTTCTAAAGAAAATGTCACTGAAATTAAATAAATGAGGACAGCTATAAAATTGTTATCAGGAAGATATCTGGAAAACCTGATGTAAACATTTTATTCTTAACATTTAAATGGAATTTTAGGCTAATACCGCTAAACAGGAATATATATGATGACAAGAATGGGAATAACTCAAGAGCAAAATTTCTGAGATAATATACCTAAGGTCTACTGGTTTGAGCAACAGTGAAGTTGTCTGCTAATACAATTCTTAAGTGCCACTGTCAGTTATATCCTTGTTTAAATCATTTATGATTTTGTGATTTACATGTAACAGAAGACCTTAAAAGTAATGTACATTGTAAATCAAGTGAATAATAATAGCGATCATAGACATTAGCAAATAAAATATGACCACTAAATTATCCTAGTAACTTTTAAAATAATACTTATATATAACATGTCATCACTTACTTTCCTTAAACATTTGTTTTGACCAATATTTCAAATTATTCACTCTTGCTTAATGTATTATATAAAAACATTAGAGTATTTCACCATCCACTGGAGGAACAACTTAAACTACACTGTTATATCTCCCTTTTTCCTTGGCACAAATGTGTAAAGCATCACTTTCTCGAAAGGATACAGGGAGAGTTTCAGGATCTGGCTTAGCAAATCCTCTGCACAACTGAACTCCTTCATCCTCACCTTAAGTTTGTTTACACACTTTCATTTTCTTATCAGTCAATTCAACACAGTCCCTCAGCAAGGGAACAGAAGCCTTCCATTGTACTCTTTACCTTTATCAAATCCCAGCAAGCATTCCCCACCTAAACATTCTTGAAAATTAACTTTAAATCTTTGCCTGAGGGGATTTTTTTCTGCCTTCCAATTTTCCACTTCTGTGGTCTTCTCTTTGCTTCAACATATTCAGAAATGTGTGCAGTTGATAGAAACATGTTCAGGAAGGCAGTGCCAGGAGCGCCCCTCCCCTCTGTATTTTCCAGGTGGCTGCTTTGGTTTCCTGTGGTGTGTGGTCTGTCGTGGTGGTGTCTGCCTAACGAGGCAGTGGCAGTGTCTAATGTTTTAAGTATCTTAGTGGATTCCAGCATCTCCTCTCTTCTTTGTTTTTTAACACTGAGACAGACTGCCAGGGAAATGAAATTTAAATAAGTCACAAAAATTCTCCAACGTAGATGACATAAAAGGCACTTACTAAAGTAAATCATATCTTGGCAACTTAATGTCTTGCAGTAATGAGAAAATTTCAAGTCATTCCTAGGAACAATAGATCATAGAGCTCAGTTCTTAACGGGAGCTTAAGATAAAATGGGGGAAAAAAATGCAGTAGCCATTAATAAAGGAAACAGCAATGAAAATAAAATTTGCAAGGAGCTATAGTAAATCAAAATTTGAACATCTTAAAGTAGTGGTGTTTAAAAAATGGGAAGCAATTTTAGGCATAGCAAAAATCCTTTAAAAAAAATTACAGTTCAGCAGTCTTCAAATTCAACTTCATCCAAGGAAAAGCCTTATGGCACATCACAAACAGATACATGGTTACTAAGCCATGTGCAAGTGAATCATAAAAACAGAATTTGAAACTTGCTTCTGGTTGACATTTCCCTCTACAAAGTTTAGATGCTTTTGTTTATTCACCACCAGTACGTGTTTTAAGTAATAATTGCTCACATCTACAGAATTGACTTATAAGTCATAAATAGTGATCTGACTCAAAGATATATTTATACTTAACAAATGCAAAAGCAACTGCATATAAAGTTGGATGTCAACATAGTAATTACACTCAGGCATTTGGAAAAGGCAATAGATATGTCTTTTCCTTTTATTACCGATGTGGAAGTTACGTAAAAAGTCTAGAGAATACAGATAAACCAGATATGGAAAATAAGTATCACCCAAAGGTACATTTTCCACAAATTGTTTCTGCTATGCTTTTGTGATATCTTTATAGCATTTATGTATACTTTTGTCTATTTGTTAGAAAAAAATTATATCCTTTTGTATATACTATTTTAAAACTTAGTTTTTATTTAGTAATACCTAACACATATTTTTTTCAAGTAATGAAACTCTAAATTTTATTGGTTCTTTAGTATATCATTGTTTATAGGTTTTGAAATGTAAAAGGTTAACACATCTCAAGAACTAAATTTAAGTAGTTCAGGAATCTCAATTTTCAGTAATGGTGCAAAACCATAATCTTAAAATTAGAAGAAATGTTTATCACATTTAATATTCCTTTTCCTTCCAAGATGGAGTGTGTATGTTGAGGAAAAGTTTTGTATGGTGCATATTGGTTATACAAATATGGAAGGTGCTTAGGGGTAGTTGTGTGAGAATGTCCACAGCTTACTCTTGCAACCAGTATTCTCCTTCAGTCTGGTCCCTAATGCTGGTAGTGGTTATTGTGCTTAAGTCTTCAACATGGGTCTCATGAGATACTTTCTTTCTTTTATGGTTCTACTTGAGTTTTTATCCTTGTAAAAAATCTTTTATATTTTCTTTTTTATTTTTATCTCATTTATTTTGCTGTACATCTTATTGGTGCCTTCCTTTTTGGATTTTTTGTTTTGCTTGTTCTTAATCCACTTCCTTAAGGCTAGGTAATTTTTTGAGATCTGATTTCTTGAAATGTGTCTGTGTTGCTATACTTGTCTCGTTGTGCTCTTTTTGCTGTCTCAAGATTCAAGAGGTCATTTTGAATTATTCTGGTAGACTTTAAATCCAATGAAAAGTCTTATAAGACATAGGCAGATGGAAATTTCCGACAGAAAAGAAGTAGCTAGTATGATTATAGAGACAAAGATTAAAGTGACATGTCTATAAGCCAAGAAATGCCCGTGGTCACCAGAAAGAAGGAACAGATTTTCCCCTACATCTTCCAATAAATGCAACTTTGTTTATGTATTGAATTCAGACTTCTAAATTTCTTAAGTATGACAGAAAATATTACTAGTATTTTAAGTTACCAAGTGTAGTAAATTGTTGTTAGTATATAGACTGAGGGGCACACCAGAACCCTCAAATTTGCACACCCTAAATAGGGGTTTTCCTCCCACTGCATGATAAAACATACGCTTAATGTGAATGAACATTAATAGAATTATTATGCACAGAGAGGAAGAAGAGAAAGGAGATAACTTCCCAATACAATGCCCAATATTCCCTATTCCCTATGGGTAAATGTGCAGTCCAACAGGGTCAGACTGAAGTGGGGCTACTGAGGCCAGAAGACTTGCCACAAGTCTAAGGCACCTTCTGGGGTACCCACAGGAAAGGGATAAAAGGGACCAGGCAAGTCTGGGACAAAAGGAGCAAAAGTAACATACAAATCAAGATAAATTGTCATTGTCAGCCTCCCCACAGTTCTCTCACTCATGTATTTCTTCCATGTCCCCAAGTCTCTGGTGCAAGCATGCCCTCCTTCACGTTTCTCTGCTTCACATCTCCTCACATATCTCTTTTCCAAGTGTCCCCACAAATGACAGTCCTCCAAGTGCGCTATATACTCACCTGCTACTCAACTCCACCCCTCCTTAGGTAGACCCTTCCCCTTTCATGGAAATTAACTCTGACATCATGGCAGCTTTATGAAACTAAGAAACACTGTATTTGCAGTTCAGCTTTCCCCTATATGCTGGTTTTAGTTTTTTTTCCCTTTCAGGACAAGCACCCTTTATATGGCAAATGGAACCAAGTAAAATATAGAAGCAGGTTTTTAGGAATATATCCCTATTTAAATTTCCATTAACTTTTTACATACCCTTAAAAACATGCAATAGTGGCCAGTGTGAGAGACAGATATCTTTCAAACTAAAAGCTAAAGAATATAACATCATTTTAAAAATTTGCCTCTCTACCAAGAATTATTTTTTTAAAGATTTATTTATTTATACATACAAGCACAGGGGTACAGGCTAGAGGTGCTGGGGGGTGAGAGAATCCACCAGACAGAGTGGGCAACAGCACAGGCAGATCAACCAAAATACACTGCTGAGGGGAGCAGTGGGCGAGGCAGGAGAGGTCTGCTGCACCATGTGGGTCACCTCCCCAGCCAGAGGCAGGGATCAAACTCGTGCTGCAGTGGCTGCAGTTTGCTTCATAGTGTGTTGCTTAACCCACTGCACCACCAGGGAGGACCCAAGAATTACTTTCATTCCACACAATTTTATCACTTTTTATTTGACAAATATTTACCATAAAATACAATACTGAAATGAACACTTTATTTATTTATATTTGGCTAAGTCTTACAACCGGAATAGGACTTTAAGATTTATTTATTTATGCATACAAGAACTGGGGTACAGGCCAGAGGTATGGTGGAATGAGAGGAGTCACCAGAGACACAGTGGGGAGCAGAACAGATGGCTATACTGAAATACATTGCTGAAGGAGCAATGGGTGAGACAGAAGTCTGCTGTGCCATGTGGGTCAGCTCCCTGACTGGGGATTGAACTCATGCTATAGTGGCTGACGATAGCTTCATAGTGCCACAATTTACCACCTTGTGCCACCAGGGATGACCCCAGAATAGGGCACTTTAAAGCACAAATGCCAAATTATACAAACTGCAAATATTCAAGGATTTTGGGTTATCCAAAATTTTCTACATAGTCTTCTTTCTTCTGATTCAATGTTTCTTAGAGTGTGTTCATGATATTCATTCCAAGGTCTTAATACATAAATAGGACTTACTTAGAAAAAGGTTTGTGTAGGAAGTCACCATGTTTCAAAAGAATCTCTATTTTAGATTCCTTCAATAGGACTTCTGTTTCTGTCAAAGTCTGTCAGTCTGAACTCAATTTCTTAAGTTTCCCTTGCAGATAGAATATTGGCATTTACCTTGGCTCCTCCAATCAGATGTACTTGTATAATTAGATTTAGAAGCGAACAGATTGAAATTACACATAATTAACCTTTTGTAAAATCTAGCAGTGGAGGTGGCCAGCTTTGCTAGGGCACCTGTAGAAGAATTTCTGACATGCAGTTTTAATTCTCACTGGGATGAACTGAAGAGATGGATTTAAGCGGTACTGATTGTTTTTCTTGAGAGCAAGCAGCCCCTGTGCTGTAGCTGCAAGTCTTTTCTCTTTGCAGAGCTTACAATCCTGTCTCTTAGGACCTTTTGGAGAATCAGTTAATAGCTCAATGTTTTGCAATAACTACCTTCTGCTTAAATTGACTAAGTAGCTTCTCTATTTTTGTGACACAAAACACTGACCAATAAGACTTCAGGTAGGTTTGAGAACTCACTTTATTTATTTATTATGTTTACATTTTTAAAGGTCAGATTTACTAGGAAAAGGAGAAGCACCTGCGTAGTTCCAGGCAGGTAGGAGAGCTGCAGGAATACCAAATTAAATTTATCATGCCAGGCTCTCTTTGCCCCTCCCAGGTACCAGCTACCTGGGAGTCTTTACTCTTTATCCTTTTTTGCCCCTAAAATAAACCTTTCTTTCCAAGAAAAAAAAAATTATCATGCAGTTTGGGTTTGGTTTGGTTTTTACTAACGACAACTTTATGTTATTTGATATATATATCATTAAGTGTCCAAGAAAATTAAATATCCCATTCTCCCTTAAATATACTGATTAATGTA
The DNA here is from genome assembly GCA_019455555.1 of Galemys pyrenaicus. Lineage (NCBI taxonomy): Eukaryota > Metazoa > Chordata > Mammalia > Eulipotyphla > Talpidae > Galemys > Galemys pyrenaicus. The sequence continues at coordinate 2,188,443 of JAGFMF010011629.1, forward strand.
CATTTACTCTTGGAAAACAATGTGTAAGGTCTGTGTTCCAAGGAAGACTGAAACCATGTTTTAGGTTTCTCCAGTCTAGCTCCTGTAAAAGACAGTAATCTTGCCAGTAAGCTAATCTTACTGTGGGTGTAGTTTACAAGGCTCCTTTCAAATTAGATAATAGGTATATATACAAGTCAGGCAATGTGTGTGTGTGTGTGTGTGTGTGTGTGTATCTGGAGGTATGATGGGAAACACCTGGGGGCCAGTGACTGACGTGATTTGCACCCCGGGGACTATTCAGTGGAATGCCTTGTTAATAAGATCGGAGGCCTGGGTGGTAGTTGGGAGTATATCGTCTGACTCACCCTCCCTAAAGCCCTGAATCCAGTGTTTAGTTTGAACCACACTTCTCTGTCAGTAAAAAGGCGAGAATCTTGCTCTTGAACAGTATCCTGCATCCTAGCCTGCTCCACGACTCCCGTTTCTTTATCACTGCAGTGTTGCTGACACAAAATCTTACTATGTTCCTTCTCAAAATCCTTCAATGATTTTTCATTGGCTCTCAAGATAAAAATCTAAACTCTTTGACAGGACATCATATTTTATTTATGACTTTTACTTATTTATGTCTTTCAACATTTAATACCAGGACCCTGATCCAACTAGAAAGTTACTCTTCCCTCATTATCATCTCTTCATTTTAACTCATGATATTGAATTGTCTGTAGATTTGAAAGCCAGCCTTACTCTGTATTACATTCATTCCATTCTATGCAAGGGCCCCTCCACCTGTTCCTTCTCTCAGGTGTCTAACAAACTTAAAAATCTTTTTGTTTTTCATTTTAATTGTATTTACAACTTAAAACTCTCAGTTCAAGTATTATATTCTCTGTGACATTAAACTTGACACCCCCAAGTAGATTTAGGTGCTTCTTCTCCCCCTACTACACACACCATTGAAGAAATTGTGTTATTTAGTTACAGCTCTTTCCTTGCGTTCTCTGCAGTAGACTACTATTCCCTAGAGGCTTAAATAGTCTCTTATTTCTTATGTCATTAATGTGGGAAGGAGGCAGGAATACAGTTCTTGATAGTATTGTATCCTCTGTTTCTTTTAGCCAATCAAGCAACCAACTTCAAGTTGACATGCACAAAAGATCTGTACTTCTGGTCCAACTTCTTCCATTCAGACTTGATATGAAGTGGAGGATGAACAGAGACTTGTAAGTACTACCTAGCACACCGACTGACTCTTTCCTGAATGTGGAAATCATGAAAATACTTCAATGGAAATAACAAAATGAAAGCATTAGAGCGTAGACTACAACATTAGAAGTATTGCTATTTAATGTTCCACAAGTAAACACTTTCAAGATTATGAAAAAGACTAATGAATATCCTCATAATCAGATAAGGAATGAGGATGAAGCTCTCCAAGATTATTGGGGCGGGGGGGGCTAGGGTAGAAAATTCAACATGTTAAGCACAGAAAAACTACAGTTTTGTGATTGGGAGACAGGCAATGACAAATCAATGTCCCCTTGATAGAATAAGAAACCCATGCAAGGGCTATGTAGAAGTGCCACCACTGGAGGTGAGCCAGTTTTAAAACAATGCATAGAAGGAAATTAAGCACTGAACTATAAACAATCTGCTGTCAATAGCACAAGAGGTTCCAAATGACACAGTAGCCAAGTCTAAAGGAAAATAATAGTACAAAGAAGAAAAAAAAAAAAGCTGATAAGACAGAATTGCATTTAGACATAGAGATCTAGTTCTAAATAAAATTATGACAAAGTTGCCCCAGTTAATGAAGTAATTTGACAAGAAACCTATTAAATTAGACAAGTGCTTTAGCTCTCTGATTAGAACCCTTTTGGCAGGTGTGCCCTTCATGAGGGGGGGAAGGAGAGCCTTCCTGCTGTTCTCCCCCATTTTCCATATACATATGTACATATGCAAAGTAAAATAAAAATAAAAACTATTAAAGTGTAGGGTTTACATGTTGACTACTTGATCAATTGGAAAAATATAACAAGGTATCATACCAGTAACTATAATGACTGTAGCTCTTGTTCTCTCTCACCCTTTCTTGAAGAAAATGAATTAATCAGCTCTTGATAATTTTAGCTTTTGAAACCTTTTTTTCTGATTGATGCTTTGGTTGACAAATTTAAATGTAACTAATTTTTTACTTTGTTAATATTTGATACTTTCACAGACCAAAAACTGGTCTGAATTTTATTATATTATTTTTTTAAAGATTTATTTATTTATGCATACAAGCACTGGGGTACAGGGCAGAGGTGTGGGGGGGGCGGTGAGAGGATTGACTACAGAGAGCGGGGAGCAGAACAGGCAGATCAACAGAAGTACACTGCTGTGGGGAGCAGCGGGCACAGCAGGAGAGGTCTGCCACGCCATGTGGGTTCCCTACCTGGCTGGCAGCAGGGATCGAACACATGCTGCAGTGGCTGCGGTTTGCTCAATAGTGTGTTGCTTAACTCACTGCGCCACCCGGGAGGCCCTCGTCTGAATTTTAAATAAAGCCACAGAAGTCATTCTCACTAAATACTAAAAAAATTTCAAATGAGAGCAGTTTATGTTTTGGAGAATCACAGTGTATTTAAAATTCAAGTGATAAGGTTTGTTTCTGAAAGTTAAAATCCATACTGATTATTTTTTAATTATTTTTTTTGAAGAGTAGCATTGGTTTACATCCTTGTTAATATTTTGACAGCAATAGGATTTCCCCCGCTTGGATGCAGTCACCATAGTTTTCCCACCACCAAAGCACCCACAATCCTACACCATAGTCCCTTGTGCTCTCCCCGCTACCACCTCAATATTTGATGTCTAAATATGGTAATTGCTCAGGAACCTTAACACACATGTTAGTGAAAGAATTATATACACCTCTGTCCCGACCTTTGCTTTGTCTCTGCTCTTGCTCAGCAATGTTTGTATCCTTTTGAAGAGAAATCAGCCCAACTTTGTTTCTCTGTATGTTATAAATTTCCCACAGGATTGAGAGTGACGTGATTATGGCCTCAAAAGCTGCAGTTCATGGGAGACAGCTGCAATCTCTATTTTCCAAAGTTCTAGAAGTAGAGAACATGGACATAGCTAACATCTTTTAGGGTAATAAATCATTCCCATAGCCAGAGAATTACCAGGTAGAAAGGTTCACTGGCAAAAAAAATGCCTCAGCTTTAGAGACACAAACTAAATAGCTGGGCACCAACATAACATTTGTTTTCTCATTTATTCAACATCCCTGTGAGCCAGGCACAGGGCACGTGAAGTGAATGTGGAGCTGCCCTGGAGAAACTCATTCTATTGAGGTGAGTTGATGCATAGGCACATACTTTACAATAATTACGACAATTAATCAATGTAACCCTTTGGTTGTGGCTGAATTGTCTGGAAGAACAGGAGGGGTTGTCTATTAATAGAAAAAAGTAAACCTTATTATTAATCACTTGTGAACAAAAACACAGTCAAGGAAATGATACAAAACTTTTCTTTAATTCTTCTACCCAGGAAAAACTCAGTCTATTAAAGATCCTTTATAGATGGTCATCAGGTACCAGTTCTCTCTCTGACCATTACCCCCTCTCTTCTCCCTGTGTCCTTTTACATTTCTAGACTTTTCCTGTAGCATCCCAGTTGTTGCCTGGAAAGATGGTGATAGATCCACATTGGTCCCCATAAGCTGCAGTTCATTGGGATCTCCAAATTGCAGGTACTGTAACATAAATCTTACTCTGTTAGTTTCGCACCACATCCACATGTCCCATACTATCCTGGGACATGGATTATACAAAACTGTGACAGAATTAGTGGACAAATTCTGGTAGGATGAAAAAATGATGAATTCTAGAATAAGACCGGTTGGGTTTACAGCACAGCTCTGGCACTATTTAATGTTTTGTCTTTCTTCATAACATTAACCTCAGATTACAGTAATTGATAATTTGTGTCAAGAGCAAGGAGAAAATGAAAAAAGGCTTGAGGGGAATGGTAAGCCCCAGTCTGTCATAGAAGGTCAAGGAGCAACTCTGGAAACCCAGGGGAGTTAGGCACAGGGATTTGTACTAATCCTGCCCTGGGGCCTTTGTCCCCACATCCCTACCTCTGGGAGACTGTCCTGCTGTTCTGGTGCCCAAGGGAAAACCCCTCCTTGGAGATGTCACTCCTGTGGCTGAGCCACATAAAATTTGCCCTAGAACAATGTAGTCTTTCTTGATCATATCAAAACAAAGAATTGATTCACCTTCTGCCTCCAGTCTCATTTTCCTTATCAGGTGGATAGGTTCTTAACCCCTGACAGAGCTCTGAAGCTTCCAAGAGTCAGGAGCCTACTTATTGACTTCTTATCTCTGCCTAGTACTAGAACTCTTACTTAATTGCTTCTCTTGTCAGTCTGATGAGAGTAGATGGTGTTTGCTTTCAATAGTACCATTTTGCCAACTAATGTTGGACAGAAATCTATTTCAATACTACAGACCCCAAGAGGTATACAATTTCTTATATGTTGCTAACCCATTCACACTCCTGAATCTAAGACACCCTCACTGCTAAGAGTCGGTTACCTTGGCCAATTAATGAGAATTCATTTCCTTAAGCCTAAAAGAGAGAGGTGGTCAGGGAGAGGGAATTGGATTTTCAGTCCCTCTGCCTTTGGCTGAGTGAATGTTTTCAAAATAAGAATCCTACCCTTATTCTTCTGAAAACTCTCATTTTTAAAATCTTTTTTAAAGATTCAATTCAATGATTGTCTCTATAATGTAAGGTATTCACAATATTTCAACTAAGCTCAATAGAGCCTTCAAGAATAATAGGCACATTTTAAATTCTTTTGCTAAAATCTACAGGAAAGTATCTACTGTTAAGTAGCATTACTTACAGGTCACAAGAAGGAATTTTAATTCTAGAGAATAATACTAGAACCATAGAAACTGAGATTTTTAAGAAATCCATCACTAATCCATTCTTGATTAGAATAACAGCAAAACATCACTGAAAACACTTACACTTGAATTGACCAAAAGTAGTTTAAAATCTGTCACTTTCATTTAGTAGCTGCTGGCCTTGAATTATTGTTTCCTCTTCTACAAGAAGGGTTTGCTAATTTCTACTTTATATGTAACTCAATCTATCAATAATAAAATGAGACTATATATAGCAACTAATAGTTTATGGTGATTATCATGATAAACTACAAAAAACTACTTATTTATCACTAAGTTGAATTCAATTACATGTAATTGCCAGAACCAGCATGGAATTCCTACAAGTGAAAAAAAAAATGTGCCTTTTCTAGAATACTTAAGTATAGTTCCTCAAAAGGAATCCTGTGATTTCTCAAAGAGTCATATCTGGAAGAATTAGACAATGTATTTAGTTTCTCGGCCTAGGCTTCTATTTCCCAGAATAAAGAATGAAAAGATAATGCCCTACATGTAGTTGCACAGTTAGCGACTATTGAAAATGTTTGCACCACCCTCTATAATGAATGTATTATTCATTTATTTGCAAAAGAGTCTATTTCCAAGAGGCTATATGCTTTTCCAGATCACGGAGGTGCTGCAGTCAGTAATTGATATTATTAAATATGTTTACTGCTGATACAGTGACATAGCTGAAATGTGCTACTTTTCTCTGCTGAAAATTGATGGGATATTGAATCTGATTTCAAGTCTATAGTAGATGTCAGCAAAACTTCAACATATGAACCTAAGAAAGCAGAAATAGTTGATATATGCCCTTTTTGAATCAGTGTAGAAAATAAGAGAATGGAATGCCTGTGGTAACATATGCTGCCATTTCAGCGCTAGTCAGTGCATTGAAACCATGAATAGTTAATTCAAAGCTGCTGGGGTTATCTGCAGATTGAAGCAAAGCACTGTGGAGAGAGAGAAATTGGCTCTAAGCTTTACCTTCAGACCACAGTTTGTTGTGGGCTTAGTCGATGCTCCGTACTTCCTAGAAGGCACCTGTTTTATTTCTTTGAAGAAGGTGACTTCTTTCACAACTCTGGACAACTGGTAAAGAGTGTCAGAAAAGAAAATTCAGGCATATTGCCTAGTAAAACCTCTTTTAAATAATGGTCAGAAATAATTTAAAATGATTTTTTAAATTTTCTTGATACACTGTGTCTACATATGTGCTATTTAGACAAAAGTTTTCAAATTGATACCAAAAGGGGAATCCAGCATGGGTGAATACACAGATTGCTTTCTTCCCCCCAAAAATAACAGGCATATCTAATATTTTCTGTTTCATAGTTTTAGGTTTTAAGCTATTTCCTTGAGTAACCATTTACATTCATATTTATAACATCACTGATGCTATAGCAAAATAATGTGCTTTCACATTCTTTACCTTATTTAATTTTTATAACAACCAGGTGACCCGTTTGGCATGGGATTGGAATCTCCATTTCATATATTAGAACACTAAGTAAGATTCAGCGTTGGAAAATGCTTTGTTCGGTGTCTCATAGCTAGTAAGTATCTCGGTAATTCTATGCCAAGTGTTGTTTTTCACTTGTATGTTTGTTTTATTGTATCAAAGTACCTTTCCTGCTAGTTTTCTATCATTTTCCAAGATACCTTAAGCCAGGAGAACCTACCAAGATTATCCTTTTGACTATTTAATTCAGTAGGTATGACTGACACCAAATATTGTGTGTTGTTCTCCAGGCTGAGATAACAGAACGTCAGACATGGAAGATGTTAGCAATTATGTAGTTTCTGTAGCAAGTTGGCCCTCGTTCTTTTAGTGCACCTGCACCATCTATATTTGGTAGAGCTCCTCCATTGTCTCTATCCAAAGATCATCAACGTGTCAATGTCAGCTCTTTTTATGAAGTATGTCCTCTAGATCTGCTGCAAACTTTTTTCAGTAAGCTACTGAAAAAATCAAGAGAGTAACTGAGGATAATAAAGAGGCTAATTCAAAGCCATGGGCCGGCAGATGTGAGGGTGATCGGGCTACAATATGGGTCACACCACTGATTGCCAGGATTGATTCGGCTAATCTGGCTGGTTAGCTGGATGTGCCTTCCCTCCCTCACAGCTCCATGCAAATCCCTACTGAAGCTGAGCGTGGGGGGAAGCATGGCCTTCCCAGAGTAGAGACAGACCATTCTTCTTTCAAGGCTATACTAATAGCTGTGCTCCCTGCTAGAACCTCCAAACAAGCTCTCAAAGATAAGGGCTGGGTTAAAACAAAGCACCAAGAGATAGATAGTGCAGTACTGTGAGATGTTATTTACTGTGGCCTGAAAAAGCCAGGGAAGGCAGCTGATAAAGGAACCCAGACAGAAAAACTATAGAAGAGGGCTGGAGAGAAATCAGTAAGGAACAGAGGCAACCGAACACCAAACTCAAGTTTCTTCTAAACTACCAACATTATGCCATACCTCCTACTGTCTTGAGTTGGAAACCAGATGGTGTCTAAACCCAAGTGTATTTTAAACAGAGCCTAAGCTAATATATTCTTCTGGAGTACAATTCCAGAACATGGAATTGTGGGAAAAGTAAATGAGGCAACAAAAGGAGAGGAAATATAAGAACTGGCATCACTAAACTGACATCTTCATGACTACCTTGCTTGGTCTCACAGAACATCCCAGAGAAGTGCTATAATGTGGTCATGTGTCCCATGAGTTCGGGGGAGGGGATGGAGCAGACCTAGTTGTTATTAGTAGCCCCACGGAGTTCAAGTCAGCTGACCTTTTGTTTGCGTCCTGCACAGGCACTGAGAGGTCTCCTGGTGTCTCCCACTCATGGAGAAGCTGCAGGGTGCAAGGAAACACATGAAGTGTGAGCCAAGGTTCTGTGGTGAGGAGCTTGTAAGCAAACTAAAGGATAGTGAACCACCTTAACAGAGGCCCTTTTGGCCTAAAGCAGCAGGAAGATTCAGCTTTCTTGAGCACATAGATTTGGCTTTCCTGCTCACTTAGAACATTTCAAACCATTCCTCTGTCCTACTGACAACTGACAAAAAAAGCAGCTTGTTCTAATTATCTCCTTTCCTCATTTCATTAAATCTGACAGTGAGTCTCACTCCTTTGTGACTCCATATGGTCATTAACCAATAAATGGTGCTAGGTGAAATGTGGACTCATGTGTCTTCATAGCATAGGGTTTGCTTACAAACCTACTGGCTTCTTCATGTTATATGAACCTGTATGTATGTGTGCACTGGTATTTCATTCTGAACACTAATATAAAAGCAGAGTAAAATAGTGTAAAGACTAAAAGGAGAAGAAAAAACAAAGAGGTAGGTACAGGGCTGTATTCACTAATTATATAGAATATATAGGCTATATATAGGATATATTAGGATCCTCTCTATATAGGATATTATATAGAATATATAGGATATACAACAGCCTACCAAAGAATATATAAAAGAGCTATTCAGAGAAGTTATTTTTTTAAACTGCTTTTCCACTCTTGCATGTGTCCCAATCTTTAAAAAGTATTAATTTTTGTCATTTAATTTTTAGTCAACCAGTTAGTCTATCTCTTCAAACTTCAGTTTCACAGTTTGTCAAATGGACATATAATACCTGTTTTGTGAAAGAATGTACATAGCATGCTTGGCCTAGTTGCCCCCAGGATTCAATAGCACCCACTCCTCTTTCCCCTGTTGAAAACTGATCTTGTAATGCTTGGTAATAAAATAATGCTCTAAAGTTGAATAATATATTCATATCTTTAGAGAATAATGGGGAACTGTTCATAGCTACAGATCCAGTATAGTCATCTTTTAAGATGAGGAAGTCAAGAAATGGTTTATTAATTTCCCCATACACTCAGCAACTATTTCTGGGCTTTTAAATTTGCACTGCTCACTGCTGGGGGAAAAAGAGAACAATTGTTTCAGGTATAGTGTTTTCCTGTCCCTTAAACGGAAATAATCACCCCAGATCCACTGACTTGAAAGGGCACCATTGTTATGTTCACGGAGAGACATGAACATCATCTCTCTAGCCTTCTCCTCCTTACAGACTTTGCTTTCGGTCTCTTTAGCTCAGTCTTCTCCCCCACTTGAAAGTTTTAAAAGCATTAGTCAGATTTGGAAATGCATTTTAGTACTTAATCCCTTCTTACACACCATATCAGCCTTGATGTTTGACCCAGTAATTTTTTCCCCTTTGATAATTACAATAAATTTTAATTTTTATCACTAGCTAAAGAGAATATCACTTACCTTCTTTAATACTGTAGAAACTGACCTGACCTAGAAGTGCATTTGCATGTATTAATGCCAAGCATCCTCTAGTTAACTGTAATTGTGATTGAAACCACATGAAAAAAAAAGGGGGAGAAAAAGTTTTGCTTACCTCAGCTGTCTAAATTCAACTAACAATTAATATTTGCAGGTGCTGGGAAATAGACTTAGCTAGTTGCTGCCAGAGCACACCTTTCTCTACCCTTGAGGCATGGCATTAGGCCTCCAAGTACATAACTCAGAAAATAATTGTGCAGGTGTAAAAAGAATCCACAGCTGAATTGCCAAACGCCTAGCTTTGTATTCCTCCAATTCTGAAGACAATGTCATTGGTTTAGTTTGCATTAACTTACAGTAAGATCTAATTATAAATAATTCTGGAAAAATATTTCACAATTAAAGGGTATTCACCAAATCAATAAGATCTTATAAAATTTAAAAGTATTCTAAAATCTTTCCCCCATACCTAGCCCCACCCTTACCAATTGCACATATAAAGCTATCTTTGCAAAAGTGCATAAAATTCCATTCTTATGATTAAATCTTCTGTTGTCAACAAGAGTGGATATAGTATCCAAGTACTGTTCTCCACCAGAATGTTCTTTTTGTTTAAGTGATGTGGAAGTGGGGAGTGTCTGCAAATAGGGAGTGTTCAGAAGCTTAGTTCTCCTTAAAATGCAGTATGCGTGACAATCTCCCTGGCAACAACTGCAATAGTTAAATACATAATAATAATTTCTTCACAGTAAGGAAATAAAATAAGCGAGTAACTCAGAGCTAATATTGCTTGGAATAGTTTAAAGAGTATAATTTTAGAAAGGAAGGGCACAGTATAGTCAATTTCTTCTCTTTTTCATTTACCTTTGAGGTTGGGGGTAGATCATATAAATTACTGGGATCTGAGTTCTGGAACAGGGCCTAGACCTTCAATGTGTTTCCTGTCATCACCACACCACCCTATCTGTTGTATTTCACTGGCCCTGTTTTCTGGGGCTTAAGACAGTTTCTTTTCTGTTTGTTTTGGTGGTGCCAGGACACTTTCTTGGACATACACACTGTTGCTAATGTTGACCTACTTCAGATATATGTAAATAACTCTTGAACCATTTTCATGTATCTCTATTTTAGAATTCTTTTTTTTTGAAGAACACGGTAAGCACCTCCCTGGTGGCAAAAAAGGTTAAGGCACAGCACTATGAAGCTATCCATAGCCACTGCAGCACAAGTTTAATTCCCGGGCAAAGAAGGTGACCCACAGGGTATAACAGACCTCTCCTGTCTCGCCTGCTGCTCCTCTCAGCAGCGTGTTGCCATCAGTCTGCCTGTTCTGTTCCCCAATCTGTCTCAGATGAATTCTTTCACCCCCTCCCCATGCCTCTAGCCTGTACCCCAGTTCTTGTATGCATAAATAAATAAATCTCAAAAAAAAATGAAGAGTATTGTAGAGTGAACATTATTTCAATGAAAATGTTAATATCACTTTAATCCAGATTTGTTTCCCAAAACTCATTAAAAAAAATTAAAATTTGTTTAAAACATGACATTAAAAAGTGAGTTGGGTTATATTGCTATTATATTGTTGAAAAGACGAAAGCACGTGCTATGAGTCCTCCTACTTGTTTTCATTGATTAATAAATAAAGATAGGGCAAGATTAACAGTAATAGGACAAGAACACACCTAACAGATTGCGACTAAGAATGGAATAGGGATGATTTGCTTCTAAACTGAGATACACTGCATAATGTTGATTACCTCTTACCCAAACATGTCCATGACGTACAAATCATCTCTAATTCAGATAATAATGAGCTTCTGACATTACAAAATAAATCTAGCACTTAAGATTTATCTGGATTTAACCTAGTCAGTGCAACGATGGCCAGAATAGAGGATTTGGTATTATCAATTAACACTCATCCCATAAAAGGCATGCACTGAGTCAGAATCCACTGCTACATGTTACTTCTTTAGACAGCCTAACAACTAATATGAAAGAGGATGGACTGGATATATTTATTTCAAAAGTTCTAAACAGAGGGGAACTGTCAGACCCTCAAAGAAAGGTCAGCTAGCAGTACTTAACTTGACTGCATTCAGTTCCCAATTCAGAACTGGAGACATCCTGCAGAAGGTGGTAAATTCTGTTTACTAGCTTAGCAATGACACTGTCAAACCCAGTATTATGATAACCACCAGGAGCATTAGTGCCTGCTTATTTATGAATAAGTACCTACTTATTGATGAAAGTTTTGATACTGTTTTCAATTGTTAATGTTCACCAAGAATCAAGACATTGTTCATGCCAGATTTTGCTTTTGTTTTGAGAGAGTGAATGAGGACGGGGATGAGGGATACTTCACATTGAAGCTTGATTGAAAACAACCAAATGCCTGCGTCAGTCTACATACGAGACGAAGCCTCAAGTTTTCTCATTTCAAGCCTGAGTAATTTAGATCATCTGGTAAAGCACGTGGGCTGCAAGGCCACAGATTCTAGTCAGTGTCAGATGCCTTTGTACAGGAGACAATCAAGCAGCGAGGCACACTGTAATTTTTCTTTTATGTTTCAGAGGGTTCTTTAAAAAGATTGTGTTCTTCCCTCACATTTTCATTGCCACAGCTGGTGGCTCCCTCTTAAATGGTGTATTAGGGCCCTGGAGCACTTGATGTCTATCTTCTCTTACTTGACTGACACGATGTGTGTCAAAATGTAAATAGTCTAATGCGGAAAGCACACGAGTTCAAGGAGAAATTATAGAATTGTTTCTGAAATGGGTCCGATGGGCTGAACGCTAAGAAATTTCAGCCTGTGACCTCCTCGCCTTCTCTAATTCTAAACTGCTGGATTTATAAAGTTGTACTAATGACCACACTAATCTCTCCCAACGAAAGGACTGAAATGTTCTCTCCTCTGCTTGAATACACAGCTCTTTCTAAAGCAGATTATTCACAGTTTGCTCTACAGCTCTACCATTCCTTAAAGCTAAATTAAATTAAGCCCATTTTAGATTCTTTTACTGGTTATTAAGGAATAGTGCATTTCATTTTTAGTACCTTGCGCTAATGAGAGTTCTGTTGTAATGAAATCATTACACATCAATAATGTTGTCTGCACCTGACCAATATACAATTGGCTACTGGCTTGGAATGTTAGAGATGGCAGGAGGTTAGAGACACAAGACCACTTCATTCAGCATCCCTGCGATCTATTTTTCAGATGCTGCATGCTCTTTAAGTTGATGTTAACTAGGACAAAGACTAACAATCTTATATGCTTCCCTGTGGTCATCTTTGGATGACGTTCCTCTTTGCTATCGAGCCCCTGCTCTGAAGGTGGAGATGGGGAAGCGCCTTTATTACGGGTCTTGCTAGAAAGAATCAGCTTCCTACAACGAGTCAAAGGCTGGCTCAGAGTTTTTGATCCTTTCTTTCCTCTTACCTCTCCTATGTCTCACATTTACTGAGTGTCAGGTCTCTGCCAGTCACCTGGTGAAAGGTAAATGAAGGTTATCAGGGTTTTCTGCCCTCCCGCCATTAGCGTCAGTGATAGACACTTGCGGTCCTGCAGGCATCCTGATGGCAGGCACCTGGAGCAGGTGTGGGCATGCGGAGGTGGGCACACGTGAGCTGAGGGACTGGGACTATAAGGATGGCATCATGGGGATGCCAGAAGAAGTGGTAAGCAGAAGCTCAGCAGAAGTGTGGTGGCAGAGTGCAGTACAGTAAAGAATGTGATGAGAACAGCTAAGACAACAAGGAGGCTGCTTGAACCAATGATGAGCCTAGCTGGTCTGGGATGTTGCAGCACACCCAGCTAGGAAATGTGATTTGCAATGAGTAAAGAATGTCTGCCTCCAATACACTGACAATCACATTGCTGTGATGATACACAGTAACAAAAGGGAAACACTACACGATATTCTGAGGGTGGAAAGTTATGTTTTGCTTTCAGAGTGTTGAAATGCCTCTGATGCTTCTCCAGATGGGTAGAAGATTACCGGTTCCTCCTCTCACGTTCTTACAAGACCTCACAGCTAGTAGCCTCTCATGATCCAAACAGTTCTACTTTCCCAGACTACCCATGGTGTCTCTCATCTCTCCTCCTTCATAGGTTTCATTCTGCCAAAGAATATTCTACAAGGTTATCAACAAAAGGAGGCCTACGAAAATGTCCCTCCACTGTTTCCTGAAATAGACATGGCACGCTCTGATTTTTGTGAGATGACAAGGTGCATATTGTGAGGTCACAAACTAGCCTATTTTGCAGAAATTTATAACAATATTTGACATCATGAGTCATGCCAGTTTTTCCTAAGTAGTATTATGACCATTTAATTCCCATTCAAATGATATGCATGGTCCAGTTTATTATTGATAGATCAATGTCCAGCAGAGGAATCTCCATTAAAAAGTGGAGGTCCCCATATAGTGAGAGGAGTCACTGAGCAGTCAGAGGAAGCTATAGGCTACTTGGAAGAGGCAGGAAGAGTAACATGTGGAACAGAGACATGTGAAGAAGGGATTGCTTGTTTTGGACTTGTACCAGATTCTTGGGGGCTTGGAGGAGACATGTGGGTGAGAGATGTGTTGGGAGGCTGCCACCAGCAGCCTTGAACTTGATTTTTCCTTCTTTGCTACCAGACTTGCCTGTTCCCTTTGTACCCTTCCTGTGGTTCCCTACCAGAAGGTACCTCAGACTTGTCACAAGTTTTTGGTGCCAGTAGCTCCACTTCTGGTCCACCCTGTTTGGCTGAACGTTTAGCATGAGACGATGGCTAATTTTAGGTGTTTGACCTGTAAAGTATATCCATTCACTTTTTTCCTCTCTATACAAAATCATTCCATTAAATATCTTATACACTAAGAGTATGCTTTCTCTTTACACAGTGGATAGCAGAATCCCCATAGTGTGCAAGCTTGGGGGTTCTGGGGCACCCTTAAGTCTGCCGTTAGCAAAAGTAGTGTCTCCTTGTATCATTGTGCATTTTACAAACACACACGCTTATTATCGAAGCTCCTGGTTTGTAAGTCACATGCCCATAACTTGATGGACACGACAGGCGTGATGAAGGTTATTCATACACTGGAGCCCACAAAATGGAGGTTGTCCTAGTGACCCAGCCCATATCATAAATGGAAACCTAAGCCGGCCTGCACTTACAAGAAAGGACTCTCTGTCAAGGAAAACTAACATACATCAATCACAATTCTCCAACTCCGCTTTGGCTAGCGTACCTAACCCTAGAAAATAGAACCTGCTAACTGCTAAGGAAATCCCTGATCTCCCAGCCAGTCATGCTGTTTCCACATTGCCTCTCCTAAAACTGTGTAAAACTCACTTTTGCAAACCGCCCCCAGGAAGAATATTCCACTGCTTGCACCCTCAAACAGGGAGCTGTTTTTCCCTTGAATAAAAGACATCAAGCTCATTACTTTCAGGGAGCAGATAACCGCCACCCCAAAATAGGTCTTTTGGGGAAGACGTTTATGTCATGGAAGGGGCTCTGAAAGCAGTGTGAATGTTGTTTTCCATATTTATCTGTAAATTTCTCTCTGTATGAACTTTCTGGAAGACCTAAGCTCCTTATCTGTTTTCTGTTGAGAAGGCAGAAATTAAATGCACATTGTTTGTTTTCCAGATTAACTCCCTAATTGAACTTCCCCTTTCTTTCCCCAGCTTCCCTTATCTTAACTAAATTATTTAACCTGGGGTCTAATGCCTGTGGCCTACTCAGTCTAAGTGCCTCTCCCATGTACATAGGGGGATGTATATTGTTATTAAGCTTCTCTGTGGTTCTTGTTTTAATTAATCTGCCTGATGTTTGCTTGATTTCTTTGACCTAGAAGAACGTAGAGGGGTATGAGATGGTTTTCTTTGCACCCTCACATCATTAAATTGTTTTAGTTTTGTCATTTGACACTTCTCTCCTGTCAAAATGTATTTATCACTAGTTCTGAATTTGGTTTTAGTTATGGATTGGCATATCATGTACATTTGTTATTTGCTTGCAAATGTTTTGGAGCAGTAGAGAACAGATGGGTTGAATTCTGCTCCCTGACTTCTGGCTCTGCCCAAGCTGGACCGTGCAGCTCCTTGCTCTGAACACCTCCTCATGTCCTGAGGAGTGTGCTGCTGGCTAGGGGCTGGAGCAGAACGGCCCAAAAGCCCTGCCACATCTGGCCTGTTCCTGGAGCTACAACTCTGTAACAGGTGGGCCCAAGGAAAGGACAAGGCTCCAGATTTCCTGCCACGCCCAAGAAAGGGTAGAGCTGAGTGGGAAGAAGCTAGAGAGGAGAATGGAGGAGGAAGGATGGAGAGCCAGAAGGAGACCTGAGGGAGGCATGTGGAACAGGGAGACATGTGAAGAAGCTGCAATCGCTTTCTGCTCCTGCACTGGTTGAAACAGATGTGGGTGAGACCGTGGGGGAGTTTGACAAAGTTGGGCGGCTTTTATCTTGATTTTGATTTTGCTCCTTTCCTTCTAGACTTCTCTGGCTGTTTCTGACCCTCTTTTGTGGGTCCCCATAGGAAGGTGCTTTAGATTTGTGGTAGGCTTTTGGCCCTGCTTTGGGCCAACCCTCTTTGGCTGGACATTAACCCATGAGGGGATGGATGGGTAACTTTGGTGCCTGATCTGGAAACTATTCTTCCCCTTTTCTGTATTGCACACCAATTGTATTAAAGTTCCTTTCCATTAAAGGTCTTATATGGTTTTTCTTGATGCAGCGGATGGCATGAGTGGGCAGGTCTGGAGTTCTGTCCTATAACAACTCTACCTTGCACCATCGATAACTGGACCTTCTCACTCTCCCCCTACGCTGGTAATTCTCCCTGTCCTTCTCCACTGTTGGTTAAAATAAATTGTTTTTATTTCTTTTTAGCATCATTAGTGGCCCAAAGTTCACCTTGGATGTGGACCCAAAACTGGGAAGAGGGTGACAGTTTTTATATCCTTTGCCTAGTAGGAAGATCAGTTCTAGTAGAAATTTAATTTCAAAAACAAAGAAAATAAATGATATCTTCAAATAGAACATGGGCACCATATCCTTAGATCTCTAAGTCACTATTATTTCTTTTAGGTTGTATAAAAATGTATAGGGCCTCCTTGATGGGGCAAGGGGTTGAGGACTGCACTGTGGGGCTTCTGCAGCCACTGCAGCCTGAGTTCAAACCCCGGCCAGGGCCAGGGAGGGGACCCACATAGCACAGCAGAACTCTCCTGCCTGCCCCTGCTCCCCTGCAGTGTATTTCAGTAGATCTGCCTGTTCTGTTCCCCACTCTGTCTCTGGTGATCCTCTCACCCCCTTTGTCTCTGGCCCGTACCCCTGCTCTTATATGCATAAATAAATAAAATCTTTAAAAAACATATAATCTTTTCTCTTGATGGTTAATTTTAACCATTATGTATTCACTTTCATTTCACTCTAAAAATCTGAGTTTTAAGGATCCACTGTCACGACAATGGAAACCTTGGAGGGTAGTAATTATGTCCAATACTAAGCAGTTGCCTGGTCAATTCATATGAAATTTTTAAATCAATTTAACAGGCAATGCATGAATTTCAATGTCAATGACAATGGTATGAAAAAAATCACATATTTATGGCATTTTAAACATTAAAACAAATATCTCATTCTCACAAACTTATGAGAAGACAAACTTAAAAGTGAAAAAAAAATTGTCAATAGATGATGAATCACTGGTATCTTTCCCACTAGCAGAAATGAACTCTCCTATAAAAACATTCAGTTGGCCTCAAAATAAAAATTCCTGGAATGTGAATTAGGTCTGTTTCTTTAGAGCTTTGAAAACAGCAGCGTCCTTCAAAATCAGATAAAGTCACCAATATCCATAAACCCGGTAGGCAAGGTTATTTTCATGCATATATGCAACACCTAATTCTTGTCGCTCAGGAGTGAGTTGTGTGCTGGAGTGATGGGGACTCCCATATAATAACAACCTTATTCTGCTGGAAGGGTTTGCACTTTCTCCCAAAGGAGACTTCGGCCCTAATCTCTACCTAGAAGGAGAATTGGCTGGTCTTTCTTCTCCTTCATGTTCCTTCCCCAGCTTGTGGCCTTGAGGTTCCCCTCCAGGAGTTTGTGTAGCATCTCCACTGGAGGTCATCTTTTTTTCATCACCATCTGGAGCTTTGTTCCCAGGCACTTTAGTTGCTCCTCCACCTGATTACAATATCCCACTGATCCTGTTTTGCACTCTCTGCTTCTTAACAGGATCTCTTTGGTGTCCCTACACCATAAAGAAGTTAATAATGCATAATGAGTCAGGACATCAATAATATGAGCTGCAGAAAACTACAATTACCCTTCTCTTTCATGGTACCATGAAGGCAGAGCTTGATCATTAGTACAGCAAATTCCCACATGAAGACAAGACAAGGGTGCTTGTTTTTTGAACAAGTGTAAGCTACGAGCAGGGGCATCAGCAAATGTATCTCCTTCCTTCATTCTATTTATCTGTAAAGTGCTAGCTTTACCTGTGTCCTTGAAAAATCAGCAACTAATAGTCTGGAATAACTACCTTTGTCCTATAAAATGCACAATATAATCTTTGTCATTTCCACATAAATCCAGACTATTTGAATACCTTTGGTTTTGTGCTTCTTAATAAATCATGATTAGCAGGGTTAGCCACTTTTTAAAAAAATCGATTTTCCTTATGAATATGAGAGAATCATCGCTCAGGTATGACAAAAACTTCTAAAAGTATATTCCTTTTTTTGGTTTGTTTTAGCACAATAGAAAGAAAAAGGTTTTTCACTCTATGAAGTGATTGCTTAGAAAAGAAAACAAATACACAAAAGCTAGTGTTTGTTAAATGACTATATGAATAAACTAATCCTTTCAAACAACTTGGGTCCATGGACAAAATAAGCCTTGTGGGGAAAGCACAAGAAGTAGGAGGCAATTTAGGATCAGTATTTGCTCCAATGAGTGTAATTATTGTGTAAATTGTGGCTCTTGACAAAAATCTCTGAGTCCTGTTGAGATGTTGTTAATGCCCCAGGAAGAAGCCTGCCTCCTCCAGTGTGATTGCTTACAAAGATGCAGCAGCCTCCTTCCTCCTTTTCCCACAGGAGATGGGCAATTTGCCAGTGTTTCATTTTCAAGTGCCATTGTTCACCTAGAGCTTTAGGAAAAGCTCTTGTGTGTTTTTTTTCTCCTATTGTTAATCCAAGCCTAAGTGATGATCACTTTTTTTAAAACCCTGTAACATTTTATAACAAATTTATTAGACACTGACATTTGCCACTAAGGTACAAATAGCTCTGTCGCTTATTTTTTTAACTTAAGAAATTTAGTTATGTATGCAGATTGAGAACTACTTTATTGGTTTGTGAAATATTTTATGAGTAATTCATAGAAAAAAAATAAATCTAGAGCTGCTTCTGCAATACCTTTCTACCATCTTTCCATTAGCTATGCTTTTGTCCACAAAGCGATATGGCACTGTTTACTACATACCTTAGTCCTTTAATGCCATATTTGACATCGCATATATACTTGACGATGAAGAAGAAAAGTTTAATTGTCCTGTGTTCTAAGGACCTAATGTTTATTAGGACCTAATGTTTATATGTATAAGATATGTTTATTCAGTAAAGTACCTGAAGACTAGGTTAAAGATGTTAATGATCATCGATGTCAGTTCATGCTGTGACCTTATGTGAATCAGGTTTGGCAGTCTTGGATTCATTCTTCATATTTAACACACACTAAGCATTCGGGGAGTAATTTCCTGCATTTTATCATTAAGACTGAAGCATGATCAAAATGGATGCCACATTTTGCTACGGTTATATGCAAAAATGTAAAGCAGGTAATCTTTGCTTTTATCACGACATCTAGGAGCATAGTCAATATGCCTTCCCTTCCTGCTCTCACTTGCCACGGCCTGCCCAAGTCTTAGCGCTTATGGTCTGTCACTTGTCCAAGGTTCCTACCGTGACAGCATCCTCATGCTCACAACCTCTCCTATTCCCCTCACTCTCAGTTCAAAAATTTCCTTCAAATGGTACATTCTTTAGGAGTCCTGTCTAGTCTAGAGAACAAGAACATTGATTGGTGTTTAGGAGTTAATAGCTAGTAGTAGCTATTAATGTGACACCCTTCCCAGATATAATTTGCATTTAAACAGCTGCCTTAAACTGAAAGAACTGGAGAATGCTGAAGATTTCAGACTCTGAGGCAGGGTCAACAAGAGTTACTTTTTGTCACCAAGCCTCTCGCAAAACCCCACAGCTGTTTAATCTGCCTACGAAACATTAGGAGAGAAAAAAAACACTAACCAAGGTTCTGATTTGATTCCCTGGCTCTGACAATTACTAGCTAGTTCTTCAGTGTCCTCAACCGTAATATAGGGCTAACCTAAGTTTCATGAGAGCAAAACGTATAGAATAACTAAAACTCCCCAAGGATTTAATATTATTAGAATGTCAATTAAAAAATCTTTTAGTTGCAAATGACAGAAATTAAGTTCATACCAGATATTCTGCTACAGTAGGAATGGGTGTTATCTAGGAATGTACATTTTTTAACAAACATGGGATTGCAGTATGGGTGCCACTTGAATCAATATTCAAAAATCATTATTTTTAAGGACTCAAGGAACATTCCATATGCTTAAGAAATAAAGAGACAGAAGATGGTAACTGAATGTAATGGTTCAGATCTACGACTGTCTGAGAGTCCTCCATGGTGATGCAGGGATTAAAGTCTCAGCACTATGAAGCTATCGCCAGCCACTGTGCTATGAGTTTGATCCCTTGCCAGGGGGCTGACCCACATGGCACAGCAGACCTCTCCTCTCTCTCCCACTGCTCCCCTCAGCAGTATAGTTCCAAAGATCCATCTGTTCTGCTCCCCACTCTGTCGCTGGTAAATCCTTTCACCCCCTCCCCTGCAATCACTGGCTTAGATCCTAGTTCTTAAATGCATAAAGAAAGAAAATCTTTAAAAATAATAAAATCATCTGAAAGATGAGAATGAACACCTCAGTATGTTGGGGGAACAGTAATTCCTGAGTGAACTCCACTCGCACCGCACCTTCATGACAAAGTGATCACAGGCTCTGAGGATTAAACTATTATGCCACAAATTGCCATGACTCTTGACTACTTGAAGGGAAGATTGCCGGGAACTAAGAGTGGAGTTAAACTGCCATGTCTGGTATAAATCCAATGTGGTCTTGTGTTCTCTTGGTTTTGTCTGCCTTTGGTATGCACTAAGGGTCCAGGCTCAGACAATATTACTGATAGAATGTATTAACACACACACACTCTCTCTCTCTCTGAGTGTGTGTGTGTTCTCTCCCTTCTCATTTCCATCCTAAATAAACCTTTTATTAACCCTTCCTTGTGTACCTGCCCATGAGTCTTGTTCTGAGTTTTTAAGCATGTAGGTGAAGACTCATACCCAGGTCATCCCATTTTCCTTTGAGATTTCCCTATAACAAGTAGGCCAAAGAGCATACAGATGGAATGGAAATGCAATACCTTAACTAAACTGAATTAAATCTAAATCTCTAAACACAAGACATAATCTTTGAAACTGGAGTAAAATGAGTATATGGTAGTTACCCAAAATCAGGGACACTAGTTAGAACCACTATTGGTAGACTAGTGATTGGAAATGAACAAATGCAGGCCCATTTTTCTTGAAAGAGTCAGGTATTGATCAACAAGTCCTAGTATCAATCTACAGAAATTATTTAATGGGATATTAAATAAAAAACTCTGACCACTTAAAAACGAACATAGTATTCATTGAGGACTACTATCAATTTCTTAAGAATAAATCAGATCACTTCTATCCAGTCGAGCAGGGTTGGCAGGGTTGGCTGGAATCGGGACCACTGAAATCCAAAGCTTGCCAAAAGTCTAAGGCACCTTCTGGCGGGGAGCCACAAGAAAAGGATTAGGAAAGTCCCAGCAAACTGGGACAAAAGGAGAGAAAAAATGTAAGATCAAAGTGCATATCAAGATAACATCTGCCATTGTCTCTGCCAATAGCCAGAAGCAGCCTTTCCATGTGCCTCATCCATGAATCTCTTCCAAGTAACTCTTCTAAATGTCTCTACATGTCTCTCCTCCACTTATCTCCTCCAAGCCTCCTTTCCAGGAGTGTCAGGGTGCAAGCTGGGCATCGGAAGCAAAAGCCAGTATGCCCTGC
This sequence comes from Galemys pyrenaicus, assembly GCA_019455555.1. Classification (NCBI taxonomy): domain Eukaryota; kingdom Metazoa; phylum Chordata; class Mammalia; order Eulipotyphla; family Talpidae; genus Galemys; species Galemys pyrenaicus. Next base: position 2,209,867 of record JAGFMF010011629.1, read on the forward strand.
CCTTCCATGTTATCTAGATCTACCTGATCACTCTAGCTCTGCCCCTGGTTCCCAGGAGCTCCCCCATTCAGGAAGTTCTGTTCACAGAACTTGTAATCTAAGGCACCAGCCTGTAAAGGGGGGCAGAGAAAATGGTGGCTCCCCTTCAAGGAGATGTATCCCTCACAGTCTCATGTAACACAGTCCATGAAAAGGATATATATTTTTTAAGTCACAAAGTTGATGTTGGGAACGTAAACTGTATTCTGATAGAACTGTTTAAAGAAATTGAATAATAAATTTAACAAAGAAAAGAGGAAATATAAGGGAACATGTTAATTTTAAGATATTTAAAATGCTTAACATGGATGCTTTCTTTATTTGTAAAATGGGAATGATCATAACACTACCAACTTCATATGACTGCTACAATGCTCAAGTGATTAAGATTTGCAACAGTACCTAGAACATTCCTTTGCCAATGTTTTGTGCTATATAAGCATCTGCTAATTAATTATGAACACAAAAGAATGTCTTGACTAATATGTTTTTTTGTGATCTAGGACAAAACTCAGTTTTGTATAGATCTGTATCTATCTACCTTTTTTAATGTCTGAATGATTTTAGAATTAATTTAGAAATAACAATAATCATTCCCTTATTTTTTTAAGCCCTATACACTCTGGGAATTTAGATAGCTTACTGTCATCAGAGAACTATTTAAATATGATCTGTACTGTCCATTTTAATAAAATATTCACCTAATGAGTTTTGCTTTGGAGAGCTGATGAAACCCTTATGCATTCCAAAGGTAGAGTGAAAATGTGCTCCTATATGTTCATGAAATTTATTTTACAATATTACTTTCGCGGAGTTTTAAATCTATCTGAATTTAAAATGTGCATTTGTGTTATAAAATAGGCATCTCAGTATTATCACTATAATTAGCCAACTTCCCTAATGCTACACATTAAGCTATATATGAAACTGCACATCTCTTGTCAAATACCCAGTGTCACCAACCTAGCACTGGACCCTCAGATGTGCCAGATTGTTCTATTTGTTGTCTTCCTATGACTTATTACACTTATATAAATTAATGGGAGTATTAATTCCTTTGTTTTATTACTAAGCAGCATGCAAGACTTAGGAAGGCAGATCATCCTAAAAGCATATGAAAAACTGGCTTTAAAACAAAGTAACAAAAATGCAGTTATAAGTGAAGTAAGGCAAGGAAAGAGTAGATGAACAAAAAGCAGCAATCAGCAAAACCTAATCCTCAAAGGAAAAGCTCATTAATTATCAAACTGCAGCTCCAGTTGAATAGCAGGTTTAATTTCCACAAGATTGACTGAGTCATTCAGAGAACTGTTTTAGTCCAGTCATAATCTATTTTAGATAACCCGCTTAAAGAGAGGTCTGAGTGATGGATGCAGTGTGTTAACACCTGAAGGGAGAGATCCTTTATGTCTAAAACACAAATAACAACGTAAACCAATTTTACCACAATTAAAAAATAAATAAATTACCAATACACACCTTGGACATGTGTAATAAGCCCTGAAGAATCACACCCTCTGGAGTCCCCCTGACAGGTGAGACATACAAAAAATGTCATCTCATCTTCTTCGAGTGCGGTCCTTGACCGAAGATAAGAGTGTGAGTGAAAATTTGAACAAAAAGAACAAGTCAATCAAAAAATGTAAATAACCAAAAAACTGCTTGAATAGGGCACATTTTTGTGTATGAAATGTTATCTCAACATTTTGAAAATGTATCCTCTTCTGTTATTAATTTTGTAATTGTCCTTTATTCTAGATTTTCCTAAGAATTCTGGAGGATTCGAGGAAGACCAATTAATCAATGCCAGAGTGGATAATGATTTATGACCAGAGTAAAAATAGGAGCGCGTACCTTTCAATGTGGTTCCTTCCCTCCATTGACCAGGATTTTTTTTTTCTTTTTCTTGGAATGACTCCAAACTTCTTGCTGGCAAAGAGGGTGTATTTTCTGAGATAGCAAACTTGTTTATTGAGCCGCTGAGTTCAATCAGCATCAGTAGCTCCTGCAGGACAAGGACAATTGGAGAGAAAAGATTTAGTGTAAATCTTCTAATATAGTTTAACCCATTAGCTTATTCAGCAAGTCATGGAACAACCGTACAATGTGACTACATTGTGCATGGAGTGTGTGTGTGTGTGTGTTTAAATAAATGGTATAGTTTTTCCTACCCATGTATATTATTCCGCCATCTTTGGACCTAGGTATTTCGGTGTATTGCTGGCATAACACTGACAGCCAAAATAAAGGATTTATATGTATTTCCTTTGCATTTTTTATCTTTCAAGATACCTGATTCAATCTGATTTTATCACCTTTGTTTCCAAATCATAAATTATTTAACAAATGCCACATCATTGATGTTTAGCATAGAATACGATAATATCTTATTTCTTTGATGAGTCATTATGGCAAACTACTTTTATACTGCTGAGATTTATGTGACTCTTTTCAGCAAGAGCTACTGTGGATGGTGAAATGAACAGTAATAAAGTTGGCAGGCTGGATGCTGCTATGTGTGTCTAATGTCTGAAAAAGAAGTCTGCTTTTATGCAAATACAAACTGGCTGTGAAGCTTGTAATTCTGGAATCCAAACATCTAGCATGTGTCCTCTGTATGACCCAACGTGATTTGAAAGACAGAGTGAAGACAACGGGTGGAGAGGGCAAGGATTGAGAAGGAAAACATTAATGTTATTTGTAGATATTTGTTAAAGGTCACTGCCTATTAAAGAAAGATACTCAGGAGTGGAAATGCTGCTAAATTACAATCTTAATAATCAAAGAATAGAGAATTCTTATTATTTTTTTCTATAACAACAATAAGTGTTAATACCTACAACTGCTTTGGTATTGAGTAAATAGAGAGGCTCACTTTATCAAGTGCTGCTGTGAATACCAAAAGTGCTCCTTTTGTGAGAAGGAATAGCAAATCGCAGGAGGAAAACTCTGCTTGATAGATGTGACCCACAAAGCCTGCTGCAACCTGAGAATTGGTACCAACCCCAGGAGCATTTCCAACCATATTGAAGCAGTTACTGGGTCCCCAAAGCAAACTTGATATAAAAACCGTAATCCACCTTTCTAGATTCCTGTACTGGATATCAGTTAATTGTTTTACTGGATAGTCTTCTAGAAATTCTACCATGGACCAATGGCTTTCTCAGTAAAGGCCATGTTTCATAATATCATCTCCTAAGCACCATCACAGGCCCAAAGATGAAAACCTGAATTAAGGTAGTAATAGCAGAGTTCTCAGATTCCTAACAGAAGTCATTGGTGCAGGCTTGGGAGCTAACCACACCTAACCAGGATAAATCTATCTTCAAGATTTGAAACCTTAAGATGAAAAACATTGAAGCCACTTAAGACAATGTTTTCAGCCAAACAGAAGAAACCTTTATGATTTTTATATAGTTTTGAAAAGCCATCAGTAGATAAATGCAGTCCAGTTAAAATAGCTTTCTACAGTCCTTCAAGCCCTATTTCCGGGAGTTCCTGAACCTGAGCAAACCAACAGCCCCCCACCCTGCATCCTGCACCCCCTCCCCACCCTCAAAGAGACTTACTATGTATTGGACATTTATCTATAATATTCCTTGAGCTCTAAGAGTTACTTTTGTCTACATAACTCAACTTGGGATTATGTCACTTGCATCCAGGAGTTCTGTCTAATATAACTTCCAAGGTCAACGAATTTTAGCTGTCCTGGTATGTAAATTAAACAAGGAAACTTCAATTAAAATTAGTCAGGCTGACCTGTAGAGGGAACTCTCCTGAATTTTCACTCTCCATCATTTAAATGGGCATTGCATTTCCCCAACAGAAAGTAGTGTGCACAAGCACTGCAGCAGGAAGTGGCTTGCTTTATTTATCAAAGGAAGGATCCAGAATGCCCTGCAACAACTCCACCAATGAGAAGCACCACAGCCCAGCCAATGAGAAGCTGCGGCCACCCTGGATGGTCTACAGTGAATTCTCATTCAGAACACCCTTTTCCCTCTCCTCCTTTTTCCTTGCAAGGAACCTTTTCTACCTTTTCTACTGTATACTCTGGAATTGCTATAGGGCCTGACATGTTAGCAGTCCTGAACTGCAATGCCTTTGCATTTCCCCAATAAGCCCATTTTCTTGTAAAATAACTGATGGTTTTATTATTAAAACAGCAAAGAAAAATTGTTATATATTGTGTGGTCCATATAAAAAATATGACACCATAATTTTTTGTAAAAATTGACCCACTTTTTTTCCTTGATAAAATCATTTATATAAACTATTTTTCAAGTGTTAAATATTGGGGGTTTTATTTTGTATATGCCACAAATTAGCACTGACTAATTGCAAAATGAAGATAATAAATCATCACTTTATTCTAGCTCACCAAATTTTTGTGTACAAATTAATAAAATCTTGGTTGAACAACCGCTAAGTGAAAATAAAAATGGAAAATTAAAAGTGGAGAGATTCAAACTGCTAATGCGAGAGCAAATTCTTAGGTATTTTTCTCCTGCTTTTTATTCATGGCAATTACTGTTGGGGGGGGAGAAGACAACTCATTTTCTGTGGAAAAAATAGTGAAATCCAAAGGGGGGGGGGTTGAGACAGAGAGAGAAAGAGAGAGAGAAAACACCTACCTATTAGAGTCATATTGTGAAACTGATAGGAATTCAAATTCATGAAATTATCCTGGAACCAGAAAGTATTCCATGTATGCTAGGTGTTAAGTGAAATATTTCTTCATCACATTGGTGGTGATTTGGAATCTTTCTATGCACTATTATACTTTGCTTATTCTTTTCTATCTTCAACTCTATAGATAGAGCCACTGATTTTTCCTATGCAGTTCGGCATATTCAACTTGCCTGAATTAATCCCAGTTGAGCCAGAATATACTCCCACAGGAGCCATACCAGTCTTTCCTTAATTCCAACCTAATCCAATGGGTCTTTGAATTGTTATGGTCTTAAACTTATCATTAAGGGTCCAGGCATTATTTCTCTCCCAAGTGTCCCTTGTTGCTTCTTTTTTTTTTTTAAGATTCTGAAAACCCTGTCACCTGCTTTATTTTGGGAGACGAGAAGGGGAGAGAAGAGGAAATATTCCCTTGAATTGGAGGGGCAGCTACACTGGAAGCAAGAGCAGCTACAATTTTAGGTGTCTAAGACTCCTCTGATCCATAAGATTATGCTAAAATTTCCTTGTTTGGAGATTCAAGAGTTAATTTTTCCCTAGAGCAAGGCCATTTCTTTTTGCTGGGATGAAAGAATGAAGAACAAACTCAATAGCACCAAATGCATTTAAAGCAGAAAATAGGGCCAAGTTTCTCCTTTCAAATACAAATTTTTACATTAAAATAAGTTTATAAATCATTTGTTTTTCTTCTTGATTAAACCCTTTCCCTCTCCTTCCCCTAACAGGAACCCAGGAACCTGAAGAGCATGTGCATCATTAACCAGATATACAATCCAGGTGCCCTCCCAACTGGAATCTGATCACTAGTGGACTGGCCTAGCTCGGCCGCACTCAGGGACGGAAGCAGTAACTACGCCCTCAGGGAGAAGGGGTACTGAGGGTGCCACCAGTCGAAGAGCCGCACGCTGTGCACGGGGTCCAGAATGACTTGCACACCCTGCTCACTGCGCAGTTTCCGGCCCCCGTGGACAGGAGAATCCTGGAACACCAGTCTCACTCGATGATGCCGCATGTCTGTGCTCACATTGATAGTAAACAAGGTAAAGATCATTCCCATGACAATTGGAATAAAGATGAAATTGAGAGTGGTGACCTGCAGAAGGCAGCAGTCCTGGTCTGGGTTGGTATGAACATCTTCGTACTGAACAGGAGGCTGCAACCCTCCCATACATTTGCTCTTTAATCTAGGGGACTGTTTTTTGAACTTGAAGTTGAATTCCCACATTGGTTCCTGTCTGTTCCCAACAATCTTTCTGCACCAGAAAAGTAAGCATTTGGAATTCTTCAGTGTGCTGGGAGTACTCTCTGGAATGGCTGGGTTCTTGGAGATTCGAGCAGCAAAGGGCTCATACATATGGTACAGAGATCGGATGACACAGGCCCGGAGACAACGCAGCTTCTCCATCGACTCTGGTCGCAGAGGCAAAGGCAGGGAGGCATCCAGCGTGTAGTGCCTTCGGTACAACCTGGTCCAAAAGGCAGCAGTGCAAGTGACAGTCCAGGCATTCTTACAAATCAGAGAAAAATTCACAATGTCCTCAGGACGGATATAGGAGGCCAGCAACAGCCAAATATCCATGGGATACTCTTCTCCAGCCCCATCCAGGTCTTCTTTGTGCCTCTTGCTCTTCTTTTTTCTAGAGATGGTTCTCTCATGGACACTCTCCTCCTGGGCATCCATCTCATCACTGCTGTCAATGATGTCACATGGCTCACCAGTCCCAGAAAGCGCTTCTACCGCAGGAACCTGGGAGGCTTCCAAGCCACAAAGAGATTTTACTTCCTGCTGGACAGCATTGGCCACGGCCTTCTTAACCCGCCCAGACCTCACGACGGCCGGATCCGAGTTGGCATAGTCCGCCACGGTCACTCGCCCCGAGCAGGCGTCGTGGGCCCGGAACTTGAGTCGCTTTCCCCTCTTGGGCATGGCGACCGGATCGGGGCGAGGCCGGCCTAGCGGGCCGGGACGCCGGGCCATGTCTCGGGCCATGTCTCGGGCCGGTGAGCCGGCTCCGGGAGCCGCGGGGTAGCTCCGCCCGGCTCCGCAGCCATCCCGCTCCCCCTTGTTGCTAATTTCTATAAAATAGAAATAATGCTGTGTCTCCCACGAGGCTGATGTGGACATTAAATTAAAAAGTGGATAGAATCTGCTTAGACAAATAGTTCTCATAAGATATCTGTATTTATTATTTTCATCTATTATATCTATCATTATAGTAATTATTAATTATTGTAAGCACTATTTTCCAGGACCTAATGATGGGTGTCTGTGTATAACTGAAGCTAATATTTTGATGTTACACTGGTTTTTAGGATTGGTATTCTCTCTATAGCATCCACTATCATTAGTTTAACAATTCATTTAACAAGTAGTATTTTTTTTTTTTAAAAGAAGTAGAGTAAAGGTGACTAAGAAGAGATAGGATAGCAAAGATGATTTAGCCAGTTCAGACTTGGAGGGAAACAGGATGACTATATCCACACATACTAATGAAGACACAGTTCCTCATTTTTGATGTGGGATGATAAGATTGACAGGAATGAGTCAAAGTAACTTGTGAAGTTTTCCAAGCAACATCAACACTTCTTCAAGAAGTACATAATAGAGAAGACTGACACATAAACATACAGTGTCATATTAAACCCTAAGTTGTTATGCATAAATAGTGACACTAAAGACACATATTAATGAACACATATTATGTGTGGTTAATATAAGTTCATCTGTCTTCAAACTTTTTAGATTGTATATCTATATATATGCACACAATATTCATATTTAACATGTATAAATTTACAATATATATACTTAACTACATTTTGTTCCTTATCCATTTATCTGGCTCTTAAGACTACTAAGGTCCATTAGCCAACATGTATGAGACCAAAAACCCTCATTTACATTCCAACCTTTACATTGATAATGGTAAATATATTTATCTGTGCCTGATGTTTCAATCATACCACCTGGACTCTATTATTCTGTAATCCTATCATAGCTGTAACAACGGGGGATGCAGCTTCACAGTAGCTTTTCTTATCTTTAATACTGGCCCCCAGTGAATTCCATTATTCTACCACTGAGTTTCCCTATCACTGACTCCTCCCTCACTAAATGCTTCCTCAAGAAAAGGAGTGTCCTCTGGGCCCCCTTCCAGGGAACATAGCTATTTGGTGGGTTGTTCTAGTGAACCTGTTATTAGATATATTCTTGCATATTTACTTCTTTGAATATTTTAGTTCCTTCCTCAATATTCTAGCAAATGATGTTCTATTACTTCCAGCTACTTTAATGTATGCCATCATTATTTTTATCCTTCTAAGAGCCATCCTAACTTGTTCTTAAGACCAAGCCACTGCCAGAGTGTAGCATTTGAATCAAGAGTCCCAATATAACCCAATATTCCCAACCCAGATTCATAGAAAATTTGCTGTGCTCTATACTCTCACATCTACTCATAGTGAAGTGTTCTTGATCTAGTTATTATCCAGGTCCCACTGTTCCTTTGGTAAATAATCTATTTTAATGAGGTCTTCCCTGTTGGGCCATCCTGTGACTTTGCCCTACGGTAATCCTTAGGGGAGATACCAGCAAAATTTCAGGAAAATATAATGCCTCTGTATGGTATTTGAGAAAGCTGTTGCGCTCTTCAAGCAATAATAACTGGCCACTTCTGCAGTCACAGATGATTATGAAATTTCAGGTTTAATGTGCTCAGACACATTTACCCAAATAACCCTGTTGCAGGTTTCAGAATCTCATTCCATTTAGAGACTTACCAAGACTAGAAATTCATCATTATTTATAGCACTACTGGAACTACAGAAAGGTGACCTTGATTTTTGAACTTGATCCTCAGTATGTCCACTCAGGGCCAAAGGTGATGACAGCCTCTGTTAGTGCTTCATTGAAAGCCTTTTTTACTTTCACATTACGCCTTACATTGGTCATTGACCGACATAACGTTCACTTGTAATTTTCTTTCTTTTGCTCATCAGTAACATCTGGCAAAATCAATCCTGCAATTTGATAAGTAACCATGTCTTGAATGCTAGAGATCTTGCAGAAACCAGTATTTCCTCTTCTACCTTCATCTTGTTCTGACTTATGACAGAGAAAGGTACTGGCAATAGTACGACAGTAGGGTTTAAGGAGTCGCTCTCCATTCAGTTTTCACTCATAATCGCACCTATTCTAGTCAACTATATTCTAAACTACCTCTGTTAACAATTTTGTTAGATTGGATTCCGCAGAATCAAGTTTGAGACAAAGTTTGTGTGAAGTGCACTTAGCAAAAAGAATTCACTGAAAGAAAATACGGTACAGATATTGGGAAATAAGAATTGAGAAAAAAGGGTAAGTCAAATGCCATCAAGAGCTCCATAGGTACTGAATTTGTCTTCTGTTGCTACATAACAAATTGTAATGCTGTAAAATGTGTTACCTTTACAAAATGTCAGTGTCTAGATCAAGCTCACCTATTATACCTGAAGGTAGTTCCCATATGACTTTGAGAATGGTTGATAAAAAGATTCTCTCTGATGTTGGATATCTGCCGCTTCTATGGTTTGATAGCCTTATTATTCATTAGGTCACATTCCTATTCCTTGACCATCTGTGATAAATATTTATGTCTACATACAATCAAAAGTCAAATAAATCTGACATGTACACAGAGTAGTTGGAATGAATATCTCCCTTTAATAAGGTCAACTTATTAGGAAATATAATTAAATCTGAGAAATTCCCTTTCGCCAAGTAACATAACAAGAGTAACACCAAGGGGCAGAGGTCATAGGAGTTATCTTAGGATTCTGTCTGCCACAGAGTGGCCTTGAATCAATTAATTAATCACTGAAATAAAGATAGATAATAATACCACCTAACTCACTAGATTGTTGTAAGGTTGAAAAAGAAAATCCATTTAAAATTACTTAGTGTAATGCCCAACCCATAGTGAGCTATATAAAGTCACTTAGCCGGTGAACTAACAAGAATCAGATAGCTATTCTCTATAGAGGGACCTTAAAGGATTTAAACCTCCCAATATTCAAGCCCTTGTGTATTTCCCTTCCCAAGAATCTGAGCTGAATCTTGTGATTCATTTATAAGGTGTAATAGATACAATGTTTTCTCACTTAGATATTAGCTCTTAAGCACTCTTATATATCCTAATTTGATCTCATGGAGCATTTGTTCCAGACAGAACCAGTTGCCTTCAGTGGTCATGTTCTGTGTAAGCTCAAACCAATCATGTGAGGAGGTGACTTGGAGAAAATATACTTGGGCATCCCTAAGTTGTGCCATTTTAGGCAGACTATAGAACTATAATTGAAGGAGATATTCTGTATTTCCAAACAATAAAAACTACAGAAAAGGCCAAGGTCTTCCAACATCTGACTCAAACCTCATGGGAGACTTGCAGAAGCCAATAAATGTAGTCATACATTGTTGTTCATTAACAATAGTTATTTTCTGAGTTATTATGCAGCTACAGAAAACCAGAACAGAGCTCTTAACAAGTTCATTATTAAATTCAGATCTCATTGTAGAGTTTTTTTAGAGTTCCACTTTTAGTTACATCACGGGATTTTGGGGATTCTCATTCCCACAGGATTTAGAGAGCTAATTGATACAAGCCTTTCCTAGTGGAGGTTATTGGTCTCTCTTTTCGTTTTTTTTATGGCCTTGTTATTCACTAGAACATACTCTAGTTCCTTGACCGTTTGTGATGAATGTCCATGTCTACGCAGTCAAAACTCAAATGAAATCTGACATACAAAAAGAGTGGTTGGAGTTAATTTGTCCTCCCTTGGCTCCCACTTATTACAGAAAGACCTGCTCATTTAAGTGTTTTCAAGTCATACGTTTCTGTAGTTGGAAGTTATTACATGTTGATAGTTATCTTTGCTGACATTCACTAGCCTTGATATGCCAGGGAATTTTACATGGAACTGAGAAACAAAAGCAATACAGTTATGCCGACACTGGAATGTGAAATAACACTCCAATGACTTAAAGAAATGGGATCAGTGTAGCCCTAATAAAATATGAAGGCTTTTCAGTCCCAGATCCTATTATCTCCAGTGCTACTCTAGTTGTCTGTCTTTCAAAAGTGCAGATGCAATCCAGTTAGAAAAATGTCAAAGCTCTTCTGTAACATCAGCATGCTGTATACTCTCAGTAATAAAGATTTCCTCTGTCTGTGACCATTGTTGTGTTTGGTCTTTAGTACTGAGAAGTTTCACCCCAAATCTCACAATGTTTGTTTTTTCAAGTAGGCTGATCTCAACAGCAGCAAGTATCTTCTTTAACTTTGTTAACTTGCCAAAATTAAATAAAGTAAATGATCCAGAAAGAGCAATAGACAATAGAGCCTGGATGCTAGTTGAATAGCCTAGTCTGGCATCTGTGTCCAGCAGAGTGCCTATCTAAACTATTGTCAAGGGCTTATTGATGATCAATGACAGAGAGGTCATCATTTCCCTGAACCCAACTGCAAAACCTCATTCTTATAAGCACAGTCATGCCTGAAGACATTTAAAGATATTTGACTGTCTGTGAAACATGAAGGCTTCGATTCCAGGCATACTGAGCAGAAATATGCTCTAAAGAAAGGAAGAGAATTATCCCAAATCCAAGACTGTAAAGCCTTTGATAGTGAAATGAGACTGATTTCATAGAAATGCAGGGTTCTGAAGCAATGGGTATTGTTTCATAGTTGCCTTTATAGAAAAATCTTTAGCTGCCTAATGATTATAAGTCTACTTCAGTTAAAGATGCCTATTTCTCCTAATAAAGGAAAGTTTTGTTTTGTTTGCCTTCCCCCCCCCCATATTATCATTCTATGAAGTCTTATAAAATACAACCGTGGGGTTTGTAGTTGATGAATGAACAAATAATATCAACAAATAATCATGGGAGTAAAAGCAACTCCAGACATTTCTAGTTTAATTCTATTATTTCAGATTTTCCTCCATGACACCAGGCCAGAGACTAGTTTGCACAAGACCACACAGTTCATTGAACCAGTTTGGACTTGAATGAAATTTCCTGCCTCTGGGTCAATTGCTCACTCCATTGTTCTCCTTCCTGCCGGATACATGGCAGATGTCATCCTCTTAAGCAAAAGCTACCTTTGGTTATATTAACCTCTAGGGAGACAGTGTCCTAGTGTCTCAGGGTGATGAGCAAAGAAGAGGAGAAAGAGGAATTTATGCTGTACACCCATTAAACTTTGGGGACAGTAATATAAGCAGAAAGTTTATGATTTAGAGAAAACTGCTAATGTTGAAGTAAGGATATTGCATGGAATGTTAGGTATTCTTTACAAGGGATCTTGTATAATCTTAAAGTTAAAAGATAATTAGTCTATTCCCTCTTTCAAGGGACAAAAGACAAAGAATTACAAATATAATGCCAAGGGTCCTTTAAGCCAGACCATACCTTTAATTTAAGCTTCATTTTGAAGCTCTCCATGTCGTCCATCTCGAAGATTATGTGATTTAGCCACTAATTTTTCTCTTATTCCCTGTGTTTCACCCTTTCATTCTTTCTAGAAGAATTACTTGGTATGTATTATTTTAAATACAGCAATGGTTTAAGATAAAATTTGCTCTCTCAAACCGCTTTGTTGTTGACTATGTAGAGGGTTAAGTTTAAAAGAGATTTGTGAAGCCATCTAGACTAAGATCTAACTGAAATCAGAGAAGGGAAAAAGGGTTTTAGCAAAACCCTTTTCTGGCAAAATAGGTAACAGGCATGACCATGTGTCTTGCCTTTTCCCCCCTGACTAACATATAAGTCTCTATGATGTCTGGACCTGCCGAAACCACCGAAACTTGTAACCATGTAGCGAAGGCATAACTGACTTTCTGAACAATACCCAACAACTACCTCTTGTGAGTTTGCTTGTCAGATCATATAAATAAACACTTCCTTCCTTTAAAGATTATCATTGGGTTTTCTGTTACTTGCAATAGATTTCATTCTTGATACATTCACTAGCATACCATCATTATTTTCCCACACTTTTTCAAATTCTGACCCTTTTGAAATGACCATCTTTTCTTTCCCTGTATAGAAAGAACATGCTTAACTACAAACTTCTTGCTGAACCCTCCCTAAATCCCTTGTGGATTATTAATCCCATACCCTTTTGTGTTCTGGTAACTATTGTGCCCATAATCACTAGATACTGGCTTTAGAGTATTTAAGCTGCACACCCCATTCAGGTTCCACAGACTTTGAGGTTATATTTGCTTTAGTATTTTGTTTCTGCAGATTTTTCTTTCATTGATGATAATGCAAAGACAAGAAGTTCCTGCAAAGACAACCCACCCCCCTCTTAATAGAGTGGGCACCCCCATCTGTGTACGAGGATGAACCCTGCCTCAGGTCTCAACTCTAGGGCAGCCTGGAGCAGCAAAACCATCAAACAGACTTGCATGTTGCGCTGAGGTGAGCCACAGTATCCACCTCAGCCTCTCACATTCCTTCAGGCTGCAGCTGAAGCCTAGTCCGACAGATATATGGGGTCTCCAGATGCCAATACAGCCTCACTTCTCCTCTAGGTTTCCTCCTCTCTCTGTGTTTTACCTTGTAACTCAATCATAAATCTTCTATTCCCTTCCTTTACTGCCACTGAAGAATTCACATATTTTGGCTACCACAAAGAGTGGTCATTGAGCACACATTTCACTAAAAAAATAAGCTGTGATTCCCAGGCTGCTGTCAGCTGGGACTCCCCAACACTGTTGCAAACAGCAAATGTAAACAGTTGCTTACATCTGTTCCTTCCTTCTATAAGGAACTGCTAAGTGTCTTTGGGGACCTGTAGCTCTGATTTTTTTTTCCAGTTTGTTTGATTTTGTTTGTTTTACTTCTCTATCCCTGCACAGCCCCTAATATACATGGGGTCCTTGAACACTTTCTAATGCATCAATGAACCCAGGAGAAGCTAAATGACAGTGTCCAAAACTGTCCAGCTAGTTAAGTCACAAAACCAGAGCTGGAAGAAGTTTCTTTGACTTCCAAACTTACAGGGATTCCTCTGGATGACCTTACTGACAGCTTGGAGCATAACAAAAGCAGAGCTCTTAGCTGCAGGTTTGTTTCTCCAAGAAAGAAAAATCTTGTTTGCAGATCAATCTAGGACTTAAAATTGACAAAAATAACTTTTCATTTCTTAAAGATGCTTGCGCTCTGCTTCACAGTCTGAGGCTGCCATGTGCTTTGAAAGGCCATGGATAACCCCAGAAAGCACAGTGGAGGTCAGCTCTGCTTCTGTTAGAGAAATTTATAACTTCCAAATATAGCAGTGCTCTACTAGCTATACAGGGAACAAGCCATATAAGCAAACATGGATTTCAAACAGATTAGTGCATGTGAAAAAATGTCTCACTTGCATACATACATGCACGCCCTCACCACTCCCCCCACCCCCCCAACACACACACACAGAGCTCTATCTCAGCAAATGCAGAAAAAAAGAGCAAAGGGAACTAATAGAAGCAAAAGACAGCAATCAATACTTAAGTTACCCTGGCAACTGGCAGTGAGGAAGAAAAGCTACTGCCAAAGGATTCAAATTACAATAGTCCTCACTGAGTGTCCTGCTGCAGCATCATTAGCCATCTGACTTAAAATCAGGAATGCATTATCTTATCCAGCCTCCACCCTGCCCCACCCCCCAATTTAGGTATTTGGTCAAAATGGATACAGATTCCACAGGGTAAAAAATAAAAGGACAAATACCACAGAAGGTGTGCTAAGATAGGGGAGACAGATAATTTTTTCCTCCTATACCTAATAATTTTTTTAACAGATTATATTAACTAGCTTAAACTGCCATAACAAAATAACATCGTCTGAGTAACATAATAGAAATTTATTTTCTCACAGTTTCAGGGCTGGGCATCCCAGATCAAGGTACCAACTAACTCCGTTCAGTGAGATTGCTTTCCGCCTTTAGCCAGCCAGGTTCTTCAGGCTTCCTCACAAGGCCTTTTCTTTTTGGCCAGTGAAGAGCAATTAGTAGAGAATGAATTTCTCTCTTCCTGTTTTTGTGATGCCAACAATACCACTGAATGAGGTCCTCCCCTTCACAGTCTTATTTAGCCTTAATTACCTCCTAAAGCCCCCATTACCAATATAATCACACAGGTGGCCTGGATTACAACATATATGAGTGTTGGGTAGGAATTCAGACCATATCTACAAAATTCATTCCTCTGTACACAATAAATACATTTAGTCATGCCAGTGATCGCCACAAAGTTGTTAACTCACTGTAGCATCAACTCTCAAGTCCAAACTCTCATCCAGTCTAAATCATGAACTGGAAAGACTCAAGATACATTTCATTCTGAAGAAAAATGTCTCTTCAGCTGTTAATAAGTTAAATGCTTCCAACGCAAAATGGTGGAATGGGCATAGGGTGGACATTCCTCTTTTTTAAAAAAAAAAATTATTTTTACTTATTTATGCATACAAGAACCGGGGTACAGAGAAGAGGTGTGGAGGTACGGGAGTGAGAACTCACCAGAGGCAGAATTGGGGGTAGAAAGGCAGATCTACTGAAATACACTGCTGAAGGGAGCAGCCGGTGAGGCATGTGGGTCACCTCCCTGGCTATGAACTCAGGCCTCAGGCCTCAGGCCCCAGTGGTGATAGCATAATAGCACTGAGACTTAACCCCTACACCACCAGCGAGGTCCTAGGGTGTACAGTACCAATCCAAATGCCAGAATTTACAAAGAAAAAAGGTTTAACAAGCCCAGACTAGTCTGAAACCTAGCGGGTATTGTTTATTTTAATATGTTTGGAAAGATGTGTTATGTCTGTTAGAACTGTGCCTGTTATTTCTAAATAGAAACTTGTGAGATTTTCATATCTATTACTTTTAATTGTTGAGAAACATTCTTTTGGTTGAATTATATATCCTGCCTTTTAGTTAGGAAGTTAGAAAAAGATGTAATATATTGTTTTTTCCAGATAGTCATGAATATTGTTTTTATTTTGATACTACGTTAAAATTTGACAAGTAGAATTTTCTGAAATTAAGTTGCATTGTAAAATTTTAAACTTATCATGCTCTTAGAATATTTTTTTTGTTTATGTAAGATTTTAAATATCATGGATAGACAACTTGGAAAAATACTGACTCAGTAAGTTATGCAGACATTTTAATTGTGGGTTCATTTCATTATATAATATTAAAACATCATATAATTAAACCAATGGGTCAAAGACAAATTTTAAAGCCAACCCTTGAAAACTAATTATTGATCTTAAGCTTTCAGAGGTGTAGGGGAGAGAGGGTGAAAATGGGGGTGGGGATGGGAAGTGGACAACAGCTTATGGTGGAGGACTATGGGTATTCTGGTGAGGGCAGGGCCACGGTGATTCTACCTGGAGTGAGGGAAAATCCTTTATTGTCAAAACACTGGCAAGAATGTAAAATAATGGTAAAATAATAATATTTTTTTAAAATCTGGGCTAGCTTCCACTTAGGCAATTAGATTAGAAAGAAAACTAAACAAAAATCATATACACCAATATAATTTCCATTCTTACCAGAAGAGTTTTTAAGTTTTAGGAAGTTAAGTTCATGGTGGAACATGCAAGTTTTCAAAAGTTCTAGTATTTTCTTGAAAGCTCAAATTTATCATTAGTAATACTCTCGTGTATTTTATTTAAAGTGTCAGCCTTACATCTTATTTTTTAAAAATCTGTCAAGTATTCAAATTGGGATAACTCAATTTTCTGCTAGTAGCTATTTTAAATAAATATATGCTATTAAAAAAAAGTGCTTAGCTGAATCCCACACAAGTTTTATCTCAGAATCATTCATATGTTTGTATGGGGGCAGAAATGCTTTCTGTATACTTCCTTTCTCCTTCATCAGGAGAATATAAAAAACGCATGTACTCAGAAGTCAAAATTTAATAAAATTTATAGTTTTCACTCCATCCAAACATTTTTAATTTTTGAAGGAAAGTATGTTAGTGAATGTTACAAGCAAAATTCTATCTCACTCAAGATCTTATGTTCAATTTCTATCTTATAGCACATCGAACCCTCAAACCTGCCTGTTCTAAATAGGTTCTGCCACCCACCATATCAAGACAAAAATAAACTTTAATACAATTAGTGTGCTACAAAGAAAGAGGGAAAAAATATAGTTTCTAAATCAAGCACCCAAAGTTACCCATGCCCCTTACGGGTTAGTGCTCAGCTAAAGAGGGTTGGCTCAAAGCAGGGCCACTGAGGCCGGAAAGCCTGACACCAGTCTAATCCACCTCCTGGTGGAGACCCACAGAAAAGGGACAGAAGGGGCCCAGCATGTCTGGAACAAAAGGAGAAAAATAAAAAAATGCTCCGCCATTGTTAACCTCCCCACAGGTCTCTCACCCACATGTTTCAACGAGTCTAGGTCCAGGAAGCAAGCGCAGTTTCTTCCTACGTCTCTCTGCCTTTTCCAGGACTCCTTCAGGCTCTCCATCCTGCTTCCTTCCGGCGTCTCCTCTCCAGCTTCTCTCCGCCCTGCTCAAGCTCCACCCTTTCTTGGGTGGGGCAGAAAAATGTGGAACTTCCCATTTTCCTGGGGACCACTCTGTTACAAAAATGCGACTGTTAAGAGAAAGGGTCTTTAAAGTCATAGTTAAGTTAAAATGAGGACATTAAGATGGGCTCTAAGATTATATGACTGGTATTCTTAGGACATTAGGGAAGATCAGTGAAAACACGAGAAGAGCGATTTCGGGAGAAACTACTTTGTTTCTTTGGACTTCCTGACTCCAAAATTATGAGGAAATAAATGTCTACTGTTTAAGTCACCTAGTCTTAGGTAACTTGTTATGATCACCCTAATTATATAGTGAATTACAGTGAAAAATATAGTGAATGATATTATTTCAGTTTGGTACTACTAACTTGATTTATGCTTAAGAGGTAGTAGCTTGACTTACTTCTACTTTTGCACTGTCATTACAAATATCAACCATATGAAAAAAAAGTGACATCTTAGTAGTACTATGGCAAAAGTGTTGGTCTCCCAATCTCTCCAAAAGTATCTTAAGAATACGTAAGTGCTGCAAAGATACGCTGAGAAACAATGCTTATTATAATGTACACATTTTTGGTTTTTTTATTATTTTTATTTTTTCCTGCTTGTCAAATCAGAGAGCCTAACTCCATGTTTTCTAAAGTATCTGATGATTTATATAAATCTATTTCCACTGAAATTTTTCAAAATCTTTGTAAAACATGACTTGAAAACTAAAATCATAGATGTTAATTGCCTTTGTTTTGCCATATATTGAAATAAAAATAAAAGATAATTTTGAGTACAGCTTTAAAATTCTATTCTTTTTTTTCTCAAACAAATTTAATGGGTAGGATTGAGGCAAAATTATTCTATGACTAATTACGTTTATTTTGTTTACAACTCATTCATTGCAACCATTCTGTAACTATTTACCCATTAACAGCTTGTTAAGTTATATTAAGGCTGTATTTTCAAACCAATTCTTTTAGGTCAGTTGGTATTCTAGTTTTCTTTTAATTTGTCCTTTCTTTTTAATCTGAACTTTAGCAATCTGTATCAAAATTTCAGGAAAATAAATGCATGTCAGTTTACAATAAACAAGAAAAGCAGAATTGAAATGTTAAGGAAAACTGTAGTTTAGTTTTTCCTGATAATTGACACTGAGCAATCACTACACTAAAATAGCCTGTGAATTGCACATTCATCAATACCCAAAGAGAAAACCTGATGAGTTGCTTGCCTTGCAAGAGTTTATTAGGTAATTTCTGGTGGGCTTAACAGATTCAAAAGACATGTCCACAGCCTAGCTGTGTTTCTTTAGTGATTTGTTCTGCACGAGCACATATTTTTTGCACAGGAGGCCTTGCCTTTCTTGCCAGCTGCTCCCCTCAGCAGTGCATTTCAGTAGATCCACCTGTTCTGCTCCTCATTCTGTGGTGAATCTTCTCCCCCATACCTCTGACCTAAATCCTAGTTCTTCCACAAAGATAAGTAAAGAAGACCCTGTATCAGCTTTTATTTTTCTTCAGCATAGGAAAACCAGGTGTAGGCCAGAGGTGGTGAGACACACCAGAGACAGAGTGAGGAGCAGAACAAGAGAATTCACTGAGATACACTGCTGAGGAGAGCAGTGGGTGAGACAAGAGAGGTGTGCTGTACCATATGTGGGTCGGCTCCCTGGCCATGTATTGAACTGAGGCCATACAGGTGATAAGCATTGAGACTTAAGCGTCTAGACCACCAGGGAGACCCACAAGAATCTTCTTACAGGAAAATACTAACTCTTACTTGTTCCCTAAGTATATGTTGTTTAAATGGATTGAACTCTCCAGGCAAAAAAATATTGGTTTACTGCCTATACTTTAACACCACCAGTAAAATTGCTTTGGATAAGGTAGTATTTACTGTGACTTCAATCCTCAGCTTTTATAAAAGGTTTATATTAAACAGCAATCTGTTTGAAAATAGTCCTCTGACTTTCTCAAAGTAGCCATTGAAGATAGTGCTACTGACTTACCATATGATATGAAGAATCTCCTGGCAAATTTTTACTTGCTTAACATTTTAGCATGATAAACATATTTGCTATTCAGAGTTATTTTATGTCATTTACATTTTTTACATAAAGAGACAAAATGATGCATTATAATGTTTTACTCTTCCTCTGTATCTTTAAATCCAAATAACCAAGTTCAATAACCAACTGCCAATTTGCGTCTAAACATGTTTTGCTGGCCTCTATTTTGTTTCTTTGCTTCTTTTGCAATGTGTTTAGACTTTAAACTCTTAGATAGGCTATGTAGTAATGGAATGAATGTTTTTACAAGAAAAATCACAATGCCATTTTAGTTACTTTGGTGAAATAAATCAGGGTGTGCCAGTGTATTCAAATCAATTCAATATTTAGGCAGATCTTCAATTCAGTGTTGTGTCAGACACAATGCTGTGTCTGTGCAAAAGGTGTTTAAGACACGGTGTTATACATCTTTTAATAATTCACAATCTTTATTTAGCAACCATCAAATCTCAAATGGTTGTAGAAATAAATATACATGTCTTTAAGGGGAAAAAATCATCTCTAATAGCCCTAAATTTAAACATGGGAAACTTGAAATCCCTGATGACAAGCTGTAACTAGAGAAAGATATCAAATAAAGTGTCGAGTCGGTATATTTTTTGTCTGGGGAGCTAATCCAGCAAACACATGTTGAAGAATACTTTGAATATTGCCCACATGTCTCACTGCAAGTTTCTTTTTTTTGTCAGGAAATAGCATTGCTTTCCATTCGAATGTGTGTGTTTATGAGTGTATGTATGTATTAACAACATTAAAGTTCATGTGCATTTTAAACTGTGGAGTTGCTATAGAAGAGATATTTGCAGGGAATGGATGATTAATTATATTTTGCCATTTCATAATTATGCATACTAAGTCTTATGCTCTAATTATTTTTCATGTTTCTATGCTTTTCTGTTGTTCGTCTTTAATAAGAGACAATCAACAACTCATTAGCATCCTGGGGGAAGGCAGAATGGGAGAGAAGACAGGAAGACTAAGATTTGCTTCCAATTCCATTTTTTTCCTACTAAGTCTTATTGCACATCATTATCTTCCCTTTCATTATTCCTTCCAGGATATAGTTTTATTTGTTTGTATTCCTTTAGTGGTTAGTCCTCAGGCAGATTATTGTTACAAGATTTATCAGCATTGGTATTGTTCTTATTTTTCCCTAATGAAGTTACTATTTGAGCCGCGGGTCTGGTTTGGCTCTGCTGCATTCCATTGCATATGTGTAGAAAGTCACTCTGTCCCATTTGGGATTGTGTTCATCATAATTGGTCTCGTTCCATCTTGGTCTGGTATTTCCTGTTGTTGTTTACATGAAACTGAATACTATGCAAGTGGAATATTTCACACTGTTATAATTATGATATTTAGTTTGCAGACATAAGGCTTACATATAACATTCTTTATTCTGTGTCTTTCCACATGCATGTCAAGTTTGGATAGATTGTATTGGACAATTAGAAATCGAATTGGAAGATGATTAACATTTCCCATTTACAAAAGTAAAATTCTTACTTGATGTTGAAATGTTCTTCCTCCAGGACTGGATAAAGAAATATATGAACTGAGCATATGACACTTTTAGGTCCTCACTTGGATTTCATAGTCTCCCTCTTTTTATTTCATTAACTCTTTCTCCACTTTATCTTTGATCTGTTATTGTTTTCTAACATCCGATGGGATCCTTACTTGACCTGTGGAGATTGAATTAGGTGGTCATCTCCCACACTCCACTGCAACATTCTGCAAGTATTTACTGTATCTTAGATTCCTTCAAAGTCATAGGGTAGATTCAGTTTACTTGTTCCCTCATTAGATAGCAGTTTCCTGTAGATGAGGGATTGTACCCTGTCTGCATCCTCTATCTCAGGTTTATCTTTTTATCAGTTCTTTCTATCAAAACCAAAGGTAATCCCTTTTATCATAGAAGTAGCACCTGACCATATGAGCCCTAAGGGCTCTCTTACCTGTTAACTCTGAAATGTCTTATGTATACACTAATAGTCTTAGTTTCCTTCACTTTCTACTTCTAATATGATGTTCATTCTGCCTTATATATCCTTCAACTGTTTATAATGAGATCATATTATTAAACATTGCTTGCATCCGACTATACTGTGCCAAGTAATATGCATAAACATATGCACACACACATATGTATCATACCTATTTGTACATGACAGTGTATGTATTAATGAAAATAAGAATTTGAAACTTGGTAGATAATTGCTTGTAATTTATTGAAAATGTTTTACTTTTTTAAGCTAAAGTCTTCATCCCCCTCATGTTTTGTTTTGTTTTTTTCCCAGAATGCTTCAAATTATCTGTTCCATCTTACATATTAGAATAACCATTACCTAAAGGTAACTAGTCTCAAATTTCCTATGTTGGGACATTTTGAGCTACTGATGCATTCATCTACCAGTATTTAAAGTTAAACAAACAGATTTCCCCCACTTCGTTATAATTTCCCTTATAACAAAAAACCTTACTTACACTTAATGCCAGTGAAAGTTCATGAAATGGTAGTTCTGTTTCTCTTTTATACTTGTATATTTATCCTTTACTAAGTATATTGATTTTTATCATCACTAAGTAGTTATCATTCACAATTCACTGGGACTTAGTGCTGTCATTCTACTGAGAAATTATAAGCCTCTTTCCTCTAAATTCTGTGCTATCCAGTATAATTTTTTAGCAAAATTTCATTTGAAGTAAAAGCTAGCAATTATCAAACAATAGTCTTAAAACATGAATAAACAATAGTCTTGTGAGAGTGGGGAGTCACGTTAGGAGGGGAGACAAGTTTATGTTCATGCTTCAATTATAGTCAAAGAATTTGGAGATGCAACAGTGTCCAAACGAATTGTGGAAAAGCTAAAGAATATAATGTAATCTTATCTGTTGTTCAAATACACTCTGAAATCAGTTAAGAACTTGAATGATGGGGAGGGTACCTGGAATTTCTCACTGAACATTTTTTCTCTATCATCACTGAAGAGTAGAAGAATAAAGAGTATTCAGGTTTTTCTCATACTGCATGACTTTTAAAAAAAATTATAAGTAAAGGCATGCAAAGCCTTTGGGACCATGATGTAAAGAGGCTAGGAGTAGAGTGAGGTATGAGAGTTTCTAGGAGAGTTTTTCTCTAAATGTGTTTCACATAGTGCTAGTCTCACCATGTGTTCTGGATAAAGGGTTTAATGTCATCTAAGACTTGAAAAGATTTAAAATGGAGTCAAGTTGTAAAGAAATCTCTTTATGTATTCAACCACAAAGCTTCCACAATTTTGTCTTCACTTTTAAACTACCTATTAGATTCATAGGTTAATTTGAGATAGACTAGAGCACAGATAATGGAAACTAGGGAGATATAAATGAAACTAATGCAGATTATAATGCTTGTAAAGGTTTTTGAGACCTTTGCTTACTGCCTTTTACTAAAAAAAAAAGGCCTGTCTAGAGATCAGACCCAGGTGTAACTAAGGAGACTAATCCATGCATGAAGCAAAAGCTATTTCTATTTTAACCACTCTTAATTAAATATTTTTTATTTTTTGTACACTATTTTAATACTAGCTTGCAAAAAGAAAGAATATACAAAAACCCCCAAAACTGGTTTGTCAGAAACATATTACTCATAATGTTGTCTAGAAAAAATTGCCTAAAATTTTCAAAAAATTACTATTATCAAGAAGCTACATCTGCCAGGACATTTTATAGCCACAGGGTACTATCATGCCCGATCTGAGGACAGTTACAGTGGATTGAAAGGACAGCCAAGGACAGTGACCTGAGCCACAGTCATTGGATTTGAATCACAATAGTGCCCTTTCTTGATTAATTACTAAGACATTTTAATATATATGTAAAAAATGTTTTCTTCGGCCTTGACTGCTGCAAGGAGAAAACTGTTGCCTCAAAAATGCAAAGGCAGGTCACCTTGGTATTTTTTGTTTAAATAAAATAAACGTACGGCTACACAATTCTGTTGCATCTGCTTCTGTAATTCTTGACAGCTTTGTAGCCCTCTAGTGTACCAGGTTTCTTCCCTGGGCTTAAAGAAAATTCCTTAAGAGGCTGAAGGTAAAAAGCACTGCACTAAATTCATGAGGTGAAAAAGCATTTTGAGTCACTATATTGTTACTCCTCCCGACTCATCTTTCTCCTTGCCTCTTCTCCTGAAGTCACACACCCTGGTTTTCTGGGCTTGCAGTTTGATTTCACATCTCTGTTTGGAAGTGAAATTTAGCATGCCAATTTCTTTTTTGAGAGAGATAAATACTTTTTCACTAATGGAGTACATTAAATATTATTTGTAGTGCAAAGGTTTTCTTGCAACATTGATATGTTTTCTCTAGCTAATGCACAATAATCAAGAGTGTGGTGTATTGTTTTAATAAAATTTTTGCATTTGTCATTTGTAGGTTTTAACATAAATACAAATTCCATAAAGCAATGATTGTTTTGTAATTTCTTGACCATTTATTGGTCACTGGTATATTTTGTCTTTAATCACATATATTATGTATTGCCATTGTGTTATATTCATGTAGCATTATTTGTAATTATTCTAATGTTATTTATTTTCATATTCTCACTAAAAAGAAAATAAAACTGAAATGTATTGCCGTCTTACCAAGTACTGCTAAAAATTTTTAAACCAATGTTTCATTTTCTTATTTTTCATTTTTATAGTCACTATGATTATTTTAAAGAACATATACACTACTTTTTGTCCTTTTTAGAGAGAATTTGATGTTGTGATTGTATTTGACAGTGAAAAGGATGACCTACTCATGAAGCACATTAAAAAAGGACTTTTCTACCCAAGTTTGTGAAAGACTTTATAACATCCATTAAGTTAAAAAAAACATCTTTACCAATTTTGAAGCAATTAAAAACATTTACTTTCTTTCAATTCTCATCCTTACTTATATTATGAAAATAATTAAATAATTTTGTGGACAAGGAATTTATATTCTCTTCACCTGCAGGTCTGTATGGGAGAAGAAAATTCAGATCTAGAAAGTAGTGCCCACAGAGTGGAATCTCTATTTCAAATTCTTCATCAGTGTCTTTAAGTCTTTACTATAAGTCACCATCAATTTCTATGAGCACTGCTTTACTCATTGCTGAATGAAAAAGTGAGTTTATGTCATAAAAATATTAATGCAGACTTCTATAAGTGGCAGAATGGTCTATTTTTGGTTTGTCCGCAAGCAAGTTTGTTTTACATAAATGGCTTTTTTACAAATTTGAAATGTGAATATATTTTATTTTTTCCCAGTGAGTACACAATACACAATTCTTTGACAATACTATTAACCAATTATATGCCAATTTCTTTTCTGATCTAACAACATTAAATGAAACACATTAAGATTTTGGGTGCTGATTGGTGACTTAAACTACTGTTAAAAAAATCCATCTATAAAACAAAGTATAAAAAGTCTACTCACGGCCACAAAGTCCCTTATCTTGCAACACTTTAAAATCACAATAAATGTTTTTGAAAATCATGATAAGAAAAATTAGTAAATTGAACGTCATTTTTAAAAAATATGGTGTTTCATTTGAAGTACACATTATAGAGAAGCAAAATGAAAGTAACTTCACCTCTAAATGTGGAAGGACATGTTGCTTTACACAATTCTTGTCATGAAATTCTATAAATACAATATACAGAAGTTGATGAACAAGTTAATGAATGTTATGGTTCTGCATATCTTTAATACTGACACACAATCACTTTCCAGTGGTGAAGAAAAACCACAGTTTAAAGTTCATTGGTATTTTTATAATTCTATGGTCCATGAACAATTACATAAACTTATTGAATGGAAATTTGGAGGTGTTCTGTCAAAGCTCATACAAAATTTCAACTTGAATTATATTGAAAATAGATTTCAATACCTACAGCCTTCAATTATGACAAAGAACACCCTTTAAACCATCCTGTTAGCCAAAGCAAGTAAACTTGCAGTGTTTCCACTTCCCTTTGGTTGTATGACTACACAGATGTCATTCTCCATTTTCTCTATTCTCCCTTCAACTGGATTCAAATCCTGTGACACAATCTTTTGTTTTCATATCCCTGTACTTTCCCACTTTAAATATGGCATGGAAAAGATGTGGAGAAGGGGTAGGGTGATTCTGCCTGCATACACTGAGGCATACCTGAGATGGGGCAGATTCAACTATTTCCCCAGTGGAGACTTCACATGTGATGCATGAGGCTGTGCTTATGTTGGGCATGACTACACAGCCACGTCCCCTGGGAGTGCAAGATAAGATTACATTCTCTCCCACTCAGATTTCTTTGTGACAGCTTATGCAAATTTCTGTTTAGACCTGCAAAAGAGTGAGAGTCCTGAAATTCTAATCAGATGCCTTTCATAGGCCACAGAACAAAAAAAATCATCACAGCTCTCATACATGTTTTCATTCTTCTAATGACATTCCGACTTAGACTGATGAGAAGCTTTTACATATAGAAGTTGACAAATGCTTTTGATTTTTTTATAGCGTGCCTGAATTCATTTGGATAGTCATGGTATTTTATCTTGCTCTCTATCTATATGAGGTTGATTTGGGTGATCTGACTGATTAATTTTTAAAACTAGACTTAACAGGGAATGTGGACCATTCTAGAAGAACATTCCATAAGTAACCATCAGAACTGCAGCAATGACATAATGAAACCATAGCAGGTACTTTTTATGCATGGAAGACAATCAGGAAGGCATGATGCAATTCCCTACATTAATCCACATATCACCATCTTGGTTTATTTATCACATATATCTGTCAGTTACCAATTGTCAAAGGCTATGTGTAATATGTGCAGTAAACTAAGGTTTTAGACTAATTGAGGTATAGAGGAGGATAAAGAGGGGGCATAAGTGAACAAAACTTTGTCTGCTTTTAAATAGAAAGAAGAACTACAGAAGTAAAAAGCTTAAATTCCTCCCATCTAACAGTTGTGAATAAGTTGAATTCATTCTTGCAAACTTCGCATCTTCCCCAGTCTCTTAGATCCAGATAAAATCAACCTGCATCAAAATTTAGGCACTGATGGTAGAAAGTTGATAAGGGGTTTAGTGTGTGTGTGTCTCAGAACTGTTTTTCTCTGCAATGAAAAAATAAACTACATGGCAGCAAGAAGGGACCTGTATTCTCGGTGTTCTTGATCCTCTGCTCCGGCCTGTGTAGATGCTGTCTCAGAGAATAAAAAAGATGGAAACATTTTGTTATGTCATCCCTTTGCTGTCATGTATCACAATTAGTGACTGAGCCCATAATACACAAAATATGAATTGTCATTCCAATGGGTCACATATTTTAGAATCAATCCTAATTGTTACATTGAATATTATTTCAAGTGCCAATTGCTGAACACATCTCAGGGAAAATATCAGAAATTATAGATAGAAATAAAATTTACATTTGTGTAGGCAGCACATGGGAAAATGTCACAAGTGGAAATTTCAGGAAGTTTCTCTTCTACTTGATTGACGATACATGTACAGTAGCTAACATATTTCAAAGTCATATTCATATTGATCATACATAACTGATAGTCAGCAATTTCTTGTTCTCAGAGTCGTGAAAACAAATGAGGCAGGACACTGCTATTAATGTCCACTTACGAGGTTTGGTTTTATTTAAAAAGTGTATAAACATGCATTTTTCTCCTTTAAAATTTTTCTTTTCAATTTACTCATTCAAAATGGGTCAAACATATTTTAGTTGGTAGCCAATTTCTGAGAATGTACCATAAAATATTTAATCCAATAAATCTACTTACTGTGAAATGAACATACTCTGAGCACTGCTTTTTTTAAGCACTTACAATTTGGCTATATATTTGGTGGCATAAACGTCACTTCTTAATCAAATAAAACACAAAATTGTATCTAGACAGCATTATTTTTCAAGAGTCATGAACTGAAGTGGTGCAGCTCTATCCTCTAGTGTGTACTGTACATGTATTAGAAAGATGAAACAAGATATTCTAATAGAATTTTTATATTTGGAAGCAGCCCGAGTATGTCCTAATAATAAATTGCCTCTTTACTATTTGCTAGATATTCTGGAGTTCATTTTGTTTGTTTCCTTGGGGAACTTCATATTATACTCTGACTTAATGAGTTGGAGAGATTAATTATGGTAATTCAGAAAATGCTTTTTAAAAAGATGTAATATAAATACAGCTCTTGTGAAACACCTTAATTTCAGTTTCCTTTAGCTTATAATTCTCAGATGGGTCAATTACAATGACAAGTAAGGTTGACTCAATATAGCTTTAATTTCTTTTTAAATTTTTAGCAAGTTTAGTACATTTTTGCTACCTGTATATTATAATGCTTATTCAGTCTTAGACTTAAACTTCTTTCTTTTGACGCTTTGCTTTTGTCAATAGTAAAAGCCACCTTTCTCTCTCTTCTTTTTATTGACCCAGTCTTTGATGTTCAAAGAAGTCTTCTCCAACACCACTTGTTCCTTTGCCTCTTCCTATTTCTACATCCCAACTGAAAACCATCTAACATGACTGGTTACAACCAGCATTATCCAAACTAACTTACAGTACAGAAACTCCCTTCACATTCAGTCTTTTTCTTCATGTCACGAGGAGTAGAGATTTGTGCTTATCACCAAATAAAATTGCAGTGCAAAATTTAAACATAAAAGTTACACAATTAAAAGTTAATATATGGCACCACAGCCTATTAATTCACATATAGTACAACAGACCAATAAGAACAGACAATAATATGAACAGAGCTAAAAAGAGTGAGCTTGCATAGCAATGCACAAAAGAAATTATATACAGAGGAAAATCCTTTTCTTCCTGGAGGGCGAGTTTTGTTTTCTTTCTTTTTTATATACTCCTGACAAGAAAGAGTTAAGGTGGGTGGTGTACTTAAGAGAAGAACACAAGTAAAATATCTGTGGGATATGTGTGGCTGTGTGTCTTTACATTGCATTTACAGTTCTTGTAATAGTACATAAATAAAGAAATTGTTCATTGCACTGTTTAGTGTCATCACTTCCATGAGTTCAGACCTGCTGGTCCTTCAGAGCAGCTTTGCATGTCTCCTCTCAGTTACTCTATAAAGAGATTAAAAAAAAATCAGAAAGTCTTCCCTTACATTATATTTTTATCCTCACCAGAATAACAAAAAACAAAGCAAGTATATTACACATATAATGTCATCAGGTTTTGTCAGTTTGGGAAGTTAAGAAATTTTACTTGAAGGAGATGACAGGGGAAAGAAGAAGGAAGCACTGTAGAATCTGCAGCTTTACAATCCAAGCAGAACTATTTCTATGCTTTCTGTGATTCAAATAAAGTTTTTTTAAAAATCCAGTAGTCACGAACCAGATTAAATATTATAGATCGATCATAATAATCAGATTATTAAGACAACAATGATGCCTATCAACTAAGAACTTTAGAGTTTTGAAAGTACTTTTACTTTTCATTATTTCATGGCATCCTTTCAACCTATGATATGAACATAATGGTAATGCTATTGTTTAGATAAAGATTAGAGAGAGAGATCAGGAAGGTGGTTAACTTTCTTTTCTCAAGTAACCAGTAAATGGTCGAGAAGATCAGAAACCAGTCTTGGTCTCTCAGTTGTGTTTTTAAATTGAATTCAGAGAAGCAACTGAAATATTCACAAATGTAACTTTGAAGTAGGATACAGAAATTGATAACTTTCCTCATGAAATTAACACAAGAATTTTAATGTTTTTTCACTGTGACACACTGTGGAATTCTTTCTCTGTTACCTAGTATTTCATATCAATGCCATTTCTCTATTCAAAAGGAAAAAATTCTTTATAAGACATGTTACGTAAAAAAAGAAAGATCACCTTAGCAAGTTTGACTTCCTAATTTGAAAACTATGTAACTGAAAAGCAATAGTGGGTGAGAAACTCTTGAAGAGGCTGTTTAAAACTACCAGAGGAACAAGAGGCTTCCCTTTCTTTATTGGATTCAGTCAATAAGGCAAAAAGCAAAAAATGCAAAGTTGGCTATATTTAATTAACTTGTAGTTATCAAGATTAATTGTATATATTTATATACTTTTTCATGAACTAGAAATTATACTTGAAATAGAAGAAATGTTGACTTAATTGACTCCTGTAAACAGCCATGGTCTGTTAACACCAAACTTGCTGAAAATCACAATTGATTTTTTTCCCCATGTAGCAATGCAAATCTTCTACTATTCTGCAATGTGTTTATTGTTATGATTGGGTTCAGGGCATGCTACCCCAAATATAGCATCTCAGCTTAATGAGTATCTTAAGCTGAATAAGCTTGAGAAAATGGTACCCTCCTTCCCTGAACAGATTATAAAACCGCCATGTGAAAGATATGCTCTTTGTACAGTAAGAAAGAATCCTTATCACCAGACATGTTGTTTTGAGTCAAGAAATCTATACAAATAAACCTGTTAAACTATGATCATCCTAGTTATGCCATCATTATTTACTGTTCTTGCCCAAACGGCCCTTTCTTATCAAATCTCCATAAATTTACTCTTTCTATGTCTAAAGGTGGAAAAGTTTCCCCAGATCTGCTCATTTCTTTGGGTCTTTATTCTCTTGCAAATGTTTCCATGTATATGCAAAAATTCAATAATACCTATGCTTTCTGTTCCACATTAATTTATCATTTACACCTTATCTTTCAAACCTAGTCAGGAATCCTAAAACGGTTGAGGAATTCTTCCCTGACATTAACAAAATGTTCTGAATTACCATAGCTTTTCTCAATGTCTTGAAGCACTTACATAATTCACCTGTAAACTGTCCTTGACTATTAGAGCCCATGTATCCTATGTCAAGAAGGTCGCTGGCATTGCGCTGGTGGTTGCCTCTCAATGCCTCTGCTTTCCTAGGTCCAGTGGATCCTTTTGAAGAAGCTGTTCCTGATGAGCTGTGACCACCTGGAGAAGGGAAACTAGGCTTGCTATAGGGCACCAAGGTCTCCTCTGCAGAAAGAAACACAAAGGGTTAAGTAGAAAAGCAACACGGACGCAAAATCAACCTAACCTAAAAAAACAAAACTCAAGATGAGCTATTTTACCATTTCACTCTTCAGTAAAATTTAAAATATGAAGTTTATTAATGCCCATATATTAAAAAAATTTCCATATGCAAGCAACATTTCCTACAGTAAGAACTGAAGCAGGACTGAATTAAAAGATCTGGGGATAAGTACACAAAGTTATATATCCTTTGCAAAATTTAAATTCATTATAAAAGAGCTGCCTACAATGAACCATATTCTTTAGCAAGAGTATTTCTGAAAATAATTTCTGGATTTCAATGAGGATCCAATTTAATTTTTCCATTAAGATTGAAGAAACATGGTTATTAGTATAGTTTAAATTATAACAACATTTTCTTAATCCATTTAGGTAAAGAACTATTAGTTAATAAACTTTCTTACATTTCTATTATTTCTTGGAAAACAAATACATTATTTGAAAGGCTAAGCATTTCCTTTCCTTAAGGAGAAACTTGTTTAATAAATTAGGTCAACATTCTTCTTATGTGCCACAGCTCTACATATAACCCATGATATACGTTACTAATATTTCATACTTCGAAATTTTTTTTCTTCTACCCTTCCTACCTTTCCCTCTTTATCATCTCTTTGTTTCTCTTTCTCTTTCTCCCTGTCTCTCTGCTTGTCTCATTCTACTCACGATGTTTTCTCTTTACTGACTCAGTGTGGGCTATTGTAATGGTGATCAGATGATTAAAAAAAAAAAAGCTGACTAAATATATCATTTCCCTCTTAGGTATCTGTAATGACAGGAATCCCATGATTTTTCTGTTTGAAAAACGTAAACTTCCTGTTTCACTAAATCTAAATTGTCACCTTTGGGCTGTTGCTTAATTATGTTTCCTAAAGCCCTGGGTAGCACATTGTTACAAAATATAACTATTGAAAATACATGAGGACTAGAAAAGATTGAGTCAAATAAATATACGCTGTGTAAGGAACCTTTCAAATGGGGTGTGTGTTGTTTTCAATGAATTCTGACATAAAGAGATGTACCAAAAAATGTATTTATATATATATATATAATGTGTGTATATATATATATATATAAATATATAATGAGGTCAGTGTCCCTCTACCCCAGAAAAAAAATCCAGCCACAAACCATCAGATTTATTTTATAACATTTCCAGGAAGCTTGATTTATAAACAAGAACATTTCCCATTGAGGTGTTAACAGTCAACTAAATGTAGTCATTTGGAGAAAGTGCAAGCCCAGTTAAATCTTTTCTAACATGAGGCTTCTGTGGCTGGGCGTTGATTTGCAGCTTTATTTCAATTAATTCACCTGTTTGGACTGAAGTGAGTTCTCCATGCAAAATAACTAGTTACTTCAGCCAAAACAGACGGTTGGTTGAAGAAAGAGGTTAAACGGACACTAAAGATGAAATATATTGGTGTTAAACATACTCAATGTAAACCCTGCAAGGCAAATAATCAAGCTGTCTCCTGTGCACTACAGAAGAAGTTCCAGGGTCTGCTGGATTCAAAGAGTCTATTCAAAGGCTAACTGGAAAGGCCCACTGGTATCAGTCTTAGGAGCTCTGATGAGGAATTCGAACTCCAACTAGTGATTCAAGGCAAATGTTTCTCAGATGCCCTCCAACAACTGCCATTTCTAAAACACCCGCTAGGAAAACAAATATAGTAGAATTCCACCCTTTCTTGGGACAGTGCAGAACACACCTGGTCCGACACCTTGTTTGTGGAGAGCTTTCCGTCTATCTTCTTGGCGTTCTGTGGAGTTTATCCATTCTTGGGTTTGTCGCTGCCATTCTAGGGATGTTCTAGTTGGGCAATCCAATGAGCTCTTTGTGTCTTCTAAGTTGGATGCTTGTTGTCTGTCCAGAGAGCTTCCTTTTCTCTCTGTTGAGTTTTCCGTGCTACCAGCGTTCTGGCTTGGGCCTATTTGCTGCCTTAAACCCTGACCTGGAGGGGGGTCTGGTGGTGGTGGAAGATCTAAAAATTTTGAATAATATTTAGAATGGACTACAATTTAATGAAAAGTACAGGTTTTAGTTCAAGATGCAGAAAAAACCCTTGCCCTCCTAAAGCTAACACCCATGCAAAAAAATTTTGAGGGGAGGGGGAGAGGGAGGGCATTTAGATCCAAAATGCATATTATCGATTTATTTGCATCTTTTAGTTACAATGTCTTTAAATTAAAGTCAACCAGTTTATTCGACTGTTATATGTGGAAGTGTTTTTAATTGCACATTGAGGTTAATGTTCAGGGATCAAAGGGCAATGTACGGTTTCTTCATATTTAATCAACTGTCCACCCCACATCCCCAAAGTAGAAAAACCTTGACACAAAATGACTAGAAATGCTAGCAGCTGTGTTAATAAAAGGCCCTGGGAAGAATAAGAGCTCTCCTGCCAATCTCGACAGGAAACGTTGCCCTCGGGAAATTAAGAACTATGTGCCATATCATATGCAACATATGACTTCCTTTACCCAAGTATGGACACATTTAGTAACAGTCAAAGGGTTAAGCTAACATTTATTAAATGCAATTAACATTCTGCCTGACAACCAGCTCTAGTTGTTCGTTTCATGAGTTAGCTAATGAGTTACAACTAATATATTATAATCTTCCAATGTATTAATTTTAATAACTAATAACGAGTGTTGAGAGTACAGATAGAATATTCTTCATGGTCGAGAGTAGACAATGCATTGTGAAAATGTGAGAAACAGTGGGATAGATTTTTTTTTCAGAAAAGTTTAATTATTACATGTGAAAAAATTAAAAGTTGAAATACTCAGCAGTTTTCATTTAATTTGCTTTTCAGATCATACTTTTTAAAAATGTCTTTAATTGTGAAATTACAGTCCTTTCTTTTCTAATTCATTAAGTATTATTTTATTTCTATTATATGATTTATACAATTATAATAGTTCTCAAATTACTTTGTTGGAGATTGCAAAATGGACTTTCTTTTGAATTGTTTTAATT
The DNA here is from genome assembly GCA_019455555.1 of Galemys pyrenaicus. Lineage (NCBI taxonomy): Eukaryota > Metazoa > Chordata > Mammalia > Eulipotyphla > Talpidae > Galemys > Galemys pyrenaicus. Next base: position 2,243,269 of record JAGFMF010011629.1, read on the forward strand.
ATTCTCACTGATACAATTGCAGATGTTTTTGTCATCCTTGGAATATCTGTAACTATTTGTTCCAATGACCCAATAGCATATATAATATACACATTTATTTCATTAATAGAGGATGTTATATATAATATAGGTAACTCCTTTCTATGCCATTTTTCATAAGTGAGCTCATTTCCAATAACAATGTGAAATTTAAAAGGGAAAAGTATGTATTTCTTGTCCCAAATATAACTTCCTTAAAAAAAATTAAGCTGTTCCTTCTAAAGACTTTCTTAAAGCTTCATACTTTACTTCTTTTCTGAGCAAGATGATATTGTCCTCTGTTGAATTAATAATGATGGCCTCTTCAGCATGTTCTCTGGGAGTCTCTGCTTGGAATAGCATTCCCAATTCTATGTATGTCCTCTTGTTATATTGTAAATTACTAATTATTGAAGGGACTGAGGTTTCTGTCTGGGAAAATAAAGTTTCATTTGGGATATTTCTTCCAGAATGAAAACTAATCTAATACTGAAATATGTGTTTGTTGAGTAAACCACAATTGAGCTTGGTATTTCTTTTATATTCAATACTGACTTTCTTCAATATGTATTATTATAAATGCAAATTAATTATTTCATTTGAGTTATTGGACTTGGAATGACACTGGGGAGGAAATTATGATATTTACTTGCAATCTAACATATCTTGTCATTGATTTTTATTCTCCATCAGAGCATCTTAATTTTTAAAATGGGCAAAATGGCATCTGCTTATGCCAGCTAAAATTCTGATTACTCAGATATTTAATCTAACTTGAAATCATATGGCTACATACTAAGTAATATATTTGGACTGTATATATTTGAAGAAGAAAGACATTGCATGTGCATTGAAACAAACAAATGGGAGAAAAAATGGAATTAAGTATGGCTGTGGAAAAAATAACAGTATGTAATCAAATATGTTTACTTAAATTAAATTTATTATTCATTTCTATGTTGAGTCATTTCAACTAAATCAATTCACTAAAGAGTCTCTTACTGGCCTACTGAGGATTTGCTATTGTCAGGCATACAACAATACAAAAAAAGATTACATATATATATATGCCATCATTATCTCTTGTTTTTTTCCAATTGAGTCAAAGTAGAAGCAAATAGCTTCAGTCTAGATCACCCCTCCCATGAATTCAGACTCATAAGCAAATCCTCCCTGGATAATTTGACTTGTTTAGATAGCATCCCAAATTTTACATGTAAGATCCAACTTTTAGATCTTCTCTTATAAAATATACTTTCTTTGCAGTGTTTCTCATCATAATTAACAGCAATTCCATTCTACAAGTTGTTTGATTTCTCTGCATTACAGCCAATATTAATTCCTTAGCAAATTGTCTGCGTTCTATTTCCATATAACGGCCTACTTTTCATGTCTTGTCCACTGATGAGTAGCATCTATTCCCTATGCTACTCAACAAGAACTTTGTAGTTTCTATGCTTCCATGTAGAAACATTCAATCTATCTTAATAGATACAGTGACTTCTTATAAGTAAAACACAAAGTAAGAGCATATCTTACTTATACTGCCTTACATGTATACACACACACGCACACCCGCACACATGCATACCAGGTAAGCATACACTCACTTCCACTGGTTTCCCACTGGTTTCCCAGTGTTAATGTCTTTATTACAGTAGTTTCAATGTTCTAAAAACATGACCTTGTTTACTAGTCTGACTTCATATTCTATGGTGCTGGTCTCTATAATTATCACACAGTTCTAGTTTTTCATCAAGCAAGCCTGACTTCTACTTGCTATTTTCATTTCCTAGAATGATTAATCCTCAGATATCAGCATTGCTCTTTCCCTTACTTTTTTCTAGTCTTTTTTCAAATGTTACCTTCATCGTCAAGCCCTCCATGATCACACTTACTTTAAAAATAATGACCCATGATCTTTATACTTCTCAAATTTCTTTCTTGTATCTCTTGCTCTTGTCACTCCATACCATCATGCATACTTATATATTCACTCATGCATTTATGTTGGTCTTAAGTTATCTTTCCCTACTAGAATATGAGTTCCAGGGGAGAGCAGGGAACTTTGTTTGATTATCACTGTTTATCATTAAATAAGTGCCTAATAAATATTTGAAGAGATTAATAATTAATAATTATTCCATGGTTAAAGTTAGCCCATGGCAGAACTGGGAAAGAGCTCCTTCTCTGAGTAGTTTATTAGGAATGAGGGAAGGAAACCCAGAAAGATAAACCTAGGCAGCAAGTTTTAGGATAAAGAATTATTGTCTCTGCCTTATTTGTTCTGTATTGGTCAACATATTGGCTTCAGTGCAATAGAAGATTTTGATTGAGCAATGCCTGTTTAGGAGAGATCTCATCCAAGAGAGAAGAGTACTTCTTAACCCGTGTATAGGTTTTTATACAGTTTGTGACAGAGACTGACATTTCCCACAATTCTCAATTCCTGTTATTGGGCACAAAGAAAGATACTTTCTCACACCAACATTTGATTCATGTGACAGAAAAATTAGAGAAGTGGTATGTCCCACTTGCACATAGACCCTTCCAAATGACCACTCATGTTCTGTCTTCTACTCACTTAGAAATCATAAGGTCCCCATCTTGAAATATATGCCCCAATGCTGCAGAAGAACAGATCCCATCATTACTGCTCAATGGAGTGCCAGGTAACCTGTATAAGCCATTGTACTCATGAGAAACAAGCTCTCACTGTGGTAAGCCATTGGGGGAGGGAAGTGGTTGGGCCTAACAGCTAGCAATAATCATCCCGATTAATGTATCCTCATTGGATAATTTGACTTTTTTAGATCGCATCACAAATGTTGTAATATCTATAATGTTAAAGTTTGGGTGTGAAATGTTTATATGCTGGGAGCTACTAATAGCAATGTTCAGCCCACAAAACAATTTGATTTTACATACAATGTTGTCAAATTAATACCAATGCATGGATTTATCCCAGATAAATGCTATGGCATGTACGTTTGCTGTGACATGATATCTTTAAGGATAATCTTTAAATGCCATCTAAAATAAATTTCCTTGTCTCATAATTAAAATGTCTTTGAATCAAACACTGAGGAAGATATGTGAGCTAAATTTTCTTTGCAACATCACTACTTCCAAAGTATCTACTAATAAAACATAATCCATAAATCCCGTTTAGAATGCTTGTAAACTTGAAAAGTTTGGAACCTATTTGTTTTTTAGAAGGATAAGCAATATATTGATCATCCTTTAAGCTAGGAGGTAGCTTGCTTTAATGAATCATTTTGAAAAAGCTTACAAAAAATGTTCTAGGAAGAAAGACAAAAGCTCTCTCTATTGCAGATTTATATTTTTTATCTTCTATGTATTGTGGTTATGATCTTCAACATTTCAGAAAAGTCACAGAAATATATGGTATGAGCCAGCTGCTCATGCCACCTGACAAAAGTCCGGGAATGAGGGACACTCCTGAAAGATCGGGGTGCTCCAAAGGCTGGCCCCTGCTGGACTCCTTTTCTCTTGGCTAAACTGTAATTCTGTGATTTCATGATATGTGATTACTAAAAAAATATTCACGGGGGTGGTTATAAAATTGGCTGTTTTGCTAGACAAAGTAATCGGATGCTACGCATTTTGATGATGAACTACTCATTGGCAAATATTGTAACATAAATTCAAAAAGCCAATACTGCAAAACCAGGCAATATCAAATACAATTGGAATGTGACTGTTTTACAAACTCAAAAGTTAGCTATTAGATAATTTCCCAGACCTAAACATTCTCTATGGGATACTGGCCCTGGGAACCAAAGAAAGACCTCTGTAACTTGGCCCACTATAACTTGGGAGGCTCTGTATCTCCCAGGTGATAAATGAGTCACGTAAACCCTACCAACCCTCCTCCCCTCTTCTCTGCCTCTGTTTTACTTAAATCATAATCATGAATAAAAAGTCTCCCTAATAACAAAAAAATATTGATATTAGTTTAACTCTAGACCTTGCAGCTAGTAGTCTGTCTTATACTCAGAGTAAAAACAAAATAATTAGTTGTGACTTCTCAAAGTTGCCTGCCTTAATATTAAAAAAACTAGTGTGCTAATAAAAACATGATATGCTTACAGAAACAATGTTAACACTGAAGAACTAGTATGCTGATAAAAACATGTTGCCTCAAAGGTAGGCTTTACCTTGAAACAGTGAATGTCCTAAATCTTGATTGGAGGTCATAAAGACCCAGAGTTGTTCTTAAAAAAAAAAAAAAAAAAAAGTAACGATTGTAACCTTTCTGCTCTATGCACATGATGATGTAATTCCATTGCTTGATTGTAATGTATAAATAAAGGTCTGCTGAGACCCTCAGTAGGATGTTTGCTACACTCTGATCAAGTGATAGTGACTCCTCAATTTCCCTCATTCACTGACACCGTCTTTTCCTGTAGGAACCTGGCCTCAGCCAGAGCTGGTCTTCAGCAAATATACCTGTATTTTTTTCTCTTGCCATGACATTCAGAGCAGGAAAACTATACAAGATTATTAATTCTGAGCTTTATAACAACATATCAGTGAGAAGTCCTTTTTATTTAGTGGGAATAAGATCAACACTATAGACTGCGTTAAACACTCAAGTAATCTTCAAAACATTTGAGGCAGAAAGGCAGTGACAAACATTTTTGCTCACCACAAGATATCCTTTTATAGAGAATCAAAAACTTGATTGTACCCTTACCCTCAAATTCCACAGAAACTTTTCTGAATGAAAATAATGCAAAACTCTTCTGAATGAAAACAAAGGACAAGTAAACTTGAAGGCTTTCAAAACAAGTTACGTTTGGCCTTTAAAGTCTTAGCATGACATGATGGCATAAGTAAAAAGACAAAGAAACCCATATGTACCCCCTACCCTAAAACCAATAAAGAACAACTACTTACTTCTTTTGTAACTAAGCCTCATTCTGTCTTCTAATAAGTCTAAGAGATTGACATGAGTGTTCAGGACTCAGTTGCAGCTTCGCAAACTTGACTGCACAGTAGCTTCCTCTATGGAGTTTTAAAGCTAACTATAACTCATTTTCACTCCAGAATGATCAAATCAGAATCTCCAGGGAGCATTTTAAGTACGTCCTGGGAGGTTCCAATTGGTAGCTTAAGGAGGCACATCCTTTTAGGTTTAGTAGAACTATCTCAGGGTAAAATTTGTGTGTTGTACAGAATAGTGCTGAGGAGGGAGAAATTAATTTTTGGTTTTGCCAGTATACTATATACTAAATACTTTAAATATATTATTTAAAAAGACATTAGAATGAAAATTTAGGAAAAATATGTTAGTCCTATTTGTAAATATATGAGAATTAAGTTGAATGAGAGGAAATAGATCCTGTTCTGTTGAAATGAACATTATCTAAGGAGATCCTCCAATAACATCATGTTTCCTGAAAATGGCAGTGTTTAAGTCAAAAACTACATGCTACATATAAGATAATAAAAGGAAGAAGTAGATTAGCAAATTATAACCCATGGGTCAATTTCTACTGCTCCCTCTTTTGTCAATACTTGCTTTATTGGCAATTAATCATAACTATTCATTTATTTTTTCTATAGCTGCACTTGTGAACAATGGCAATGTTCAGTAGCTGTGACTGGGATGCCAAGAATCCCCAAAATCAACTTATTTATTATCTCAACTTTTACAGCAAAGTTGTTGCATCAATAGATGGTCTGTAGCATGCTTTTAACCTTGAAATTCATGAAACTAAAAAAAATTGTTTAACAAATTACTGTCTTTTTCAAAAGTGACCTATCACCCAAGATATATTAATTTAATATCAGAAATAGCCCTACGAGCTCACATTACTGCTTATGATTTTTTTTTTCTTCAAGGGGATTTTTATGGAAATGTAATACAAAATGCCAGAATGGCAAAAAACAAGTGAAAGTTGGTTGGGCATGTATTTGTCAATACTTGTTAATATAGAAATAATTCCAAATTATTAAAAAAAACAGTAGGGTGTTTAATTTAAACAAGACCATATTGCCAGGTTTCAGCCTAGTCATATAATGAGGCAACAGCTCATCTACCATAGCTACTTTAATCTAAGTTAATGATTGCACAGAATAATCTCTTCAGTGAGTTGCCGAGAGAATGAAACAAACCTACCATCTGTCATTCCCTCCCTTCGATGAGGCAATGCTGGTTGCTGGTCCATTCGCCCGCCCTTGTGTTTTTTAGTGGGTCTGGGCCTCTGACTTTGACTCACGGCCGCACTGGTGTTACTATCAGTAGAAAATGGGCTGGTTGGTCGAGGTCTTTGAGACGAGGTAAAAGCTTTGCCTAAAATAAAAAGAAAAGGAATGGTACAGAGAAGTTACTATAACACACTGATTTTCTTTGTCTCCTGTTTCTTTTCTTACTAAGACTAATCTCTATCCCTGTCTAGAGATGCCATTTGAAGACAGCCTATACTGGTAGAAAAAATCTGCCATGCTGCATTTATTTTGTACCCCTTTTAATAATCAACACACTGTCCACTGAAAAAATTTAAGTAAATGAACATAAAACAAATCCACCAACCGGAAACTTGGTATTACTTGACCTTGACAAGTGTAGTGATATTTTCATAGATACATGCAAATTCATGCAGCTTTTACTTCTTAAAATTAAAGAAGCTATTTCTGAAATGAATCTGATACTGTCTTATATGTTTAGTCATTTTTCACCTTTGGTGTCTTACAAATTCTCTTGGAGCACGGCAAAATGTCCTGCAGCAATAATATTTGAAATTTGGCATGAAAGGTCTGCTCAGGCACATATATTATGTTGCCCTTACCACCCATACACATAAACGATGAATTCTGCCTCTTTTAGCTGAAACTCAATAACATCAGTGTATAGGATAGATAGCAGGTTAAAATCACCTTGCATGTACAAAGTGCATTAAGTGATTTCTGATGGATATTATTATGTCTGAGCAGATTCCAAATTCTCATTGAAATGAAATGTGCTATGTTCTTTATTTCTGACTTAATGTACATATACAGGGAAATTTATTCTGAGAAATATTAGCTAACATTTTTCAAGAACTTATAATACTAAGTTTATTATGTAAGAGAAGGTTGGTTTATGTACATGTATTTATTCTCTTGTGTATGTTTTCATTTCTTAAAACATTATTGCATGTAGTTACATTTTCTTAAGTCAATGGACATGATATTGCTTAGTGCTTTATTAGCTATTAGCATACATGCAGGAAATGCACTTATACCTTCTAATTTATTAGTCTCCTTGCACTTTCTCACTGCTCTGCTAATAGTTATGCCACAAAAAGCACTCAGGCAACATAAAAGTTTCTGACTTATACCTTATAAAGCAAGAAAATTCAAATAACTGCTATATTACAACATATTTTAGTTAGGATGCTATATGAAAAATAAACCTCTGCAATGCTTAGAAAGCTTTTTTTATTTCATTAGAACCCTAATGTTTGGTCAAAAGAAATATTGATGGTATAAGTCAAAGAAAATTTCCAAGACTCATTTTTATAACCTGAGAGTACAGTGAAGGGTCAAAATCATTTTTCTTTACTATTTGAATGTTAGTAAGATTTTAAAAATACATTTTGAGCTTCATCAGCTTATTGTGTAAGGTAGCTAAATATAATTAATATATTAGTATCTTACATGATTGAAGAAATAGGCAGTCATGTAATGACATGCACCATGTAAATGATACATTACTTTAGTAAATCTAATGATTATAAATAACTGATGTACTATTAGCATGAATCCTACATTTTTGGGAGCAAACAGATGTGAAAAATTACATAATTTGTCTTTTATATTTATTCCTTATTACTCGCACAAACTTAAAGGGCAATACACATGTAGTTATTATTTTTCAAATGGCAAATGCAGTGGTTATATCTTTAATTAGCATCCTTAAAAACAAATAATAATTATTGGGTTAAAAATCTTAATAGCCAAACAATTAATAAGACCATCAGCCACTTGAACTGTTAGATTGACAGCTTTAGACCCATTCACCCCATGCTGAGAAACCTTCCCAGAAAAATGCATTCATAGAAAAGAATGGGGCAAATAAAAGTGAATGGAGATAAAAGCTAAATGATTTTAATCACTGGGTACATTATTGATTGTGTGAGCATTTTGCAAATGTGAATTACTGAAAATTTAATGGCAATTTCAGTTGCTGCTTTGCTGTATTAGAAAAGGAAGCATAATACAATTAATCAGCAGAGCTGTGAAGAGGTGAAAGAAAGAATTGAAGGTGTGAGTAGGAACCTAATCTTGGATCTGCAAAAGTAACATCAGAAGAGAGGTCTGGTAATTGAGCACCCAAACTGGGTTCATGCAAATTAAAGAAAGTCCTGCAGTCTGACTCACGGAGGAGAAAGAACAGGAGAAAGTAGCTCAGTGTCCAAGATTCTCTCATGCAAAGAGTGTTGACTTGGGAGTCTACCAACCTGTTCTTGTAAGGCTGGTTCCATCCAGCCTAAAACCAGCTTTATCTGCTGCTGCCACCAGTGCTTGTGCAAAGCTGCCGCTGGCAAAGATGGAGCCATCTGAGGAGCTACCTACACTAGATCTATGACTAGAAAAGTTACGATCCTCATCAGATGCAGAGCCCCATCCATTTACCATTGAACCTAAAAACAAATGTAGTTGTCTAGTGAGTTGTATACAATGGATAGCTTATCTGCTTGTACATACTATACTCATGAACACGTAGTCTGCCTCAACTCCTCACTTTTTCTTGAAGTCAATCTGGATTTATCATGACTTACTGAGCCATTTGCAAGCATCATCTATGTTCTAAACATCCCAGGTATAAAAGATGAAGTTCATTTAAAACCTGTATATTTTGCACCACCTGAGCAACACATGTTCCATGTAATTTCATTCTCACATTGAGTAAATTATTACATGATCATTTTCCAAAAGAGAATTGCTATCTATGTTTTAGTCACAAAATGCAGAGAGTGCATTTATCTAAATTACAGTGAATTTAAAGTAAAGTTATCAAGGACTGAGTTGAAATAAGTGTGAATATAATTTGCATTGAATGCAGACTTCAATGCTAATTTGCATGAACTATATACTTATATATTGTAGAAAAGCTGAATTATTTCAAGATTTTAAAATAAAAAATTAATTACTCAGGAAATAAGCAAACTTTCACGCAAAACAAATAAAAAAATCAAAGCAAATAAACAAACACAAGAAAAATATATCTTTCAAAAGTTCTATTAATTTCAGTGCTCAGTATTCAACACTTTCTTTGCTTTGTAATTATTTCCAGAAATCCAGTTTTCTCCTTAATATTGATCTTTATTTTAGAAAATTAACTGTTATAAAGAATATCACTGACACTAATATGTATTTTCTGCAAAATGCAGCATGGTCATAGAGAAACAGAATTATAGCTCTTTCTATAAAGAGTTGCAAAACATAAGAAAATAAATAATTTCATCCTTAATTTTTCAGGGAGTCATTTACAATTTTTTTTCTTAAAGTAAAGCACCTTGAGATGAGACCTTAAGAAGCTACCTAATATGGTTAACAGTAAATATTTATTTAACCACTAATTTATGACACAAAGTACCAAGAGTTGCATACCCTAAAAACAAAAATTTAGGTAGGCCGAAACAGTATTTATAAAATAAGACTTCTAATTAAACCAAACACATATCCACAAGCTCCCATAGATTATTCCCACGTTTTTCCAGCATTTCAGAGACAACAGGAATGCTGCATGATGAGGTATTTGTACTTTCAGCTCATGTGCCAGGATACAATAACATGGGTTCATGTACTTTCAAGTCAGAGAAATCAGAAACCGAAGGGTTAGAAGGATCTGAGAAGTTAAAAGGATGTTAAGTGTAGCAGAGAAAGATAGAGTTTTGATTCTATTTGCCAAAAGCACACAGATACACTTTTTACTTTCCAAACAAATTCCCTTGACACAGGCTACTGCAAGGGAGCCAAGATAACAACAGCAACCGAACCTCCTCAGAGAGAACCATTTCAGAGTTAATAATCACAAGTCAAGGACTGACAGCCCAAAATGAAAGGAGAAATGATGCAATAGGCTTTGCAATGGAATGCTCCAGCAGATAAGAAAAAAATCAAAGTGATTCAGTCAGTGATCACAAAAGAATATGAAACCCTAGAGCTAAGAATAGTTTAAAACTCAGTGCCAGTGTCTTCTACCGACTGTTTCCTGTATTTCTAAATGTCTGCTAAATATTGGCAAATAGATCAGTATCGGCTATCTGAAACTCACTTTCTGAACAAACATCTCCTTTTCTTTTTCTCCAACTTCACTCCTAAGCTACCCTAAAATTATTTCCTCTTGTCTCTTTTATCTTCCTCATTGCCATTTAAATGATTTTTTCCTGAAACATTTATTATATAATTTTCTCACTGAAAACCTTCTTCAGTTTGCAACTGCCATATCCAATCAGAATTAGGTATTGGAGATCTTTCAACATCTATGTCCACTTTTTTGCCCCGTTCCCCCTTACATCCCATGGAGTCATCTTCCCTCATTCACATTCATCACCTGTTACTCATTCAACACACCTCTAGTTTGCTAATAATTCTATCAATAACTGACAATCTTTGTGTGTGTGAATTTTTCTTTTTAAATTACTATCATTCATTATCTACTTGTTTTTATCTGTTTTTCATAACACTAAAATCTGTAATATATGGATCACTTTGTCAGTGAACAAATATTTATTTCATTTTAAGTAACACTGAATTATAACATTAGCTTCAGGCATATATTCTTTCAAATCATCATGTGTATATGATGTTAAATTCACTGCTAAAAGTACAACTCAATCCTTCACCAAATAACTGACCCCTTTTATCAGATATACCTATCTCTTTCCCTCTTCCCTTGTGATATTCCCTAAATTGGTCCTATGATCTAAAAGTTTGTTTCATTAGTTCATCTGTTGTTTTGTTTCTCTACATAGTACGTGTGAGTGAAATCATACAATATTTGTCTTTTTGTCGACTGTTAAAGTTCAAATTAAAACCTTTATATTGCCTTGATTACACCGTAAATTCAACCCTTTCTCAGAATCAATCTCTCTATGACCCGTGTATTTCAAACATCTGCACATGGTAGCATTTCAGGTCTCTTCTTATATTACAATTTGCTGCATACTTATATTTCCTCTTCTAGACAATGGAATTCTAGAGGTTAGGGACTATATCTTACTCATTTTCATTTTTCTTGTACAGGCATTATACAACAGGAATTCAATAGGCAAGCACATTGAATTAAACATCTTTAGCATTTTCATCATTTATTATTAATTCATTTGTTTATCTTTGATATATTATTTCCCAGCATTAATTTTTTTTTAGTTACAGAGTTTGCACATAAAAACTCCTAGAAATTTCATTTAATAAGGACTATAATGTTAGTCAATTCTTGTTAATTTCTTGGACAATGGGAAAAAACAGTAACATAATTATTTCAAAGGAGAAAGCTAAAAGTAATTAATATATATCTTGGCTATGATTTGAGTCTCTTGAATACTGGTATTTATCAATATCTTATTCAAATTTCGATAATGACATTAAAATAAGTGGCTACATTTTTCTTCTGACATCTCCATTCCCCCAATCACCCATCTTAAATAGCTGGGTCTGTTTTTAGTTTTTCATCTTATGTTCAAGTTGGATTGTTGTGTGAATACCATCTAAGGATTTAGCATATTGACAAATTTAGCCTCTGAACCTACAAAACTTAGGGAAAAATGTACACCACAGCAGTGTTGCCACAGAAATGTCATACTGTGAGATCTCTTAGAAGAGAGCTAGTTTGACATTTTCAAAAGTAGGGGGTTTTTTGAAAAAGCCAATCTTCCCATAGGAGCAAATCCTTCATATAAGAATTTCCACATACAAATTTGCCAGTTCCTAAACAGATAAACTACCTCTGCCTTCATGTCTTTACTTTTACTTCATCTCAGTCATAAATGCGTCTTGCCATTCAGGAAGTTTTCCTTGAAGCTTTTTGCTTTCCCAGGGAAGGGACAGTCACATGAAAGACATGGCCTCAAGTGGGTGTTGTCCAATATAGAAAGAACATCAGCTAGTCATGCTATTCTCCATAAGACAACGGGACAAAGATGACATGAAAGTTGAATAGATGAGTGATACAGATTTGGCCATGAGGGAAAATGAGAAACTTCATTGTCCCACAATGAAGGGGAAGGGGGAAGGGAAAAGGGGAAAGGGGGAAGGGTCAGTGCATCAGGTTCGTATAGTTGAGTTCACCTTCCCCTTCAAAATGGAGGTCGTGGAACAAAAATAGATGTAATCTTTTATCTCCTTCTTCCTTCTGTCTTTATCTTTGACACTCCCACTACTCTATTTGAGTATAGTGTATGGAATAGATATATTCCCCAGAAAGATTTTAAAAAAGATAGCTGGTAATACCCTATGAATTAAAAAGTACATACAATATACTAAATTTCTTCCATGTTTTAAAATAGTCAAATTTACTTAACTGTTAGTGATTTTACCTATCCTCGGATAATATTCTTCCTTTTATAGATATAACAAACAATAATTTTCTGAAGATTTCCATAAACTATTTTTTAAACAGACAATGATTGAAAGAAAAGAAAAACATTGATTCAAGAATTTAAAAGTAAGCAATTTTGTGATATTTGGTTTTGTTCACAAATGTAAATATAAGCATGAAAATTAAGATAAATGCTAAGTAAAAACAGCTCAGTTAGAGATTCTTTGCAAATTACAAGCAATCCATACAAATTTGACATGTTATAGCTCTAAGCATAATCAATACATATTTAAACATTTAATGAAAAATGAATTTGTCACATAGGCAAATTTATTTGTGTTTACATTTTCAATCTTTCCAGATTTCCCAGGTTTAAAATTGCTGAAAGACCAAAAAAAAAATCTGCAATTTATTCAAGCAGCTAAGGAAGAACTGCATGGAGGACATTAAGTTGTTGCTCAAATGTTACTTGAGCAGTAAAATACCATGATAAAGTGGCATCTTGCTGTGTCTCTATTACATCTTCAGCACTAAAATTAATTTATGATCAGTCATCAATTCATTTGCATGTCATTTTATGCTAAATCTTTCCTTGCTGATAAATGCTTATCCTTAGATCCATTAAGCTAGAGTAAAGTCTGTGCTTTATAATATGACCCTGCTAATTGTTGCATTACCATTTTTATGAGATACAAAAACTCGTTGTCCCATTTTTTAGCCAATATTTAATCCAGGAACTCTTCCTACAAAGTGTAGTCTATCTATCTATTTAGTAATATTTTATGTTATAAGTGTCTTTCAATAAATCAATCTAAATGTTGGCCTCTGCCTATATGGAAAAAACATGCCTAATCTTTAGAAATCCTTCTTTCACTCAAATATATTGAATATGCAATAATTCAAGATATGTTCCTGAGAGAGAAAAGAATGTAATATCTACAGAAATCAAAATTGGCAATTAAAAAAATCCCTTCCTTGGAACATATCTCATCACTTAACTTTTCAATCAGATAAAAATACAATAGTCCCCTTTTATCTATTACATTTTGATATATTTAATTTCTTTTTAAATCAAAGCTGATGAGGTTGTCTAAGACAATGATTTAATTATTTTTAACATTATCTCTGAAATTTCCCTAATACTAAAAATATTTTTCTGGAGATTATGTAGTGAACGAAAAGCTTTAGGTCACACTTTTAAGTGGCCAACTTTGTAAAAGCTGTGTGGTCCAGTTAGATGGTAAGGCTGCCAGGTTTTATTGTTTGCAAAATGATCTGGTTTGGGAGTTCTAGTAAAAACCTCCAAAGACATAAAATACAGAAAATACAGAGCCACGATTTAGTTTTAGTTGTGGCATTTATGTGAGGTCCAGCAGTCAAGGAACCTTATTCATTTCACTTTGTAGCCCTCACTCTCAGTCTTTCTCTCGGTGATCACTGCGGCAGTTAGAATCTTGGCTCCAAGTTCAGGACATTCACTTCCTGCCCTCTCTCCTATTGCCTCTGTTTCTTTACTCCTGTGGTGGAGTCATTAGACGCAGGAAACACTTATTCTGGACTCCCACCATGATCGTTTTAGAAAGACATATTGAAGGCTTCCCCCTTCCAGTAACCCAAAATGGGGTTTTGGATGAAATATTGCAAGCATACTCCTGAAGACTGAAACAATCCCATATGTTAGCATTCTAGCCCCAGAGTGTGATGTACTGTAATAAAAATATTTTGGTAGTTTATTATAACCAAGTAAGCTTAAATTATGTGAATAACTTAAAATATTGTAAAAATGAGAGTCTCTCTAGTGCTGGCAGAGTTGAAATTTGTTAGCACAAGTCACTGTAACAACATGGAACTAAACATGAAAAAGATTAGCTTTATCTAAAAATTATTATTTTGGTCTTGATTAAGTATGCAGGGTACATTAGTAAGGGCTAATGATAACAGAGATAAAAATATATGTTATATTTGTATACATATATATTTATTCATATGTATGTACAAATATACTTAAATACACAGAAAGGTTGGAGAGTGAGAGAGAGAGAGAGAGAGAGTAATTGAGCAGGAAATTATTTCCTATTAAATATGCCAAATCCAGAGATTAGAAAACAGTTGGGTATTTCCAGAGCAGGAATCACTGTAATTTATCTTAAAAATAAGATTGGTTGATTTTGAACATTCTTCTTTCACTTATCATGTAAATGACCTGGAAAATGAACTTAAACCCCTCTGTGACTCAATTTCCTTACCTACAAAATGAGAATAAAAATAAGGTTGTGATGATTAAATGAGTTGGCATATATTAAAAACTTAAGCATGGTAATAGGCAAACCATTTCTGTAAAGTGCCAGGTATCAAATATTTTAGGATTTACTGTTTGTGCAACACAGTCTTCATTGTTACAACCCTTTGAAAATGTAAAAAAAAAAAAAAATTCTAAGCCCACTGAGACACATACTATATACACACATACGACACACACACACAACCAGAACACTGTTGGGAAGTGTGTCTTGCACTTACTAAGTGCAAGTTGTTGTTGACTCTATATTCTTAGTTAAGTGGTTGGAACTTATAGTGGGAATCAATAAATAGTATAACAAATGTGCAAGTATATATTTTTCGCTACAGAATGTTACAGAGTGAATGTTGGCATTTCCCACAATTCATATATTTAAATCCTAACCTCAATGTGATGATATTTGGAGATGTGGCCTTTGGGAAGTAATGAAGTGCAGACAAGCTCAGGAGAGGGAGGGCACCATGACAGGATGAGGATCCTTATAAAAAGAGACCAGAGGGCCTATTTGCTCTGCACCATGTGTCAAGATCAGAGAGAACATGGTTATCTGCAAGCCCGGGAGGACTCTCACAGGAACTGAATCTGCCTGTCCTTGATTATGGGCTTCCCAGTCTGCGGGACTGCAACAAATATATTTCTGTGTCTTTTGCTATAGTGTCTACACGATATTTTTTTTAAAAAATTTATTTATTTATGCATACAAGAACTGGGATACAGGCTAGAGGTGTGGGGGTGGGGTGTGTGTGTGAGAGAGATTCACCAGAGACAGAGTGGGGAGCAGAACAGGTGAAATACACTGCTGAGGGGAGCAACTAGCGAGGCAGGAAAGATCTGCACCATGTGGGTAAGCTCCCTGGCTGGGGATCGAACTTATGGGGCAGTGGCTGTGGAGAGCTTTATAGTGCTGACACTTATCCCCTTGTGCCTACAGGGAGGCACCTGCTATTGTTTTGAAATATGCCATGTCCATGCCCAGTAAGATACTCGATGGGAGATAGAAGTTGCTGGCATTTTCAAATCTTCTGGACCCTTTTCAATGCATGAACTATGATTTCAAAATTTAAGAGGTCCCTCACAAATTATTTAGCGGTAACCATTTGGAATTCATGTGCTTATTTCTTTACTCATGGACTTTGTACATTGTTAACTACAGATAGTCCCTAAGGTGGCAGTTGTTGGAATGCAATGTATCCAAATAAAATCCTGCCTAATTTTGTATACAGGATCACTAGCCCATTGGACTGTCATTCTGGTCAGCTTTAAATTTGCAGGGACTGGGGCATAACTATTAGCTCCATTTAATAAAAATGGTCATTAGTTTCATGAAAGTGAAAATCTTTATCAGAGAATTTCAGGTGACAGTAATGATTAATGTAGTCTCACCACACACAAATGTAGAACTCAAAATAATTTATGGCAAGATCAGAATCCTCTTTGTGTTCACTTACCACCTAAATACATAAAAACTAGTAGGATTAGTGTCTGTTTTGTTGCCCTTCTCATTAAGTACCATTAAATTAGCCTTAAGTGTGTGAAGAAAATATAAACACATTTGAACAATATCCATTAGCATGCTGATCTATAAGGTCTATGTAACAACCACACAGGACCATCTCTATAGACTGTGAATGCACATGTGTGCAACATACACACTGAAACACTCACAGTCCTATACTGTCATACATCTCTACAAACACACACACACACTATGTTACTCACATACCGTATCATCTCACACACTTATCTATCACAGTCATTCACACCTCCTACAACCTCACCTCCCCACACACACACCTTTGGGGATAAAATATATTTACATTCATTTGTAACTTAAATTTACATATATTACAATTATACCCTAGAAAGCAAATCCAATCTTTGATCATACCTTTGCCACAATGTTATTGTAGAGAGCACCCCCCCCCCCAAAGAGGGAGTTCTTATTTGGTTACTTTTGTGTAAAGTACAACTTTTTTGACTGAAAGATGCATTATTCATGGGATAACCACATCATGGAGTACATACCTAAATACCTGGAGGCTTTTATATATGGCAGTAATTAAGCAGTGAATTCCAGTAGGAAAACAGACTTTGCTTTCTTAGCAATAAAAACTTCATTTGCAATGAACATTATCCTAGCTACAGGAGAAATGCAGATTGTTTTTTAACCACGGTTACATTAGGCAACTTGAGATGTTACTAAAAGGTGATCAGGTGATTGTTCAAGATGACATTTTCCTGATTTACAGATATATTTATCATCTTTGACATGATAATATTTAATAAAAGAACTCTATAGGCTATAGTCAACTTTTTTCATTATTATTGCAATTCTTTATTGCATCCTTAATGGAAAAGAGTTCAGTATCATTAGTAGAATATGCAAAAATATGCAGAATTTTACCCTGAAGGAGATTATGTTAGAAATTCAGGCAAAGGGGCTTAACATAAGTGCACTAATAAGTTAGCTCTGTGTCTGCACTCAACAATTTTAACTTTTGCTCTGCAACCTTCCCTCAGATCTGTATTTCATGTCACAGCAACATTCTGGTTCTTAAATCTTAATTAACCTGGCAAGCAGACATCCCCCCAGATGAGAATAAAAGCTGAAACATGAGCTCCTGTATCACACATTGTGTAGTTTTGGAAGGATGCAGAAAAAAATATTACAGGTGCTGATGCTTCTCCATCATTGTAATTAACCTGTTTCCATCAGTATCTGTTAAACTCTAACATGTAGTTGAACTCAGTGCAAGTCTGAAAGTTGCGTTGGTAAAATAAATTAAGTGTAATTGCCATAAAATGACCCCAGGGCAAACATAGAAATGGGCGGCTTTGTGAGAAGACCCAATGGCATGCAAAAGCAAGACTTACATTCGTAGTAATTTCTCTATAATCCTGCTTGTGTCAAAGAATAGATAACCTGTTGAACGGAAAGACTGATTTTTTTTTTTTTTTTACTTTTTCCCATATTCTTTGTGTGTATGTTAGGTTTTAAATTTTTCCAACAAAATTTGATGAATATAAGTCCCTGGAAAGACTAGTTCTGAGATCACCCATTGCGGACTTTCTCTCTATAGACTAGGACCAGTTCAGAGAAAGCCAAATGAATAAAGAGCAAAAATAACCTTATTTCTTTAGGAAGGGACAATTGTCGAATTCTGCCATATGAAATGAATAAGTGTAGGGTTTATCTCACTATACATTTTCTCCACTCTAAAAATAAGGCCTGTGAAACCTTAGAGAGGCTTATTCTGAAAACTTGCTTATATTCATCAGTGAATGATTTTACAGAGTGAAATATCAAGAAGCATTTTAAGATTTCATTCACTTTATATGTTGCTTCTGATATACAAAATATATCATTCTAAAAGTCAGGGTTTTTATGTAATGGACTTGGTTCCCAGAAGAGTGAACTTTTCATGAAAGCCCTAGATATAATTGGGTTTTTCTTTCATGTCTTAAAGCTTTTTAAAATTCATGAATTTTCTTATCATTCTTGCAGCAAAGCAAAAGTATTTCCAAATCCTTTTTGAATTTTGTGTTTAATATTAACATATTTTAAATGTTACAGAAATAGATGGAGTGGAATAAATCTTACATAAGAAAGTATTTGAATTTCAATGCATTTTAATGTTATAAATAGGTCAGTTATTTCTATTAAATCGTTTCCATTACCTGTCACAGAGCTGTCTAGATTGTCCATACTGGATCCGGGTGTCTGCTCTAGAGCTCTCAGGGGCCTGGGGATTTCTAAAACTTCCTCCTCGTCATCAGCATCATCATCTGGAACATCTGTTTCCAAATCAGAAATCAAGGCTCCGGACATGTAACCTAATGGTGGAACCGGGGGCTGTGGAGGTTGATTATTGCTTTGAATGTGCCTAGAATTCAAATGGGAATGCAAAGAAGAATTTATTAACTTTTCATAAAATTGAAATTAGGTTAAACAGCATGCTATGGTAACTAGTTTTGTCTCCTGGTTCACCGTGCTTTCTTACATTTTAGCAGGGACAATGAGCTATGTATATGTGACTCACCAAGCTGACAACAAAATATAGATTATCAAACACTTCTACTTGTATTTATTCGATGATACACACAGAAAAAAAATATAGACAGGATTTTGTGTAGATAAATCAACCAAAGAAAGAATATCTGTCCAAATAACTGTTTAAAAATGACATTTTTGTCCAATAAGAATGTAACAGCTTCATTTCCAGTTTAGTGTCCAAGTGGTACTCAGTCTATGTAACCCTTGTGACATACATGAATGGAGACCGACTGCATAGAGTCTAATACTCAGACTGTCTTGCTCCCAGCGATGAACACATCCCCTGCTCTACAAGACTTTCTTCCAGCACAAAACCACCAAGTAGACCTGGTGCTTGTTTCCCCTTTAACTCAGTTTAGGGTAGGAATGACCAAACTATGTTTTAGCAACTGATTTGCATCTCACACTCACCCAAATTTCAAACACCTTAAAAACAGATAATTCAACTTTGTAGTCTCTCCATTTAGAAAATTGTGTGATAAAGAAATCTTCCTCACTGAATGAAAAACTCTAATGTCAGCATGTGAAGTAGATAGAATGTGTATTTCCAGCTATCTTTTAAGATTTACTAAGGTGAAATTTAAGTGACATTTCAAATCATAAGACATGTAAAATGGGGTGCTGTAATCCACTCACTTTGTGACTAGCTATTAATTTCTTCTAAACCATAAAATGCTAATTGAAAACAAAGCTCTGTTATTGGTTAAAACCTTAAAATGTGAATATACTACATGTTTAGACATATTAAGTCTTTTATTTGCCTTAATATGATGTATTAAGAGATCTTTGCTATTTAAAAGAAATGCAAAAAAAGGCTATGTTTTTTCTTAGTTTTTGTATTAAAGATACAAGATTATTTTCCTTTAATATTTGCTTTGGGAGCAATATTTAATTCTTCAAGAATTTAATTTTCCTCTCCCAACTGCATTCTTGAGATTGCACTCAGCTCCAAAGTTAACAAGTCTCTAGATCTTTCAATATGAAAAAAATAAAACTATGTTAGTTCTGGGAGCTACCTCCATAACACCAGGCCCACATCTTTTTAGAGATCAGGAATTTGAAGCCACAAGTTATTTCCTGACATTCATCATAGCTCATTCATTAAAAAGCTAGGAGTCATCCTAATCACTATTATAGAAGCTCTTGAGCACTGACGATCCCTGATTCTATTTGTGATTCGGTGCCAAGTTTGAACAAGAGAATACGAAGTGCTGTCGAGATACATGATTCTTTCTTTTTTAATGCTGTATACCTTGGTCCTGAGAAGGACCAAACAGACCCACAGTCAAATTCTACGTCACTGCTGACATCTGTTGATGGAACAAATACACATTAAGGAACTGAAAAACTTTAATTCAGCAGGATTTGAAGATTAACTGAAATATGAAAACAGGGTATAAAAACATTTATAAATATCATCTCGTGACAGGCACTGTGTGCTGTGTACTTCATGCCTCAGTGAACACACTTCCTGGAGGTGGAACCTGGGAATCATTATTTTTTTTAAAATTTTCCTCCTGTGATGTTAATATGCAGCCCAGATGGAAAGTCACTTCATACCAGAATGCCAGTGTCCTGTGTGAGTACATGGATGCTACAGCTCTTACAGAGGGCAACAGGAATGACATTCTGGAAGACTGCAGGACTGAAGAGGGACATACTCAGAGAAAGGGAGGAATTACTTTGTTCATTTGCTTAGCAAATGTCTTCAAGTACTTACTAAGTAGGGCATGCTTCTAAGAATGGAAAATCAGCTGTGAACAAAACCCAAGCTCTTGTGAATAGTAACAGGTATAATATAGCTAGATATTTTACTACATAATGCACTAGTACAGTCTCATTTAATCCCCTACCCCTCCACAAGTCTCTGATGTATATTAAAAAATTTGACCTTGCCCAAAGAATAGTTAGATCTTTGCCCCCTACTTTTGGAAGGAAATCTTAAAGTTCTTAAAATGTGTGGTTTGATGAAACAGTCTGTTTAACTGTAATCCTTAAACTACTCCAGTGAGTCTACCAGTAGGACTTAAGGTCTGGGTTTCAAGTCACACAGTGTCAGCAGTTCTTCAGTGGAGGCTGGAAACTGAAATCAGCCACCTGCACAGTCGGAGCCCCAGTGAGAACTCTAGATCTTGGAGCTGACAGGGGTTCCCTGGCTTGCAATACCCCATGTTTATTGTCACACATCACCTCTGTGAAAGTAATGCCTCCATGTCTCCAATGGAAACTCCATTTTGAAACTTTCCTAGATGTTACCCTATGTGTCTGTTCGCTAGGCAGATTTTAGTAGGAATCTTCACTCTGTAATAAACTGTAAATTTGAGTATAATAGTTTTTCGTGCTTCCCTCTAGTAAATTTTTGAAACTAATGGTGGTCTTGAGGATTTCAAAAACTTGTACTTGATGCCAGAAGTGAGAGTAGTCTTGGGGCTACCCTATCATTTTGTAAATGGACTAATTACTATTAACATCATCATCGTACAAATTGGGGGGGGGGGCTGAAGCACAGAAATGCTAAGCAAGTAGCTCACTTTCACACAACTGGTAAGTAGAAGTAGTGGCAGTTGTCTCAGTTTTGCCCACAGTCAAATATCAAACCAAACATTGGGGGATGAGGGGGGGTTTCTAAATATCAGTACATTGTGATTCCAAAATACAGGTGGATTTGAGAACCTCTAAGCTAGGATCTGTGCTTCACATGACTAAATTAACTAGTTAACTTGTTGGAAATCTGGTTCTTAAAACCACTGACTTTAACTTAAATAGGGATTTGTTATAAACCAGGATGGTACAAAATAACACTGCTTAGCAGCATATTGTCTATGACCTTTGAAAAAAAAATCACATGATTAAGAAAAGTGTTCAAGAACCTCTGCTCCTAAAAACCTGTGTTTGTAATAAGCTTTAAGTGACATTCCTGTAATACTATCTCTTTATATAGTTAACTATAAATAGTTCATTAGTACTGAGAATAAGAATTATTATCAGCTAATTCTAGTAGCTAAAACTATAAAAGAAGACACAAATTTTTTTGTCATGAAAATTTACTCTTAAGATCAAGCACAGCACATAAGTAATAATCAGAGGGGTATGTCATTAAGGATTCACTTTCAAGAGTATTTATATATGCTACTATTTTGGAAAATGCAGAGCAAAAGAAAACAAACCATAAAGTTATGAAAGTTGTCCAAGTTGTATTCTTGTCACATTTCTGTCATAGTTTTACAGGGTACCTAATTAGATTTCCACTTATACCTTGTGGGAGCTTATGGCTTGATTAGAAAAATAGAATTTGGGGCTTGTAGTTTATCCTAAGTCTTTGGGGATGCATTTTTTTTGTTGTTGTTTCATTTAATTCAGTTCAAAGAAAGTCTTTTAATAGCTGACAATAACCATATGTGATTTACAGAAGTTTACATCTACATATTCATAACCATAGACAGAATTAATCACAGGCATTCCAAAGAATCTAAAAGGAGTCTTTTATTATGGCATTGGAAGTGAGTTCAAGAATAAGCTAATGGAAGTTAAACTGTAAGTTAAGAAATATTCAGTATAGTCGTCAAAGTCCCTTAGCCTGAAGTTCAACAGATTTGAATTTTGGTTCTGGTTCTCTCCAACTAATTATGCATCTCTGGTCAAATTATTTGACATTTCTTCAATCAGTTAGCTTAACTAGATAATTAAAGAGTGTTCAAAAGTACTTCTAATGTCAGCTGTATTGTTCTATGAGAATCTCTTGTGAAAAATCATTTCCTCTAGCCATGTGTTGAAAGCATGGCCCCTCTCATCTAATTGGTATATTTACCATGTTTGCTTTGCTATATCAAACTGGTAGGCCCTTGTCAATTCATCCAGGTGAGCCTGCAGCATGGGTTGCATTTCTTCTCGTGGGGATGGAGTGAGAGTAGCAGTGGACTGTTGTCCAAAGGAAATAGCAGGAGAAGAAGCCACGCCTCGGACAGGAGGTGTTGGGACACGGTCATCATCTTCTTCTAGCTCGTCTTCCATACCCTGGTGTAAGTATGTTTGTACTGGTAATGGAGGGCACCAGCTATCACTGTCATAGCTGAAATTAAATGAGAAGAAAAGCACATTGACACCTACTACACAATAAAAGCTCGCAGTGAACAGCAACCACTATAGCTAATTTCTTTCCAGTATCAAGTTGTTGGTAGTGCCACAATAAATCACCTGGCTGTTAACTTCTAATCATAATTACACCTGTTATCTTAATATCTCCATGTATTTTAAAAGACCTGATTAGCTAATTGTTAGTTACATACAGTTATGAACTTCCCAACAAAGTTACTCACGTGGAACACCAAATTGCTAATGAAAAACAATTAATGAACTTAGGGCTCGAAGATTTCTTCTAGCAATACACTATGCCAATATTGATCATCTAAGAAGCATCCGAGAATTTTATTACTCTCATTTTTAGACCTAGGATCACCTTTCATTCCATGTGGCTTGTAAATAATGAAGATATTGTGATGCAAAATTAGTGTCTTAAATCATTTAATTTTCTCAGTAGAAAAATCACACCTCTAGCTTGACATCTAATTTCAAATCTCTAAAACATAAGTCCAAGATCTATTCCTATAAAAAAATATATTTAAAGAATAGAATTTTAGGGGCCTCCCTTGGTGGCACAGTGGGTTAAGCATCACACCATGAAGCAAACCGCAGCCACGGCAGCACAAGTTCGATCCCTGCTGCCGGCCAGGGAGGGGACCCACATGGCGTGGCAGACCTCTCCTGCCTCGCCCGCTGCTCCCCTCAGCAGTGTACTTCCGTTGATCTGCCTGTTCTGCTCCCCGCTCTCTGTGGTGAATCCTCTCACCGCCCCCCCACACCTCTGGCCTGTACCCCAGTGCTTGTATGCATAAATAAATAAATCTTAAAAAAAAAAGAATAGAATTAAAAAAAATAGCATTATTTCAGGGACTCTGATTTGAGAATTGAAAATTAATTCAATACATTTTTAAAATGATACCAAATTAGTAGCATTTCTACTTGTACTTTCTCTGTAGTTCTATTACTTCATATATCCAACAGACTCTAAGATAAAAAGGAGACAGGATAAGATCAGCAATATTATTGGTTATAAATGCCCTACCACATCGGTTGAGTTTTCACTTCTTTAAATATCTCCTAAATTTTTCTCTTACAGTTTATCTTTACGTTCGTGACCACAGAGCAGCCTCCTGATGTGAATTATTCCATTCATCTCCTGGGAGGTCACTGTCACATCTTCTACCCTACCTCCCATTCAAGCATTAGGATTATGTTTTAAATTCTTAATTAACATGTCTATAATTATTCATTATTGATAATATAAGAAAAAGTCCTAACTCATGAATTGTACCCCAAATACCTTCCCCATTTGGTAAACCTTTGTTTCCACTACTTTCCCAATTCCTTTCTACCCTATATTTTTTCTGGGTCTGTATAGAGCTGTCTGTATAGGACTGTTCTCAAATCATCTGCCTGTGAGCTCCTACACTCACAAAGGAATTGAACCTTCCTTTGAGGTTCATTTCAATTTTCATCAGTTTTGTGAAGCTTTCTCTGTGCCTGCCATATGGAACTGATCACAATTCCATAATGTTGCATTGTGGCATTCTCCATATTATATTAAGATTATTTATTTTATGTATTTTTTTACCCCTCCTCTTATGTGAGATTCTTTAACACAAGAAGTCAATAATACTTAACTTTGTGTTTTTAGCATTTAGCTCAATATGTAGCCTATGGATGATTTTCATTAAATAAATTGAATATAGAATAAATATTATAAAAGTATATATCTATCTAGTCTTAATCTCCCTTACAAACTCTAATTTGTAAATGCCCAGATGACTTTTGAATATTTTACTTGTCTTTTCTAACGTAATTTCTTATAAATTTATCACAAAAACCTGCACATGTATGCTTAGTCACTTTATTCTCTGTATTTTTTCTTAATTTTGCTGCTAAACTAAAATGGATTTTCCAAAATAAGGTCTACATAAATAGTCTGAATTTATCCTCCATTTATTTAAAAATCATTGTCAAGTAATTGGACAAACTTTCAGAGCATGCAATCCAGGAGCACAGACTGACATTAAGCAGATAGTCAACAATATCAACTACTGTAGCAGCGAAGAGGAGAATGACCACAACCAGCTTTGGGGATGGAGAAGGTTGTGCTGATTAGCAGAGGAGGGAATATTCTAAGCTACGTGTGGTGCCTAGAAAAAGAGGAAATACCAACTCAGATATTTCTTAGCTGGTAACAATTGGCATATAAAGAGAAGAGAGGATGTGCTAGATCACAGAGGGTCTGATTAACTGAGGAACTTGGAATTGTGCCTATGGGTCATAGTCACTAATAGGTTTTATGTACATAATGAGATCATCTTAGGCTGTTCAATTTTCCTCTATGAGGCTACCTGAATCATTTTCTACTCCAATGACTTGCAAACAGAAGGCCTTAGTTCAGATATTTTATACACTCTGCCAGAATTATCTTTTCTGAACTTATATATATCTTTTAAAGATTTTACTTATTTATGCGTACTGGAGCTGGAGTGTAGGCTAGAGATGCGGGGGTGGGGGTGGGGAGGAGAATTCACCAGACACAGAATGGGGAGCAGAACAGGTGAGAATCGACTGAATTACACGTTTGAGAGGAGCAGTGCACAAGACAGGAGAGATCTGCTGCACCATGTGGGTTAGCTCCCAGGCCAGGGATTGAATTCCTGCTGCAGTGGCTGCTGATAGTTTCATAGTGTTAAGACTGAACCTCCTGTACCAGCAGGGAGGCCTGAACTTTTATATTTTCATATAAACAAGCATACTTTCATGTGTTAAAAATAACAATTTTTATATATTACAAAACCACTTTCATTCCCATGAATTGACTATAAATATTAATTTGAGTTGAAAAAAAATTGCTCAAAAATGATGCCATTTTTATTTGGTTTACATGTAGGTGATCTGTTACCTATCATTTGGAGGAAAGATACTGTTGCATAAAATGCTTACACTTGATTATCTCAGTGGAATTTACCACCTTTAGCTTTTTTCCCCAATCTCTAATCACTCCTGTCTACCACTTACAAATTGGGTAATGAAGACATCAAAATGATTTGAATGAAATGTTCACTTCTCTTCATTATATACTTCAAAAATTTGCTTTCCACTGAATATATCTAAGATTCAACCTTCAGTTTCAGATATTTTTACAATTTTCCCCCAAGAAACCTTGATAAAAGTAAATTTGTTGGTGCATTAGTTAAAAAAAAAAACTTGTTTCAAAAAAGCTGTACTCTACTTATTTGTAGCTGAATCTACAATTCTATTTATCTTAACCTTATAAATTTTTCAAGCTACATGCTAAATTTCCTATCATTTACAAAGATTTCCATGATAAGGTCAACTAGCACTATATATTACTATTCTGAACTTGCACTGACAATATATTTCCACATTTTCTTGAAAATTAATTATACATTGTCATGTCATTTCCAATGTTGGTTCTTTTAATTATTTCTAATTTATTTTGTTACCTCACTTTTCAAATGTTAACTGTCTTTTTCTTTGATGGATTTGAACTATATGAAAGTTATGGCACTGAACTATTCTTTTTTGCAACACCTGATATAACATCTTAAAAAAAGTAGGTGATAAGCATACTTATTAATTTAAAATGAAAATATATGAATTGTTTTATTAAGTTTCTTTTTTAAAAATTTACTTATTTGACTTCAAATGCTTTCTTAAGACAAGCAACAATATGTGTGAAAAGCCTAATTTAAAAAAAATTACCCATTTTTAGTATGGAACGTACAAGCTGTTATTCTTCATTAATAGCTATAATTTAGTTTATTCCATATAACTTGTTACAGAATGGCTCATTTTTGTTCCATATTCTAGTGCATGTACTTTCATTACCTACACTGACTTATGCCAGTGATATAATACATTTGAATAAAAGAAGAACATGTTTATATATTCAATCTTTCAAATGGAGTCAGCAGATTATTTCTTAAAATATCCCTTTTTCACAAAGAGTGAATTACCTTACTTCCAACAATATAAAGGAAACATGCATATAGAATAAAAACGCAGGAAAACATAAGAAAATACAGAAATAATTTCCTATGCAACCTCTTTTAAGATAACACAGAAAAATTGTAATTAGTTTCACTCAACATTTTTTCATCATTCAAATTCCATCAGGCAAAGGAGAGTACAACCCTCTTCCCAACACAGTTTTGACATTATAAAATACACTGCATAATATGCTAAATTTTCAAAAATTTAGTAGCTACTCCTTTTAACTAGACAGTGTTTACCATTAACTGTTCCATTTTTTTCCCCCACAAGGATAATCTATAACAGCAGCAATCTAACTTTCTACCCTATAAGTAAAGTGATGAAAAGTCCATGAATTAATGTAAATGATTTATATGAAAAGTAGGAAATGGAGAGAGAGAGAGAGAAGACTAAAAGAACATGAGAGAATAATGAAAGAGTTGGGACAAGGTGCATATATAAGAGTGGGTGAACTATTATTCATCATGTCTGTGTTAATATATTTGTTCCTGGGCCTCCCTGGTGGCGCAGTGGGTTAAGCAACACACTATGAAGCAAACCGCAGCCACTGCAGCATGAGTTCGATCCCTGCCGCCGGCCAGGAGGGGG
>JAGFMF010011629.1:2270939-2426219 GCA_019455555.1 Galemys pyrenaicus
TCTGCTCCCCGCTCTCTGTGGTGAATCCTCTCACCCCCCACACTTCTGACCTGTACCCCTGTGCTTGTATGCATAAATAAATAAATCTTAAAAAAAATATATATATATTTGTTCCAGAACAACAAATACTTAGTTCTCATGCAGTTTCTGAAGGGCAAGAAAGAAACAAATGACACTATAAATGTTATGAAAAGTGTAGCTCTGTTTTTAGAACTTCTTTCACATTTAAAGATATATATCTTATTTGAGTGATGGAATTTTGACTTCTAGTAACATTTTCTTCTAGTAACATTAAATACTGTGGTGCCTAGTCCCTTTCCAAACGTCTTTTTGGCCAGCCTTTCCTAAAGAAGCTTTATTCTTTGACTATATTGTCAGTGTAGTATGAGATGTTATATCATCTGTCTTGACTGGTGAATAATAAGAAAAATGACAACAAATCAATGTTGTATGTGAACTAACTTGTTAAAGGCCAGATACAAATACCAAATCATTAATAAAATACAATGAAATTCAACACCCTCAAAAGCTTGCCAGTCTAAAAGCAAAGCACTAGTTTTCTATTTAATTCTTAATTTTTCCTGGCATCACATGACTGTAATAAAAGTACATTATATTTATAGCTAGGGACAAATACATTTGACATGTTTGGGAAAGCTTAGAAAGGCATAGTGATGAGAGAACATTTACCATGGTTGCTATGGTATTGAATTAATACCATATATTTTTCTATTTGAAGATTTATTTGATAATTTTTGATATTTTATCTTGTGGAAGATACCCTAAAAAAGCCTTAGAGAAAAAACTCATGATATCTAAACTTTAGAAACAATATTAAACATTATAATTTAAAAAAAGAGACAGTATTCAAAATTGTAACAACTCTAAACTAGGTATAGTTTCAAAATTTATCAATTTCCCTTCATCTCACTGCCATTATTTTATTTTATTCCCTTAATATTTTCTTTAATATTGTCCATTCTATTGCAATACCCTACATGTTATCAACCTGTATCCTGTCTCATGTCTTCCAATCCCTAATTTATATCCAAAGATAAGATCCCTATGAGAACATGTCATCACAAATACACTCAAGATATCTCAGATTATATCCTACCCATGTGTATTTCAAACTCAACAAACTAAACTTCATACAACAGATACCAAGTGCTGGAGATAAAGAAAAATATTAGAATGTGATGTGATGAGTGCTATACTGGAGGCATAAGTTTAAGGAACAATGGATGGGGAAAAAAAAGGTAAATAATTTTAACTGGAATAGGGTGGGGTTATATAGGAGGAGTAGGAATTATTAATGAGAAGGCTATTCTCATCTTTTATTATTTTTTAAAGATTTATTTATGCAAAGAAAAGCTGGGGTGCAGGCCAAAAATATGATGGAGAGGATTCACCAGACACAGACTGGGGAGCAGAGTAGGTGGATTTACTGAAATACACTGCGGAGGGGAGCAGCCAGCGAGACAGGGGAGGTCTGCTGCAGGGAGGTCTGCTGCTCCATGTATGTCAACTCGCTGACCAGGGATTGAACTCATTCTGCAGTGGCTGCTGTTTGCTTCATAGTGCTGCAACTTAACCCTTTATGCCACCAGGGAGGCCCCATTCTCATCTTTTATTTCATTTCATTTTACTTTTCATTTTTGAGGAGGAAAGTATTTCTCTATCTGCACAGACAGTGGCAACATTAGTAATTTTTTGGGTTTTTTTGGTGGTCATTAGTTAGCAATCTATTTTGGAGCATAGGTGATTTTGTACTAAACACTATTTCTCATTTTCTTTTTCTTTATTGCTTCTGACTCAGAGCCTCATACTCAAGAAACTCTCAACTCTAATAATATTATTTGTGAACAAATAATTCAAGATTTACAAGATTTACTGGGCATTATCCCTTTATGTATGCAAATTATTATTTTGTGCATATTGCTTATCTAGGCTTGCCATACAAAATAATGTGTTTGTGTAGATTCTGGTCTCTATCTTCCACTTCTTTCAAGATCAGAAATCATATCTTCTTTATTAACCGTGTACTGGTCCCATCTGTCCCCATCGCTTTCCTTCACAACATTTGGCTTAATACTATATACATAAAAATATGTGTGTTAAATAAGTTCTCTATTATGATGCACTAAAAACAGCATCAGAAACTATCAGTGTAACTGCAGCATACTTCATTGGCAGAAATAAAAATTATTAAAAGCAAAAACGGGGGCCTCCCTGGTGGCGCAGCGGATTGAGCGCCGCACTGTGAGGCATCTGCCGCCACAGCAGCAAGAGTTCGATCCCCAGTCAGGGAGGGGACCCACATGGCGCAGCAGACCTCTCCTGCCTAGCCCGCTGCTCACCCCAGCAGTGTATTTCAGTCCATTTGCCTATTCTGCTCCCCACTCTGTCTCTGGTGAATCCTCTCACCTCTCATGCTTCTGGCCTGTATCCCAGCTCTTGTATGCATAAATAAGTCTTTTTTTTTAAAAAAAGTAAACACGGGACTCCAAAACTTTTGTATTTCATGTTTCAAAAAGTCTTTCGCTTGAATTATGAGTTTCAAATCAAAGCATGTGGACAATTCTTTATAGGAGTTTTTCTGTGAAATATTTAATTTTCTAAAAAATTGTTTTAATTTTTAAAGGTATTTTTAAATTTAAATTTTATATGTTTTACATTGTTTTTCATTTTTGTACAGTGTATATTTGTCATCTCTGTGAAATTCCCATCACCAATTCACCCGTGCACCATTATCATAGTCCCTTGTGCTCCTCCCACCCATTTTGTTTAATTGAATATACACTGCATTGCAGTATATTAGTTTAAGCTGATCATCATTGAGACTCAACATGTATATTCTACATTAAGGTCACCAGTAAGAGTTCAAATAGTCAATGAGTAGAAGAGTATAAAAATTCAGAAGTGTTCAAAAATCTCTCCTTTCCAGTATAGCAAGGTTTTTACATTAGAAAACATAAAAGTGGTTAGACAAAAATCATCCCAAATCTATTTATTTTAATTCACTCTTACCATATTCCCCTTAAATGTACATTTTTATTAGCAACAAATTAAATAAGAACTTTCAAGTATTAATCTTCAATAATAAAGTTCAAAGAATAAAACCAAACTTTTTTGTCAGTTTCCTCACAGGTTAATACCTAACTGTTTTGTTAAGAGTGATACTATTTTTGTAAGAGTGATACTATTTTTTCAGTAAGTACTAGCTATTCCAGACAAATAATTTGAAGGCAAATAAGCACTAAAGTACTTGCTATAAGAACTTTTAATATATATATATATATATATATAGTGAAAATGTGTATATCATTACATAGCTAAAATATCAAATGGATATTTTTAGAAATGTCTCAGAAAAAAAGAATTTCTAATATACGGAGTCTGCCTGAATATCAAAATAATTGACAATTCCAAAATAAAAATATTTCTAATATATCAATGTTCTTAAAATAATGTGTCAAGAAATAAAACTCTATACCATTATGTTTTATTTTTTTCATCAAATGACCATTTCCAATTCTACTGCTAGGTAATAAAATCAAATGACAAATTTAGCAATTATTTTGAATGAATTAGTTTTATTTCAATCAGTTATAATTGTTATTGGTAATAATATCCATGAGAAACAATAGGTATTATTTTAGTCTATGTATCTTTTAAGTAGACTTACTGGGAAAAGAAAAAATAAAAGAAAGATTCCAAGTATCTATAATTTTCATGTGATTGGATGTTGAAATTATTCTTTTAACTATTAACCAGCACTACTTCTCCAAGTTACAAGTGCCATTTGCCCATTTTTTGACTACAGTCTTAAAATTTGATGTCTAAGATCTGTAATAATCTTTTCTTGTGGAATACATATCTCTGGTTTTTTCTTTGCCCAGTATCCATGTGATATTGACATACTGAGATCACTGACATGTATTACATAAGATCAGACACAGAATTTTCATTTTTAAGTCAGAGAAGAGGGTATGCTCTCAGTTTCATATTCAGACATAAACTTTAAAAAACAAGCAAAGTAAAATTTGTATGCACTTTTATGGGGACAATAGTCCCACAAAAACCGATGAAACCTTTGAAGTAAAATATACTGATTTTTCTTTATCTTTTTCATATATATGCATATGTATACATGTCTATCTATAGCATAATGTATATGTTTAGTACATGTGTATTTATATTACTAACTAGAAGAAAAGGAAAATGAGGTCTTTGGAGGAAGCAAGCATGACAGAAAATTCTAGTTAGTGAAATTAATCTGGAAACTTCAAAGAGAGCAATTATATAAAAAGAAAAGAACATGGGAGAAAAACACAAGCATGCACGTGATCCTTATGTGAAACAAGAATGGTAATAAAATCATTATTCAAATAAATGTAGCTATTTTAATAACAAAATATTTCTAAATAAACACGGGGAAGAAGAAAACCTGTTTTAATTTTGCATTTTCCAGTTTCAGTCAAGAGCAATGGGGATTCAGCAATTGTGAGGAATAAGAGCAATTAGAATTAGTGTAAGAGAAATAAAATTGAGTACATTTCTAATTTGCTTGTTTTGCATTAGGAGGGTACAAATATCATCAGTGTCTTTCTGCTTTAAGATCAATTCACACTTAAACTCACAGAGGATATAACTAACTCTTTGGAGATATTTGTGAAAGAATAAGGAAACTGGTCATATTTAAAGACCCTCAAAGGAAATTTTCTAACTTAAATGGGTTTTGTTACAGAATGTGCATTGGCTTGAACCTCTTTTATTGTTCTGGTCCTGAAATTCCCATCAAAGCTGATGATTAAAGTTCTACCCACTGGCTAGGTCCCTACAATTATCCCATTGTGATGGGGCGCTACAGTGGGCGCCCTGCTATGTCCAGACATCAAGTCATTAGAAAACTGTGAGGGATGATGAAGAAGGTTATTTTAATTCCCTTTTCAGCCCTTATCAGGAGTGGCTCTTTAGTTCACAGAGCTGTGGGCACTTGCTTTCAAACTAACAAGCAATATTATAAATGGATACTGCATTATCATGATTGCAGACAATCTAAGGCACTCGACAGCCAAGGCTTCAGGGTCCTCAATATGTGCTGTGTTGTATCTATCAGCTAAAAATATATAGGTGGTGCAAACAATAAAAGAGAGGGGAAGCAATGAACAGTCTCGGAAGGGGGCAGGGAAAACAGTAAGAGAACACAAGATAAAGACAAAAATGCACACTGGGGAGAAGAGCACAGCCCGGGGCATTTTGTTGGTAGAGAAAGCATTTTTACCCATTTTCTTGCTGTTCCACTGCATAGTGTTCCAGCTCTGTACCAGGAAGGGGCTGGACTGGGGGAGGAGGTAGAGGAACATTGGCCCAGGTTGATCCATTGTTTTTCTGCTGTTTAGAAGAGTTTTTATTTTTCTTCTTTTTTCCACCTTTTCCACCTGAAAGTAATAATGCATTTATTCAGAGCTACCAAAATACTGGAAGTAACAGAATACATCAGATGGGAAGATGTATTTGTTTTGAAAACATGAATATCAGTAGGTTGCAACTGTTAAAAGCTACAAACAATGAGATGATATAATCAGAAAAACATTTTTATAACTCACTCAAAATGATATTGTTTCTTTCCCAATGCATTAACTGCAGAGTTGAATAAACCAAAAACATGGCTGCTGTAGCAAAAGCACATTTATTGATTTATTCACATCAGCTGAATCCACGTTTTCATTGTTAGACAAAATGATGGGCCACAGCAAATTCTTTCAAATGTCAGATTTTGGTGCATTTATAATGCTCTTTTGCATAATCTTTCTCAGTGGAAAATGCAGTGTCTAAGGATCAGGCTAAATTTTTCCATTAGAATATACTCAGTTTAATTAATCCAGGAGAATAACATTTTCTCTCAAAAGTACTGATAAAAATCAATCAGCTAAATCTTTCCCAATAGTGTATTTTACAGAATTTATAAATAATTAGTGGCACAATTATTTTGGCATATAGTGACACAAGTTCCCTCATGTTTGAAGCATAAGCTTTACTAAAATTCCAAAAAGGGGGGGGGGTGGAATGGAAATAGAATTATCAGTTTCAATACAATTGTAATCAAAATAGATTCATCCACACATGAACACGAGTGCTATTTGGAATTGCTGGAGCTCAATGAAATATAAAAATAAAATTAATAATTTGTACAGTGCCTTTTTCATTCTTTCAAAACTTGGTAGATAAATCTTCCTTAGAAATGGACACAGCTGAATGTAGATTACCTTTGAACCAAATGACAAAGGAAGCTTCAGTGGAACATGTGTAACTTGTCAAAAAATGGCATTGTCCTTACCCCCAAACGTCATCTTCCATAACAAAAAGTTGTGAGTCTCAGATATTTGTATCTCACTGCACTATCAAGCAGTGAGATATTACTAAAAAATCTCAGTTGTTGTGTTCTACTAATTATTAATCTGCATCAATTTGGAGAATTGCATATTTTAATAACTTAATTACTATATGAGTGCTAGAAAAACTGTTAGACATATACATGCTTGCCACTTATAGAAGCATATCTGTTTTCTAGGTCATGTGAACAT
Source organism: Galemys pyrenaicus (assembly GCA_019455555.1). Classification (NCBI taxonomy): domain Eukaryota; kingdom Metazoa; phylum Chordata; class Mammalia; order Eulipotyphla; family Talpidae; genus Galemys; species Galemys pyrenaicus. Next base: position 2,277,530 of record JAGFMF010011629.1, read on the forward strand.
AGGCACACACAGGAAAGAGCAACTGTGTAAAGAAAGTGCCTTCACAGAACAGAAGGTATTAAGTGGGAGGGTAGGCAAGTGTGCTTCCAGACTAGGAACAAGACCTCTGTTTTTGAAGACTAACACTCACCTATTTAGTGAGTCAATAAATATTGCTTAATTTCCATGGATTTTATTTCCATGGATGCTACTTCTTTCAGATATTTTTGAGGATTACAAGAGATACTGCATGCAAAAAGCTTGGAATGTACAGAATACACGATGCCTATCAGTCATTATTAAACATTCCTAACCCATGTTTCAGAGTAAACCTTGTCCTCTCTGTTTCTATGATCTTCACTACACATAACTCTAGATCCAGAGAGTATCCTGGAAACAGCCTGATTCTCAAAACGAGAATAATAAACTTGCCTAAATTTAAATCTGTAATTTTTGCCTTTCAGGTACATGGCCCTTTATCCTTTGTTTCCTAATAACTCACCCAAATCACAAACAATTAAATATTGCAGTTATTTCATTTTAGCAATCGAAAGAGGAACAGGTTATGCCTTATGTCTTTTATAGCTTTTTCCCTAGTTGTCCCTACTTTATACATTTGTGTACAATGGTATTCTTACTTTTTACGACTCTTTCAGAAATGTTACATGACCAATACCAGAAGTGACATGAAAAGACAAGTTATTATAACTCCATTTTATCAATGAGAAAACACAGGTTTTTTTCATGAGTGTTTTGTTGTTCACTTCACATGGTCAGAGAAAAAACAATTTAGAATGCAACAGCTTCACTGGAAATATCTATTTCTGGACATCTGAACCTAAATCTGTCGAAGTCCTTATCCAAGGTCAACAAAGCCATTATCTATACTTTTCCAAACAGATTTAAAAATGTATTTTGGAAACAAAGCTGATTCGTAAAAGGGGATTTAAAGTGCTTTCTATCCCCTTTCTGGGGAAAATTTCTGCTTTCTATTAGTTGCAGACTTAGTAGGATTATCAACTAACATTCTTTGCTTTCTTTTTGCATGGCTCTTAGAGGTGAGTTCTCATCTTGGTGGTGGGCAGATGGCAAAGGCCAAGGAAACTTAAATTCTCTATCTCACACCTAAACATTGACTGAACTATGGGAGCAACTGTCTGTTGCTGATCATTGCAACCAAAGAATCCTCAAGCATTTTAAGGTAAGAATTACTTGCCCATGTTTTACGGGAACATATTTTGAAGACTTGCAACCAAATTTGGTCCATCTTTCTTCAACTCAAAATGTAAACATTTGAATTTACATTTTTTTTGGGCTAAACAAATGATTTCCATACAGAAAAGTGAAATTCCACTTTCAAATTAGTAAAAGTTATTTTTAAATTACTGATCTATAAAAAGAGCCAGCTATTATTAATGCTATGACATATACGTGATTTGCATATATTCTATATATAAGTATGACTGCAGATACCATTTTGAAAGATCTGAGATTTCTTTAATATTTTTTAAATGGCTGGATTTTTATCAGAAGTTCTCAGAACTTATTTATTAAGTAAATTATAAACGTGCTTCAAAGAAGATGAGAAATTCACTACAATAATTAGAAATGTTCAAGTTTCCTTATTGCTGTGATCATTTCAAATTGGTTTCATCACTGTGCACAAATTGATAAAATTTCATAAAGTGAAATAAGATATCCATAGGATAGTCTGATATTAAATTTGATCCTTAGGAAACATATCTATGATTATAAAAATAAAACAGACTATTATAGCAAACTCAATTGGGTTAAACCAAGAAAAGACTAAAACTTCACACTGCTCACCTCCTAAAGACTACTTTCTATCACCAATTTAAGTAATTTTGTATTCAAATGTAGATGAAGTAGTTAATATAATTCATAGATATATATAAATGTCACTCAGGAGATTAATGGATTCAAAAAAGCTGTAATCACTATTGTGAATTGTATTCTGCTTACAATTACTCAAAGACAACTTTTAAAACTCAGCAGCAATCAACATATACAGAATATTTAATGAAAGATTCAAAGAAAGTCTTATGTGATCCATAACTCACAGTATTTTTTTTTTATGTGTATGTTGCTGGAGATTTTACATATCTCGAGTGACATAAATCTAGAATACATTACTTTTTAATTCAGTATCATCTTGGGACTCATTATAAATAAATGACATATAAGGTTACTCAAATTTTTTTCCTATATTACTAAGTCAGTTTAAATTCATAACAGATGTTTAAAATTTTCTGTGTTCTATGATGTGTCTAATCCTACCAATAGCTAAGAAGAGCAAATGGCTCATTTTGGAAGGAAGAGAGAGCATTAACATTTTCAGATTGAAAGGGTTCTATCTCCTGAGGAAAAGTCATTTAGTAAATGTTACCCTAATGATGTAAAAGAGTTAACTCTTCATGGCCTTGATATCTGATAGTCTGTGACAGAACATAAGGTTCTTTAACTAAGAACCTTTATTTAAAAAAACCCAAAACATTCCATGAAAATAAAAAGCATGTCATTAATATAAAAAAAAGAGCAAATAGGGGCATGGAATCAGTCAGAAATGAGCAGATAAAGTCATCAGTCATACAATGTATATGTTATGCGTGAAAGTTGGAGTATGTCTACTACGACCTCCTGATTTTAGGGATAAGATGCCTGAGCTTGGAATAAATATCCCTGATGTTTACTATGATAAATATACGTTTCTGTCTGGTAAAATATATTTTTCTCCACAAGTGCTAAATGATATTTATATTAAAGGTAATAATTTGGCTAATATATCTGAAATGTATATTAACAGTTATAGCATAAAAGAGAATTATATGAAAAATTATTTTAATATTTATATGTGAACAGTAATTTCTCATATTAACATTCTTGTTGAGAATGATATCAGCACCTTCTCTAAATATTATTGTTCAATAGATAATAATTGCTATTATGTGATATTTTGGAAAGACTGTCCAAAAATAAGTCACATCCTGGAAACCTAGTATCATGAAAAATCTCTAAAATCATTTGCACTTTAGTTGAATTCAACTTTTAGCATCCATGCCATGAAACTGACTTTCCTATATATATTTTTTTTCTGGTAAACTTCTCTTGACTCTTCAAGTTCAATAAAGCTCATTTTCTCTTTCATGAGATTTTCTCTTTCATTAAATGGCATCTATTTTCTATAAATCCATCCTTGCATTCTTAGTACACAAAGGTGACAGTGATATTTTTACCCCTTCCCCCAGCATGATTTCTTTAGGATAAACTATTATTGTCATTGAAAGATAAATGCCTGACCATGAGTTGTGATTCAGTACCTCTTCATGGCTCTATGGAACACAGGTCATATGCTGGTGACAAACAAATATTTCTCCTTACTGTGATTAGACCAACCTGAGAGACTGCCACTCCTCTCTGAGCTGTTGTGAGAGCTGGTGGTGCTGAAATCCTGTGACTGGTTGTGTGGCATTCTATTAGACAATCCCTCAGCCAATCGGTAGTCAGGGATGTAAAGTAAGGCTAAGGGTTAAAGGGCAGAGGTCATAGTGGCATCATGTGATTAGTTCACAGCACAAGCCCATGCAGAACATGCAGTTAGCAACTCAGAAGCAGATGTCGTGGGACAGTGAAGGAATGTTTTGTCTACCCTGTCCTAATGGAAGTAGAGATGGATTGCTGATCAATCTATTGAAAAAGAGCTACAAGAATGGAACCAATTGGTGTCGGTGTGTGGTGGTGGCGGTGGTAGGGATTGTGCAAGGTTCTGAACACATGCCGAAATATTTTTTTTTTTTTTTAGTTTAGGTAGCAAACCTGGTGATGAATCACTGAAACTGAACAATGAATACTAATTTCTATCTCATGCACAAATGATATGACAGTAAGTTCTCAGGAAATAACCTGACTCACCATTGTTACCTTTGTTTTGATCAGGTAGAGAATAACCAAATCCCATCAGATCTGTTTTTTGCTGAACTGAACTTTTCCATTGTGGATCGGGTAGGTCGACAGCCAATTCATGTATGCTATTGGAATGCAAGATCTGTGTCGTGGCATATGGGGTAGCCTGGGTTATTTGGCTGGAACTGTTGTAAGTGGTTTTGGTAGTGAAGTCAATGCTGCTATAAATGGCTCCATCTGAGAGCATCGTTGCTGTTTTATCCCCTTGGCCTGGAACTGGTGGCAGCACATCTGTGGTGAACATAGAAAATGAAACAATTTAATGATGCACAGGAAGCCCAAAACTCTCAGGATTGAAGATGAAAAATAAATGTGTCATGCCGCACGTTTGCATTTTAGCTGAGATGGGCTTCATGAGCCAATGAAGGGGAGATGATGTACAACTATCGCCTACGATCAGCCTTGGTGACAGGCAGCTACTGTGTGTCCTTCACGTCTCACTGCTTCCCACACCCATCCCCCATCTTTCTCAACCATGAAAGAGAAGTTTGGGATATTCACTACTGAAATGCTGCAGTTGTTCGTTCTATTCTAAAACCCATGAAATTGTTAGCTCTTTACAAAGCATTTGCAAGAGTGAATCTACAAATTGTGGCTGAAACTCCTTTTCCCACTTTGCCCCAGTAGGCAGGGAATACAATTGCTGAATAGACACAAAAATCCCAAAATTATACTATGCAGACTATGACATAAATTTCTTTTTCCTGAAGTTTCAACTTGTCCTTTATCTGAGTTGATTTCACAGCTCTGGAAATGGAGTGTAACTGATAGTATAGCAAATGTGTTTTTCCCCCTCTTTGGTAACAAAGGAACATTTTCATGAATAAGTCATTTTAACAATACTGCAGGATTTAACTACAGAAAAGGCAATCTGAGTGATCAACGAGTTTAATTTATGCTTCTAACTCTTAGAAGTAGAGAATTAGGGTTTCAGGTTGTAATATACCAAGAGTAAAATTAAACTTCAGAACGACACTGAATATCAATCAGTCCACTTAGCATTTTGGTGTGCTGAATTATCCTTACACGATGCTTTCAACACAGAACTGCCACCTCATTCCTGAGCTCTTATTTTTCCTTGTCAGAGAAAAGATACTAAATGAATCTTTAAAAAAAGTCACCAAATCATACTCTTTTAAATTATATAGAGCTAACAATGAATCTAAGTACAGTATGTTCTTTAAGAATCTATGTTCCGAAAGCCAAACTTTGTGGGACTTTAGATCATCAACACATTTGATTTCCTCATGACAAGAAATTTTCAACAAGTTCTAGTACTGTAATATGAAGCAGCAAACCATATTCTCAGTATAAAAACAAACCTGACATCACCAGGAGAAAACTGACATAGGAATGTGGTAGAAATATCCTAAAACTTTTATATCTGATGTTATCCAACAGTACTTGAAATAAGGATTTTTATAAGAATATTACTTTAATTTTGCATTTTGTTAAAGCTCAAAATTGTTTCCTTTAACAGCAGTAAGAAATTTAAACTGTATTTCTGTATACTGCATAAGCAAGTTTCTGAAAGTTTTGAAGTCTGGATTCTAATTTTATTTGAGTTAGCTGGATATGCATTTAATTGAAGTAAATATTTTAAAAGCATATTAATGGTGTTAAACAAATTAAAATTTATATTTCACCAATTTATATAAGTAAATAAAATTGGTTTTTGAGTTCAGAATTTCACAACTGCTTTTTTGCCCATCTTGTTTTCAGTTATAAAGTAATGAGAAAATTTGATAATTAAGAAGCATATTCCACAGTCAAGTATCACTTTCATCATATTTATTCTCATATTTTAAAAAATTTAAATAATATACCAGTATTGTGAAAATAGAACCTACCCCGGTTTCTTGACACCTTGAACTTGAGGTTCTGCAAAAGTTCAGATTTAGATTGGATGTTACTTCAGTCATAGTTTTTAAAGTGTTATGTGTTCAAAATGGAAAAAAAAAGTAGAGGAAGAATCTAATCCCATATAATGCTACTCTGTAATAATTAAAACTGTGAATCTAGGAATAGAATCTCTCTCTGCTGATAAATGAAATAATAGCCCTTCAAGCCAATGTGTTTCCCTGTTGATTTATAGGTTGTATACTTCCTTCAAATATTATTCGACCACTCTTCATTTAAAAAATATTGACTTATCCCAATATTGAAAGATTGGAAGATTAGACATTAATATCTGGATGTGGGGTTCCCTCTTACAGCATGGGGATTAGAACTCTGGTCCAACCTTCCACCCACAGTCGTGAATAGGTGTTACCATGTATGCTCTATGGCGGGACTTTGCATGTTTCATTCTTACCATCTTCACCTACCCATTCTGAGTGCTTTTGGGAGTCTGACCCGAACATTTGAGTTTGGGAACCTATTAATCATAAAAAAAAAACCTTCTTTGCAGTTAAAATTACTCATAATTCACTCTAGAGCGTTAGCAGCTTGGTTACACATTTGTTCTGCTTTCCTTGGAATATTACTTGTATGAATGATTGTCTCCTGCACTGTATGATAACTTATTTGGAAATGTCTATAGTCCTACAATTCCTCACCTAATGTTTTAAATAGAGTAAGTATGCACTAACTGGTTAAAATAATTTTAATAACTTGTTTGTATTGATAAAATGCAGACTTATGCAATATTTAGTAACTTTATTATTCAAATTTCCTTTACATTTGTGCATGTACAGTAACCTGCTCTTAAAGGGAAAATATCAGTCGCCATGCTATTCTCCCAAGTGAATGCAATTATATAATCAACATTTGAATCTGCAGAGCAGTATAGGTTAAAGAAATTAGGTTTTAGAGTCAGATCTCAAATTATTCTTCTCGATAAACCTGAGTTTCTTCACATTTAAAATGAAAATATGATTATCTATGTCATACATTGTGAGAAGAAAATAAAATAAAATGTTCAAAAAGTCCTAACAATCTTTCTGGCCCATAGTAAGTACTTAAAATGTCTACTACAATGAAAAGAGACAGAGGAAACCCTGTAAAAAATTATCATGGCTTTGATGTTCATCAGTGAAATATTTCACATCATGAAAATGAGGTTAATATAAAGGAAATCCTTGAAAGCCTAAAGATGAACTCCTAGGCCAAATGAGATTGAGGCATTTATTCTTGATAAAAACATAGAATGACATCTTATTCCAATATAAATACAAAAGGCAAATGAGCAGCTATTCCATGATTTATAAAATATGGAAACCGATCCTCTCACCACCCTACACCTCTGGCCTTTTGCCCAGTTCTTGCATGCATAAATATATCAATCTTTTAAAAAATTTTGGAAACTGATGCCTTTTGTCAAAACTGATGTGGGCAGGGCAGTGAGGAGAGCTTTGCTTTCTTGGTGAGGGGAACCTGCTCATGGAAAAGTGACAGCTTCTAACTGAAGGTTCAGAGTTTAGTCACTTCGGGGAGCCAGTCACTCTCAGAGGCTGCAGGCAAGTGAGAATCCTAAAAGGAGTGTACTGAATTGCAGAGGGTAGTCAAGAGTCTGAGGAGTCATACAGCTTATCGTCTATCCTCTCCTTTTCTCCAGTGGTACCAAGCAGGCACGTATGGCTTATTAAGGTTTGTGCTAAACCATCTAGATAGTGGATACTCTAGATGGAACCTACTCTAGATGGATACTCTAGTGGAACCATCTAGACTAGTGGATACTCAGTCCTCATTACATACCCCCTGACTAAGGTAGTATTACTTTCTGTATTTTATTTGGAGAATGGGAGGTTTCTTCCGTTTTTGTAGTTGTACAGAATACAGCTTGTGCAATAATTTATAAATTTATTATTTGAAATACCATTTTATTTTTTGTTTTATTATTATTTTATGTATTTTTACATTATCCTTCATTTTTGTACAGTGTATGTTTTCTCTTTTCAAGTATAGTCCCTGTGAAATTTGTCACCACCAATTCACCCATGTATCATCACCACAGTCCAACACCATTTTAATATACTAAGGCAGGTGTTTGCAGTCTATTCTTAAAGAGAAAATACCAGTGTCTGTATGATTATTCATTGAGTATAATTTTAAATACTCAAACAAGTGAAATTCACCCATGAGGCTCATAATGTACTCAGAATATTTTAACCCTACCCTTGGTCTCTTTCATTATTCTACCTAGAAGTATAGAAACCCTCCAGTGGATTCATCCAAATTTTCTTGGAGTATAACCCCACACTCCTAATTAATCACCCCAATTTTACACTCATTTCATACTCCAGACAGCAGCAAGCTGAAAGACTTAAAACAGAACTGGGATCTCAGAATCTCATTTTCAACATTCCATCAATGGTTTCTGATTACACTTTGGACAAAGTTTTTTTTTTTTTTATGTTTACATTTGTTTTTATTTATTTTTATTTTATTTATTTTTTTTCTTTTATTAAAATATTTTAAAATTTACATATACTTGCCATTAATTGTAATCCCCATGTATTCCCCATCACCATCTCACCAGTGCACCATCACCTCAGTCCCTCGTGTTCCCATCCTCCCTCAACCCTCCTCCTCCCCTCCCCACCAGGTGTCTTCATCTGTATTTCTTAGCATTTCTGCTGCCTTGCACTTATATATATCATTAGGAAATTCATTCATTTCTCAATAGGTTAATAGTCTCATAATCTCTTATTTCTGGAGCTTAAATTATGGTTGTTCCTTTGCCATAAACTGTTTTTTTTTTTCATTTTTGACTAATTCAACCTCTCAATCAGATATCAAGTTAAATAACATTATATTTATGGGCTTTTCTGACTCAGGTTGGGCAGTCCTCAAATATAGAGACAATTTATTTCCTGTCTGTGCACTGCTTTTGCCAGTGGAAAACATATATATCTGTCAAACTAAACATTGGGACCAGAGAATTCTCTGTCTTAAACCCATCACATGCCTGTTGACTGGTTCAAATGTGGAGTGAGGGAGCTGATGATGATTATTTATAGTGGGTCCAATTTCATCTCCTTGCAAAAACCTTGTATCAAATTTTAAAGGCTTGAGTATGTCATGTATTTATCACCTTTTTGACTTTCATTTATGGTATGTACACAAAAGTTCTCTCTCAACTTGTTATATTTATTTAATATCAGCTCCTTATAGGCTATAATACCTGAGGTGAAGGAACATCTGTCTTTATATCACTATTATATTTTTCTGTTTGTCATGATGACAGGTACTGTTCATGCTCGATACATATATGATGAACAGGTTTAGAGAAATGAACTGACTATCTCAAATCAAAAGCAGTATAGTTCCCAATTTACTATCTTGTACTTATAATTTTAAAAATAAAATATATTATGAATATTTTATCTTCTGGGTTAGTAGTGACTTTGTTAAATGCTTACTTTTACTCAAACTAATATAGGTGCGAGTCTTATAATGAAATATTTAACATATATATAACACTGTTAGTATATGTGCGTTATTAATTTCAAATATAGAATAAAATGTTCTCCAGTGTGTCTTTTTAAAAACATCTAGGAAAGTCAAGGTCACAACAACAACAAAAATTTGAAAAACACAACTTACCTCCACGCCCAAAATTCCCAATCTCATTTGGGCCACTATTGCTATTGTTTACAGGCAAGCTAGTGGCTGGCCACGAATCAGCAAGCCATGGATAACTGGGGTCACCGGCATTTAGAAGTCCTGGACGGCTGAAAGAGAAATGAAATGGAGCTCAATGAGAGATTTGGAAACCTGTCTCAGACACGAAAATGGATTAAATAATTAAATAACAATTCACTTCAAGTTAAAGTGTGTAGGCTCTCCAGAATTAAGGAACTTCAACAGTTCATTAAGGCCATATACAGATCAACTCTGTCAGCAGAAGCAGAAGCATCCTGCCTGGGATTCTGCTGACATCCCAAATGAATTCAGTTGTCTGCTCTGAAATTGGTAGAAATTGGCAAAATAAGGATCCTGCAACAAGGTTTCATGATAAATTGGCACCTCTAGGGAACAATTGCTCAGAGTGACTGCTCTGTATAAACCATTTCCAGGACTTTGGGCTACTGCTTCCTTGATTTCTGCAGTCCCCATATTTATCTGCCTACCCCCAGCCTGTAACCCCTCTTATGAGCTCCTATGCTTGATTTAGGGACAAGGAACTTGAGAGAAATTAATGAACAATATTGATACTGCTCCATCAACAGTATATTTCCAAGTTCTTCAATTTGCAAAATAGTAGGACTATATTAATTTAGGTGATGAAAGAGCCACTGTGGTTTGACCTAGTATGTGAGTTTAGTCTATAAGGAAAACTCTTTTCACACTATATTTAATAAAGAATTCCCATATTTAATATAAGACATAGAATTCTGATTCTTTTCCATATTACTGGCATATTTACAAAGAAGTAGCAGCATCTATAATCATTGTACTTTTTTTGTTGATAGACCCTTTCTAGCATAATCCCTAAGAGAAACATATGTTTCTATGGAAACTGCAATAAGAAGATCCAACCGCTTTCTTGCTACATCCACTAACTCTCATTAGACCTAATCTCTTTTTGCTAAAATATTGATTAAATGGGAGATTGGAAGTTATTACCAGAGCCTAATTACAATCTCCATATTGGCAAAGGGAAAATAGATGAGGATATATGGGTTTGTTATCAGCTTTTATCAATTTCAATTGAGTATCCAAAGTTGTGGTATCTAGTCCTATCAATCTACAACCTATTCATCATCCATGAATCATTTACTTTGTGATCGATTATATGTAATTGTTCACTCACAGCAATTTAGTGAGAGCCAATAAGGAGTCTTAAACAACAGCAACTTCATTTGCTAATGTCTAATTAATGCAATAAACATCCTGCTAACAAATGAACACATTCCTTGTGATATTTACTACTAATTTCTTCAGGGGCGTCTGGGAGATATGAAACATCTGGACTTGATTCCTCAAAAGTGCACAACAGATAGATCATTAAACCTTGTGGTAAGCCATCTAATTCCTCCTAGAATTCTCAGAATTATAAGTGATCGTTTATTACAATCATAGCTTCTTACTATAGAGGTTCCCCAGTCCTGATTAAAAATAATAATAAAAAAAATCTCCTTAGCATACCTTCCATTGCTCATTAGTCCTCCATCTCCTCTTTGAAATGTAACTGTAAAAATAGAAAGATACACACAAGTAGTCAATATTAATTACGATTAATAACAACTACATATTGGCTCTTAGTTTAGAGCTGAGACCCCTGGGAATTTTAACAAAATATAATTAACATAATTGTACAGAGAGTAAGACGCATTGGTTTGGCCCAGAGCAAAGCCATCATTTGTTCCAATGTTATTAAGACATTTTCAAATTTTTCAAGCCAAATGTATGGCTAAGTCAAAGAAGCAATTTGTTTTTAAATGTCAAAACCAGCCAAAATTGGTAGAGTGTTACTGAAGATTAGCATACATTAATGGCGAATTATAAAGTTCCATTTTTAAATCTTAACATATAAATGCTTAGATTTGTATAATTTGGAGGCATAGAGAAAAATGTCCATAATAGAAAATGTATCATGATAGATAAAACAGATATTATCATCTTTTGAATAATGAGAGGAAAAGGGGCTGATTGACAACATATTCCTCATAATCACTAATTCCTTCACTGAGAAGAACTTTGAGTTGAACAACGAAATTGCAATTAATACAACTGGTAATTAATACAAAACAACCTCTAATTAATACAACTGCAATCATCCAATCTTCATGAAAATTAAATTTTCAAATAATTGATGCTGAATATATTCCATTTCACTGTAATAATTACAAAACTTTAAATACTTTATAAAACCAAGGAACTTATTAGCTATAGCAGTATTCCGTATAGCCAGAGAGAGAGAATTCATTACCTCCAATCACTGGATTTCTTTCCACAAAGTTAACAACATGAAGTTGGGTTTCAAGGATTGACCAAAGAATGTAAATATCAGCTTGGGTCCAATATCATCCATATAGAATCTTTACTACCAGAGATATATTGAATTCAAAATATTTCTGTTCTTGAGAAATGTAATGTGATACATACTATGTATAGGGTCTGGGGCAACAACTGTATTCAATTTTGTTGCAGTGAAATGGGAATATGATTAATAGGATAAAGTCTCCAGTTTCATATTAGTTTAGTTCAAATTTTGCCATTAAATGACCTAACTAGAAAATAATGGGGAAAATTGTATGGAGAAGTTTGTGCTTTCCTGACAAAATGAATACTGCTCAGCTAAACCCATCCCTAGGGATAAATGAAAACAACACAATTTTATCAATATGTGTTCGACATATCTTATCTTGGGAAGTTATAGTTTCTATTTAGTATGATTCCTTAGTAAAGGTAAAATTAATGAAAAAATTATGAATTTATTCTTATTTTAAATAAACCAGGGATATATTGTGACTTAAAGTGTAGACATAGTGAATGCTTTAATTTGAATAATCTCTCCATAATTCATGTATTCCTCAAGTCTGCACTACAAATATGCTCATACTTTAAATTTTCTAAATTTCTAAGAGCTCTTCCCAAGGGTCATCTAATGATGCATCGCTCACACTATCATAATTAGGACACATAATTCCAGGATCTATCAGGACCGTAGGAGGCAGGCCTTTGGTTACATTTTGTGGCACCTGCCTTATCAATTTTTCAGGTACCTTCTCTAATGCATTATAAAACAATCCTGACATGACCTTTATATCTGGCCAGGACTGATTATGAACAGCTCCTTGGAGAAGATGAAAGAATACTGATCACAACTCTGCTTCCTGACAGGCTGGCCCAGGTCCAGAGAATGAGGACTCAGCAGTGTGTCCACACCATATTGCAACCCTTTAATAACTGCTATTAACCAAAAAAGAATTAGTCTGTAACAATTAATGAAAAAATTGAGCACTAGAGGTATTAAAGGCCTGATTAGGGGGTAGAAGCACAAGTACTGGGAAAAGAGTATAGCTAATTAGTTTTCCATCTGATGTGACTTTCTAGTTATGTGGTTTTTTAATGGTCTATCAAGTGATAGTTTTACTCTGCTAAAAGAGAATTAGGATAATGTTGTGAATATCACTGAGAATATGCAAATAAGTAGGCACTGATGGGCTACACCTAAAAATGTTCTGTATTCAGTTGTATTTTTAATGCAAGAGCAATAGCATTTCTCCTAATCTTCCTTCTACCCTATCTGCTAAAACTTAGTTTATTTAAAAAAGTAATTAAAAAATTACTGAGGCCTATAAGACTATGAGATGAAGAAAAGACTAGAAAGGAGAATGAACAATTACAACTCCTAAAATGCAAGTCATATTTGGTATTTTAATTAGCATTTGCGCATGAGATAGGACTCATGTCAAGGAGATGTTGAATTTCCTCCAAGGCAAGAGGGTGGGGAGCACAGGTATTTGGATGAGCTTGCTTTAGTTATGTTGATCATCACAATCTAGCAATTTTGTGTTTGTCAGAAATAAATGTGAAGTAAGTATCTTTACTAGGACTTTCTGCTCACAAAAACTTTCTGGAAGCAATGTTGAGACGTTTGTTGTTTTTCTTAAAACTAACCAAATAACATTAAGATTTTCACAAAGTTCTATGGTCACTACAATCTTATTAAATGTTTTAGAATTGCTTTAAGTATTTTGAACTTACAGCAATATTTAAAAAGGACACATGGTAAAAAGATTTTGTAAGTTTATATCACATACAAAGTACCTCTACTATTTCCTGAAAGGTTTAATCCTAATCTCATGCCTGTTAGAATTGAGGGGGAAGGGAAATACAACTACGTGGTAAATTGACATTTTGTGGTGAGGAAGCTTTCAGTGTGCTATCTTCAGTAGGCCACATTTTCCTACTCCAAATGGAAACTTTAATGTTGCCAGCCAAGCTTCATTCCTTTTCCTGATAAGCTATTTCTCAAATATGAATGTAGATTAATCCTCTTTTAATAAGTATTAACTCAGCCTAGATAATCAGAGTATAAAAATTCCATCAAATCTTTTAGCTTTCTTTGTTCATTTTTGCCAAATAATTTATATTTTACCAATGGTTTAAAACTTATGTATGAAGTGTTTAGCATTTCATAATTTTCTCTCATTTAATTGTCTATAGTTGTTTTATAAAATTTGTTATCCATAAAGGTAATGTTAATAAAATATACCTTCAAAGTGAAAACTCCATTAAAAGTAAAAACATATTTACATTCACTTTTAATCAGCTTTTTAAATTAGGAATTGTGAACAGAAAAACAAGCAACATAAATTTGAAGAGTCGTGTAGGCTTCATGAAGATAATACCTGTGTATGTGTGTGTGTATGGGTGTGTACATGTATACACACACAGCCTCACATCTCTCTCCAAAAATAGATGATATAGATGTATATCCATGTTATATAGTATGTGATTACATCTTTTTTCAAACTCACTTTGATTATTTTTTTTATATCTCTGGATTTAAAATTACCTAATATTTTCCATATTTTTTTGCCCAAATCTCTATACAACCCTATTTCACTCTTTTAACACCTCAGAAGTGAATAATTCAACCAGTCAGGAACTTTACATGCAGTGACAGGTAGCCTGTTAGAGCTTAGTGAAAATTAAGGTAAATAACATTGCACGTTGGTCTAGAAAAGAATTTGACCATCTCACATGGTTTGTGAGATGTGGGTGTGCACTTGTCATTTCAGCTGTCCTTTGCACATGTGTGAACCTGTGGTGAAAGTTTCTATTGAAGAATTTCATAAGGATAAATATGAAAAAACAAAATAGAAAGTTAGGAACATTTTCCTGTGGAAATATCCACTTTCTGCAAGGCCAAGAAGTAAAACATTCAGGTCAAATATTTTCTGCCTAGATCATTTAAATGTTTAAATTTGTGTTTGATTCTTGATAATTCCCTATACAATCTAAGTCTTTAATGCACTAGTGTCCACTGAAAAATATGTTAATATCTTCTGACATATAAGATATTAACACTTAGTAGCAATATTCAAAAATAATTTTCCACAATGATGAAAAGTCAAACACAAACTACAAACACTAACAGAAGTCAGTGGGTAAGATTTTGCACTTACACAAGGTGAGTGGAAAGCATTGTTCCCGAGTGTTAGACTCTCCACCCTGAAAGGTATTTATATGTCTCCCCACTCATTATCTTTGCTGTTCCAGTTATTAAGAAGAGATTTGAAATGAAGTTGGAAAAAGGGAGTGCTGAAATCCAATTTCACCTGCTTTATAATTCTACTTTGTCAATCTACCTTTACTAAAATGCATATTTTTATCTATGCATGTTACATAGATTTTTATGTATAACTCAAGACCACAACTTGAAATAAATATCTTTTTACAAATTTAGTTGATACCGAAATAACCTTTATTGGTAAAAGAAATTATTACTCTAACATGATTTGATAGTAAGGATTTGAGACTATATCGATACCACAATGCAAAATTGTAAAAATATTAGGCTTTTCATATTATGAATAAAATCATATTGTTTTTACTTTGTTGGCTTGGTTTTCATACTTGTCAATTTTAGATGATTCCTAGAAATTTTTATAAAGACCAAAATAAAAGCAGAACTAATAAAAATAAATTATATTTTCCATGATTTTTATAAGCATATGAGAAAAATATTCCCATATGAATCTTCTGTGCTCTTAAATTGGATCACTAGTTCATGAATATATAAATGGATGTAAGAAATGTAAGCAATTTAAATGTATGAAAAACACATACTCTAATAATCATTTTTATTTAAAAGCTCTATGTCTTCTAAGTTGTATAAAACAACACTGAAAAAAATTTAAAGTAGATAAATAGGATTCGTATGGAGGGAAATGTGTAGAAAATATTACAAAGTCGGATATGCAATTCTAGGTACTTAAGGTTTGCATTTTCACTTGCTTCTCACCTAAAAAAGAACCACAGCTGCTGGAAGGCAAATTATGAGCTGAAGGTGAATCTATTCTGAAAGTCAGCCATATATCAATTAAGTATAAAGGTTTTGAAAGGTTGCTCACTGAGTTGGCCTTATTCCAAAATATTTGAAGGGCACAGCACCTTCTGAGTTAGCAGTTCTTCTACAAGCAGATGAATATCAATCACAATAAGAAATGATAATAGGAAATGTACTATTCCTGTCAAGCTAAAAGACCAGTAGATATATTTCAAATTACAAGCACAGGGTTTGCAAAGAAATCCTACTTAAAGATAAAAGGGAGAAAGTCTGACATAAATTTACTATAATAAAAACCTACTAATTATGAGAGCTATGCTATTTATAAGGTGTGAATGAATGAAGATGTATGGAGAATAGAATTGCCTTCAAATACGTGTATCACATAGTTCCTTAAGTGAACTAGCATAGTCAATATTTTATTATACTCCTTAAAGTCAAAAAAGGAATAAACATGAAACAGTTCTTGAATCCCATCAGTCACTTCTTATGACTTATGAGATTTATAAGGCATGAGATTGAGAAGAAATATGATTTGACTAGTGATTGATTAAGCAGTTGAGGTGATGGACAATACCTTCAGGGATGAAGCCTGAGGGACTGTGTTTAATAGCTAAAAGGTACAATGAAGTATCATTGTTGTTCAAGATCTTGACAGTCAGCAGTTTCTGCCTAATGTTCCTTTTTGGGAAGATTCCCTCTTAGTGTGTTGAGAGAGCACTCAGATGACAATGCTTAAGGAAACAGTCTATTTACCATCAGTGAAAAATGAAAATGGCACAATGATTGACAATCACAAAGTCTAATGGAAGACCCTTTCAACAGATAGAATATACTCATTTCTGTAGGCCTGGGGAATTGTTCTGACCAGGAACTAACAAACTTTATTTCCATAAGATATAGACATGAACCACCATGTTATAATCATATGATCACATTTCAGTGTTGTCAAGCAAAAAGCAAGACAACCCAGTCAGTGCTCTTCCTTACATTTTGCTCTATTTAGATATTCTTAGCAGCTTAGAAGCTTACAAGCTCCAGTGGCTGTTATGCTTAATAAGTAATGCAACTTCAGTCAAAATCAGTAACTAAGACATGTATGTTTCTTTTAAAAAGTTAAAATTAAAAATAGAAGACTGAATAAAATGTCTTCAAATTTCTAAAGAGCTTGTGGGATAGTGGTAAGTTAAGTGTGTTCCCTTCTAAATTCTTAATGTGGAATACTATGAGACAACTTCTTTTTAATAATTGTTGTGCCTAGAGAAAATACTCAGAATGAATTGCAATTAAAATTGTCATTTAATACAGTTCCAGTATTGTTCATTCTTTCTATCAATGGCTTAATATTCTTATCTCTTTCTTCTCTCCTCTCTATTCTCCTCTTTACTCCTCAACATCCTGGAAACTGTTTTGGGTTCCAAGAAAAGTCCAGACTGCAAACAGCTAGACCATCTAGGGTCTTGTGTTTTTGTTTGTTTTTTTTTATCATTTTCCCTCTTCTTTCCTCTCTTCTAAAATGCTGATTGTCATTTTGAGAGTAACATGCTATGTCTGTTAATAATATATCACTTAATTCATGCCTCATTGGTGTTATTAATTCTGGTGACATTTTGTATTTTCCATCTGGGACATTTCCTTGAAATATAGGTAGCATATTTAAAATACATCCTTTTACCCCGAGCACTCTAGAAAAGCTCTTATTAAATAACCACTTCTGAATTCAAAGTCTGTGTGTGTAGACAAAAATAAATATGATCAGTGTGTACTTTTTCCATGTCTTACTAGAGATAAATAGATATGCTTTATGGACAGAATGTGATATGGTGAAGAGCAATACAGTAAAACATGTTTATAACTGCATTTTATAAAGTAGATGTTAGAAACAAACTGAAAACTTTCATCTATTTACTCACTCACTATTCCATTCTATTCCTTTCTTACTCTTTCATTTCATTACATTCCTAAAGAGTTCTCTTAGCTGGGAATCTTCTCTTACCAGCATAATTACTGAGTCCCTTTCTCTTCTTTCTTCGCCAATACAGCCAGATGCTAAAACCCATCAAAATCACCCAACAGGCGCCACCAATGCCAGCTATAAAGGCTGGTTGCTTCACAACATCAGTGATTTGTTCAGTTATGCTGTTATTGTTTTCAGTAATGACAACTTCATTACGCCCCCCTATAGAAGAAATAATAGTGTTATTAAAATTAATATAAAAATAAGCATGGCAAATATGTACACGGGCATGACAAAATTTCTTCAGAGGCAAGTGATAGTTGTGCCCTGAGCCTGTCACAATCATTGATAAGCATATATTTATTCTTCAGAAAAAGAATAAATTATGGGTTCCAAATGTGACTGAGAAAATTGATCCTTTATATTTTGGCTTATGGATAACAAGAACCATTTATACATAAATAGTAAGACAAATGCTAGGGGTTTAAACATCAACAACTTTTCTTCAATTCAGTAAACAAGTTTTAATATTGTTTTGTAAAGAAAAAAGAAAACAGCTATAACATTTAGCGCAGGGTATTTGCAAATAATGTCTTTCCTTTGTAGTACTACCAAAATTCAAATGTTTAAGATTCATAAAACATATTAACTTAATATTATCTTTAATATTCTACCAAATACCTTATTTTGATCAAACATCTATTCATTCTCTGGAGGGCATTAAGACTACCATATTATTCTAAGTGGTACAGATCATTCACACACACCCCAGGTTAATAGATCATGGTATTTGTGATTCCAAAATATGACCCGCATAAGACTAAGTCTAAAACTAAGAGTTACTTGGAGAGACTCAAGTTTCTTCGGGAAGTGGTGAATCATGTAGATACAAAAGTCCTATAAACCACAGGTGACTAATTTCTCCAGAAAATTAGTTTTTATTTCTCAGCCTCCCTTGTAGTTTAGTGTAACAAAATTATTGCCCAACAGTTTGTAGGCATAAGTGATTATGCTACCTCCAGACCTTACTCAAGAACTGCTGTGACAATGCTTGATACATTTTTTTCCCTATGGTGTTATATAGAAATAGGCTATTGGAGAATGTGGTGTCTCTAAGAAATAGAAGAGTCATTTATTGGAAGGATTGAAGTTCCCTGAATAGTGGTATAGAACAGAAACCCTATCCTTTATTCTACTGACTCATACGATTAAGCTATTAATATAAAAGAAAACTTTGGGCTGTTAAGGCAATCAGAATGCAGACTTTTCTGTCATAGCTGCTAGCATTTTCTTATACACATTTATAATCATTCCTAAAATACCTTTCACTTTAAATTCTGGATTTAATAATTAGTTTTAATTATATAGTAAATCAAATTCATTTTCCCAAACTATCTAACATTAATTATTATACATATAAAATTTTAATAAAGGCATGAATACAAATTTAGATTTTTAATATAAAACATACATATATCTGATGATTTTTCTAATTAATAGCAGTTATGAAAAAGAAAAAAAGACTAATTTCCCTTCATTTATGTAAAAGGTTGGTGAAGTGTCACATTTAGTACAGCACAATATTTATGTTACCCAAAATGTATTACTGTTTCTTACGGTGCTGATATTTTTGAAACAATTGTTGTCAGTTGGACTAATTAGAGCACAGACTAGTACTGTGTGTGACCTGCAACACTCCATTGTTCTTGCAGACAAAAAAATATAATGAAATATAATGTCTTCCTCCCATTGGAGAGTAATGAAGAACAAAACTAATTTGTTGGACTAAAAATTAATTAGACACATCAGATTCGATTGTACCTATTACTGTGAAAGTTTGCAGCTGTTCCACATATTATTACCAACTATATAAGTTAAGAGTGAAATGGCTAAATTAGAAAAACAACAGTTATAAGATTATACAAAATTGCTGAAAACTGTAAGTCATTGTAAGTTTATGATATAGGACTTGCTATCTCATAGTTATATCTGAAAATGTATTTTGCTGCATTTTTGTGCCTGTAAGTGCAGTAACATGGAATTAAGATTTTGGCATAAAAATTCACCTTACCAGGAGAAATTGCAGAGAAAAAAAACGATACTACTTATAAGCCTGTGTAAGGTCATGTTATATTTATAAAATATTTAAATTAATGGTCCCTACATGGAACTTTCTGGAATGAAAACTAAACTGAAAAGTAACAGATAGAAGAGTACATTGGCTGGCATAAGACAAATCTAAAATTATCAGCCATAAATTACATCAAATGTCAATACATGATTTAATTAAAGCAAAGGGGAAATGAGGTAGAGCTTGAGTCATTGCAAATGCTATTTCCAGAACTGACTAGACAATAGGGACAACATAAATTGAAGGAGAAAAGGAGATTAGCCATCACTAAATCATTTTTCACCAAGGAATAACAGTTGTGTAGATCAGGTTATCAGACAAGATGTTAAGGTAGATATGTAACGGTAATTAAAGCAAAAATTAAAGGCTTCTTTGCTACAACAGTAGATATTAAAAAGAAATAAATCTCTATGGGACAAATTGCCATTTGCTGGTTGCCTTGTGCACTCACAATTGTGTGTCTGTATTTAAGTCAAGTGGCACAATTCTACTTTCCATTATCACAACTTGAACAGCGCATGTTCTGAAAACTTGTAATAGAGATAGGAATATAATATTAGATTATTTGTCATTTCATATAAAAAAGGTGAAAAATTTTGTGATACATTATATAATAAAATTAAAAAGTATTCTTAATCCATTTAAAGATTCCAGGTTCAGCAAAAGTTGCCATTTCCATTTTATTTAAAATAATCTAAGTTAACTTTATCTTTATTAAGTTAGCATACAATTGCTCAGTTCTTAACTATCAGGACAGTAATTTGGTAAAATGGTATTGGATTATTTTACTTGCTTCCGAATGCAGCAAATTCCCAAAACATCGTGAAGTATATAATCATAATAAAAAAATGCCTCGCTTGAGAATTATTTTTATTAGTAAACATAATAGCAAAGAAAACGTGAAAGCAAAACATAAATATTTGTCAATCTTACTTATTTTGTGTTAGAGAAATTACAATGGATCTATTACATATTGATATATGTGTTAAGGAAACACTAAAAATATAAACAGCTGTGTTTATTTATCTCAGAGCTTTCATAAAAAACAATAGCTTTTAAACATTATCATCTACAGTTGTTTAAGTGAAAAATTAATGGCTTATTTCTAAATACTAAAAATGGAATGCGTGTGTGTGTGTGTGTGTGTGAGTTAAATCCTTTTGGGTGTACCTGTATTTCTTTCTTATTCCAATTTATTTTAGAAAATCTCAGAAGGGAAAGATTGTAGGTTTCCCTCAGGTTAAGAAATTAATTCGGTCTCAATGACTAATTAAGAAAGGGAAGACAATTTAAAGAAAAGATAATACTATATCTTTTTCTCTTTAATGCATACGATATATAAAGACAACCCAGAGATGCTAAGATTTTAAACATTATGCCTGTTATATCTCTTTATGAACAATAAACAATATATATAATTTCCCAGAAGTAGGCAGTATACATATATGCATCATTTCAGAAAATAAACAGAAAATAGTGGGAATAGAACTTGGAAATTTTTGAAGCTTTGTTTTCCTTTTAGAAATCTCAAACTATGCAGTGCTAAGCAGTTGGAATCCAAGCTGAAAACTTCAATCTTCTTGGCTTGATATGTCAGAGGCTAGAGTTCACAGCAGCAGAGTAATTGAAAATTATAGGGGAAACCTCTTGAAAGAGAGAGTTATTGGCGATTGATCATTTCAACCTTGAACTGTGCATTCATGAAGAGGATTTCAAAGATCTGTTAAAATCCAAAAATTGGAAGGCTGAATAGGTTGAACAGACTTTTCAACTGAAAGTTGATTAATTCCCAGCAAAAAAACTTTATATTGGCAGTTTGAATTTCATCAAGTTATTAGGCTTTTAATGAAGCCACAGAAAGGAGGCATGACTTAGAAATAAAATGAAACAGAAGCTTATCTAACAACAAGGTCAAATCAGTCCCATTCTAACAAAATGTAAAGACAGAGTGACCATAAGATCAAGATAGTCAGTCAGTAAAGTAACTTTCTCTAAAACGAAAATCAACATTCCTCAGAAAAATCACAAAAGCTTATATCATCTACAATGTCCAATATATAGTAAAAAAAAAATACTAGACATGCAAAAACAGGTAACAAGCAACAACAACACAAACTATGAAAATATGACCAAAGTATAGAGAAAATGCAATAATATAAATAGATCATGGGATAACATGATGTTGAGATTACTTGAATAGGACTTAGAAACAATTATTATAATGTTCATGGACAGAAGCTAGCAGAATCATAATGAATAAACACATGGGGAATTTCAGAGAGGAAAGGGAAAATATTAAGGAAAAAAATGGAAGTTTTAGAAAATAAAATGATACCATGGACATGAATAACTCATAGAATACTTTCATTTTGTCCATGAAGAAATTGCAGATATGGAACAAGCACTCCCACCATATACAAGTAGAGAAGGAGATAAAAAAATGTGAAACAAAGTGTAGGATTGAGATAAAAGGGAAATAAAGAAGAGAAATTTACTATTTGGACAGTTTTTTCTCTAACAAATGTTTCTGAAATATGATATATTAAAAGAAACCCTAAATATGGCTGCATAGCATTTCTGAGTTAAAGAAATAGAGGAATTCAGGGAGACAAGTGATAGAATGCATGAAGCAGAATACCTGCTGAAGATAAATTATAATCTATTTGATTATAATAATTGATTAAAGGAAAAACAGTAATAGTTTAATTTGTATAATGGTGTTTATTACATATATAGAAACAAAGCTTATAATGATAGCAAAATATTCAAAGTGGAATTATATATTTCACTATATAAAAGAGATTTATTATATAAATATATTAGATAAATATATTTATATATAAATTATATAAATAATTAATAATAGATATTATTTATTATATAAGAGATATGCATAATCATGCAATAGTGGACATAAAATATAACATAGAAATATATACAATTTATTCAAAGAAAGCATGAAATTAAAATATAGGAACAAAGCAAGATATAAAATAAGGAGAAAGATAATTCTAAGTCAAAACACATCAGTCACTATATTAATAAGATTAGTCTAAACTCTCCAATTAAAAGAAAAAATTATAATACTGTATAAAAAGGAAGACCTAACAATATGTAGTATAAATAAGAAATTTGTATTAAATATAGAGAAACAGGAGTAACATAAAATGATGGATAAAGCACAAATTGTGTAAACATTTATAAAACGATATGACTATACTAACATCAGACAAAGTAAATTTCAGGACAAAGAATCTTAATGGAAAATAAAATGGAGCATTTCACAATGATAAAGAGTAAGTTCATTAAGAAGACATAAGAATGTTAAAACATATGCATTTAAAACACAGTAATAATATATGTGAAACAAAAATGCATAAGCAAAAGGAGAAATACATGATCTATAGTATAATGAATTTCAGACTCTAATTGAAAAGAAAAAATACACAGAAAATCAATTAAGGATTGAACAATTAAGGATTGAACAAAACTACCATTCAATTTGGCCATACATTTATATAGAAGAATCTACTCTAAAACAAAAAAATGCACATAATTTTCAAATGTACGAGGAACATTCACTAAGACAAATATGATATACATATGGAAATAAATCTCAATCTTCAACATGTGTAATTATTTTAAGATTAGTTATAAATCATAGAAATAAAAGCTAAAATTATAAAGGTAGTAGGAGAAATTATAAGCAAATACTCGGTAGAGGTAGGGCACAATTTTTTTGAAAGTACTAACATGAAGGAAAATATCTTATAAATTGTATTTCATTAAACTTTAAAATTATTGCTCATTAAAAGACACAAGAAAATGAAATCAGGAAGGCAAACAATAGAAGAAAATATTTGCAAAGCAAGCACATGACAAAGAACTTATATCCAGACTATATATATAAATCCTCTCAATCAGCAACACTATTTTAAAAAGACAGACTTAGATATTTTACATTAAAAAAAAAAAGGTGAATGGTGAATAGGACATGGAAATTTACTTAAATGTCTTTAGTCATCAAAGAAGATTCAAGTTAAAATCACAGTAAGGTGCTGTTTTACACTCAGTAGGATGGCTTAATTTACAGGTTGACAACATAAAGTGTCAGTGACAATACAAAAAAACCTACTAAATTGCCACGGAGAGTATATAAAGTCATGCAACAATTTGAAAAAATGTTTAGCAATTTTCCATAAACTGTATAAATCCCATTATCCAAAAATTACATTATATGTATTTCCCCCTCAAAAAATAAAAAAATATATACCAAGTTACACAAGAATGTTTGTTCTCTCAAGAGAAAGGCAGAGAAGCAAACTATAGTGTAATCATACAACTGTGTACTTCCCAGGAATGAAATATAAAATCATGTATCACATACAACATACATGACTGAATCTCAAAAAAACAGTATGCATTATGAAAGAAATCAGAGGTAAAAGTGATATTCCATGTGAGTTGATTTATATATATTTCAAAAACAGGTAAATGTAATTCATGATGATAGGGAACAATCATCTGTAATGATGATAGTATATAAATGAGGTTATCTTCTTAGGAATTATTAAATGCAACATTTCTTTTAGTGTGATTCTGGTTAATTTTTGATTATTTTTCTGAGCTAAGAGGAAGCATATAGATTTGAAATAAAATGCACTCTCTTTAGTCTCATTTTCAATTTATTTCCATGTCAGCAAAATTGTTAATGAAGCTATTGATTAAAAAGTGTTTTTGAAACCAACTTTCAACATTTAAACTCTTGGTGATTACAATTTTAAGAAGTTTATGAATTTTTAAGAGTAAAAGCAATTGCTAATTATTTTATGATCAACTCTAGTAAGCTAATCTTTTTGGCCATATGATATGTAGAATCAGCGCATCTTTCAACAAGTAGATAGTACAGATCCACTGTTAGGGTGAAGATTTACAAAAGAACCCACATTGTTATCAGCTGACTGACTCTAAAGCACAGACCACACAGAGCGGTACTCACCAATTATTATTGGCTGCGGCTCACTTTTTACTCCAACCCCTGCACTGGTACTAGCTGCGACCTCTACCCGGTATTGAATACCTGGGAATAATCCACCAATTATTACAGATCGGATAGCGGCATCCACAGTTTTGTTGATATGGAATCGTGTTTCATTTCCCAGACACCAGATCTACAGAAGTGTAATATGAAAAACAAAAATATATAAAATCATCCTTTCTGGTAATTATAATTGATTATAATAATTGCATATATGTTTCAAATAGTGACCAATCTATTTTCTAAGACCAGAAGCATTTGTAAATTCATTTTCTAAAACCAAATTTCTGCAGTTTTTATATGTGTGTGTGGTGTGTGCATGTATTTGTAAAGGAAAAAGAAGGGAAACTAAAACAACACTATGTTCTTGTAAATCTTATTATCAATGCTGAATGTTCATGAATCATTTAGAGAAACAATGACTTCCTAAACATCTCTGGAAAGTGGTCCTTAGTTGCAAACAGCATTTGGATAGAGATTAAAATACATAAATTCTTCTGCTTAATTTATAAAGATTTATTATAGCATAGTCTATTAAAATACGGCTAAGAGTTGAAATAGCTAGCATATATAGGTGTACATCTCTGTAATTTACATTTCATTTAAGGAAATGTTAACTTACTCAGAAGTACTTAACAAGATTAATTGACCTAAGTTATTGGTATTGACTGAAATGAAATTAAAGCCAATATTTACATTGACAATAATAAATCTTAATATTGATCAAAACTTATCTATACACACTCATATGCCTGAACAAAGTAATGGAAAGTTTTAAAACAGTGATGTGATGAAAAGAGATTTTATTTCAAGCAGATATCAAATTTTAGGATACACTTTCTGCTGGGATATGGAAAACTGTTCCTGTAAAATGTTTAAAATAATTCTATTGTGAATACATAGTTATACTCATATTATGTGGTATTTAATACTCTGTAAATAGATAGATGCATTAAGTAGGAACACACAGGATTTGTTTCTGAAACAGGTCAAATCAAGATACTTTTTCTTTATAAAGTATCTTGTAAGTGCTAAGGTTCTTTTACTTTACTCTGATACCTGTGTTACTAATGGAGGAATATTGGTTCTCACCAAATATGTATTTTGTGGTCAAGCATGACAACCTCCTTAAGTGATAGTTTACAACTTATGGAAAAAATAAGTTGAAAAAAATCAATATTAAGTACATAGAAGTTTGGGATATTTACACTCGGGTAACAGATAAAATTCCAACCTCGTGAAAAACACACTCACATAGATAAATCTTTCCTTTTCAAATAGTGTGCCTGAATATTTGTAAAACTTCAGAATCTGTGTGACTGCTATTGTGAAAGCACCTAAATTTCTTAAGTATATTTCTTTATAATATAATGGGGATAAATTTAAAGTAAACGGTAAAGCAATTTGTCCATTTATTTTAGCAAATTGACCATTAATTTAATAAAATTCTATTTAAAAGTTATTTTTTCTTAGATATAACATAACTCAATCCAAAATATTTTGTGTGAAATTATTCAGCTTATTACCACATACCGACTATGAATTTCTATGAGTGAGGTGGAATGTCTAGTTATTTATTCTAATATATTTATCTAGTGTGTTACTGTCAGAATTTCAAAATTATTAGTATCACAAGATTATATTTGTGAATTTTGCAAGGTTTTTATAAGATGTTTTACATTCACATTGTGGTCTACTTATTTTATAATTAGCTAGACTCTTATATTTCCAAGTCAGATATCTTGTCTCTGAAATATCAAAAAATAGCTCAAAAACAATGGAAATATATTCTTGCAAAATAGCAACAAAGTAGCAATAAAAGATAATCATCTATCAAATAAGTTAGTTTTTCAAAATTTGTTTTGTTAATGGCTCTCCTTTTCCAAGTGAAGCAATTTATAAAACCTCATAAATTGCTAAAAGCAGAACTTAGTGTGGGAGCTGGAGTTGCCCACTCTCTTAGCCTCACTCCATCTCTCTAAACCCCTGAAGCAACTTTTTCTAATAACACAGTTTAAAAAATGGCTGCCCTAAGGTCTGTTATACAGAAATCTAATAATAAATATAAAAGCAGTTTTGGTGATAAGGGATTCACCATCTACCTTGTAGCCCATATCTCTGAGACACTGAGTTTCTGAAATATCACTACAGACAAAACCGCTCCACCATTATGGTCTACTTGTCCAACTGAGTTTGTGTTTCTGTGACCTCAGAGTTAGGTTCTAATCCCCTATGCATTGGTTTCATTACCTGTCCTGTAAAGATATAAATAATCACTTTACACTCAAACTCAATAAGGGCGCCACTTGAGACGGGACTCATCCATATGACAGAGACTTCTCTGGGAAGCTTTATCTGTTATCTGCTTCACCCAGGTCCTACCTTATATTCTTGGATAATTCCATTCTGATGATCTGGAGGAGGAGGATCCCAGGAAACACTAATACTTGTGCTATTGTGGCTTCCAACTGTCAGCACGGTGACAGATTGTGGAGGGGCACTTGGGGCTGTAGAGGAAGTAATTAGAATAAATATAAACTGTAAGTCCTGGTATGCATTAATGGTGCTTACAGAATGTGACTATAAATGTGGGATACAGGCAATTCTGATTTCCAGTAGTTCTGAATTTGCATATGGAATTCAACAGTGACAGTTTTTAAAATACATCCTTTAAAATATGGATAAGCTTGAAGTAAATACAACAGCTATGGTAATATGTAGTCAATGATAAATTTATCAACTAACATTCTAATGAGTTTCAATATTCCCAGTACTGAGCCACATATGGATTTAAGTCTAGGTATATAGAAACGACTCTTTATCTCAATTTTGCAGATGAGGAAACAGAAGTTGACTTTAAGACAATTACAGATGTCAAAGAGGGAGTCCTAATTTGAATCCAGGTATGGGTATGACTCTAGACCTTTGGCTCCTTGGATTCTAAATGTCTCTCTTTCCGAAAACAAAAAACAGCAATCCTATCAAAAATATTCCAAGAGGATATGCCATAATGCTGTCAAACAAAATTTCATTTGCGTGGTGACAATTGACAGGATTATTGACAATCTTCTTTTGAATTTATGTTTAATAAATTTACCAACACAGTAAAATATCCTTCTGTTTTCAAATTGGGAAAACAGCTATTATATATTTATCTATAATTTAAGATTCACTTATCTACAATTTAAGGTTCAAATTCATTTATCTATAATTTAAGGTTCAAAATTTTATTGGTGGTCAACGAACTCCAATGTTATAAATCAAAACAGTTCATGATGGGTCAAACATGAACTGGACAGATTTTAATTATCTACAATTTTCCTATAACTGAGAAAGGATGAGTGAGAAAAAATTTCTGATTTTAAATGCAGCATCTCCCATCCAGATTATCTGACAAGAAATACTAATTTTGCCAAAAATTTTTCATCAGTTGTCAATGAATCTCTAAGTTTAAACCAAAGATAGAAAAGGCAAAATCAAAGTACTGATGGTTTAAAACAACATTCAAATAATTGTGTGTTATTAAAGATTTTTATATTAAGAGGTTAGTGCTTTCAATACGTTAGTTGTTGTGAATGTAATTTTCTTGATTGTACTTTTGGATTTTTCTTTCCTACTATGCACTGATTTCATACTGTGTATTCTTCTTCATTTTGGTAATGGATTTTTGTAGGTTTTGTGCAGATATTTTATATAAAGGATATTGTTTGTCAATAAAACAGTTTTTTCCTTCCTTTTCAAAAAAAAAAAGAGGTCAGTGCTATTATAGTTTTACATAGTGTACTCATTTTAGAAAACATACAATAGAATTATGAAAGGTATCTTTAAAGACCCTCAGTAAATTCTGTTGTGCTTGGTAAACTTGTCAAGATAGTCCCTTCACGGAGGTGTGGCTCTCTTTGCATGGAGAGACGGAACACACAGACAGATGACTGCAACACTCTCTTTATGTGATACTATTTCTTTAGGTGACAATAATTGCTCCAAAATATGGCTCAGTGACATAGATCCAGGCACTTGTCTACCAGCTTTGTAGTTATTAAGTAGACTGCATTGAAAAATAACACTTTGGAAAACCAGTTTCTCATTTGCCTTGCTGCTGGCTGGGAGAGAACACCGGGCCTGCTTCCTGACAGGTCAATTACTACAGTGCTCAGCTTCTTTCTGCAGATATGAAAGAACCCAAATCACTGCTCATCACTCCCAGACATAGCCCAGCTGAGTTTCATTTGTTACTTTCAGAAGGCCACAGAAACTGGAGATGAATGTAAAGCGAATGGTGACAAATGTCTAATCCAGAGGAGAAGTCTAACTTCAGTGAAATTGATTTTTGAAAGTGTGCTGCACACATAGCATTTTATATTAAATTACCCACCCACTCATCAGTAACACAGATCTGTAACATAAAGTGAAATCAAGTAGTGGCTACAGATACTATCATTAACTTTAAGTTATATATATATATATATATATATATATATATATATATATTTGTTTCTTCACAAATCCTAAAAATAGGTGAATGAGGAATTCAAAAACATACCCTTCTGCTTAGGTCAGTGTATCTCACAATAGAAGTCAATGTGAAGATAACATTTTTGCTGTTGTTTATTATAATTTAAAAGTTCTTTCTGTCTAACTTGAACAGCTATATGTTAGGATGATGTGTGTGTGTACACACACACATATTTTCCTTAAAGCTCCTCTTAAACATAAAATTTGTTTAAAGAAAACAGATTTTATGGGAGCCTTGCATATTAAATTACTATAAAAGCAGAAAAAGGGTGTTTTATTATATTTGGCATTTGACATTTTTTTTACTTTGGTGGTACCATTTATTGTAAATCTCTAGTTTAGTGAGGAAATTAGTGAAAGGACTGGATGAGACCAACAATAATTTCATGCCCATCATAGATTGACTTTAAAGCATCTATAGGCAAGAAAAGTTCTCAAAGGGGAGAGGGAAGAACGTCACTAAGTAAAATGCTGTTATCCAGGTGCAAGTGGCCTTCTGAATTACAAGTTTTAGTCAGACTGGCAGAACCCCCTGGGAAGGATGCTTCTAAAGGAAAATTTCATATTTTTCTAATTAAAAAAAAAAGAGGTGTGGCAATGAACACACATGCCCCTGGTTTTCCAGTAGCCTGTCCTGTCACAAAGCCAAGTGGGCTAAAATCCAAGTAGAAATTGTAGGAAAATTTAACCAAATTCCAGTGTACTATCAAACAAGATTTTGGGAAAATATTTATTTAATTAAATTCAAATCACAAATGTCATATTTTTAATGGACCGAACTTATAGAATCCTCAGGGGAAAATGACACCTCCTGGATTCACTTTTAGATTTGCTTTTGTTATGTTTCTAAGGAAGTTGAGAAATAAGAACATCAACAGAAATTGGTATTACATGGTATCAGTTTCCTTTATGCCAGCAACCTCATACTGACCTTCTTCAGTAGTACGAACTGATTTAGATTCACTATCCATTCCTTGGAATTCATTAAAATATGGTCGAACCTTAATTTCATAAGTCACCCCCTTTTTCAGATTGACCAAGACAGCGCTTCGCTCAGTTGGGACCTTGGCATCTAAATTCTGCCACGTAGGTGACGCCTGCAGGCCGGAGGTCTGACGATACATCACTCGGTAACCCTGGATGAACTGGGGCTGGCGATCAACCTGAAGAACAGCAAAAAGCCCTTGAAACCAAATGGAAGTATTTGGACAGGATAATGGATTCATTCTCATTTCTCTAGTCCCATGTCTGTCGCAGTACCTATCATCTGAACAATGTGAAGTCACCCTGATTCAGCCAGTTTCTTTTTTTTTTTTTTTAAGATTTATTTATACATACAAGAGCTGGGGCACAGGCCAGAGATGTGGGGGGTGAGAGGATTCACCAGAGACAGAGTGGGGAGCAGAACAGGCAGACGGACTGAAACATACTGCTGAGGGTAGCAGCGGGGAGGCAGGAGAGGTCTGCTGAGCCATGTGGGTCCCTCCCTGGCCGGGGGCAGGGGTCAAACTCATGCTGTAGTAGCTACGGTTTACTTCATAGTGCGTTGCTTAACCTGCTGCACCACCAGGGAGGCCTATATATATATATATTTTTTTTTTTTTTTTGAGTTCCTACTAGTAGGACTGGAATTCTACTAAGATCTAGAGAGATATGGAGATGGATAGTAGAGTCAGTTCTTGCCCTTGCATTGGTTGGGGTCCAGCTGCTAGAAATAATCACTCAAACAGTGGTCAGTTCACATTCATAACAAGTAAATATAAACAAATGTAATGATGAGCTACACAGGGAGCTAGAACCTCTAGAGTGGAAGTCTAGAAAGAACAAATGCTGAGATCTATAAGTGTAGGGCTCATCCAGTGGAAAAGGAGTAGGAACAGCAGGTATAAAATCCCTGTAGTGGAAGATGGCATAAGATAGAGAATGAAAGTGGAGAGGGGGCATCTGGTTTAAATGAATATGAAAAGCTCATACCCATTAATAAGTACTGAATGAAAGACTTTTATTAATTACTAACTTCTGCCCCCTCTAGCGGTACCATTCATAGCAGGATCTGACAACTTTCTTGAAACTTTCATTCATTTAGTTATAAAGAATAAGCAGCTATTTTTGATGATAATATGAGATTTAAGTCTAAAAACTCACCATCTCAAATAGAAATTGAAAGTGCTTTTGCTCACTCATAATAATTAGATTAAAACCACATGCAGACATGAATGAAACATGCTCTTCTCTTTCAGATTTATTAAACAATTTTTACTGTCATTAACCGTTATTTAATTTTCAGGGAGAGGAGTGGCTTTATCATTTTAAACATTATTTAATATAATTTCCCATGTTTTGGGAAAAATTTGACTTCAATATAACTATTAGCATCTTCAATTAATATTCCATATATTAAAACCTAATAGCTATAGTTTAAGAAGTCTTTAACTTGAAGCATTTCCCTGCCAATGTACACAATTTAATGAAGAAGAGATGGTAGAACCTCATTTCAGAAAGGAGAGAGTGAAATTGGAATAGGTGATGACAGAAATGGTTATTAATTTCAGTTCTTAAAAAAACAAAAATAACAAATAGTTAGGCCAACTGTTAACACATTAAGAACCAAAGGTATTCTTTTAATATATTAACTTCTAAGACTTCTTCTTTGGCTGTGGGATTATTTTATTCTGTATTTTAAGAGAAGGAGGAAAATTGCAAAACACAGCACTCCAAACAAAATACAATGGAACAAAGACATTTTCTGTGTTGAGAATGTCTAAGCTAGAAAAATCCTTAAAGTTGGTGGGAATGAGCATGTGTGCTTCTACAGATAGTTAATTCCAGTTTCCCAGATAAGTCTCTATGAGCAAAATTTCCTTTACCCGCCTGACTGCTTTCTAACTCGCAAAGATATTTTGAAATTAGTGCTACACTGTTGTGAGGTTATGTCAAGAAGAGTGAGGCCAGGTATGATGTGAAAGCTCATGACCTTTGAATCTTGATGCATGCTACCAGTTTGTTTTCTGTATTAAGAGACATATTCTTTTGAAAAGGAGTTGTTCTGTTAATATAAAACCAGACAACCAAAAAAGCAAAATGTTAAAATTATGAGAGCCAAAGAGATGTTTTTTATCAAAACTGTCAATGTTCAAAAAATTCCTAGTAGCATATGTTAAAACAACATTAAGCTTGCATTTTATAAACTTCTCTGCATTCGCTTTAAGTGAATTTATATACTGAAAGAAAGGCATAACTCACAATAATAGCTTGTTAATACTGAAAGAAGCAAGCTGTGTTTTTAAGAAGAACATTAAGCAGCTGTTTCCAGATGAAGGGAGTCTGTAAATCTGGGTAAATTGGTTTTATCCATGTTTGGTTTTCATTAATTAAGTGTTTTAGGGACTTTATGAAGCTAATGTTTACTACACAACATTGCCTTGCTCACTTCAATGTACACATCCCTCAACCGGTGTGCAATAACAGTCTACTTAATAACTAAGTACTTTAATTTAATTTTGTGCAGTTGCAATGCATTTTTTAAGGAGGAAATTTGTTGTTACAGGTGGGAGCAAAAATGAAAATATTGAACATTATTTTAAAAAATAAGTGGGATTTTTACTGAATATATGTTCTACAGCACTGATGTTTGGATTTCATTTTTATAGATGGTCATTTTCAAGTTTAGTCATATGCTTGTTACTAATTTTATTAACATTTAGATTATAAAAAGGAGGATTTTTTTTAGAGTTGATTGCAATCAGAATCTGGCCACAGTCCGTGGGTTTACATAATTTTGAAAATTGTTATTTTTCTGAAGCATGAATTAAAAAAGCGTTGCCTTAAGGAAAAAGTGAGATGGAGAGAACTTCAGCCTTCTATTTATAACATCACAATGGGTTCACAGTTTAGCCTCTTAAACTTTCTAAGCTTCAGTTTACTTAATTTGCTCAAATAATAAACATAAGGATACAGAAACAATTTAATGACAAATTAAATCAAAGCACTTTCAAGTTTTAGAGATGCACAATGATAAAGTATCACTGTTAAGTAAGGTATATGCTATAT
The DNA here is from genome assembly GCA_019455555.1 of Galemys pyrenaicus. Lineage (NCBI taxonomy): Eukaryota > Metazoa > Chordata > Mammalia > Eulipotyphla > Talpidae > Galemys > Galemys pyrenaicus. Next base: position 2,311,149 of record JAGFMF010011629.1, read on the forward strand.
AAAAGGGGATCCAGAAGTGATCCCCAAGTTAGCATTTTCATCAAAATGCTTTAGTGAAAGGTAGCATTAAGATGCTATCTTTTCAACTAAAGAAAATCCATTTAAACCTAAAATTCAAAATGAATTTCTTTTTCTTTTTTTTTCTTTTTTTGTATGTGGGGGGAGGGGGGGAAGGCTCAGCCTACTGAGTAACTAATTAAGGTTTATCTGAATTCTAAAGCTCTAGTTCACCAAGTACTCTTCCAGCTCCAAACACTGTGATGTTTAAGTGACAGAGAGCCTTGGACAAAAATAAAAAACTCACATACATGCAAGAATAAGCATGTTTAATTAGCAGATTTATGGCTATTTTCTTTTCAGAACAGTCATTTTCTTATCATTTCCCTGCCCTCATTATAAGAATAATTGTTTTTAGAGTAGACTTTGCTAGTTATTGTTGCTTTAAGATTAGCCTAGTGGAGTAGGAAGATGGTCTTTTCAGTACAAACATATTAAGTGTTTAGTAACTGAATCCTGCCAAACTTTGCTAAACCACCTCACCTGACTTCAAATCTAAACACACGGTTTGAGAAATATATATTTTCCCTCAAACGCCACCACATCTGTAACTCAGATTTTAAAAGTGTGAAAATTTAAGAATGTATACATTTAGCAAGTGAAAATATTACATGAAAATAAAAGTTGTAATTTCTTTGGCAACTGACCGTGGTCTGATTTTATCTCACGAAATATACCTTGCTCAAATATATACTTATATCATATATAATCACAGATCCCTGGGTACAATATCCTGTGATTTAATTGAACCATTTCTTTTTTTAAATAAAAATAAATATATATGAGAACAAGCAATTTGATCATTCACTAGACAGTTACTAAAAGGATAATTCATCATCAATGTTTTGCTTTGAAAAGGAAAATGTGAAAAACACGGACGCAGATTCACTGAAGTCCACATTGAGAGTGATACGCAAAGTCTTCATTAGAAGCTTGTTGTGATATAGAGGCGAATATGACAAGATCTCTCTCCTGAAAAACAGTCAGACTACAGACATGCAATTTTGATCTAATTTAACGTACTGTTTTAAACTCAGTGACACTGAAAATTATTCACTTCATAAACATAAGAACTTCGATTCTTACTTGATTACCCCACATTAGGAGCAACTTAAAAGAAGTCCTTCAAAACTCCCCATAGAGTAGAGATGACTTCTTTAGTTGAGAATTAATAAAAACAAATATGCTGTTGATATTATGACTAATTCCTTGGTTTTGTGAATTTATATTCAGAGCTATTGAAGGATGGAAGAGGTCTGGCAGGTAATATCTCTACCATAACCTGAACAAACGATGATGTCATTAGGACCAATTCATAAGAACTGACTAGAAACCATTTTATGCAGAACACTGAATAAATCTGTGGATTTATATGAAAAATGGATTAAGAAGCCATGTAATCCTGAATAATTACAATTATTCTTAATACGTAATAAATTCAGTCTTATTTGTGTTGAAGTGATACCTAATTTTATACTCATAGGCCATAAATTTGATATTGTCTAAGAGGTAACAAAATACCCCACTTAGGATCATATGTAAATTTGCACCATTAAAAAGTATTCTTTTGGAATATTTGTTGGCAATTCATCTTTAAAGTGAAAAAGACATAAAGCAGATTTTAGGTCAGGAAATTGTACTCTTATATTTACCTGGAAATTAATGTGGAAATTTGGGAATATTTTTCAGCTCATCTGCATTGGTTTGCTTTTCTAAATTTACAGAATTGGACTACACAAGACTAAAATAACTAAAATGTTATTTTAGGCTCTCCTAACAACATTGTGTCCATATTTCCATGCATAGATGTAAATGAATGGTAAAGCCTTAGCTGGTACCTGAGATTAGACTGAATGGCTTCCTGTTTGATTGAAATTCATGCTCAGGGAGCCTTTAAAATTACTAAGACTCCTCTTTCTCTGTCCTTCCATTAAAAGATGTCATATCTGCTTCAACTCCATTTGTGCCTCTTATACTTTCCCACATTAGAATTGGTCCTCAAAAAATATTTATTGGGTTTTATTTGTTCAATAGGATTTTTGAGAGGAATGATTATTGAGAACAATAAAATAACTCTTCATTGTGTTTACATGTCATTGCATTTTTACTTCAAACAAAACTAGTTAAACACAATTAAATAAGAGCTGGTAAAACATACCCAGTTTTTTTCTTTTCTCAACCTCTTGTATTGAGAGAAATGATGGACATGAAATAGTTATTTACGTAAAGAAATCTGAACTCCAAGTGGGGAAAACCACAATTTTGTTGATCTAGAGACTTTCTTTTAAAGTAACAAAATGAAACATAATGATGGAATATAGCTATAAATGTATTGTAAGCAACATAATTGAAATCAGAATTTTTTTCTAGTTATTTTTAACTCAAACATCCATTATTCATGGAATATACATGATCGGCCACATACACAGACGGTTAAAGAAAGTGTGCTGTTCTATCATGCCGACATATATCCTTAAGGATTTTTAAAGGCCATCATGGAGAGAGCATTGGCATAAAGCAGAAGTTGGTGCTAACTGTTAGGCAAAGGGAAGAACATTATATGGCTCCTCTCAAAACCCAGGCATGAAGATGCACACAAACACATGCACAAATCTCTAGTATGACAAGTGCTGGAAGAAAATATAGGTGAAAAATAAAACTGTATGAGAAAAACATTTTAATATCACAGTTCAAAATCTGAAATAGAGAACTGTAGTATTTAACTACTTGTAGGAATATGCCAAGAGAAATGAAACCATGTCTACTCAAAGTGTTGTACACAAGTGTTCATGACACTGTCATTTATAATAGTCAAAAAAAAAACATTTAATGGGCTGCTGTTTGGTGGTAAAAAGGAACAAATTATTAATACATGCCACAACATGGACGAATCTCAAAAACACTCTGCTGAATAAAAGAAAGCAGACACAACACTCTACATAGGGCTTGTTTCCTCTTAAATGAACTAAATGGGCAAATCTAAAGAGAATAGATTTGTAGTGCGAAGGAGAAAATTAGAGAGAATAGGAGAATGACTGCTAAAGGTCAGAGAGTTTTAGTTTGGATGAAGAAATGTTCTAAAATTAAGTTTTTGGGCCTCCCTGGTGGTACAGCAGGTTGAATGCCACACTGTGAAGCATCTGCGAGTTTGATCTCAGCCAGGGAGGGGACCCACATGGCGCAGCAGACCTCTCCTGCCTCACCTGCTGCTCCCCTCAGCAGTGTATTTCAGTCAATCTGCCTGTTCTCGCCACTCTGTCTCTAGTGAATCCTCTCACCTCCAGCACCTCTGGCCTGTACCCCAACTCTTGTATGCATAAATAAATAAATCTTTAAAAAATAAAATTAAATTAAGTTTTGATGAAGATTGCATGATTCTGCCAACTTGTATACATTAACTCTGGTATGTTGATTATATCTCAACATATCAGCTAAAAAGTTCAGAAGTTAGAACCTATTGTGTTTATATTGCAATGAATCTATTTTACTCTATTATTTCATTTACACTTAGGAGTATTTTCTTTTTTGTCATTGACTGTAGCAGGGTGTTAAGTGGCAAGAGGCTTCTTAGTATTTTTGACTTTTCAAAATTTGTTTTTCCTTCTTTTTGTTCCTTTTCTTTAAGGAATGAAAAAACAAAACCACTTATAACCCGTGCAAACTTACCGTCCACGTGACTTGAACAGTGGTAGGGGTCAACACCACTGGAGTATGAAGACGGACAATGACATCTCCCAGTTCCTTCTGGACTTGTCTGTGATCCACTCCTTGTGCTGGTGGGCTGATATCTACAGGGAGATAATCACTCCAGGTTTTTACAAAATTCATAATAAAATTCTAGTGATATGCTATAAGCCAATATTATGGCTTAGGGATTACAGAAGTAAAAATAAGAACCCCTTGTGACAAAAATATTAGAGTATTTATATACATACCACTAAGTTAGGAAATTATTTGAGAGACATTTATCATCACAAAAATAATATTAATAAAAGTGTTTGCAATCCCTCACCATTATTCAAATATATTGCTATGGAAGAGCTAATATTTTCTTATTTAAAGAATTAAGAGATGTTGCAAGATGACTCTAGTAATACCAGTTGTATATTGATGTTGGCACATGGAAAGACTTTTCCAAGTAGGTAATGGCACCATCTTAAAATTCCTATTTAGGAATTTGTTTAAGTCCTTGTTCCAATTAGCAGAATGTGTGTTCTTATTACATGACCTATTTCAACCTGGGAGAACGAGGTAAAAATAATCAGGGGATCTGGGAAAGTAAATTATGTCACTAAAGGTAAACAGAGAGAGAGAATGGGAAGACTCTCAAATTCTTTAAATAGTATTGAGAGCACTGATGAAAGGTTTTCAAGTAACACTTTTTGAACAGAACTCCAATAGCTAACAAAATGCAAGGCAGTTGATTTTTGAAAATTATGGAGGGAAGAGGAAGAGAGAAAGGAGTTATTGAGGTAGATATGTTCTCAGTTGTATTTTACTGTTTCTGCTTATTCACCTAAGTACTACTCTAAATCCATAAAATGGCTGGTATTGCATGTGTAAATTAAGGAAAAATAATAAATTCTAGTCATCTAAGTCTATCAGATTGATATCAAACAGTGGATTTCATATGTACTCAAATTAATTTCTTTAACTGGTACACTATAATGTTAAGGTAAATATTTTTTCCCACTTAACTCTTTAAGGAAGAATTACAATTCAAAATGATTTATTTTCTTAATCTTGATTTTCCCATTGTTTTAGGTCAGAATGAAACACTCTTACAAAAATATTTAAACACAATACCTCAGCCATAAATTAACCTGGATGCACTACTTTAAACTGGGACTTTAATAATTGGAAACCACATTTTGGTGACTTTTTCCAGTTTCACTTTCTTTTTTAATCTTTAGCATAAATAGCAGATTAAAATTTCATTTGATTTAGGGGAAAAATAACATTATAGAATAATATTAACCTTTCCTGATATATCTGTGGTCTAAGTGAGATTGATGGTACAGGTATTTGCTGCCTTATAAAAATAAGTGATTTCTAATTTCTGTAGTATTTAATGTCTTTGAAAAATAAGAGCTCACAAAGTAAAGTGTTCTTAAAAGAAAGTGCTCTGTGGAATGGAAAACTGTTGAAAGTGTATTGTCAAAAAGTGATTCTGACATTTAGACACAAAACATGAGTTTTCCTATTAAATATTGGTTAAGAAAACACAAGTCTTTTGTTCTATATAGTTTCTCAACTGGAACAAGGCAGATCACAAGCAACTTTTCATTTATCTTTTTTGACCATTTCACGGCAAAGCTATATTGAGTCAAGATTCAGTGACTGGCATCATTATTGAATGATCAAGGATATCTGTTGGATTTAATCACACCAAAAGTCTTCACTGTTCTATTAGCTCACCACCTTCCCCCATAGCTACACACCCCAAAAGCTATTTCTGTCCACACAGGTAAAAATGATGTAGGCACTATAATTTCCTGACTTGAAACCATACACCTCCTCCTTTTCTAACTTCATTAAATTAATTTACTCATTAAATTCAGACACAGTAAATGCAATTGGATCCAGGCAAGGTAAAATATAACCAGTTTCACATCTTCAAATTCCGTGTTGTACTTTTTCTTTCTCTGGAGACAGGTTCTTTACCTACAGGCCCTTTATCATCATGGAAAATTAATCACATTACTGCTTAGAGAACAATAGCAAAGTGGCATTCCCACCTCCCTTGACTGTCATCATGTCAGCAACGTTACAGAATCACGTGGTGACTTTATTTCACTTGATTCCTTGAAGGAGCCCTTCTCTGTTATAATAGCATGCTAGTTACTATCACTGAACTACATTGTAATTATAATAATATTTTATGGCTGCATGGTGCTTTTCATAGTATAAAAATACTACTTTGAATTATATCCTGTTCAAAGCGTTTTCCAAATAAGAAATAATTAACCCTTTCACAAAAACCCTGTGGGGATAGGTTGTAACAAATAATAAAGCCACTGTTTCTGCTTTATTAATTCCCTTCACCTACAGTACCAGTAGGAAAATTTAACAGAACATTGCATATTAATCCCTAGATGCCAGTGACTTCTCTGTGTGTACTAAAGATGAGAAGAACAAATCTTCCAATTTTATCTCATAATATTCTAGGTGTTTTTATTTTCTTAGTTTTTATTATTCTTAGTCAGGAAAGTCATATGCCTTGGGACGGTAACTTGATTTACTGCTTTCTGGAACAAGTTGTCCCTTTAAACAATTAGCTTAATGAGACACACTCTAGTGATGCTTATTAAACTGAAGTATCAGCCTCACTTGGAGGACATCTTAACACAGACTGCTGAACCATTTCCCTTCCCCGCCCCTCCAGAAACCACACCTTGAGACCTATGGCACATAAAAACAAAATTCCTGATAGGAAGTAATGTTGCTATCCCTGTATGGGCATCTTATCCATGAGACATCACTTTACTATTGTATATTTAATACAATTAAATATAAATTTAAAGAAGGAGAAACATTTTTCCTCCACCTGAAATATAGGACTCACTCTTACTATGTAAATGTACCCAACTATTTTCCTTTTTTAAATTATCAAGTCCTTGACAGCTCTAGAAAGAGGACACACTTCATCAAGGTGAATAACTTCCTTCTCATTTTCTGGATCAGGTCTAGTGAATCATCACAAAAAGAAACAGACACAGTTTCACCTTTCCTCACACAATTCCTTTGTTCTTAAAGATCTGTTTAAAGTGTTCTAGAATCAGACATGTTTATAACTACGGCATTTACCTTGTGTGCGCACCGGATCTGACATAGGGCTTGGGTCACTGAGACCTTGGGGATTGATAGCTCTGACCATGAATAAATAGATCGTATTGGGCCGCAGTCCTCTGACTGTGTAGAGCGAAGTCTTTACATGGTTTGCCACTGTTTGCCAGCTATTGCTCACTGATTGGCTGAAACGGTAACAGAAATTACTGTAAGGTATAGTCTAAAAGGCATTGGACATGGAGTTGGGTATCAATGACAAAGGTTAATGGCTGAAAATTAAACACACACACAGACAAAACTTGAAGTGTTCAGCCCAATAAATGAAACATTTGGATGATTTCAGTTTATTCAACAACAAAGCCGAGCCCACCTAACGGAAGTGCCATGCACAACAAAATTAAACTCAGCCCAGGAGATGTGACAGCCCTTTGCGAATGCACAGCAGCCCACTAAATGAATACCTGTAAAAGGAACAGGGGCCAAGAGCACAACATCAAGTTTATACAATAAATATGGTCCTCGTAAATGTATATATATACCTTGAAAAGAATTAACCTGTAGAAAGAATAAATGGACTACAGAGTAAATTATGCCAATACATTTTCCTGTTACAAGGTGTGTTTTCTTTTGCATCAATCCCACATGCAATATTATAATAGAGCCTTCTAAACTACATATCTGTAAAAGAAGAAAGGAAGCATGTAATGAATATTTTCCCTTGGTCACATTTTTAATAAAATTGCACATTACACAGTATTGTGATTTCTTATCTCAGAATGGTGAAATATCTCTGACTCTGCACATGTGGACCCTTAACAGCCAGCCACAGATGGGAAACAAGTTTAGAGTATTTTTGTCTAAGATCCATTATTTCTTTTGTTCAGAATTAGGAGAAAATGTGATTTTCAAGGCTGTGCATTTATTTTTCTTAGGTCTTTACGCATCAAAGAATGAAAACTATAGTAGAATTATATTTTGAAGTTTGAACATTGTAACAGATTAGGGAAAACCTAAAATGAAACTTATGATTTGCCCTGATGCTTAAAAAGGAGTCACTATCACTATCTTTACAATGACAATAGAAGCACATGAAATGTGAATATCAACCTACATTTTCCCATGCATATAAGTATTTTATCAAATTCTCATAAGACTATTATATGATAATATTGGCTTAATTATATTTCTATCCTTAAATTATGACAATTATATCAAATAGCAATGGACATATATTTCCTTTTCAGTAATCAGATGAACATGGAATTAATTTACTAGTGATGGTTTTTAACTTTATCTTAGAACTACCCAATAGATGAATAGTGACAGTAAAAAAAGATATCCAATGATTGTCATGAACTAGCTCTCTAGAGACCTATGTATAGATAATGCCTATTTAATCTTATAATTAAAATATAAATGATAATATACCACTAAAGTCTTTGAATAAAGTCAGACGTAAAACATAAATTCTTAAAATGCACTGATTAGACAATTCCTTAAAATAAAACAGCAGGATAGCTCATATGGGACTTTGGGATATAGGAACTAAAGGGAAAAGCCCAAAGGAGAAAAATGAAACTCTCCCATACCTGAAAGCCTCAATGATATATGCACTTGCTGGAAGGGTTCCAGGGGTACCTGGTTGCCAGGACAAGGTGACACTGTTCTTAGTAACATCAGTGACCTGTGGTTTGGATGGTGGCCCTGGCAGGTCATTTAAATCATAATTTTTACTGATTGTTGCTCCAGATTCTATAGAAGACAAACAGAAAAAGATTAATTTTTGATTGTATAAATTGACCAAAAAAGTACAATAGTCAATGAAAGGGAGTATGATAGGAATTAAATGAATTCTTAATGAATTAAAAATACATAATGAATATTTGCTTTCCCTGTTTGTTAGTAAATGTTGACTCTCATACTCCATTGCTAGAATTGTTTATGCTCTAGTTGGAGAAGATAAAATAGCAAGGTTATCAAGGACAAATATATCACACTGCATAATAAGCAATGCTCTGTGCCAAGGACAGAATTAAAAAGAGGCATAAGAAAGATGTTACATCCAATTAATTTATAATGTTAGTCTTTTCTTAATTTGTGATTTGATAGTGAACTAAATCACTAAACTGGACTTAAGATTTCTTCTAAAAGGATAATTCATCAAGAACTCACCTGTCACATCTAGCACAGCACTCCAGGAAGTCTCCCCACTTGAACTAGTAGCCACACAGGTGTAAGTACCAGTATCAGAAATCTAGTGTGTACAAAAACAAGAGAATTCAATCACTTTAATTAATTTGTAGAATAATTACTCAACTTCAATTATACAAAATTTAATTTCTTAAAACATGACATATCATTTGGCTGTCCAAATGGTACATTAATGTCAAGCTCAAGCATCATAAATATTAAAATAAACTCATAATGGTATATTATTCATGATACAGATTCAATGATTTTTTAAAATTATATTTCTATTATTAAATGCTATTTGGTAAATTTGTTTTTCATTCTTCCTTCCATCTTATCTTTTAACTCTTATCTTTTAACTAGAGCTTATGGTGATACTTAACTATTCTAGCTACTACTCAGCATATAATTTTTCAGAATTCATCTCCTGTGAACTGTATTTCAGTGGATTAAATGCACCCAGTATACCCACTGAAATAATAGGGTGCCAGCCATTCTTCTTTTTTAAGACATGGTGAAAAATGAAGAAGGAAAATGTTTAAAGAAAATCTTCTAAGTTATTTTCCTTTAAAGAGACCGGTACTCACATATTTAATTGTAGCAGTGAAATAAAGCATTAAAATACAAGAACAAAAAAACATGCCAAATGAAATCATTGCAATTTGGAGCTTAATAGAATCAACAAGAAGGATAATCTAATACATAGTTGTTTTTAAGCACAGTTAAAAGTGCCATTTCATTGATCACTTAAAATATTTTGTTTTATACATTGAAAATGACAAAGAATTTTAGAAATTGTTGTTGATGTAAGCAAGAGCTCTATTTCCAAATTTAAGAAGCAGAAAATTCTGTGATTATAGCTTGATAAAACCCTCAAGATCAGTAAGAGATGTAACTCAAAAATCCTCCCCTGTAGTTGAGTTCTGTGAGCTTACATTGTAAGCAATATTCATTCGCATTACTTTAGGAATGAAAGCAAAGTGATATTGGGAAGAGAAACTGAGGATTCCATAGAATAAAACAAATTTGAAGATGTAGAATTACAATTTTGTGATGAATCTAATTGTTGATGAAATATGGGAGTTCTTGGAATACAATATCTGCTAGGTTCAAATTGTAAGAATATTGATGACTCAACATTCCACAATTGATTCTCAGGTAAATCATTAGCACATGCATGATACTGCCAAGCCACTATTTTAATTGATTTTAAATGCCATTTTGTAGTTTAACTTAAGTTTCAAATTGCTCCAGCACATCATTCTGGGCCATAATATCTCCATACAATTGTCTTCTATTATACATAGATGATGAGGGATAGCCATGAAGAAAGAACCATCCTTTCAAATGTGGCTGTGCACACATTATAGTCATTAGAAATCTTCGCATTTAAGAAGCATCACTCACAAACTAAATATAATGAGCCAAGGTTGGATTTTAATGGGATGTTCATTTGAATATGGTCTGTGAAAGAGTGAAGAATTTGCATTTTATTATAGCTGTTGAACTACAATGTAGCACTTGTTATTATGTGCAGATTCTAAAAGAAGAGTATGGAGGTAATGCTTCTTAACTGCATCTCCTTGTCATTGTGTGGAGACGTAAGTCTGACATTAGCTGTGGTAGGTATGTTTTAATGAGTATTGGAATACTCTACTTCTCAAAAGATACATCCAGTTACCAATTAGCTGGACTACCAGAACATAGTGTTCATGGTGCTATTTTTTTCCCTCTTGCATTAAGTACCTAAAAAGAAATAGTGAGACACAAAGGAATATGACCCACAGAAACCCTCTCTGGACTGTACTAAAGTAGTGTAAAACATATTTTTATCTCCCTTTAAATACAGTCATTTTACATAAAAAGAACAACGTTTTCATTTTGGACTTTATCAAAAGCCCAAATATCATTGCTAAAACTTAATCTTCTATCACCATCATCATCACTCCATTCATTTTTATTCTTTTAACTTTAAATGTCTTTTCTGGTCATGAGTGTTTCATATCTTTTCTGTCTGTCTCCTTTTATCCTTAACCAAGTGCTTTAAAAAAACGATTAATGTGCCGGCACACTCCATCACCTACTTTTCTCTTTGTGTAGTTGGCTGCAGACAAGCTCCCAGGAGCTTGCATCTCAGAGAGACTACTCAGAAGCCTGTCAGAGGGCTCAAAGTTTGTTTGACATCATCAAACACCCACCTTTAATTGCTTCTTTCAAACACTACTGAGGACCTTAACTATTCAAGCACACCCTTTAATTCAGCGGTACAGTGAAAATGCATTAACCTCCATGGCCCAAGTCTGCCTTTAACCCAGAGTTAAAGGTTAAAGTGTTACAGAGAGTTGGCATTAATTTTTTAATAACTTGCATTTTGTTCAAAGAGGGCTAACAATTAATTTATAATCCATAAAAAACAGACCAAAAGATCTGTATTAATTTATTTTTCTTTTAATTGACTCAACAGTATTTTTTCTACATAGAGCAATAGTTAATGTATGTGTGTCAAAATTAAAATGAAATATATATATGTAAATTATATGAAATATTAAAGATTTGTGTGTGCACACATGTAATGCAAAAAGAGACATTTTCCTTTCTGTGTATGTACAAAGATGAACAACTAGATAGGCATGTGATTGTAAATATATTTGCATTGCTAGAAAAATAGCTTTCTACATTATGACCATTTGAAAACAAATGCAATAAAATTTTTATCCTTCTCCCCTGGCTTTGAGTGCAAAAATTCAACATCTTTTTGTTTTTTCTATATCCTGGTTTCCAATGTCTACCTAAAAACCTGAGTCTACTAATTGTTCCTCCAATGAATCATTTTCTATCAATTTTTCTTCAGGCATTAACACATCAACCTTCTTAGTTCTGACTCTCATTCCCAGTGTTGTGACTGCCAGAATATCTCAGGCATTAGCATAGTGTTTGTTATGTGAAGGGGAGGCTCACAATATTTGGTAGAATAAAGTAAAAAAATGAAGGAGGACAGGTAGCCCCCAAGATAACATTTTACTGGTATTCACCCCTTGTATAATCTCTTTCCTTGGGTGTATATGGGAACTAATGACTTGCTCCCAGCCAACAGAACATGGCAAGGGTAACGGAATGTTAAGTTTGTGATTATGCTGCATAGGGTTTTAATGTCTGTATGACAAGCAGACTTTCTTCCTTGTTGACTTTGAGGAAGCAGGTAGTCATGGGATAACGGAACTAAAGGCAGCTATCAGTCTGACCTATCCCTATCCACAGTCAATCTTCCGATGAAATCACAATTTTGACACCTGATAATAACCCCAGGGGATCATGAATGAGAAAACACAACTAAGTCATTCCCAGGTTCCTAATCACAGGAACTGTGAGGCAATAAATGTATTTTAAGTCCTTAAGTTTTTGCTGTTATGCACAGTAGTAGATACGTAATACAAATTTATAAGTAGATTTCATTTAGAGTTGCTCCTAACGCAAGTCTGACTTGTTAAGTTGCCAGGAGTAGTTTTTTCTATAATGACATCCTCTGTTAAAAGATCAATAATGGTTTGTTCTTGACTACAGGTTTAATTCTACACATAACAGAAACATAACCTAAAGTATTAAGGTTTATACCAATTAGCCAAAACTGACTTTATGTACTCAATCCCATTTCTTTATTTTTTTCCATAATTATTTGCCAAGCCAATATACTCATATTGTCTTAGAGATTTATTTTTTTCATGAGAATAAATCAGAACTTTTGTTGCTTTCAAATTATTTTAAGTATATATTACTATCATTGACTTCATGTATTTAAGATTTTTAGTTTAAATGACTGTGTACATATAGGTCGAAACAAATTAAAATGTTTCTAGATCTGAACCTGTTATGAACTTATGAGTAGAAGAGAACAATGATTTTCCCTTTAACTTCAATTCATAATTTGTAAAGTAAGAAATAATCTGGCCTATAGTAAAATATACAGTAGTATGCTGAGATATAATAATTTAAATTCACAATATAATATTTCCATAGAGCAGTGACTAATTTGAGATGAAGATCTAAACACAAGTCCAACATTACTTACCCGTAAATTCTTTATCTGCAATGTTCCTTGATCTTGTATAGTTGCTCTTGGATCTCTACCCAGAAAGGTAAATCCCTCTTTTAGCCAGCTAATTAGAGGAACAGGATCTCCAGTAGCTTTACATTTTAGTAATGCAGTACCATCTACCGCTAATGTTTGGTTGGCTGGGCCTTGGAGAATTATGGGTGGAGGTCTATCTGTCAAAACTAAAAGATAAGAGATATTTTTAGAATACTTTAACTCCCATGAAATCCAGTAGTCTTGGTATCCAAATACTGAAAATCAGGAGAAAGTTCTTATACTTTGCATATTCTATACCCATCAGATATCTGTCATCTATCCATATGCTGCATACATTAATATATAGTATATCGAAGTCATAATGTTGTATATAATTTACTCAGAAATATATAAATTTCCGAATCCACATCCAATGTCTTTGTTACTAGAGTTTAGGGTTTTTTGGGAAAAATATTAAGCACTCCATTAGTGCCTACCATGAGAAATTAAACCAATTATAATGTATAATGGAAGTTATATATATTTTCAACATGTCAGGATACCGTGAACTTCCAACAACCTCAATCTACCGTATCAAACTATGAATTAATATGTGTGTATATGTATGTAGAAGAAGGATTTATAAACTTAAGAAAAGCAATAAAACCTTGTTTGTGTGTTGTACAAGCAAAAATTAAGAACATTAAGTATACCAATTTTCTCGATTCAGTTATTTATATTAGAAGTAAATCTAAAATTCTTTAGAGCATATGAAAATACTGTATTATACCAATTCTGACATATCTGATGGTAATTGTGCAAACATAGTCAAACTGAAAGTTTAATAAAATTAATTTTATTTATGAATAAAAAATGGGAGATCAATTCACAGACCATTGTGAGCAGTTTTTAAATCTAATGAAAGAAGTGGATCTACATTACCAGGGGAGAGGCTATTTATCAAATTTTAAATAATATTAATTCCTTATTTCAAGATAAATCCTTGAATTTCAGGTAATACCTTATAACCCACTTTTGTTTTTATATTCCTGAAATCATTAAATACAGCCAAAGGACATCTGGTTAGTTTCTTTCTTTTTTTATTGCCCAAATGAGTTGCTTATCATCTTTTAAATGAATTTGATCAATATAGTAATTAAAAATCTCCTGTCTAAAAGAATTTCCAAATTCAAGAATGTTGTTGGTGAAAGATGACCACAGGTTTCCATGACACTGAGGTCAAAGGTTAAGTAAACATTTAGTGATCTGTGAACAATTGCATGACTTTCTCAAACTACACATTATAAATCCTCAATCAACCATTTGCATAAGAACATGGTATGACATTCATTGTCAACATAAGATCTAACACACTTCTTCTCTACAGATTTTTTGGATTCTATTGGCTCTACTCAGAATTTTCATTACAATTTCTGGAGAGAAAATGAGCAGAAGAAAAGAATAAATAAAGAACAATGCCAAAGAATTAATGAGAAGCTCTTAAAGGAATATTTTAAAACTCAAGTATATAGTAACATTTTAGCACAATCTATCATCAGTAAAATCATCACTCAACAGCACCATGCATCACCATTAGCAAGCTCATCTTAAATGAACACGAGTTAAAAATATTTCCAAAAAGGGCATCTAAGCACAAAAATGTAACAACAGATACATTACTATGGATATTTTGTTGGTTTGTCTGAACATGACATATGCTTTTATTCTACAGTGAAATCATACTTGTGTCTAAGTTACCATTGATCAATTTAGAAAAATGTTCAAACTGAAAATGATAGCTCAAATAGTAGTAAATCATTAACCAGTCTGAGTATTTCTAAACCATGAATAAAGTTGGAGTCATCAATCTACATGGCAAGTTAATATTTGGAGGTAGAGTTTTTTTTTTCATAACTGTTTTTGCATATGTTTGTGTGTGAGTTTAGTTCTTAAAATCAGGTTACCTTATTTTCAAAAAATCAGTAAGTCTACAACTTTCATTCAACATTTTTGCTAAAGTGTCTTAGTCATTTTACTTAAGTAAAACAATCAATATAAGAATATTCAAGCCAATTGTGACAAAATTTCAAAGATCAGTGATGAGATTGGAACTTGTTTATAACTCTTAAATTTTGACCTTAGAACTAAAGGTAGAACAACTAATTTTGTGAGGTTTTAATGTCAACTGACATATAAAAATATAATTTGTTAAAAGTGTAAGTTTTCCTTTTCATTAAATCAAATGTATTTCTGAATATCCATATGTTCTATGAATCAAAGAAGTATGTCAACTGGTTTTCTTATTATCAATTTTGTTTGTACAAATATGGTTTGCTTTCCTATCACAATGTTTCATTTAGAAACACCTGAAAGTCTGTATTTTGTAAAATACTACATGGACATATTAGAGATAGTGTATATTTATACTGTTTCCTAGTTGCAGAATAAAATTTAGACTTGGCTCAAGTATCTTGTCTCACTTGAACATTTCTCCTGATAGTAGACAATATAAGGATTTAAAAAAGATTAATAATTATTTCTTATTCTTTTAAGTAAACATGGAGATACAATAATCTGACCCATCTATGAGAACTTCTCAGCACTGTTCCCCTTCTCTTTCCAGTTCCCCCTAGCAGTAAGTTTCTGAGTATCAGCAGGTGCAGCCATTAATGACTCAATACATCCACAGTCAATGTTTGTTCTATTTATTCCCTTGCCTCACACAGTGCTGAATCAGGCAATACCATGGACAGCCATTAAAAATATTGCTTGTCTATTAATTTTAAATGATCTTTTCATCTACATGCAAATTGGAATTGTATAAAAGAGCATAAAATTTCACCAACAAAGGAAGAAGAAAATCAGAGCGGTCACAGGTCAAAGCATTTTTACCTCATCAGTAGCATTCGGGTGGGAAAAATCTAAAACCTCACAAATAGAGGAGAACATGAGAGACTTCAATTTAAGACATCAAAGACCAGGAGTTTTGACATCCATGCTCAGAGGTTCACAAAATATCTAAAACTCCCTACCTGTCAATTGTGATAAATGAGCTCTCTGGATAAATCAGATTTGTAGAGCCCTGCATCTTTTTCAGCTATCGCTATGAATGTAGATATCTCAGTTAAGATTTACTGTTTATATGTGAAAACAAAAAATAATTTTAGCATTCATCAATAGTTTGGAAGGTATTTAATTAACTCAGTGAATGTACAACTATAAAGTCATAGGATGTCATAACATGATTAGCTAACTGAAAACTAAATTCTTTTTCTACTGACAACATTAAAGATGATATCTCTTTCTCCCCTAGTAAAATAAAATTAATATTTATGAGAAGCAATGTCAGCCTACAACTAAAAATATACAAATCACACATATTTACTGTCCATGTGATATCATTTCTTTAAAATATTGAATCACTATTTTTTAAAGAATAAAATAGATTGTCTTGGATGTTCTCCCTTGGGAAATAAATGTTATTAAATTAGGGAGAATTAAAACAAAGAAGATGATATTTTGCCGAGATTCAAACTTAAAAGCATTAACTGAAGTGAATTAACTAACAAATCAGAAAGTTCCACATTAAATATAGATCTCAAAAGAATTTCATAAGACAAATCTAATGAAAAGATCGCACCATCAGTAACTTCAAGTTGAGCTTTTGCTAAAATGCTTCCTGCCACTGTCAGGGCCTGGCAGATATAGTACCCGGCGTCTGAACGCTGAATGTTGGTGATGGTGAGGTCTCCAGTTGGTGACACAGAACACCTACTATTGGGCTGCTGGGGTTGATTTGGAAAAAGCAGGTTCTGTAAAAGCAAACACAATGTCATCAATATTCTTTTCCCACTCAGAAGGAAAATTACATTAACAATAGCTATTATAATTATGAGAAGATGGTTGGAAAAAAGAAAACACATAGACTAAACAAAATGTGGTGTTGAAATGATTAAATGCCACACAGGGCGTTTGACTGGAAAACATTTTCCAAATCATGGGAAAATAATATGCTCTAAGAAGTCAGCATGTTCTTGTTGAAGGAAACAATCATATAACAAATCTGGAACTTTAACCATTTACCCTTTCCTTAACTTTTGGTAGTTACTTAATATCTTTGAAATATGATTTCCTCATATGTAAAATGTGCATAATAACACTTATTTGGCATAAGTCTTGTGAAGTCTATCAAAAGATCTTGTGAGATTCTGGAATGTAAAATTAACTATGCATGTATTTTATGAACTGCACAACAGTAAGAAGGTACAATACACATTCTGCTAATCATTTTGAATAGTGGGTGGATGTAAGTTCATTTCACCTAAGGGTGTTTAAAAGTCTGTGGTTGAGACTGGCACACAGTTGAATATATGTCTGCCATAAAGCTTCTGCAGGTGCTAACAGCTTTGAAGGCAGTTATGAATTGCTGCAGTCTAAGATTAAGAAAATCAGTGAAAATAAAAAGAAGATGTAGAAGGTTACAGAAGTGTGCACATAATCTTAAAAAAATCATAATATTCTTTTTAAAGAAAGATTTTATTTTACTGTATATGTCATATTAAATACAAATAGAGTAACCACTTTTTTAAAAGTTCTTATATGAGAGCAATAATATTAATGAGGGTGACCTATGTTGCTTTACTGTTGTTCAATTAAGAAAAACATTTGGGTATAATAAATCATATTGAGATATGTTTTCAAGTTAGATTATAAATAAGGACATATCAATTTTTATGTTGTATTTACTTACAAAAAAGAACATTAGAACCCTCTGGGATCTGTTTCTCGATATAGTAATTAATTTTCCAGGTTTGTAATTAAACAGTTTCAATACGTTACAATCAGGAGGTAATAACATTCAATTAAAGGCATACGACACATTTTCACCTTAAAATGTTTTTACCCTTGAAGTAATACCAATGGAAGAGGATAAAATAGGGTATTAACACTTTTCAATTACACTAAATGACTTTAATCCTGCGAATGATGTCCTACTTTAATTAGAAGCTCTTCTCTTTATTGCAACATGATGGATGTCCACTTTATTAGATTCGAGTGTGACACTATAAGCCCACTTTACATAAACATTACCATGTTATTAAACCCTTTCTAAAAGAAGTGATGTTTGCTAGCATGTCAGGAATATAATTTCAAAATGCTATTGCCCTCTTATAAAATTTGTATTACTATATAAGGCTAGACATTTTCATGCATATGAAACACGATTTGAGAACAAGTTAATTCTCCTGTGAAATCTAAATATATTACTGAAATAAAACATCTAAAAGAGAAGGGTCTAAATTTTAAAGCCACTTGAAAATGATACAATAACTCAAACTGTGCACTTTCCTACAATTAGCCATTAGAATACTAATTTACATAGCACTAATACATCAGATGGGCTTAATTCTCTCCGGGATCTCTTTCTCTACAATGTGATATCAGTGCACCTTCTAAAATGATTCGTTGACATGGAAAATGGCATATGATTGAGGTTAACCCATCATCTTTATACCCTGCCTGTATGACATAGGCAAAAGAAAATGGATTACAAGCAAAAACCAGGAACTCTAGATAGCTCTTCTTGCCTTGAAGTGCCTAGGTAACCTATTAGTGCTAATTGGCATTATCAGCACATATTGAGGAATATGGACCATTAAGTCCAGGCTTTTAACTCTTTCTTCTGATGGATAGTAATAGATCACTGTAAAAATTGGCTACTAGAGACAGTGAGACAATTTATTTTTCCTAATATGCCAATTCATGATTTTAAAATTTACAGTTTGCTCCAATACTTCTCTTCGAGTCTCATTCAATCCTGCTGTCTCTCCTCTCTCTCTCTGAGGTCAACCAGATTTAAGGTTATAATCAAATCAAATTACCTAACTCTAAATTGTGTGTAACCCATAATATTAATGTCTGGAATTACCTATGATTTTGTCAAGTAATGGAAAATATTTAAAGCTATTTGATCATTTCTTTTTCAATACTATCAAAAACACATTCTAGGATATGCAAATACTATGTCTATTGGTTTACAGGATCAATTCATATTGATTGTGAATTGATTTAATGCTATATATTTTATCAACCTGGAGTTATTTCAGGGCATGTGATTTATATAAGGTAGAGCTATATTTAGATAATAACAAGTTATGACAAAATTTAACTTAATACAGGATATAGTTCAAATTATAATGATCAAATTATAATGATCAGTGAAAATGACATTTTGCTTGACCTGCATAAACTAACTCAATCGTGAGTTTTCATAACTTTTGTGAAGCAAAAGTTTTTCCTGTTTTAGATTAAGGAAATGAGCTTCAGTAAAGCTATACAGTGCAGTGCAAAGGTTGCCCAAGTCATAAGGAATGAAAATGGATTTCCAATTTTTCAGGGTTTTTGTAGCATGTGCTTATTAACTAATTCCTGTGTTGCTTTATGCTCACTTTATAGAGTTGGGGAGGTTTTCATTCAAAAGTGATTTTTATAAAAAAATCAAGGAAGTCTATGTGTATAAATATATTTTATAGTTACAAAATGGTTTTAAAAAAAGAGACCTGGGAGCTAAGACCTAGAACAATTCTGATGTGGGCTAAGGGACTGTCTTTACACTCACAAACTATAGGGTAAGTAAATCCAACAAAGAAAATTGAGGAAAGGAAGAAAGATCATTTGTTCTTACATACTGAGCTATTAAAATTACCAGATTAGGGTGGTATAGGAATATACAGGAACCTGCAACCATCTGAGATGGTGACTGAAGGGAATTTCTTAATGTCTTTCTACCCAGGTAATCATGCATGAGTTTAATAAATAGTTTCTCTCAATTCATTCTAAAATTTTTCCTATCACAGGCAAAAAAATTAGATGTCCATAGGCTTTATTCACTATTTCTTTTATTCAAATTCTTCCAAGATTTAGATGAACAAGCAGAGAGTTAAGCTGAGGAAGAGCACCAGCAATCTCTCCCTGAGATTTAAATGCTTTCTTGGGGATGGCTTGGAAGAGTCTAAAACAAAAATGTCTCTATTTCCCTCAGGAATGTGCAAATACATTCTTAGACAAAGAATAAAAGTTCTGATTTTTGTTTGAGCTGTAAATTCTTCTCATTGCCTCAAAAACTAGACACTGTGCTTTTCCAAGTTTGGACAAGTTCTAAATGAGAAAAGTATATATCCAATTAACTTTTGGTAAAGAGTCAGAGATGTCATGTTACAGAGAGCATCCTGGGAGGACAGACAGGGCAAAGACCAGAGACAAGGGTCAGTTCTTACACAAAGTATTAGTTGCCATCTGTCCCCAATATGAAGGAATCCAGAAGAAATTATGAAAGAAAATATTTCATATACTTCTAAATAGCAGCAAACTTAGTTGTAAATTAGCAAAAGTGCAATAAGCATTAAACAAAAGCAAAAAAAAAAAGGAATTAAATGTTTTGAATAAAAAAATTATAGGTAAGCTTAAATGATAGAGAAGAGTTATTTAGAATATATAATTACAGAGGTGACTGAAATTGATTTCTAGACCAATTACTAGTGAAATATTTTTTGATTGGTCTGTATGTACTTGGAAATAGTTTACATATTTCATATGTACAAACTCACTTATTCTTCCCAACGTAGCTTAAGCAGGAAAGCAAAACTTCTTTTCTGTTCAGATATTTTAAGAAGCTAAAGAAGTTTTGGTTAGACATTTAAAACAATACCTTTATACTGCTTTCGATCTACTCTACAAAAGATATAGATATGTAGAAAAGTAGTATTAGTTAATAAAGAATGATATATTAAAACATCTGGCTCCAACTATTTAAGATTTCATTGACCTAGTTTTCAGATATAAAATGTATTCAGTAAATAAGGAAAGATATGTTTTCATGTGCATTTAGGACAGGAAGGATTCAGAGATTTCAGAAAAATAGGCAAAGCACACACTCACCTGGCTACCTTCTTTCTGCCAAAAAACAGCTGGCTGTGGGTTTCCTTTAGTTTCACAAGGAAATGTCACTGTTCGACCTTGAGCAACAATCTGATCTCTTGGCCTAACCACAAATTGTGGAGGAGCTATAATTTAAAAGGAGAGAAAGGGTATGAATATCACCTATTGACAGAGAAAATGATATAAAAGCAAAAATCTGGCATTAGGTGGATCGCTCAGTGCCAGACAGATGCTACAGTTTTAAATTTATTTTTAGGCATTTCTCAAAACACAACAGGAAGGGGAAAATAATACTCCAACAAACGTGAGAATAGAAATGACCTTATTAGTAGAAATAATCTAAATTGTGTATATTGTTATTCTATAGTCCATAGGGTTGCAAAGGAAAATAGACTTTTAAAGGTTTTATAATATTTTTTTAGGAAAAACATAGTTTTCCAATTTATTTTGGATCAACAGAAATAAAAGAGAATAGCCCCTTTATGCAAACATCTGTTTCCTTTGACAAGCGTGACTTGTTCTTATAATATATCTAAGACATTTTAATAGGTGCAGAGATACCAGAAGGCACACAATAAAATATGAATCTTTTTCTCAAAGGATTTGCATTCTAGGATTTAAGAGTTGAATAGTTGAAGACACTGAACAATTGAAGAGATGGTATTATATAGCAATATAACAATATAATGAAATATATGAAAGTGGATGATTCTATTTAATTCACTTAGAAATATAAGCATTATCTGTTTATCAGGTTCTTCTAGTAGGCACTAAATACACTGAGAAAAAAAGTACCTATCTTTCAAACATCAGGACATTCATCGTTTCGTGGAAAATACAAAACAAAATGATGATGAAAACAGCAGCAAAACTAAAATAACAATCTTCTAAGACTGTAGTAAATTCAATGATAGAGGTGATCTCAGATCACAGTGGTGGAACATTTAAACTATATCCTAGATGTGATGGATAGGACTTCAGGAGAAAGGGATCACTTTGTGTTATGGTAACTGAAACATTTTATGCTGACAGTGATTATCATGGATGCTTTGAGGAAAGGACACCATTCAGGTAAGTGGAGAAATGAACACATTTCAAGTCAATAACTGAATGAACACTGTGAACAAAGCAAGACCACATCTAAGGTAAAGTGTGAAATGTGGCAGGTATGGAGAAGCCCAGTTGTGTAGGGTAGTGGGTAGGGTAACAGTAGTTATCAGGCTTTCGTCTGTTCTGTCACCACTAGCCTCAATGATGGCCCCTTGTGGTCATGCCTTTCTCCGGACTTCATGGATGCCTGAGGCCAACAGAACTGGGTGGGGTATGTGGGCCTATGATTATGGACTCCTGGTACAGTGTGTTCATGTGTTCTGGGCCTGAAGGCAAGGGATAAAAGGGTGCCATCATGCTGAGGTGGGAATGTGAGAGGACAGCTCTGAGGAGAGATCACAAGACAACAGAAGACTAAGAATGCCAGAGAGAGGACAGAGAAGAGTGTAAAGATTCATGGTGGAGGTGGGGGGCTGGGACACTCCGTTGCCTGCCTGACCCCAGTCTCTCTGCCCGGCCAGTGCCTGCCTCCTTGCATGCCAGCCTCCCTGCCTGTGTACCTGTTTACCTGGTTCCCTGCTTCAGCATTAAAGTAAAATCCACTGAGGGCTCCAAATTCTTTTTATCTATCTGTCCCATCAACAGTGAATGGCCTACCCTGTGCATGTTTGCACAATATCATTGACAACAACAGATTGATTGGGACCCAGTGTGAGGACGCCCATGAAGCCAACCTTAGGATTTTAATCTGATTTTTTTCTAGTGATGAGTGATAGACATAAAGCAAACATTTTGGAAGCTTTAACCTTTTAATGAATGCAGTATGCACCATGGGGAAGGGGTGGGGAGCATCAGTCAATAATTAGTCAATAAAGTAGGTAACCTGGTTGGGAGACCAGCAAAATGACAGTTGAAATTAACAAGACATAGGCTAGGTGATTCCAATGGAATAGAAACTAAAGGCATAGTGATAAATATCCTAAGAAAGTTCATACTTAAATCGGCACCCTGCTATGAAAAGGAAGAATAAAATAAGAGAGTAGACAGTAGAGCTGGAAGTTTTCACAAGGACATTTTCATACCAAGGCCATTCCTGTTGAAGAGAAAACAGCTTGTTTATTCCATGACATTTCTATTCATCTGTTTCCACTTTAAATAATTGCTTATGCTAGAAAACTAAGACTAAGAAAAAAACTTTATAATTAACTCGTTTGTTTGTTTGTTTAGAATCTGGCATATATGGCAGCAAGCCTAAAATCTGAAATCTAAAGAATTCCAGCTATATAAACTTTCAGTGAAGGACTTTCCTCTGAATTTTTGCAGTACTTCAGAAGTACATATGGACAGAGTGAATGGTGGAGTAAATGCAGAGTAGCCCCAAATGTTTAGCCAATTAGTCATCTTTAGAAGAATGCCAGCATAGAAACAACAGCAGCGTATATGCGTATATATATATATTTTTCAATTCACTTAGATTTGTAGTGCGTTTTTTTCCCCCTTTGGTGTTTATTACACTGCCTCCTAACTCAACACATCCAACACATGCCGGGGACAGAAGGGATAAATCTACTAAGCGAAATTTTCTTCTATAACTATAGATAACAGAAGACTCAGTCTAACAGAATAGAGAATCCAGATTTATGTATCTATTTGAACAGAAAGTGTTTTATGTTGCATTGCATTTTTAGATTACTTGCTTCTTGCAATCTTGTTATTTCTACACAGTTCCACTGAATCAGCAGATACATTGATTTTGGTCCATGTTTTCTAATAGGAATGATAGTTTAAATCAAAGTTACAAAATTACTTTAGGAACAACTCTTAAAACACCCTACTGTCACTTTTTCAGGGGAGATGTGAAACCACCACATATTTATATCATTTAAAAAAAAACAAAGCAACTTTAACACCTGTCTCTATCATCTGAAATATTTTACAAAAATTATAACTATGAAGAAAAGATTAAAGATCTATACATACTTCATGATTTCTTAATAGACATGTGAAAAATTGCCAATAAACTAAGATGTGTTGAGTCACTTACATGTATCTTATTAATAAAAAAAATTAGTCAAAATTAGTCTTTGATAAGACCCACATATTCAGATTATTAATTTGTTTGTACTGTTTTGAACCAGAAATAATTTAGATTACTTTACATAAACAGTAAGAAAAAACTTAGAGCTCCATAAGTCTATGGAGTCCTTCTTTATGTAATTTTCAAAGTGTAATAAATAATGGACAATGCATGATTTAAATCATGAAATGAATTATCAACTGAAAGCAAGAAAATATTTTATAATTTAACCATATTATGTTCTCTCACTCTCACTATCATCTACTTCATCTAAATTACTTTTGGTAATTCAACAGTAGTCTTCCCTGAACTTGATTTTTCAAGTTTTGAAAGACTTTTTTGTAGCTCAGTGATTTTCAAAATTCAGATCCTACAATTTTAACTCAGCTACTAAAGCATACCCCCAAATAAAGGCTGGCAAATGACTATATCTATGCATGCACTCTTCTAAAAAGATATATGTATTGTTTTCCTTGAAAATATATTGGTTGACTACCGGATTATAAGACATTCTTCTAGGTACAGGAGTGGCAAATCAAACAAAAAAGCATTCATGACTTATGGCAGTGACTTTGAAGTAAACTTTAATGAAAACAAATGTAGCTGAGTCTGATTTTTATAACAACAAGAAAATTCAGAGAGCACTAGAAGTAGAGAAAGACACTGGGTGGAGAACATAGGGAAGAACAATTAACTAGATCAGATGATGAGGATATAAGAAGAAAGGTGCCATGCGATGGTTACATTTGAGTTGTACTTTGAAGCACAAGCAGATGAAGAGCAGTAAGGTCATTTGTGACAAGACAAGCATGCACAAGGCAAATAACTCAGAGAACTATGGACTGGGTGCGTTACGGAGTGTAGATGACTTTTAGTAAAAAAAAAAAATCATGATGTTGAAGTGATACAGGAAGGAAACTCAATTTATGCCAGAGGAACTTTAATTTTGCATTGAAAGCTATGACGATAACTTCAAAGTTGTTCATGGCAAAAATAAATGTAGTAAGGTTTGCATTAGAGAATGAATGCTCTTACTAAATGAAAAAGGTTGGTGGAAGGCAGGAAAACCTTAGCTATCAAGGAAGAAAATCCAGTTGACATTTGCTATTCATAGTAACACCTAAAAAGAATATTTCATCAGAAATCTTAGAGGACAAAGAAATTCTATAACATTATAATGTAATTTTAGTGCTGATGATATTGTTTAAAAATACCAAGAAATCATAACCTTGAGTTTTTACCCAATATCAAAAATTTTAAAGGAAAAATAACAAAATGGTATCAGTATTTGTATAATTCATGCTATGAACTATTCTTTCATGTGATGTTTATATTGTACTTTAACCACATATTATTATAAATGCCAAATATTTTCTTGTCACCGGAATTTAAGTCATCGATATTACTGAAAATGGAATCACCCTATCAATTTTTTAGTTAAAAAGAAAGTATAAGTATTAAAGCATTTAGCAAAGCAAAATATTTAAAGAGGGTCCTAGTCTTAAAAATGTACATCCTTCCTATTGTCACCTGAAGTTGGATCACCAAGATGAATTACATCAATCACTTTTACTTCTGTAGACTCTCTCTGGCCAAGATCTATATTGCAATCTTCTCTGAAGGGATATCAGTTGAAAGAATTATTTTTGAGGTTTTCAAATGAAAAACTGCATCAATAATTCTTCTGATAATACTTCACTGTTTCAGTTGTTCTGCCAGATGGTAGTAAAAATGGTTTTAAGAGACCATATTTGGCTGATGGCACCGACGGGAAAGAGCAGGCCCCAGGAAAGAGCAGGCAGAGCAGCGACATTTTATCAACAGAGCTCAGCAGCACAAGGGTGTTACACATAATATGGATTCCTATGATGTCTCTCATTAACTACATAAAGAACACAATTAGATCCTCAAGATGACAATTCAAAACACATATTTAGAGCCAATATGAATTAAGCAGGCTGAGTTATAAACTCCAAAAGAATGTTACAGAAATGGCAATCTTCATATATTTCTAAGACAACATATTAGAAAATACATATTTATATCTTCCCAAGAACCTGAAAACATTAAACAAAATTGTCTTGTAACTATGATGTCATAACCTACTTGCTTAATCTATTAAGCGATTATATCCTATTGCTTCAGCTGTAACAAGAAACAAGATGAAGAAAATAGATTGGCATCATTCAGTGTTCAATAGACACACAGTTGAAAACAACAGCTCTATGAGAAAGTATGTGTGGGATTTCCAGAGTGGTAGACTCAAATAGAAAAAGGTCAATTAAGCTTAGAGGTCTGCTGTTGCTTAGTTGAAAGGGTGTTTGGGAGAATTTAAATACAATGCACAGTAAATTAGATCTGATTTCTGTTGAATGATGCTTTGATACTGCATTCATCCCAAGCTGACTTCAATCAAAGTCAAACCAGGGCTCTGTTATGCTAATACTTGCTGGGGAGAGTGGGTGATATGGAAATCAGATGGCTGAACATGAGTCAGAAGCATAGACCAGGCATGTGGTGGGCTTGGAGATGAAGGGATGGAGACCCTAGAGGTTAATCACATCATGTTCAGAGTTGTTTTTACAGGAAAATATGACTTTCTATGGCAGGCATGAACATGGATATAGTCATGTAGCAGTTGTGTACATTAGTATGGGACTGGGTGGTGATGGGTATACTCAGGACTCTTGTTTAGCATATTAAATAAGCTTTTATTCTTTAAAAATGCTCATTGAATTTTTTAACATGAAAAATACACATTTTGAATTTGTATCTTAAACTCAAGTAGAAAATATTTTTGGTATTTAATGCATTTACTAAATTATAACATATTCTATAAAATATTTGGAAGCACACATTCTCATAATTTTCTTTTGCTAAAGATTGCTGAATCACAAACTCCTTACACAACGAATAGCAACTAACATAAATTAAATGCTTATTAAGTGTCAGGAAGTATGATAAATCATCTGTAGTCATTATGTCATTTAATATTCAAAGAACCCTAAGTCTTATCCACTAACATTATGAAGTTAAGACCAGTCAACTGAATCTTACAAAGGGAACAGAATTTTTTAAAGATTAAAGCAGTAGACTGGAGGACAGGTTTGACCTCTGGATCATCTGATGCAATAGGTGAACTTCTTAAATGCTGACTTGCTAAATTAACTTGGTTTACTTCAACCATGATTTGACTGATAATTTGTCCTAATACCAAATAAAAGGATAATGATTTATAATACAGTATAAAATTTTTAAAATCATAACATTATGTGTTTCCTCAATAATGGTTTTCACTATTAAAGTAGCATAAAGGCAATCAACTTCTTTCTATACTACCTTTAATACAACCCTTCTTATGTGTACTGATTTCAAAACCTGCAATGCTTTACTATTACTTGTCATTACAATGCTTGGAAATTGTTCAAATTTGTGAAACATTTAGTTTCTATCAGCTGGAGCAAGATTTTGTCATCCCAGCATCACATGTCTCCAGTGTAGCTATAGTATTACAGCAGACCAGTTTAATTTCAATTAACTGCATATACATTTGCTTGTTCTTTTGGTTGACCCATCTCATTGTCTGTTATCTTTTGGTTTACCTTGTCAATGACAGTCAACACAAGCACACTCTATCCTGTGCTTTTCTTTTGTTCTTTTGACTTAAGGTACTTGTTTCTCTATTTCCCCCATGCTTGATTTTTTGATTTGTCATTTGAACTGCAACTTCTTAGTGGTGTGGGATGCTATCTCCATTTTACAGTGAAATAATGCTATCATTTCACCTGGGAAAGCTCCAGTGAACACTACATGAATGCCTTGGAATAGGAAATTAAAGAAAAAGTTCTTCATCTAAAATAACTACTTGTTTTTTTTCTCTCTGATAAGAACTGAGGTATTGATACAGTCCTACCATTGAGAGTGACACAAAATGGCAGGTTTTTTGGCAGAAGTAACCAAGGAAAATATGTTTTGGAAAAAACATTTCATGACTGGCTTCATAGAGAATTCCCCCTGCAATAAATTGAAAATTTGCGACCAACAAGTGTTAAATGAGTAACCACTATGTCAGAGTGACAAAAATAATACAAAAAATTTAAACATTGTGTAAGAATCAGTTCTAGAAGTTCCTGCAAATAAATTAGTCAATAAGCTTACCCTAATTAATGAGAATCAGAGAGCGAGAAGTCATTTCATCAAAATATATCACATATCAGAAGAGATGAATGTTTATTCAGTTTATAATCAGAAGATGTGGGCTTCTAATTGATAAATGATTGTCTCTTCAACCACTCAATTATATTTAATTTTTATCATTGACATTTCACTTGATTTCAAAGGAATTTCTGTTAACATTAGAAATGCATATTATAAAAATATTTGATTTGATGCTTATTAAAACATAATTCAACTCAGTGGAAGCAAATCATTTATCATGGAAAATATAATTTGGGGATAAAGGATTGATAATGATCACTTATAAAACTCATTTAATCATATTTTACTCATTTTAACTGTTTTCAAATGAAATACTTCTTCTAGATGAATCAAATTTTCTTTCCCAGACAGTATCTTACTATTTCATGCTAATAAAAAAAATATCATCCTATAGTAAAATACCAGTATCTTTCCCTTTCCTTTCAAAAATCTAATAATTTAGTAATCTAAGGAATTATTTTTAATATTAAAATTAAAGAAGAAAAGTATTAAATGCTTTCCAACTTTCATGAATATGAAAAGTAGATCTTCAAAGAGAATAGAATGACTTACACTGAAACACAATTCTTAATTCATCTACTTAGACTTCATATTCTACTTTCTACCAACTGGAGGATTCACATATAAAAATTGCATTTAATTTGTTTATGGGTAAAAATGTATTATAATTATGCAGTTATTACCCTTTTACATTTTTGAACTATTCATATAGAATTTACTGATTATGGAAGAATAACTTTTCAGTTTTCCTATTATATCTAAAATTCCAAAAGTAATTCATAGTGACCCAAAATTTAAACTCAATTAGATGATGAAGTTAGTGAAATGTGTTACACATTTTGACTATAAAAGATTTAAGTGGCTGTCTGCATTGACATGTATAGTAACTGTGAAAATATTTTCAAGAAACATCAAAGACTTTGGGTTTTGGTATTAAGTATAGCAGACACATATACACACACACACAAAGTATGCATATATGTGTTGAGAGTGGTTAAGGCCATTTATTAGAATTTATAGTTTCATAAAATGTAAACCTTCTAAAAAGGTGCAATATAAATACTGAAATGATATTAAGTGATATTCAAATCACAATTCTATGCTTATCTAGAGTAAAAATAATGTCTGAAAAAAAGTGAGCTAGTGAACTTATTTGGTGCAAAATATCTTCCACGTTTGGATTATTTCTCAGGCAAGCATATAAAAACAGTGTTTTAGTAACTAGCTATATACACATCATTTTGTGCTTAAGTCAGTGCCTTAATTTTTTTTTAAATAACCAATTACTAGAAAATACCATTAATAATGAAATTGTGTTAGAAATGAATTTGGATGATAGTTGACAGCTTAATTTATAATATTCATATTAATTTAGTTAATATCAAGCATTTATTAGTTTTATTTTGTGTCAGGATCTGTGGGTACTAAGATATCTGTCTTCTGGAAGTCACTGCTTACCAGAGGAAATTCACATGACTTGCAGAATGGTACAATATGGTGAAATAAGAAGTGCTTTAATATAGGCTATCTGACAGGTAAGAGAACAAGATGACACAGTCTGCCTCTGACAGATGGGGAAATCCATGAGAAAAAGCAGGGAAAGAAGGGGGGCTGGGAGAGAGAGAAGGAGAGAGGGAGAGAGAGAGAGAAAGAGAGAGAGAGGGAGAAAGAGAGAGAGAGAGAGAGAGAGAGAGAGAGAGAGAGAGAGACATGAGAGAGACAGACAGACAGAGAGGCAGAAAGAGAGAGGAGAGAGGTTTGATTTGTTCATTGTTCTTTATTGAAGGTAAAACACATACTTTATGTTAGTGATAGGACTTTTTGGACTGTCCCAAAGCACCTTTTCCCTCACCTGGCTTCCTGTCATCTTTGACAATTAAAGTCAATCTGTTAAATTGAAGGATAATACTGGTGGAACCATGTATTTTTACATGCAAATGCTCTTTACTGACCTTAGTAGTCCAATTTAACCCTATAGTGCTATTAAATATATCTAAATTGCAATAAATATAATAATTTTCCCATAAAGTAACCTAGTTTAGTATCTTTACAGATAATCTAGTTTTATTATATTTCAGATTACCAAAATTGATCTTATTTCAATTATAAGTACAGAAAATCATGTAACTATAGGAAGTCATTTTGATATTCAACGTGTAAATTTCCTAGCATTTAAACTTTACAAAAATCCTAAAATGGGAGCTCCCTAGAACTTTTGTCAAAAATTCAAACAAATTCTGACTTGCAGATTACATTTCCCCCATATTGTTTTCTACTATACCAGTAGCAGCTTCGGTGTTCCAATTGTTTTCCTGACCAGAATATATGGATAAAATAGTAATATTTTGTTTTCTTTAGGGGGCTCTTAATTTATAAGGAACATATTAACTTAAAAGCTAATAATTTATTAAGTAAGGGAATATTCACATTATTCTTTTTACCTGCAGGGGGAAAACTGATCAAAGAATGGTGAAAAAATTGTCTCCTGATTCTAAGTTGGGAGAAGTAGACTTCTTATATCAGGAGTAGTAGAAGACATAGTAAGTAGGGGATGAGGAGGGTAAACTATAGCTTAAAAATGGCTCTTCAAGTAAATGGTGAGGCAAGACATCCATTTTCACTCACTTAACCTGTCAACTTGCCAGAACTGTCATGTCAGCACTCTAGCTAAACCACAAAGGCTGATCACATCCCATTATCTCATTTTTTAGAAAAAGATTTCATGAAGATGCCAATCAGAAAAAAAAAAAAAAAAAAAAAGGAAAAGTCTTGCAAGCAAGGAACAAATGTATTGATGCTGAAGGGCTGCTTAGTTAACGGAATTTTAATATGCAACTTCAATGTTTCCTAATAACATTAATTACACGCTTAGTAAGACACCATCCTAACTCATTAGTGCCTTTTTTGTTGTATTTTATCTCCTACTAGCAGTATGGGGACTATGTGATTGGTCTGTTACCATTAATGTTGCTTAATCTTTTTATAGCACTATTTAAAGCTGCTTGCATAAACATTTTCTAGGCAAGTATTACCTATGTAGGCATAAGTATATATCATCTATAACAACATTTGACTTGCCTCTACCACATATGTATGTGTTATACTAGATCTAGAGCAGGAGCAAGATAAATTCAACAATGTATTTATTGAGAAAAAGTTAATAGTTCTGTAGGGCAGATTAAAAAAATCCCCAGTAAATTAAGGGAGCAATGTTTTCCATAACAGAGATTAAACAGGCATTCAGGTATATTTTAACTCAGTTTAATTTAATTTTGTAGTTGGTACATTTTTAATGAATTTAATTTCCCTTGAATGACATTTAACTTGTTTAAATAAGTAGTGTAGAATTCAAATTTCATGCATAACATATTTAGGTATAATGTATATCATAACATATATTTTAGAGTATATATCATAATATATATTTTGGCCTACAAATTACTATAACTTATAAAAATAAAATTGTGACTTTCCTAGAAGCTGTAATTAAAATATTAATGGCATTTGCTTTTGGCACTAGTCAGAAAAATCTACTAATAAGAATTTCACAATATTGTTTTAAGGCAGAGTATTAACATTATGCTGTAGTATTTATAGTGTTTTAATTTTAAATACTATGTTAAAATATTTAGCATTTATTTTCTTCTTATTTGGACTGACTCCAAAAATTAGTAAGTATTAACAGTTTTTGATATTTAAGTCAAGAAAATGAGTAAGGCTTACTCTATTGAAGATAAGAAAATAAATGAATAATAAAAGAAAATTGCCATATCCCATATCATAAATTATGAAGGACTCCCTGACAAACACAGGCATATCTGGAAAAAAATGAAGAAGTTTGGTGAACTGAGGATTAGTCTCAATCCTCAGTCTTCTATCTATACAATTTTACAAAATTCATTTGTTAGCATTGAGAGCCCACACCATGATTCATTGATGAGACAGAGAATATCTAGAGTCAAGAGATTTCAGAAATATAAATATTCCTTTGCAGAAAAACAGATAAATTCAGAAAGTAGGTCAGAAAATCTGGAGGAAAGAAAAAACAAGCCTACTGTGGATGGCTGAATTATAAGGGGAATTCCATGATCTTCATTTTTTGGAATTTCTCTCATGTTACATGACAAAAGAGATTTTGCAAATGTAATTAAGGTAAATTATCAGTTGATCTTAAGATAGGGGAAATAATCAGGTGGGACTAACTAATCAAATAGACTTCTCAATAAAGGAATTGTTCTAGCCAATAGCAGAAGGGAAAGTCAGAAGGATACAAAACAAAACGCATGAAGGATTCAATGAATTACTTAGAAGGCTGTCCCAGTCATGTGCAAAGGGCAGTGAGTGAGTGAACTCTGAAAAACATCTGGGTGGAAGCCAATAAAATGGGGAGCTCAATCTCACAACCACAAAAGACTTAAATTCAGTCAACAACCTGAATGAACTTAGAAGTGGATCTTTGTAAAAGATTTCCAGAGAAGAGCTCAGCCTGGCCAATATATTGGTTTTTAGCTTGTGAGGTGCTCAGCAGGTAAGTAGCTGATATGGTTTGGAATTGTGACCTATACAATTGTAGTCTAATAGGTACATGCTAATGAAGCAGTTCTATTTGTGGTAATTTGTTATGCACCAATAGAAAACTAGAACACCTAAAACATCCTCATTATGAAGTGAGAAGGATGAAGGAAGATGAGGATGGCGTTTTATGTGGAACACAGAGTTTGTAACTTAGTGATTTGCGATACATCACTGTAAGAAAAATGGAGGAACTCAAGCTCTTTTTCACCTCCTGTCACCTCTGTGGCTACCACCTGCAGTTTTGCTTTCCTCCTGGGTTTCATTACCCACATGTGACATTATGCTTTTATAAGAAAGCACTTAGGAACATGCACAAGGGGGCACACACACCTTTAATTCCAGACACACAGGTTGAGAAACCAGAGAGCACATTCTGATATGTATGGCCATCTGGTCAAATTGCGCACTGAGAACATGGGACCCTCTGGAGATCAAGAAGGCTGGGAGGCTGGGCTGCTGCCTGCCTGCATTGCTGCCACTGATTTGTCTGTGTGTCTCATCCCCTGCTTCAGCATGAAACGTGTGTCAGATGTAGCTAAGGCTCCAAGATTATTCTTTTCTGTCTGTCCAAAGCAACAATGAGCCTGTCCAGCCTGGGTTGATTGAACTACAATCACCAAGGATTGACAATAAAAACTAAACAAAACATGCTTTTTGATCAAATATTCAAGGCAATAGTCCAATTAGAGTTTACTCATTGACCTTGATAATCCACACTTGCTTCTCCAAACATGCAAATCCTAGTCTTCAGCAGTTAACTAGATGATAATCAGTTAAGGATTAAACAGGACCTATACAAAAGAAAATTTTAAAAAAATAGTATCTTGGCTAATTACTTATTTAATTAATGATAGAAAAGGAACAATTGGTAAAAGGAAGATGAAACTGTACCTTCCAAGAATCACTACAGGAGTATGGGAATACTTCAGAATAAATAATTGTCCAACTTTAGAAAGACAATAGACACAACAGGCCTCTATTTAAAAACAAAGCAGGGGCCTCCCTGGTGGTGCAGCGGATTAAGCAACACATTATGAAGCAAACTGCAACCACTGCAGCACTGAGTTCGATCCCTGCCTCCGGCCAGGGAGGGGACCCACATGGCATAGCAGACCTCTCCTGCCTTGCCCCACTGCTCCCCTCAGCAGTGTATTTCAGTCGGTCTGCCTATTCTGCTCCCTACTCTGTCTATGGTGAATCCTCTCACCTCCCTCGACTCTTGCCTGTACCCTAGCTCTTGTATGCATAAATAAATAAATCTTTAAAAAAAAAAAAAACAAAGCAAAACAAAAGGCAAACAAACAAGATAACCCAAAGGGCTAAAATACATGTGGAAAGAAGAATACATTATACTTATTTAAGCTTAGCTATAAGTGAATGAGGATAACGTAAACTTAAAGAAATAAGATGTTTTAGAAACAACAAAAAAGACAATCACATTTGAAAAAGTAAGGGAGATAATATATATCCATCGAGAAATCATACAATATGAAATAAGTGATGAGCTCAAAATTTTTATAGAGAAGTCAGTGAAAATGGAATTGAAACAGAAGCCAATGTAACTGATGTGTTTTGAAGAAAAAAAGAGAAAGAAACCAGAAATGAAACAGAAAAACATGTTTAAAGATAAAACAGAAGAAAATGCTCTTGAAAGAGTGAATTAAATTGTGATTCTATTGATTGAAGGAATTTATTATAGGAATGCTACCTACAGAGTGATCAGATCAAGATATCAGTATTCATATATTAAAGGGTCACTGCAACCAAGAATACTAACTTCACTAGTATACAATTAAACACCAACATAATAGATGATTTTCATCCTAGTCTGAGATAAAGAAAATAAGAACCCATAATGTAATAACTAACCTCCAATTAGAGATAAGAGATAGATACAGTCAAGCACACTAAGGTCTCTATAAGAATCAAGTCAGTGATTAAGAGCAAACAAGCATGAGAAGTAACAAGAACTTGTCTTTCACTTTAAAAATCTGTTACCTTAAGACATTTTAAATGTTTCATGGTATGGAAACGGTTAGAGTAGACAAGACACAACAGAACACATTTTTTTTTAAACCTACTATTTAATCAAAATATATGGTGCAATAAAAACGTGATGTTTAATAATAATTAAATGGGACTCTGCATAAAATAGCTAATTAGCACCAGGTGCAGGAAACATTAAGAACATGTAGGAGGGAGATGATCACCTCAGGTCACGGGGTAACAGCTTGTCCAAAGAAGAAAAGCTGCAGGGAATAAAAGTATAGGTTTCCTTCCAAGACATACTCAGGATGCATTTTGCAGAAAAGTGGATCTCAGCATGAAGGATTCATATATAATACCTACTGGCTTCCTGATTAAAACAAAACAATTGGAATATTTCCAATATTAAGTTACATTTTATACAGCACACTTAAATTTTCCAAGTTTCAAGGTGGAGTAGAGAGTGGTGATGTCAAAATTATCAGTTGCACTACTTTTTAAGTAATGTCTACTTTATAATTGCCCTGAGCAAATGTTTGTAGTCATTTATTTATTGGACTTCTTGGTGGCCTCAATAAAAGTGAGCATGTTAAAGCAAAAATCCCTCTAAATTTAAAACAGAACTCTCTCAAATGCAGATAAATTTAATTTTTTATTTAAGAAGTTAAAATATTGAAACAGTGTCCCTATAGATTTCTGTTTAGAATGGTGACTTCTTTAAAATAAAACTTTTTAAAGGATAAGGAATACTGCCAACACTCTAATAAACTCTTGTGTGGTCAATTCCATTCTTTATGAGTAGGAAACATTCTTTTGAGTCACTGAATTAGAAGTTTTCAGAAAGTTGAGTATTGTCAGTTTGTTTCTGATATATAAAACAAGTTTCACTTGATATACTCAGCTTGTCGTTTCATACTGGAGGCAATCAGCTCCTAGCATATGGTATAAAGACACAGAATGGAGCAGGACTCTGCTTCATAAGCAAGGCAGCTGGTAGATTTGACAGTTCTTTTCCAAATTATTCATCATGTTTTGAGTTGCTGCTTGGAAAAAATGTGTTGCCCAACTCCAAAATAGATGTTCCTTTTTTATTTTAAGCTCAGGAAAGGCTTCCAATAAAAAATAAAACAGATGGGTATAGGAAGCAAGATATTTATCCCTATTTGGGTGATTTTCTTTCGTCAGTTCCCTCATCAGAAGAGTTTTCCAAATAAACAAATGAATATTTCAGCATTCATCGTTAACTATGTCCTAAGATATACTTGTGCTTCTCATTTAAAGGAAGTATGTGAAACTGTAAAAAGCAGAAATCACCAGAAGGACTGATGGATTTTTAATGATTGCAGTGACATTTGTCTGGATATTGTAGTCTGCAAGCATGGGGGTGGGAATAACAGCTCTTTTAGAGACTTTGATGGCATTTCAAATGAGTGAGTTAAATCTACTGAACA
The DNA here is from genome assembly GCA_019455555.1 of Galemys pyrenaicus. Classification (NCBI taxonomy): domain Eukaryota; kingdom Metazoa; phylum Chordata; class Mammalia; order Eulipotyphla; family Talpidae; genus Galemys; species Galemys pyrenaicus. The sequence continues at coordinate 2,347,546 of JAGFMF010011629.1, forward strand.
CTGCCCTCCTTAGGCCAGCTGATTGTCTGTCCTCTTTCAATATTTCCTATAGTCGGGTCCACTGAATCAAGACTTGTTCGTCCATTCTCAAAAATATAGGCCACAGGTGTTTATTTCAATTGTAAACTGTACCACCATGTCACCAATTCTTCAATGCATATGCAGCTCATAAATGCCATTATTTGGAGACAAAGCTAGTTTGTGGGTTTATAATGATTTCTAAATGGGCTTTCTCACAGTCTACCATCTCTCATCCAGTAACATAATGTGATGATTGAATATTGAACTCTAAGTTTGTAGAATTTACATATATTTCTTTTTTAAAATTTATTTAATCAAGTTATTTATTTACTTTTATTGAAGTAACACTGGCTTACAACACTGTCTATGATTTAGGGGAGTAGGTACATATTTGTTCAGATGTCATTACACAACCCCACCATCAAAGCATCCACAGTCCTTTAACCATAGTTCATTGGGTCCCCTCTCCCCTTACCTAATTTTGTTTTGAAAGCTTTAGACAGAAAGCACCCCTTAATTTTTTTCTTAATTGTATTAACCTAGCACAAATTACTTCACCTAATTGATACTGGAATTAAAATCTATATTTGGTCCTTCTTTTTGTGGTTTCTACTTTGTAGAAAAATATTTATGTTATTATCAAATATTAAAAAAGCCTATTCAGCCCACAAAAATATTAATGTAATTTTCTAATATTTGATTATGTAATTTATTATTTTAATTGATTTGTACCTTCTGGCCTTACCATAAGAGTTAAAATATCTATAGTTCCTGAATTCAAATTGATATAAAAGTTGTTGCAAAGAAAAAGCAGACTAACTTCCTCAATATTAGTTTTCTCTATGATAAGCCAGTAAAAGCATATCTAACATTCAGTTTCCAAAATTAACAGTAGTTGTCAAGTTTAGAGTCTATTTCTTTATATTTCTGAACATTGTCATAAGACATTTGAGATAGATTTATGAAATGACAGACTTTTCAAGAAAAATACAAGGTGTCAAGATTCTATTCTTTAGTTCCAATCTAATAGGAATTTAAGAAATCATTTTAAACAAAAAAATAAAAAATAGAAATAACTTTTTGAATTGCTTTGAAATGACAAATTCAGTCCATACTCTCTGCACATCACATTTTTCAATGTATTTTTATTTATGAATTTTAAATAGATTGGAAATCACTGACATATTGTTCTGTTACAAGAATTTATGAAAAAACATAAATCGAGTGGTCATGCTTATTAGCCTATATATAAAAATATGTAATTAAACATGATTTTTTATATTAATTAGCAATGTTATTACTATACTCTTTCCCTTTCTGTTAATTTTAGATGTCAGACTATAGACATGTAATTATTAATATGAATTCCTACAAGTACAAAAATGAAATTTAAAAATTATGACATATTTCCCAATTTTCTAACATTAATCATAAGCATGCTCAATTTAATAGCTGATTCAAGAAAAAATACCTGAAGTTCAAATTAAGTATAAATCATAACTGTTTTTCAAAATATGAAAATGTAAAATAATGCACATTTTAGAAACTAGAAACGTTAACCAATGTTGATATACAAAACATTTTCACATACATGATAAATCTTGAACTCAATTCACTCCTGCAGTGACTTTGATAAATAGTATTAAATTCTTCATTTTATATGTAAAGTGACTGATAATCAGGAATATTATAAATAACTGGCAAAGGAAGTACCAATCAGAAATGACAGAGCAGAATATAGCTTGAGACACCAGAATTCTTCCTATTATTTTTGCTATCCACGTGAAACTATACTATATAATAATAATATATGTGACTATTTCAACCAATTGAGGGAAATATTGTGAGTCTGGACCAATCCATATCAAACATCAATAAAGTCAAGCTACTTTATTAAGAAAGCTTTTAAAGTTAGATAAGCAATTTAAAATTTGTGTCAAATTGACTATTACTAAAGTATCTCTTGGTATATTAAAGAAGTTATGTAGTAAATTCATTCATTCATTATTCCATTCATCCATCAAATTAATTTACTTACAACACAATTCCCAAAATTTCTTTTCTTTAAACACATTTATCGGTAGATAAGCTAAACTTGAAAGGAGATGCAGAAAGGTTATTAAATCAATGAATTTGAAAAGATTTATCTTCCAAATGTTTACAAATAATTACCACTTAAATTATTGCAAGCACAAGCTGTTAACTTCAATTTTGCAAAGCCAAATGAAGGATGAGCTATATCAAAACCACAAACTTTTCATGCCAAAGAACACAGCTCATTCCTCCCTTTTCCTCTTAGTATTAGTATCTACTGACAATAACTTGGTCTTCTAAATTTTATTTAATTAGGCATGCAGATAATAAGTATGCAGCAATTAAAAATACCCTTAAAAAGCTGGGATTTGAGCAGCTTAAAATAGAAGTGCAGAAAGTAATGAAAATCATTAATTTAGTTCATAATCTTTTATCTTATAATCAAAAATAAACAATAATTGATTATTTTATACATATTAGAAAAAATTAAGGTAGTGAAAAATAAGTTTATAATAATAGCCATCAATATATTCTTTAACATGAAAATTGTTACCTGTTCATTGCAACATAGCAAAAGTTATGACAAGGATGGTTTATCAAAGTAAATAAAAGATTAGGAGCAACTTTTATAGCAGACAGTCCCACAAATAATATTTTAAATGGGTGAATACATAATATTTCATTCTGTCAAATCCTACTATTCATGAGTTATGAAGCATTGTACAAAGCCATGCTAAATGGATAGAAGGATGGCTACTTACCAACAGGGCGAGCTGTAGACATTACAATGGTGTGGTGAGAACATAAAAAAGAAATTAAAAAAAAAAAGAAAGAAAAGAAAATTATCAGAATGCATGATGTGTAATGCTACATTTAAGTATGGACAGTAGAGTGATTTCTAGTCTTATAATTCAAGTATGAACAGGGTGTCTGAATTTGAGAAAGCTGAAACTTATAAATATAATTCTAAGAATATAATTATTTTGCATCCCATGACTGACAAGCAAATTTAGAGATATTAGAGATATTTTATGTAAAGTCTTATCATAGTCACTTACTATAGCTATTATTTCAAAGACCTTTTGAGAGTTAAACAGCCTTGTGTTACACTGAAGTTAAGAACCTGATGAATATAACTATTCAAGTCACAGACTACTAAGTGTCATGTCAATAAAAGAAGGCCTCACTGTCTGATTTAAATAGCAATTGGATTTTAAGCATGGTTAGTCAGAACCATTACAAGAACTACAGAAAAGCCCCTGATGCTGCTTTTCAGCCAGTAATAAGTTAAGATCACATCACTTTTCATCCGTGGACAGGGTGGATGAAAATATAACAAATAGGTTGGAATATCCTTAGAGATTTCAACTGAGTAGCTTGCTAACTACTGCTGAGCTTTTTTTTTTTTTTTTTTTTGGCAGAGGGCAGGAGGAAACAATGACTGACAAGTTGATTCTTGTTCACACAGAGAATAGCTTTCAAACTGCTGTTTCAACAAATTATTTTTTCATGTACCATAACTTTCAATGACTAAAATCAGTAGTAATAGACCATAATAGTTAAGAGAAAGAAAAGAAAAAAATATGGTGCTAAGTCATGTTTTAAAAAAATGAAATTTATTTCTTTCACTTAGTCTAATTAAAAAAAAAGTATTTAAAGAAATTTTTTTTTCATCTTACCAATGAAGTATTTTTTCAAACAAAACAAGTTCAAGAATTGAAAACTAGGGGACAGTTGTATTTACAATTGTATGCGGTTTGTGTTAACTCACTCAGGATCCATTTTTAAAAGTTTTATTACAGTATGAGTGACTTGATCAAAATATAAATGCTAGGAGACTTGTCCTCTATCATTATTATGGCATAGAGACACACATGGCCTCAATGTTTTCTTTAAAAAGAATAATGCCAAGTCAATTTAGATAGTAAACCACTTTATATAAAAGCAATGGACAAAATATAAAACATAAAATCCCATTATACAATTGAGAAGAACTATATTTAGTGGCCTCTGAAATTTTTATGAAATCATACATTCAAAATATGTGTTCAAAAAGTGTTTTTCCATAGTCCAGTGGAAAGGCTCTATTGCACACATAATGCGACTCTGGTACTTATAAGTAGTTTGTCTGGATATATATCCAGCAAGGTATGCTAGCTAACACACAGCCACTGAAACCACATATACAGGCATGAATTTACTCAAAAAAGTATATTATAATAGTAGATTTTTCAAGCTCAAAGAAAAAATGCTGTTGTTATCTTGATGTGAGATCAATAGTCTTACTATACTTCACAATGGAAAGGAGAAGATTAAGGCATTCCTAGAAGAATAAAAAATTCAGCTGTCCTACGGAAATTCCACCTTAGTGAACTCTAGTATGTTTATCCTACAGTATATACAGGTTAAGGTAGAGCAAAATAACTGCAAATTTGCTCCACACACACTTTCTTTCTTGTCTTTTTATGTGAAGGGGCACATAAAAATAACATCCAAGAACAACAATCTACAAATTAACAATGTGAAGTTGTGCCTTGTTCTAACTGATGAGATTCCTCTTAATTTTGCCAACATCCAGTAGAAAAGTTATTTTGTTTTTGTTTTTCATTTTTGAATTTGCATTTTTCAGATTGACTCCCAAATACCATGTTTCCTTTAGAAACACAAGGTATTTTGAGTCTATAATATCAAAGAGAGAAAAAAAGAAGAAACCATGGCAAGAAATAATGATTTAAAGAAATCTAATGTCTCTTTCACTTAGGCGATAGTAATTACAAAAATATGTGTTTTTGGCATAGGGAAAAAAACCTGGTTTTTCAGATGAAGACTTTATTGAAAGTCAGTTTAAGCAATTGAAAAAAATGGGGAAACTGTATTTCTAAATATGTAGTTTAGGTTCTCACTATCGAGTCCTTTATAGAAGTTTTATTACGATAAGAATTAATTTGATTATGAATGCTGGCAGGTTTGTTGTTGTCTAGCAATTAGTTCTTTCCAGTTTTTATGTTGGTCAAGTCAGAAAAGGGAGCTACTTGTTATTAAGATTAATTTTACTGTCTGTTTTTACCACATGTTTGAAATAGAAAACAACTGAAGGAACTCTATTGCATATTTTTGACTATAAAGTTCAATTTGCTTTTACCCAACTGGCTAAGGAGAACATGGCAACATGCTAGTAGAAACATCACAGTGGAACTTCCTGTTTTTGTTACAGAGTAGCATTTCATCCTGAAAAAAAAATCCAGCAGGTGGATGTTTTCAAAATCAGCAAATTATGTTAAATGGTGTCCCTGCATGAGATGGATGAAAATGGAAATGGACTCTTGGTGAGTTGATCTCGGTCTAATAAAACAGTCCAAGGAAGAGCTGAATATTTCATTTTAGTGCAAGAAAAAAATCAAGTCGTAGATGATGTATCAACCTTTTATTATGAGAAATACCAACTGCATTTCTAATGATAAAAAAATTACATCACATTACATAGTATAAGGAGATTTTTTTTCTTTAGGTTTGCTTTTGAGGTTTTAGTGTGATGAATGATAAATGCGTACTACACAGATTAAACTCTAATCCAACTAAGGATACAGATTAAGGGAGAGGCTGTTTAACATTTCCTGATTTTGTTTCAATTCCTATTGAAAGTAAGCAACTCTTTTTATGAGTTCTTAAAGTTAGCTTTAAAATTAGTGCACAGGGATGAGAACACCTATTTAAAGGAAATATTAAACCTGAAACTCAACACAGTATGAAAACAATTAACTGGAAAAGATTATAAAGCAAATAGACTACTTCAAGTCTCATTCACCCAAGCATTCAAGTACAAAAGGAACCTCCACTGCTTCCAAAAACAAACAACTCCTCAGTGTCTCACCATTTGCTTAGTCAGCAAATATTCTTTGAATGAAACATTCCTTAGATGATTGTTTTTTTCCCCCCAGTCTCTACAGAAACAAATAAACAAACACACATTTTGGGGGAAATTTTGGTCAAGTGAGTTGTTTTTGCAGAGGGCTGCCTAGTGAACTGCAAACAAACATATTTGAGCATACATGTCCCTTAATGAAAATGTTTTCAAGTAACTAGCTCATCAACTTTGTCTATATTTACTTTCTATCTAAATCTGCACGGGGTGGGGGGGAGGGGGAACAGATTAGGTGGAGTAGGATTGGAGTGATTAAGAAGTATGGAAATCTCTAAAACTTTTCCAGGTATTCAGAGTACCTGTCTCCTAATAGTTACCCAGAAAAAGGGGTTTATTTTATTATTATTTGATGTTCTAAGCTTAGATCTAGAACATTTTTTTTTTTTAACTAGAGGAAGAACTGAGCAAGAAATCCCTGACCCATTTTTTCCTAATTCAAATTCCTCAGAAACTTAATCCTAATCTTTATGACAGTTCCTGGGAGCAAAACTATGCAAGAGTTAAGAGGCAAAATGTAACTGAGATCTGGAAGGAAACAGACAACCATACTTATCCTGAGGAATGAAAGGGGAGGTGTAGATTGGGGAGGTGTAGATTAGGGTGGTGGAAGAAAGGTTACAAGACTGAGCAACAGGCGGTGTGCTTGCCCATTGCTGTCTGAAGTCCCGTGAGTATAAATGATGCCATGGGTAATATCTATTTGGCAAGAGTAACTGTCTACATGGTACGACTTGGTACCTTGGGCTATATAATTTACTCATGTGGATCAACATGTTCCACCAGGAAGACAGTTAATTCATTCTAACTCACTTTAGGCTGAAGTAACGCTTTCGTTCACTTACAAGCAATTCCAGTGAATCTGTTAGAGAACATTATTCTGTGACTGAGAAGGTGCATGACATCTAGAAAGTGAAGTTATTATAGGAGCGGCACTGACTATTTCAATTATTTAAGGCCAATGAACTTCACGAATCACTCTCTAAATCAGATTATCTCGATGTGGGTGCTCCATTCATTTTTTTTTTTTTCCTGTTAGAAGCAGTGTTAGCGCTCCTTTTTTCCGGTTGCTTTTCGAATGTATAAATATAAGACATACATTTAAACCATATAAGCTATTACTTATTGAATACAAAATCCCTTCAAGTGATGATCATTATGAACCCAAATTTAAAAGTAATTATATTTCCATTAGCAATAGAGCAGAGATAAAATCTAGGCCTTCTAATATAATAATAAAACGGTTCAAGCTATTGTTTTGATTGTGAGTTCACTTACCCATTTAACCAAAGTAGTCTTCCAGTTCAACTGTGTCTCACACCCTAAGCCTCTTACCTCGCACTGTGAGGGTAGCTGAGGCCTCCACTTTTCCAACACGATTCTCAGCAATACACATGTAGGTGCCTTCATCTGTACTCAGGGCCTTTTTGATTCTCAGTGTGTAATCATCTTTGATGTCATACCTGTGTAGAATATGGACTGGCCTTATTAAATAATATTGGTTTTACTTAGACAAATAAGGTAAAGTATTTACCTTCCAATTCTCTTCTTATACTGTACTTTACCTTAAGCAACATACACAATGTTCAACCATAAAGTGCAGTTACTTAGATTAAAGGTGTTACTAAAAAGCTCGTTAATGTCATATTTGCTCCTCAGCTGCTATTATCAATTACTTATGTTTAATATATGAATACAAATCTTTCTGATTTATCATTGAGGAAAAAAACCAGAAATTGTATGTTGCTAAAAAAGGACAAAAACTTTCATTCATGGCTTCCTCAACAAAATCCTCTGAGTCATGAATTGTCATTTCACAGAAGAGGAAACTGATCTAGTGTAATGATTTGCTAAAAGTCATTTTACCAGAGAAAACCAGAATTCAAACCTAGAGCTAAAACTCTCAACCTGGCACTTTCCCCACTCTGTGTTCCTCTTCCCCACAATGAAATACTTAGTTTAAATTTCAAATGCAAACTTATGACATATAAACCACATTAGCTACATAATTTAACAAACATTTGGTCACAATTTCTGACAAAATGTTTTACTTCAGATTAGATAAATTCATTGTATATTCAACAACATGGGCAGTAAATAAAATGTGGGAATGACTAGTATCGTGTTTTCTAACAAAACATGTTCATTTAAAAATCACAGATTACATATTAATGATCCCCACATAACAATGAAATCTGATTTCCTATTTTTTTAAGAAATGTGAAATAATAGGAATGGAAACACTATACCATATACATATATATGCCTATAAATATATTTCAATTTAATCTTTTTTTAAATTAAAAGTATCCTGATCACAGATACTAGTTATTGTGCATTCTAGTCATTTTTATAAAACTTGTTCCCATAAAAAATTTAAAGATGAAATACTGTTTGATCCTGGAAATAAGACTGTAGAACAGAAGCTACTAGAGAAATCTTCTACTCAGTAGAGGATTCTGAGTACCTTGGCAGTGGGTATGGCATGGTAATATACATATGAAGAGGTATGACTGTGTCAGGCGAACGTGATAACCACTACACTACGGAAACTGAAGAGGTATGACTGTGTACCCATAAATCACATAAGGTGATGTAAACTAATGTGACCTTGATAAAAAAAAAATCTATATTTTTGAGGAATAAGCAGAATTAATCTGAGCAACTAATGAAAGAGATTACCTTGCCAAGATACCATATCATTATTAGATAATAGTAGATTTTATTTTTATTTTTTTCCAACTACAGAACAGGGTTTCAGACACAGATTGCAAAACTAGAGTTAAGGAAAATGGTCTCAGTTGGAGATTCCTGTTAGAATACTGATAGAATCCCAAGGAGGTACAGAGTACCTTGATCAAGTAATGAGTTCATTTGCATTGAAACAGGTAATCTTTGAATTAGAAAGAGGTATTTATGTTACCATTTTCAATGATCTTCCATATAAAATGTATTGAGTTGTTCAAATGTTGTTCATTTAGCATTATTTACTTGAACTTTCCCTTTAAGATTGCTGAAATTTGAGATTATAATGAAGATTTAATTATTTTACAAGAAATATTTATGAATCATATTCTGTATCCCAGACACTGCATTTACCATTGAGGAGACATGCCTCATAGGATTTCCAGCCCAGTGAAATGATTCACAGCTGGAATGGAGGGAAGTTTCCTCCATTGATGTCCTCCAGATGATGGCAGATCAGAACTACCAATAAGGCTTTCTACAGTAACACAGGCATCTACCTAACTGCTTTCAGTCTGCATGTAGTTCTGAAAATCATGCTGTATTTTCCCCCAACTATAAGTAAGTGATGTATTAGCTTTGCTAGGTCTTATCACACCGACATATTACAATATAAAAACATTCAGACTTTGAGGTTTTTCAGGTATTAGGGTGCTTAGAATCCTTTAAATTCTCATTTGTTTCATTGGATTTTTGCCTGTGGAGATGGTGAATATTATCAGCAATATGAATGTATATATAAATACTTTCCATATATAGAAAATAATTGACTTAATTAAGAAAAACCTTAAGAACTCTGTGCAACCAACCGTTAACACTTAAATTCTGCCTGCAGTGATCTACCAACAAGACTTCCAGTCTATTCTTATCATTGAATATCTCTGATTATTATTAGAAAATCTATGGGTGATGATGAAATAAAACACCTGTGAAATAAAATGTTCTTCCAGAAGCTTCAACTAATGCTACATACTCTTTGTGCCACAAGGAAAAGGTAATTAGGTAATTTTTCCAACCTTTTCTAAACACATGACAATATTTTTCTTGCTCAACAAAGAAACCTGTTCTCACTTATCTTTGTGTGTCTTTTGTAACTTCATGGACTGCCATTCCACATTTTCCATTGATCATTCCTGAGTTTCAGGATAAAACACATGCACACACACACACACACACAGACACACATTCCACACACTTGTATATTCCCTGCCCAAACAATATTAACTAGCTCTCTATCTATTATTTTATTAAAATTACTTTTATTTCTTGTTTGTTTTTAATTCATTTTGTCTTATTTTCTTCAAAGCTAATATCTCTATCAAATTATTTATACCGTTTTGCTTATTGTATTCTTTATTTCCAAGAGCATGTTGGTCTATGGACATAAGAACTGGTTCTCTTTTGTTCCAAGCTAGAAACCCAAGTTCTACAAAGAAAGTATCTGAGATCTTGGATGTGTTCAATGAATACTTATTGGGTGAATGATGAAACACCTAACACAGGCTTAAGTTTCTTCTGTAGTTCTTTCACAGAACTGTTGCAAGTAAAACAATTTTATGTGGAACTAAAAGATGAACTAATTTAAAATATACCATTCTAACATAGCAAAAAACATAATAATGTTGTTAAGTTTATACCAGCAGTCAACTCTAAAATGTAGGTTAAACTGATATCAACATAATTATATAACTGTAAGAACCTGGAATATTTAATACAGAAATGAAACCAGATGGAGAGAGAGCTAAAAGAAAGACGCTAGCGAATCCTGTTCTGCAATCAAGACATTAGGTTTACATTATTATCATTAATAAATTTCCTTCTCTAAATTAGTAATATAGTAAGACAGTCTTTCCCCCTGCATGAAAACAGCATGAAAATAAATGAAATGGGAACTAGCGTTAATCTGGTGGTAGGAAAATGATAGTGACCACAACTGAGGGGAATCCATATGGAAAAAAAAAAACATGGATATAAAATAATGGTAGATCATAAACAAAAAATTAATTTTTGCAAAATTATTTAATTATTTTGCAGCTAAGTTTGTTTAACATGAAATGTTCTTTTAAAATAAAATAATGAGAATAAAAAATAAATTTACTTGTGTTAAAATATCCTCTCTCATTTAACCTCATAACAATTCCAGCAGGTAAGGAATAAAGTTATTGTTTCTGCCATTTAAATTTTTTTATTTAAATTAGACACATAAAGTTCAACGTGAAAACAAATAATTTAGTTTACTCTTACAACTTTAGTAAAATATGGTTAGTAGCATCGGGCACATGATAGTCAGTTTTACTACCTGTTTGTCAAGAAGGAGATTACAGAGATAAAAATTGAAAAGGTAAAGTATATGAACTCTCCATGTGTAAAAATAATAACCTTAAAAGAATATTATTTAGGTTTATAATACCATGAAGAACATTTTCTTCAACTACATTACAAAGGGGCAAAGCTTTCAACCAAGAAATAGCATATTCACTTTTTAAAGTTTATAGTGTATGAATTTAAAAAGGGAAATTAAAACAAACAAGGTATATATTCCCCAAATGGTAATTGTCCCCACAATATTTTCTTAGGGTATTATGAATAAATGGTCAATATCAAATTTAAATTTTTAGAGGCTGAGTTGTTATTAGAATGCAGACACTGTGATCTGGATATAGAAATTTGTACTATTAAATTCATAATTGCTATTTGGTCATCTATGGGCTGAAATCTGCACCAATGCAAATCTGAATTGTGCCTGTACTTTGACTTGCTAATGTTTTTAAGTTATTGGAATAATAGATATTATTGAAAGTTTTTCAAATACAAGTATGGATTTTTCCTACTAGTCTTACTCCAAAGTACACACACTTTCTCCTTCATCACCACCACCAAGTCTAGTACAACTGGAGACACCCATATTCCTTCTGACACTACTGAAACACTCTGCTTAATTCTAGCCTCAACCTTGCTACTATCCAAAAAAACCCAGGAGACTAAAGTCATTGCAGATACCAACTGTCGCAATCAGAAGTATCTAAGGTCAATGAGAAGATAAACTTATAGGTATGATCAAGTTGGCTCTAATCAGCAAAAATTTAAGAAATAAACCATTTAGAGAAATTACATCCCCAAACCTTGAAAACCCAGAATGAAGTAAATATTGGATTCATTATTATCTTCATACCCTGGCAATCAGAGGCAAAGTAAGACAAAGTTCATTTCTCAAGACAATGAAGAAGGCAGTTACAGTCAGGGGGAAAATTGTCATAAAATCTATATTCTGTCTTTGATTTTTCTAAAAAGGTCATGATAGCTTTGAAAAAAATTTTTCCCTAAAAAAAATAATTCACAAGAAATTAGAAGTCATATATTTCTACAAATTTTAAAATGTGATCTTCTTATGTTGTCTTCTGCATAAACTGGTATATGCCTAATAGTTTCATGGGTGCATTATAATATTAAATTTGATAACTGGGGAAATATTGACTCTAGAAAGCAAATGTGGACTGAGCACTATGAAATTAAGAATACTAGTCTTATACACTTAAAGAGATCTTTACAGTTTACAAGAGTTTAATATATGGTTTCACAACAATAAATGACTGAGAGAAAAAGTCTATTTCCAGACACTGGTTTATAGAAGATGTTGAATTTGTTGTTCTGAATTATAAAGGGTCCTGAATTATAAAGGGTACTGAATTGTAATCAGTGTCCTTGGCAGCAAGTGCATTTATTTTTCAAACAGAGAGCCACCCATCCCTTCCATTTCCTGTGTGCTTTGTGCTCTGTGTTTATGTGCACTGGGTTGGTGTGTATTCTGTAAAAGTGATTTTGCATTCGGAACTTCAGTAACTCTAGAAACTTCTAGAAATTTTGTCAACATTTCCACAGTATTATTGTAAACAAGCTGTAACCCTACAGAGGTTAATAAATGTGTTCACTGATAATATTATATATATGTATATATATATCATATTTTGTTCTTAGCTTCTCTTAAATAGATAAGAATAAATTTTAACTATATCAAAACTTGTATAGAACAGCTACTGTTAAACATGGTATAATGTGATGTATTATCAACATGTAGGAAATATCATCTGACTTTAATTAAAAAAAAAATAGAAACAGATGAAAAAACAGCACCAGTGAGAAATCCTAATAAAAATTGGGTGATTTTCATTGTGAAATCTGCCAGTTTCAGACTAGTATAAATGCAGTCATTGTTGCCAGGTTTGATTAATGACAGTTGTACAATCATGTGCTGACAGTCCCTACCAGGAAGGTACTTTTTTTTTTTTTTTCCTGATATGAAACACTGTTGAAAAATGCAACCCAATCAGATCTGGCCCCCGGACAACATGTGCTATCATCACTGTACCGTGAATTGAGATTGATTGGTAACCAGCTGTGACAGAGTGGGAAAAGAAGTTCTGGTTTTTGTGTTCTTTCCCAAGCAAAAAAAAAAAAGGGGGGTGTGGAAAGAAAACTGAATTGTGTCAAAACCATTACCATCTGTTCTGCTAAATAATAAACAAAACAAAATAAATTTATTTTAATACTTAAAACAACAGTTTGCATGCGATGTTCTGTTTGGGTGTGATCTTATATTTGAGTAATCTGAAAAGTATGTCAAAAGAGAGAAAACTGTACATTTTTTTAAGAGACAGTGGACTATATTCCAAAATCACTTATAGATTTAAACAAAATAATTTGTTTTCTTTCCCTTAAAGAACTTTCTTTCATAGCAAGGACATTTTTTTTTTCTCATAGCTTAGGAAGATTTCTATAAATCTCAATTTACTTGAAAAATTTAGGTGGTAGGTGTGGTATGGTAACATACACCTGGAATGTGATTCTGTATCTCCAGATCATGTACAGTGTTGCAAACCAATGTCACCTCTATAAAAAAAAAAAAAATTGAAAGTAAACCAAAAATATCAGACATAATTTTTTTAAACTGACAAAATTTTATAAAATAGCCACATTCCACACATTATCTTATCCTTTGCACCTTAAGCTTCTTGGATAAGAATACTTCATGATTCTCTGGCTTTTATAAATATGATTCAGATGATTTAGGGTTTCCCCCTCTCAGACGTCTAAAATGACTACAGAATTTGGATGGAGAAATTAATGAAAGAAAATACACGGTATTTTCCAATACAAATTGGAATTTTACCATGTACACTTCAATTCTGTATATCCCTTACCATGCTAATTACCAGAGGCCTCTACACTCATAAAACTTTCTAAGTAGACCTTCTCTTCTCAAAGGCACCTTTGTTTTTCATGGAAGGATATCTATTTTTCAATATTTTTACTCTTTGAAATCATCTACTAATTATCAGATGTTTGCTTCCAATTCTAGAACAAGTGTTTTGAATTTTCACTTAAATTTTATTATTGTATCTGCTTTATTTATTATTAAGTTTGCCAAAAGTAAACACTGTGAATTGAGCCAGACAACATTTAATGTCTATGCAAGTAAATGTTTCTTTTCCAGAAACTTGAAACATGTGTTTTCAATCTCAAGATACTTGTATTTAATCCAGAGCTGAAGCTCACCCTACCCCTTTTAGACTCAGAAAATAATTGTAATGGTAGGCTCTCCCTAATTCCATAATTCAAAGAAAATTTAACTGTGGAGTTTGATGTGAAAATGTCACAAAGTCCTTTGCTTTGTTTTCAATAGATTTTTAAGGCTAAAAATCTCGTTAATTATATGGAATCATCCATTATAACTAAAAACTGATACCACACTATGGATTACAGTGAACCTGAAGATAACAGTCATTTAGAACTCAGTGATATTTTTCAATTGTTGAAATTCAAAAAAGTGCATTTACAACTCCTAACTTTGAATCAAGACACTCTTGTATAATACATAAACTACCTTAAAGAAATTTAAGTCTTCTGCTTCTGTCACTCTTGACAAATAAAACTAGGAAAAATTGCTCGATTTTCTTAATTAACAATCTCCCTGCTCATTTTTCCAACAAAATCTTCCAGTGACAATGCTTGTATAGATGTTTCTTGGATCTTAAATTCTAGGTGAATTTTTTCATTTTGAATATGTAAGGTGTACCCTAAAGTCAAGGTCTTAAGCATAACTGATGTCTCATATCCCAAAATGAGCAATGCAGGCCATCATTTTGCTAGCAAAGTAATACTGTGACAAGTTTTTTATACTCTATTGCTGACCCAGGCTCATAATCTTCTTTTTCATCTACAATTTCAATGTAGGTTAACTTTTATGAATGGGGTTAAGGAGTCTTTATCTATCTATGATTTTAGGGTTCAAGTTACAAGCATTTCTGGACCAATACTGAAGATCAGTATGAGGGATGGATAGTCCTAAAAAATGTAAATTAATGGTACAGTAATAGGGGAAGGAAATAAAACACATCTTGGGAGTAGAGTCCCTTTTTGGAATCTAGGCAATTAAATTAAACTGCAACTGAGTCCTTCCAGAGAGGCTAGCGCACCCTCCTACCACAAATTATAAGTGTCTCCAAATTTTAATCACTGAAATATGTGGATGTCTTTTGGGATTCCTTGTTTCCATCATTTTCTACTCTTAAAGTAGATATTGGGGACTCCAGAGATTATTGTAGCAAATTAGTGGATTATTGTGTAGGTCACAGCTTGTTGCCCTTACTCAACAGCCAAGTTTCCATCTTTTCCTGTCACCTTGTTCTTTCATTTTTGTCTCCTCTGCAGAGAGTTCTGTCTTCTCTGATACAACCATCTCTTAAAATTTTTGTGGCTACCTCCAAAAAATGTTTCAGTTGTGCACTAATTTGTAAAGCCTCTTATACTCTTTATTTCTAAGAGGTTCCCCTTATTTCCATGTCATGATAGAAGTTGGCTTCTGTGTAAGAAGGGAAGAAGAAAGGAAGTGGAGAGCATCTTCTCTGACATTTCACATATTCACTGTCTAACACAAAATACTTATTCAATAAATATTTTTAAACTGAGTTTCTTGTTCTCTCATGAAAGCAAAGCAAAGTTCTATTCCATTGAGTAAAAATGGTCCTCCAATTTTCAAATGAAGACTTTACAGTATCTTCTTCCTTAGTAAAGTCAATAATTAACTGAACCCACTATGTATTATAAGGATGAAATGAATTTGTAAAATTAGTGTTGAGATTTGAACCTGGTATAAAGAAAAATGTCCAAAAATTGTCACCTAGGCTTTTGGCAGCTCTCTCTCATTCCATTAATAGCTTTTCTTCCAGTGATACCGTTTCTATCTCCATTTGGCCATTATCTCAGAGCAAGATCCTGTATGCTGTTCTCATCTGGCATGATTGCACATTTGAGATTTTTTTAAAGATTTATTTAGTTTTACATACAAGAGCTGGGGTACAGGCCAGAGGCGTGGGAGGTGAGAGAATTCACCAGAGACAGAGCAGGGAGCAGAACAGGCAGATCCACTGAAATACACTGCTGAGGGGAGAAGCAGGGCAAGGCAGGAGAGGTCTGCTATGCCATGTGGGTCTCCTCCCTGGCTGGGGATCAAACTCCCATACTGCCATGGGTGCTTCATAAAGCAGCGCTCAACCCGCTGCGCCACCAGGGAGGCCTCACATTTGAGATATTTCTTTACTTAAATCCCAATGGTCCATAGTTTGCTTAGCAATATCCTCACTTTTTTTTTGTCTCACTGCTTTATTGTTATATTTGGCTGACAAAATCCCCATTATTTATTAATGATAGTTTCCCATCTACTTTAGGTACCAGAGTAGGCAAGCAAATAGAATTTTTTCTTTTCTATTTTTTTTTTAATGAGATAACATTGGTTTACAACACTGCAGTTGTTTTAGGAGAAAGGTCATCACCTCTTCAAACATATGTTAACATACCACATCTCCCACCAAAGCACCCCTATTCCTCCATAATAGCCTTTTGGGTCCCCTCCTCCTTTTGCTTTCTACCTCCCCACCTTTCCCTCTAGAAGTCTCAATTTCTAGACTTTTATTTTTTGTGTATATCTGCAGATAGGGCACACAGCTATCACTAACAATTTTATTATTATTCTCAAAACAGCATAAGACTGTTTCATATCCAAAGTTTTTCTGGCTTTCATCAAATTTAAAGCTCTCAAAAAATTAGATTAAATGTGTACATAAATATATATGTGTATATTATATAATACATGTACCTTAAATATATTACAGTTATCATTTTCAATATACTTTTAAACTAATTAGAACATGAAAATTTATGTTAGAAGTGCAAATATATTACAGTTGAGAATATCTTGGAACAAATAAAGTTGTGGAGGCAGATTAAATTATCCTTCAGTTTGGAAGTAATTATTTCCTTAAGTTCATTTAGGAAAACTTGGTTTTCCAACAGGACTGTGAATTGAAACATCAGATTTGAAAAAGTGCTATATTTCAGTTGTATATGCCTATCTAGAAATTAATCACATCTTTAAGACCTTTTAGAAAAGGACTTCAGGAATCCACAGAGCTCAGCTTAAACCAGACATTTTCGGTAGGGAACTCCCAGTCTTGTACTCGGTTATGAGTTGAGAATAAGTACTGTGTTGTGATGGTTTAAGGTATGTGGTAAAATTGAATGTGTGCCCACTTAGTGGCCTTGCAGATTTTGCTAGGCAAACTCCAGGAAGTCCCCTTCATGTGTGCTCAGTTACCATTTCTTATGCTACATGGACACTTTGGTGTTTTCTGAAGGATATCAGTCAGAGACTAAGTTATGGAAGATTGAAAAGGCCGTCTCCTTTTATCTTCTACCCACAGAAACTTCCTCATGAAATGAGCTTATGGAATAATTTAGAAATGTAATACAGCTATAAAGGGGCACTAGTCATCATTAAATGTGTCATATAACTTGTGGGTTGGTAGGTCTATTTAAAAATGAAGGTTCAGACACTACTCTAATTAAGTTACTCGTAACAGGTTTTATCAATTCAGCAACTATTTAATGAGCGAGGAATATCAAAAAGTCCCTGCTTCCCCTATTACAGAAAATATGTGAAAATATACATTTATCTCAAGTTGTTAGTGAACAAAATGTTTTTTTTCTTGTGTTCAGTGATAACTTTATGTCAAATCCAATCAAGATATTATTTTTCCATCTCACTGATACATTTCAGAGCTAAAATTACTATAGCTTTGTAAATCTATTCACTTGAATTATAGTCGATTACTTTTGCTCTGGCATTAAAAACTAAAATAAAAATCAGATATTCATCTTTTCTTTCACTAAATAAGTTTCTCAAACAGCATTATGACACTTTGGGTCAGATTATCCTCTCTTGTGGGCATTATTCTGTGCATTGTAGGATGTTTCACAACATTCTAAGCTAGTCGATAGTAACCCCTACCTCCCAAAGGTACTGAATAGAAATAAAAAATGTCTCTAGACATTATCATATGTCTCCTTGGAAATGGGAGTAACAAAATTGGCTGCATTTGATAGCCATTGTGCTAAATGTACATCTGAGATGCACCACATGTCAGCTATAGGGCTTGGTATTCGAGATTAACAATAAATACAGCAGAGGGAGTTAGAGAGATAGTTAAAGGAGCAATTACAATAATGACAAGCTTAGCACAATTTTCCCTGAGAAAGTTACACAGGAACACAAAACAGATAAGTGAGTAGCTGTGGAGTGAAACTGGAAAGGATGGTGTTTCAGGTCCAAAGAAGCAAATGAACATCAGCCTTTACTAAGAGGCCTGGGGTTGGATTTGAATCAAGCTTTTCTCCCATTGGGTCCTATGACCTCCACCACAATGATCACTGTCTCTAAGCTTCCTCTCCAAAAGGATGGGATTCATACTTTAAGTCTGTTGGAAAGATTAACTATTAATTGTATAACCACTTAGCATGAAACCAGTGGGCTCTCAAGAAAGCTGCAGTTTTATTATTTTAATGTGTTTTTTTTTTAAGAGTTATCTCAGTGTAGTAGTTAAGAACATGGGCTTTAAAGTACTTGGATTCATCAAATAGTTTCACTTCTAGGAAGAATATAAAGGGACCAAATAAGGGAACAGGAAAAACATAACAATGGTAATAAATGAATATGAAAACAACAAAACTAGCAGGCAACCATAAATAGGAGACATTCTGCAAGGGGGAAGGGTTCACAAAAAGGGAAGAGAACAAGGGACTATGGTGATGGTTCATGGATGAATTGGTGGTGGGAATTTTACAGGGAATATGTAATGTTGTAAAAGTTATAAATAAAAAATAATTTATAAGAAAATAGAGTATTTGGATTGAAATCTCTTTCTACAACTTGAACTGACACCCTCACTGTTTATGAAATAAGGATGATGTAAGTACTTGTTTTTGTGAGTCAACTGTGACAATTCAATGTATTACTTGTATATAAATCACCTGTAAACATTAGTGATTACTCCCATGTTTGATTTCATGATACAGTTTCCCCATTTTAACATCTCTGAAATTAGAAATCATCTTCCATATAAGACATATCATAGTTGATTTGACTTTTATTTAACATTAACTCAGAGAAGTATAATGCTGCATCTCACTATCAATTCTATATTGGATTTACTGACATAACATTATAATGTGACTCAAAATGATTAAACTAAGCAATAAATCTTCTGATTTCTCCATTTTTATTAAAGACAATATCTTTCATACAGGCATGGGAGTTATAAACTTCAGTATTACCTCTAACCTTTTTCTATGAACCCTGACATTCAATCAACTTCCAATTGAAAAAATAAAGGAAAAAAAAAGGATGCTTTTCATTGTGTTGCAACTTGTATTAATATCCAGGCTTGGGCATTCACAGGAAGATTCCCAATAAAATCCCTTATCTTTTAAATGCTTCCTATAGGTATACTTACCTCTATACTTTCCCTATTTTAAACTGTTCTACATATAAAGATGAGAGTCAGTTTTGTATATGTAGAGACAAAGTTACAATTCTGTTCAACATGCTTCAGCAAATCCTTGTTTAACAGTGTGTTCAGCCTGCAAATATCATTTTTTGACCTTCAATGTCATTCCATTATGCTTCAGGCTAAATGAGCACTAACTATTGACCTATACTTTCTACCAGTAAAGCTTTTTCATTGTACATCCTTCTCTTAGAAGAATCTTTGTAGCTCCACCTATAGATAGTTAAGTTTCACTTTCAGACACAACTCTAATGTTACATAGGAATGGAATAGGTTTTGTTTTCTGAATTTCTAAGTGTCTTGTATATTGTAGCTTTTATATAATTTCCCTAATTTAATAATGTTTATATTTCATAACCTCTACCCAAATCCTTAAAACAGTCATCTATTTTATTTGTTGAAATTACCACATAGAAATGTTCAATGAAGATTACTTTTTAAATAATTCTCACATTATAATATTTCTCTACACTAGAGAATTTTAATATTCCTGCAAGAGAACTGCTATTCAAAATAGCAGTGCAAAATATTTTCTTTCTGTTTGTATATAATCTTTTAAATAAAGGTAAAAGTCCTAATTGAATTTTTGTTTCTGCTATTTAGATGTAAATATTTGTACAATACTGTTAGAAGATGTGGGTTAATGGATAGGATATTTATAGTTTTCTTGAAACATATTTTGTATGACAAGTGACATTTGTTATATGAATTGTAATGACACAGTAGAATCAAGCAGATATTCTGCATAAAAGCACCAAATGTCTATACAGTTGATGAAAAGAATTGAGAGGTCTCATAATAACTTTTATAATTGCAAGAGTGTTGCTCTTAAATTAGCAAAATTTCTCACTGAGATCTTATCACAAGTCTGTGCCATAGATCTTTATGGTCAATCATTTTCTCAGGAGGAATTTCTAGAACCTTAATTTCTTGAATAAGGTTCATTGTGCCCAATAGCAACCCTCTTAAATGTAGTTTTTAGAATGAAATTTTAATGAGTGAATATAACATTAAAATAGATTTCACCAATAACTAATTCTAATGAGGTAGAGTAGGGTATATCCTCAAAATACTTTGAAAACTTCTATTATTTTGTCTCTTAGCTTTGACAATTATATCTCCTTTACACATTAACAAAGAAATATTTTTTCATTATCTCATTGTAAAATTTGGTCTCAAATTATTCTTTTTTCCCTCTTTCTCTTTCAATTCAGACCAGATGAGTTGAATAACTAGATTAAGTAGCAACTTTTGCAGGAGAACTATGATAAGAAATAAGAATAACTCCATTTATAGGGAATATAAAGTTTGGAACTCAGTCTTGCCTGCCACTTCATAAGTGTCCATGGAATTAATTGCTGGTAATCAAGTATTATCAGGAAATAATATTAAAAAGCACTCTCTGATTCTATTTAAATATGATCTAAGTACTGTTGACCAAGAAGGTGAAAAAAATGACTTAAACTATAAATGCCTTGGAGAGTTCGAAGTTCTAGATTTATCTGCTCTACTCACAGTATTCAATTTTCTATTTGATGTATCTCCTGTGACTTTATCTTTCTTTCCATATGTAGTATTAAAAGGAAGAACACAGGTATATATTAAGCTAAAATATTCTGTGAAGATAAAGAGAATTTTTTTATTTTTGTTCAATACTTAGCAGAAAATAATAATTTTTTAAAGATATAAACATTTATTTTATACAACATAATGATTTATATATTACTGATAAATATCATTATGATAAAATCTTTATGTATGCTTTATTACACAGAAGTATTTTATGATAATCTGATTAAAGTGAAATTTCTAGGTTACAATTTACTAAATGGCCTTTTATATGCTATAGAGAAACTAAACAATAGGTCAAGAAAAAAACAAAACTTGCAAGCTGACCATAGAGTCTAAGGCACACAGCAGGGGAGGAGAAGAGAGAGGGTCAAAATAGGGGAAAAAAAGCAGAAGGGACTATGAAGATGAATCACAGCTGTTATTGTGGTGGGAGAACTATGAAGACTCCACCTAAGGGGAGAAATAAAATACTGGACAAAAAAAATAACAATTATGTAAGAAAAAAATATGTATCAGTTTAAAAAAGGTAAAAAAAAAAAAATTACCTTTTACTGATCTTCAATCCCAAATGGAAAACAGGGCTTCCATTTTCCAGCTTGCACCTCTAGGTGGTGACCATGAGTGCAAACTTTAGTTCAGGTATCTTACTTTTTGACTCTCTGTCATGCTTAACTTGAGTCTCATTTTAATATGCACATTGTAATAGTTGTTACATAATATGTGTGTGCAAAGGGAAAATATATTAGTGTAAAATGTCTTGGGTAAGTCTGGTGTAGAGTAACACTATAGTAATATGTCATTAACTTATTTATGGGAGAAGAAAATATTAAACAACTCAAATCAGTAATTAGTTTTTTTCTATAAAATCCTATATAAGCATTCAGAAACAAAACCAACTTTAAATAAAATAGACTACCTGTATAAAGATAGAAATCTGACATGATAGCCACAAGACATAGAAAGCAGTTATCATGGGTAAAGGGTATGGGGTAATTTTAACTTTCTTCTTTAGGTTAGACCCACCCATTTTAACTTTCTGGATTTTTTCCCTTAAAATGTATGACCATATTTTTTGAATTGTTTTGAGTTGTTGCCAACCATAGAACTATACCACTTCAGAACTTTAAGGATCTATCTATAGAAGCCATCCAATACAACTGATATGTTTTGCAAATGTGAACTCTGGCATGCAGGCATATTACATAAATTATTTAAAATGACATGATGAAATTTGGTAGAGCTGTGGTAAGAATGTTGATCACCTGTATTCTAGTTTACCTTGCAGCCCCACATTACAGTTCAACTTATGAAGAACAACAATAATAATCAAGCAGAAATAAATCAAAAGAAAAACCATTGGGGCAGCTCTCTGTCTGCCTGTGTTTACATAGATGTCCCTTTTTCTTTTCCTTTTTCCTAGTAAATATGTCCTGTTAAAATATAAAATAAAGAAAAAGAAAAACCATTGGGGAAATAATAATCATGTAAGCGATTCTAAGCAGGAATTAAGAAGGCAAAGGCTGATGTTAATATACAGTAAATAACCTTTTCCTTTTTACATATCATTTGCAATCAAGATAAGAACCCAGAAAAGAAAGTGTCTCTAATGGAAAACATCCAGCATTTCCACCTGTGGGATACAGTAGGCTATGGTAAATATCTCCTGGTAACTCTTTGGCTTGTCTATAGTTCAGCTAACGAAAAATATTACCCTATTGCTGAGCTCAGACTAGCTGAATGCTCTAACATGCTATACTTTGAGGGAAGAATCACTCGGTAGGAGGCTGCTGCATTAGGCAATGCCCACATGAGTGACAGGTGGCACTCAGCAGATCCTTTTACCCTGCAAATGGGCACCTGGTCTTTGCTCACATACAACCCAAGAGCTGCCAGTTAATGGCCATCAGAGCATCTCGGACTTCAAGGCATTTCATATTCCAAGTGTGTCCCAGCTTGTTAGTTGACCACTGGCCAGAGCCCAAATTGGATACCGGTTCCCACATTGTTGCTGAGCTGAGAGTCTCAACAGATGGGCCAATGTGGTCACAGGACAAGACTTACACTCCCCACCCTAGGTGGCAATTAGTTTTGTGTTAACAGAAACTATTAACACCTATTTGATAAAAACACAGATCCTGGCATCCCTCTGAAAGTTGCTAATTAATGTCATTTGTAAACAAATCTATATCTTCATTTTTCAAGAAGGTAATCTTGTCCTGGCTGACATTTTGATTTTCAAAACATGAAGATATTTTATGTGTGGTTTATGAAATTGATCTAATAAATACCCTTAAGAGTAATGTTATATAGCATTCCTATAAAGTCATTCATAAATGAGTGTTATTAACTAATTATCTAAAATTATATATGAATATAAACTTTGTGAGCAGTTCAAGTCCATAAATAATTAATAATAACATAATCATAGAGGCCATTAGCTTAAAGTACAGTTTTCATGTTAGATTCTAAAACCCAGGGACCTAACATTTACTAATGTATGATCTTGGAAACTTAATTTCTTTTCATTTGTTTCTCCTCCCTTAAGTAGAGTAGCATTATGCTGGAACACTATTCTTTATAATAGTGGAATTAATATATACAAAAAAAATTTAGAACATATCATGACAAGTATTAAGTCCTCCAAAAGAACTGCTTTCATTGTTACATAATCTTCCTATAGAAATGGTGGCTTTTTTTTATTACCAGCAGATGTATGATATTATGTGAAATTAAAAGGTCTCAACCGAGATATCTGGTTCTCTGGCTAGGTTAAAACATCTCAACTAAGTACAGATTCCCCGAGGTAGAAAAATGGGTAACAATTTTCAGGTTTAATAAACTGGATAGCAAAATTTATAAATAAATCTCTATGATTTAAAAGCAAAAGTGGGGACTCCCTGGTGGCGCAGCGGGTTGAGCGCTGCTTTATGAAGCAAACCCCAGCCACTGTAGCACGAGTTCCATCCCTACCTCAGGCCAGAGAGGGGACCCACATGGCGCAGCAGACCTCTCCTGACTCGCCGGCTACTCCCCTCAGCAGTGTGTTTCAGTCTGCCTGTTCTGCTCCCCACTCTGTCTGGTGAGTCTGCTCACCTCCCACAACTCTGGCCTGTACCCCAGCTCTTGTATGCATAAATAAATAAATCTTTAAAAAAAATAAAAGCAAAGTGATACTATTAAATCTATGATATTATGTGTTTGTTCTATGTCTTATGAGACTTAACTTACCAATGAGAGAACAATATGTAATTACTCCATAAAAAGTTATATGCTATATATTTTCAGCATTCACTGTTTTTTTTTTCTTAATGTTATCTATATAATGAATGCCACCATTTTGTTGGATTTATAAAACAAGGGAACCTGTAATGTGTGTTCATTATAAAGTGTGTATAGTGTTTTGAATTACTTATATCATTTTAATAACTCTTTGAGTTAGAACAGATGGCATAATTATTCATTGTGTACAAATAGAGTGAATGCATAGGTTAATCATTAGTTCCACCACATCGCTGGTTCATATCTTCAGAATGTAGAACACTAAGAGTTTAAATAGTTTCTTCAAGATTCCACTCCTAATTAGTGGTGAGAAATTTTTTCAAATTTCACTTTCAAAACATAGGAGTATTACTTAATGGACAAATGATCAAACAGTGTCAAAATAATCCTAAAGTCTAACATCCCCAGCAATGGCCTAAATATTCTTTATGCTACTGGTAACTGTATGAAAAGATCTCACAGTAATTGTCCATCAGTTCAGATATTTTCTTCAGGGCAAAAATAACTAAAACATCCACATAGCTGAAAAGTCATAGAATTCTCATTTGTACTTTCCTTTATATTTCTGAATCTTAGGGACTAGTCTACTTTGGAGATGTCACATATAATGTTTTCTATACATTGCTTTTCTCTTGCTCTTAGCTTTTTCCTTCTTTTTCTAAAACCATTTTAATTGAACAGTCTTGACCAGCCAACCTAATCACTAAGGTTATTTATCAGGAGCCCAAATTACCACATGTCCTTGAAGCAAACACTGTATGTGAAGAAGGCCGATCTTCTCAGCAGGGTAGCTGAGCACCTGTTCAGCATCTCTACATCCCAGAAGCACATGCTCTAAACAATGAAGCTCCGAAACAATTAATATAAGAACATTTTCTAGGGCTGAGTGGAAAGAGCCACTTAGTGTAAAGATGTCACAAAAAAAAAAGGGGGAATTATATACAGTCTATTCAGTTCTTTTCCTTTAAGAATCATGTATTTATGTGAAGCTCACATTCCATAGAACTAAGGACTCTAAAATGTCCCTTTCATAATACACTTGCACTTTAGAAAAAGAATTTGTCAGTATGCTTAGGAAAATTGATAGAATTTTGCACTATATATCCTGAAACTCTTATTCTCTAGTTCCTTTCCTATTTTTATGAAATATTCATGACTTATATCCACTATCTAAGAGTCATCAACTACATTTAGAATTCACAGGCATATATAAGAATGTAAATGGCATATTTTATTTCCTTTTTTTTGAGATGCT
Source organism: Galemys pyrenaicus (assembly GCA_019455555.1). Taxonomy (NCBI): domain Eukaryota; kingdom Metazoa; phylum Chordata; class Mammalia; order Eulipotyphla; family Talpidae; genus Galemys; species Galemys pyrenaicus. Next base: position 2,373,269 of record JAGFMF010011629.1, read on the forward strand.
ATTATGAACATTGCTTTCTCTATTCTAGTTCCTTATTGAGGAAGTTAGTGTCAGTTTAGAATGAGTTTAGAAAATAAATAAAAATAGAATAAATAATACCAGGGATCTACCTAAAGGTGATATACTAAACATTACAGTAATTGATAAAGAATTTTAAATCTCCTATTTACGGTCCCTTTATGCTAATAATTAGCTAATAATTAGCTTTTTGTTTTCCTATTAGATTGAACATACTAATGTGGAATAGGGGTATTTTAACTGTATTTTTGTTGTATTGAAAATTTATTCTCTTTTGTTCAATTTACATTAATACATGATTTTAAAAATAAAGTTTAAGCTTTGTTTTGGACGTGACAAAAATATACGATACTCCATGTTATCATGGGAAATGGCATAAGATAGAACATCTCACCAGTTATAAATACTGTCAACTTATATCATGTTTAACTTATGAAAAGATGTGTTAAAGGCACTTGATCATTAAAGAGTATTAAATAGTTAAAAACTATACATTATTCTGAGATAAAAAGATATGGTATTCAAAGAAGAAGCTAGGATTTCTTCAGTTTTTCCTTAATGTATGTAGTATGTAAATACTTTCTATATCACCCCATCTGGTTAACTTAAAATAAAATATAAAGAATCAATAATAGAATTTTTACCTTGCCTAAAGTGACTTTTTTTATAGACTAGCAATAAGTATTACAAATATAATAGAGACATAATGAAATGTAGATAAACCTGAAAATGCAGCATTCACAGTTTAAATTACCAGTTAAAGAACAGTGCTTTTAAAAAAATACAATCATTATGGAATGCAGAATGATTTTCCTTAATCTCCTTAATTTTTTCTTTGACCCATTTTATTTTCATATTGGTGTATAACATTCTTGTCCTTAATAGATAATTTAGTGCTGATTATTTGAGTGTTTTGAGGCTCTAGAAAAAAGATGTTGATACTTGGCATGGAAATACACAAAAATAGTGAATGACTTTTTATTCCTTTCTAAAATCTTCAGTTGTAAATGGTGATATAGTCAGAAATTTCTATAAGCAATTGACATTTTGACAGTAGCCTGTATAATGTGAAGGGTCCTTCCTATTTTGTCCTTTGTTAGTTGGAAAATGTCCAAATATGTAACATTTCCCTGATTGGGAATCATTGTTTCCCTTATACTTGGGAATTGCTACTTTCCCTACCTCATAGAACCATTTAACTAATCAAAAAGACTCTTCCATAGAACTCACAAAGGGTATGCTTAATTTCATTAAACAAAGGTCAGTTTTGTAAGGCTAAATCAATGAAAGAAATATAAAGATATTACTTTTAAAAAAAATTATGGCAAAGGAAAAAACATTTACTTAATTCATCTCTGGTTACTGAAAGGTTGGCACAGTTATCTTCTTCTGTGTTGAAGGTTTAAATAGCTATCACAGCATTTCATAAATTTAAACTTGAATTGAAAAGCTTTTCTTGTCTCCAAAAGAAAACTAGTCACATATTACTTACATAGTAATTACAGACTATGCAGCTGCCCTACAAAGCTTTACTATAAATGTGTTAAGCGTGAACCACTACACAAACCTTATTCAAATTTCATTAAATGCTAAGCCAAAGAAATGTCATCCTCCACACCACTCCACACAAATTGCTTAAACAAGAACAATAGCCATCTCTCTAGTCTGAGACCTAAATAATGTAATAGAATCAATGTTGTTGATTTAGGCTATGGTTGGTTAAAAGTCATTCCTGTTACTCCTCACCAAATAAAAAGGTCTCTTTCCCCCTCATTATGCATAAGTGAAGCTTATGCTAATGAGCACCAGTCTAAGAATGAATAAGTGTCTTTGAAATACGATGTAAAGATTGAGAATTCAAGAAAAAGTACAAAGCTTCTATCATTATAAAAATACTGACCTCAATTTCTATATTTCTCTAAGCCTCTATAACATATGTAAAATTTATATGGAATTTCCACCAATTGATACTTTTAGAAATATTTAGCTGGTTACAACAAAGCATTTTGGAACTGTCATACTAGCAAGAGAAAATAAAGAGGTTGAAGCTATGAAAATGTTTTAAGGGAAGTTAGTGAATGTAATAATTCTCAAAATTTCCTGGCCTGTAGAAGCCTTGATACAATGTTTTCAACATGTACTTTTAATGGTGTTGATTAATCTGCATGTTTATGAATTTGGCAGGATTTGGAGAACATGTAGCAATAAAAGTTGTCAGGTTCATGAGCTAACAACTAGAACAATCTGGGAACAAATCACACTGGATGTGATCAAGTTTCATTTTATCTTAATTCAAAGACATGCACCCATTAAAATGCAACACAGTCTTACAATTTGGAAACTTTTGTCAACTGGGTCTTATCTAATGAGTGAAAATAGTAGAAAATGTTAGGTAGATATTATGCAACCTTTGGTATCATGCAACAAAATCTGGCCATTCTCTATGGCTTTCTTCCTAAAATTCCAGAAACCCAAACTAATTGTAAGAAAACACTTGACAAACCCAGGTTTGGATCACTTTATAAGATAGTTGGTCAGTACACCTCAAGAAAAACAAGGTCATGAAAGCAAAGAACTTGTTACAGATATGAAGTCTGGGGAACCATGACAACTAAAATCAGTACTCTATAATATCAAACTAAAATAAATACTCTGTATTAGTTAGGCAGACATTAAAGGAAAAACTGGTGATATCCAAATAAGGATATCACCTTTATTTAGGGACCTTTATGTAATGATCATGTGTCAACATTTGTCCATTTAGTGTGAGAAATGTTTCACAGTAATGTAAGATGTTAACAATAGGGGAAATTAATTATAACAGGGGATATGGGATTATATAGGTTATCTTTGTAACTTTACTATAAATCCAAAATTTATTACAAAATGAAAACTTCTCTTAAATAATCAAAGCTATTTATTTTCAGTAAATGAAAATTTTCCTTTCTCTACACTAGGCTAAGTATTAGTATAAAAATGGCTTAATCTTATGTCAACACTTTAAAATGACCCTGTAACTGTTGTCAAATTTGAGAAGTTATTGACAATCCATAAATCATGGATATCAAAGACTGAATTTCTAAATCTCCTTGCTTTTTAAACTCTTTCTTTACTGAGGAAACGCATATTCAAAAATCTTTCTTAATAACATTCCTTTAAAGATGGATATATGATATGAAAGTGACAAATGAACACAGGGTGACTGTCACTACAAATTTAGGCTGGGAAACCCGAATTAAAACCTTCATGTCTTATTCCTGTAGACTGAAAAGGCCATCTCAACAACTGTTTAAAATATTCTGTCCATTCGAAGTCAATGTTGTTGATGATATAAATTTAAAATGCATAATATCATAGACATAGGTACATATAAAATTGAAATTTTGAAATGAATGCATAAACTCAAAAAATAATCAATGGTGCTAGTAGTGAAAGCCCAAAAAAGGCATGTCTTCTGTGAATTCAGTTCTACTTTCAGTCACTGCAATGAAATGTGTTTCTTTATTTTAGAAAAAAAAAAAAAAAAAAAGTTAGAATCAGCATGAGAAATTTTACTTAGCCAATAATTGCAGGAGCTGTGATGACCGTAGTTTCAGATGATAGGACTAGCATATTAGCAAAGGAAAACTTAATGCTAGAGTTTGCTTGTTACATAGAAAAAAAAAATACTTAAATGATTTATTTGATCACAAAGGGCAAAGTCTTGGGAAAATTTAGACAACAAATGGTAAAATTTCTTTTTCAAAAGATAATAAATATCCTGGACTTATTCTAATAGAGTTCAGAGGTTGAGTTTTTTGTCTTGATAATAAAAAGAAGAGAAAGAAGAGGGGAAACAGCTCTGATTGTTCAGTGAATTCCAGAGTTAATCAAGGGACATATCATAAAATATCTGAATATTGAAATCTAAACCAGGAAAAAAAAATGATTACTTTGATCTAAATATGATGACTCAGGGTTATGTTGAAAGATTTTTCCTTTATTCAAGACAGTAAAATAAGCTACTCAGCAGTTTTTTGTTAGCGATGCTCTGGGTTATAAACTAACGAACACAGTATTCAGTATGGGGTGAAGCTTCATAGAATCAGAGTAGTTGAAGAAGGTCAAGAATTTAACAGGAACAAATGGAAGGTTTAAAAGAAGGTAGGATTCCTGACTCATCAGTATTTAAGGGTAATAGTTGGAGTAGAAGATCAATGAAAGATTGTCATCAAAATCCTGGAAGATGTCAGTCTATAAAACAGCAGATATGTGGCTTTCATATGTAAAAATTGTGTGCAAAAAATAATACACCAGATGTAAGAATATTTTGTGGTGTAACCAGGGATATCTATTGACATTTCCTTTCTAATCATTCAATGGAAATCAAACAGTTTCTATCCATGTGATCTTCTTACCTTCCTCTTGGCAAGTCTGCATCATCCTTTTTCCACCGCACAGTTGGCTGAGGATCTCCCTGGACCTGACAACGAAATTCTACAGCTTCTTCCTCCAGCACCACCTGGTTAATTGGCCTCCTGAGAAATGTGGGTCGTTCTTTGGGGGGGAAAAAAAAGAAAAAGAAAAAACACAAAAAGTAAAATGAAATGTTGCACGTAATTTAAGTACAACACAGACAAGTATAGGTAACATGATTTATTTAGGCTGTAGGTACTTGATTCTGTATTTCAACTGTTCCTTGATAAGGTTTTATGAATACAACATAATTGAATAAAATATTTTGTATCTTAGGATATACAAATCTTTGATTTGTATATAAGCCCATATAATCTTTTGAAAAAAAAATACTTAACTCATTGTTTAGTAAAGTTCATGAGCTAATTTATGTAGGTACTATCATAAAAAATCTGAACACTGAATTCTAGGGAAACAAAGAAAAGGAGTAAAATAACTTTATTACAGTGGCTCAGAGTGACTAAAATTTAAAGTGATAAAAAACAGTGAAACAGAAATAAATAGTAATATGTTATTAAGAGTGGACAAAGCAAAAGAAAAAATATGCTCTCAAGAGTTGCCTTTACCTTTACTATATATGATAGGGAAAATAAATTAAAGAACCATGAAATAAAATCACTCTTTTTGAAACTGATAAGTATTTATATTTTAGCAAAAAAAAAAAAAGATTTAACAGAATTTTCCAACCAAGCTATCATCTGAAAAAGACTCAGTATTTCCAGGAATGTTCTCACTTCATGTATAGAGAGTTATCTACTTGCTTTTTTTCTTAAATAAAAAGCTGACAATCCATTTTTGCTAATAAAAAGCAGTTATATTCATTATTGTGATTATTTACTGTCAAAGATAATTTTCTAATTTTCTTCTAAATGTTCTGGATATTTATCCACTTTTTTCTCTTAATTTTTATATTTATTTTTCTGATACTTTGTCTACTTCTTCATCACTTAATCTTTGGTTATAAAAATGTACCTAAAGTGGTTAATTTTCACTCTAGCACATTTTTGTTACATAAATATAGGGGAAAATTAAATTGCTATCCATCAGAATCTTACATGTAGAAGACATATATAACAAAAAGTAGTTTGACATATCTCCAAGCATTTCAATTCCCTGTCTAGTTTCTTCTCTTTTGATAATGACCTGAGACAGCAAAAGTTATGATTTAAATTTCTATGAGCACATGTCTCAGTCACATCAAGCCCAACACTGTTACTTATTGAAGTAGAAAAAGAAGTCAAGGAAAAGAAAACTGAAATCCATAGGGAGTTGACACAATTTATCTGGCCATATGGCCATATTTAGTTACTTAGGAATTCAATTTCAAACCCAAATTAATATGTGAACACAGGTGCACAAAAACTGAAATATAGCAAAAAAAAATTAAAGAAAACAAATGACTTTATCATATGTTAAAAATACAGAAGTATCTGAATTCCCTAACTAAATAACAATCCATATTTATAAAACAAAAGTTGCAAAAGCCATACTTTACTGCAGTCAAGTCAACCATCTCTTGTATTCAGAAGGAAGATAACTGTATCCCTCCATAGGAAAACAGATAGTAGAGATCAAAAGCTTCTTTACACAGAGATCTTTGATGTTCTAAGATCTGTACTCTGAGACTCTAAATCACAAACCACAAGTCAAGTAAGACTGTCGTGGAGAGATATTTTAATAGAGAATTTAGAAAAATCCATAAAAATTTAGAAGAATAGAGTACTTCTGACATTGCAGGAAGTCAGAGTCAATTAGAGGCTATGTATGCACCCTAGACAATAGAATACTTATGTTGGATAGAATGTGTCAGTGATAGATAGCATTTTGAACTCTGGACACTGCCCCAAACTACTACTTCAGTGACAGTATAGTTGATACAGACTTATTTCTAGCAGTAAATAGGCAAGAGAACTAGTATCTCTTACAGATTATCAAATGCAAAAAAAAAATGTACATTTTGGTATACATATACAGTGAAAAACTAGTTACCTATATATTGTAGAAAATACACATGACATGATACAGATTATAAAATAAATGGGAGTCTCCCTGGTGGCCTATGGGTTGAGTCTCAGCATTACCACCATGAAGGCCTGAGTTCGACCCCTGGGCCAGGGAGTTCACCCACATGACACTGCAGACCTCTCCTGTCTCACCTGTTGCTCCTCTTAATATTGTATTTCAATAAATCTGCCTGTTCTGCTCCCCACTCTGTTTCTGGTGAATCTTCCCCAGAAGATTCTCCCTCCCAATCCATACCTCTGGCCTACGCCCAAGTTCTTCTACACAAAGATAAATAAACTGTCTTTATAAAATAAATGACATAACAAGATGTCAGACTATGACTGTTAAAATATGTGTTTTTATTTTCAGGTAAAATTTTTGTATGTTTCCCTTAAGATGCTACCAATCACAAAATCACAAACTGAGTGTCATGATTCTAAAGGGCAAACTTTATGCTAAATATCACAAAACTGGAGTTGTCTCTTTGGCTAGGGGACACCATCATTATCCTAGAGTGTCTCTGGTCATCGTATATGGTCTATGCCCCATTGTTTTACATGGAGATGTGGAAGAACCTGATTTATAATTTAAACAAGAAGCAAGATATAGGGTCCCCTATGGCTCTTCTGATGAACTCAGCAGGGATGGAGAATTTCCAAAAGTACCTTCCCTATTCCCTTCTGCCCTCAAGCAGTGTCCAGTTGCCTAGCAACTGGATAACCACAGACAGGTTGAATTTTTGGAAGTCTGACATTGGCTCACAGTGGAAAATGTAATTCAATTGATAGAGAAACCAGACAATGCAAAAAACAACTCAGGTGGAAGTAATCTGCATACGAATGCATATCAAGATGGATTTTCTACCTAGTATATTACCAAGTGCTTTCCAAAAATGTAACATCAAAATTTACTGATATATTGGAGTCTGGTCACAACCTTTAAAGTGTTATCCTGAGAATTTCCAAAGCACTTATTACAGCAAGTATCTCTAAATTGATGTAGTCATTATTCCAATTGTTTTCTGCTAATTACACCAACCTTACCTTCTACTTTGCAATTTTAACTGCCAATTAAAAAAAAGCTTGTTATGTTAACAAGCTATGGGTTTGCCTTATGTTTATTTCAATGGGAGCAAATTTTTGTAGGAATTCTTTTCCAGTTTCTTTAAGTAGACATTATTTCCTGAAAATCTGAGAATCAGAAAGTTGAATATTAAAGACTAAAAAAGTTGTACAGGCAGAAATGTATTTTTAAAGGTTTTGCCTTTGCGTTGACTACTGTTATCATAAATCAAACATGAAACCTTACCTGTTTCAGACATGCATAATAAAAGTTACAAGGAAATGCCTTAGGTAGGTCTATAGTTTTCTGTCAAAGCCAAAAAACAAACCCCACAGAGTTAAAGAATTAAAAAGTAAAATTACAATTATTTTGTAAGTTGATATATGATCACATTCAACATCCATTAATGCCCTGTGGAGCTGGTACTACATGAAGTTCTGCACAATTAAAATAAATATATATGAAACATCTTGAACTACGGAATAATGAGCAGCAATCTTGAAGCATGTCAAACTAAGGTCACTGACTTTTCCATGTTAACACCTTATGTCTGAACACATATTGAAAAACAGGGGGAGAAATCTCCAGGGTTGTTTGCTGACTGCTTATCAATTAGATTAGAGTCCCTCTGAATGTCCTGATCCCTAATTATATAGCTGTGGAGTGATCAGAGGCAATGTCTTTGCCAGTGTAATTAACATTTTTTTTTAATGTGAGATTAACTGGATTTGAATCACCTGCATATCTTGCTTACAAGGTTAATCTCTCTTGAGACAGTAGTGTTGTTTGGCAGTGTGGTACTATGTAAAGTACAGCTCTCAAGTAGTCAGGTCAATTTAGTTCCAAATTGGCATTCTAGAAAATCCAACTTTGTATGTGACTGTAATAAAATCAAATGCTAAGTCTCACATAGCTATGTCAACAATATTCAGAAAGGAAAATATTCAGTTTAACACAAAATACATCATAAATCTGAAATGGAGTTGTATAATATCTCCCAAGTTTCTTATTTACATGCTACATTGAAGGAAGTAAAGTACCCAGTGAGCAAATTTCTTGTTTCGCCTGTACTTATTCCGAACTTGTCTATAAAACTGGCAATGCGTGTGCTATGGCAGCTATTTCTAGGACAACATTAACAGTTTTAAAATAAACTTTACTTGACATTATAAAAATAGTGTTATGGCAATAATTACATAGGTAAAATTCTTTAAGCTGTATAAGACCAATACATGCAATAAAAAGACATTAGAACTAACCACTGCTTATAAACCTTATCTCAACTACAGTCAACACAGAAAGAAAGACCTTTCATGGTATAGTATCTATTAAATTGAGATGTCAGGTGGCTTTCCCTAGTATGCTTTCTTTTTATTTAACTGGGCAAGTTTAGGGGACAGAGTTTATGATAGCCACTGAATGTGAATTATTGTGTCCTTCCAAAACAGACTGAATGATAATGATCAGTCTGTCTGCAGTTAAATAAAGCATGATCGCATTAATTTCTTCTCTTGCCAAAAATTTTCTTTGTCTTAGAGAAGTCGTCACACAAAATAAAAAAAAATAGGTAAGTATTCTTAGAGGAAACAAAAATATGTCTCTTTCCATGTTGTAGAGGCAAAGTTTTACATTATTGCTGATAATATTGTATGACAGTACTGCTGAGAGCAAATGACCTATCCATTTCACTATTACATTTAAGTATTTAAACAGGGATTGAATCTGCTGGTACTCTTGAGATAGTTGTTAAATGAGTGAAATACTAAGAAATATTTTTCTGTGATGGGATCCTCCCTGGTGGAGCAAGGGGTTAAGCACGCCTCTATGAAACTATATGTAGACACTGAAGCAGGAATTAGATCCCTGACCAGGGAAGTGACCCATATGGCATATCAGACCTCTCCTGTCTTGCCCTCTGTTCCCCTCAGCAGTGCATTTCAATCAATCTGCCTGTTCTGTTCTCTGATGAATCCTCTTACCCCCAACATCTCTGACCTATAATCCAGTTCTTATATACATAAATAAATAAATCTTTAAAAAAAAGAAAATTTTTGCTATTTTTAAAGTTTGCAAATAAATATTACTTAAAATTAAATTTAACAGCTATCTTTATTTTAATAACATCTTATGCTATGAAATCTTAAGTGGAATTTACAATTTTTCAGTTAAATGTACATATTTTCTAAGATTTGGTTCTGGCTTCTATTTTGGTTCTGGTTCTATTTCCTAACTCTAGATATTTCAACTACACTCACCATATCAACTATTACATCTCATCCGATAACTGCAAAATGAGATCTTAAGTCTCAATCTCTGTCCTCATACCCAATAAAATTGCTCATTTCCAGGATGATTCTCCTATGAAAACCACCACTGAAACAGTAGTCTTTCTAATGAGCAACAATTAACTATGAATGAAGAACATTAAAACACTTGCCATTTGAAGAAAACCTCCATTGAAAAAGACAGAGAATAAATGGAGAAAAGAAGAAGAAACTCAGAACAGAAACAGAATGTCTCACAAGAAAATTTTATTTAAAGTGTTATTAAAACCCTGAGACACAAGTGAAGTTAAAACATTCATGAAACAAGAACAGACACTGTAAATAAGGAAGAAAGAGTGACTCAAAGGGCAAGAAAATTTTACACCAATTGGTAAATACATTTGACATGGAAATGGAGTAGAAAAATGGAGAGGTTATTTCATTGAAAGTTTAAGTAGAAAATATTCAGAGAGGGATTGCTTAACAAGAATCCAGACAGTAAAAGAAAAAAGTGACAAGTCAAGTTATAATTTGAAATATTTCAGCGATTATAGAACAAAAAGTTTCTAAAGAGAAAAAAAAAACTGCTCACATATATAGAGATCAGAAAACAGTAAGTAGACTTATCATGGACAATGGTGATAACTATATGATATTAGAAGGTTGCTTTACTATTCTGAACTAAAATAATTTAAAAAAAAAATCCCAGAATTCTATAGGGGTTTTCCCTGTGGTCCAGGGGTTAAAGTCTCAGCTTCTCCTGTCTCGCCCATTGCTCCTTGAAGCAGTGTATTTCAGTAGACAGGTCTATTCTGTTCCCCACTTTGCTTCTGGTGAATCCTCTTACCTCCCCCCGGCACACTTCTGGTCTACACTCCAGCTCTTGTATGAATAAATAAAAATAAAAAAATAGAATTCTATAACCAAAGTATTACTTAACTTTTGAATAGAATAAAGGCATGTTGGTCTGGAATCTGCTAGAGGCCCCACTAAAGCAGAAAGCAGGAGAGAAATCCCTATATTTAGATATACTGTATTAAATATAGGAGTTAACTAGGAAAGAATCAAATATGGAATGCAGGAAATAAAATCCATCATTGGAGAAAAAGGGAAGTGAATATCAGGATGGTGTTTCTAGAACAGATTTAAGCAGCATCCAGCCTAGTCAAAATGGGTACGAGTTCCCCAGTGGAACTAAGTAATTAATTGAATTTAAAGGATTTTAAATGTCCAGCAGACATTTCAAAAAAAATTCAGAACAGATGTGTAGAAAAACAAAAAAAAAAGAAAAACCAGGTTTGTTATTAATTCAAAGATGAGCAGATATAATGGTTGAATATAAATGCCACTTAGCTCACAGTTGAAAATATTTACATGATTATATTGTCATATGACCAAAATTTCTAAAGCCAAGATAATAGTAGAACAAAAAGAAGGGGAAGTAAATATGAGATGAGGGAAAAGGGGATACAAGCAATCAGATAATCTTCCAAAACAGGAAGTCAAAATAATGAATACATTTGCGTAATAAGCAAATGCATATGGAAATAAATCCTACAACAAAAAGGTAAAACAGGCTCACAAAGATGTTCAGTGGAGAGAAAGAGAGAGAAAGAAGGAGAGAAGGAGAGAGAGAGAGAGAATGTGTGTGTGTGTGTTTGGGAAGGTAATATATTTCTGTATTTTAGTACATTTTGCAATACTTACAATTGCTATATGAAATGCAACATGTAAATTTTTTTCTGTGCTACTCTGATAAACGTTGAAAAAGCATTTGAAAAAATTCAATTTGTTTTTGGTTAATTATTAATGATAGTTAATTTTGAATGACAGATATCCCAATGATTAGATATTAATTATAAACTTTAATTCTACTTTTGCTGTCTCATCAGAATCTTTAGAGTTTAATTAACATAAGTGAAGTGCTGTGTAGTGGTCTCATTGAAACTTTCAGACAGTGCCAGAGATAGGCTTTGATAAGCATTTCCAATAGTTAGACAAGGTCCTAAAACCTTAATTAGGACATTATTCTATGGATAGCAAATAATAAAGGAGAATAAACAGAAAAGTGATTTATTAATCATGGCTCAGTAATACTTCTAAAGTTGAGCTATACTGATCTTGTTTTTTGCTTAGAGGGGAGATTTGCATACCACTTTTATGTACACGTTCTGATTTTAATTAAAGTAACATTTGATTATATCATTTTCTAAATTTCAGGTGTACATCATTATCAATCAATATCTTAAGTTCACCAGTCTGGTCTAATTCTGTCCTTCACCATATAATGGATCCCTTTAATTTATCAGTTGGAACTTTCAAACTAAAATACTCCGACCAAGTCTAAGACCACTTACTTCAAAAAATCAAAATACTGGCAAAACACTTTTGCATTGGCAAGAATGTTTTGTTCATTTCATTGTATTTCTTGTCATTTACAAGTAAATTTTCTGAACAAGTAAATACTGTCAGTTACTTTTTCAGTATAAACATCTTGAAGTAAAGACTGAGCATCAAGGATATTTTTAAATGTCCTATAGCTACAGTGGTCACAGGGGCCAGATTGTTTAAAGCAGAATTGTTGCTACATGAAAATAAAATTGAAAAGTAGGAGGGTAAATGTAACCATGTTTATATTTATAAAACTTAGGTCAGACATAATAGCATTTACTAAGGAGAAAATATAATGAGGTTTATAAGAAAAACATGTACTGGATCTCAGAGCACCAAGGAGATGAAGATTTCATTGCATATAGTTATGTTTATGTCACAAAGCATACTACTTATTTTATGTTACTAAGCACTCAGGAATCAAGCTGAAGGAGTCTCTCACATGCAACACTTATCACATCCTTGACTTGGACCATCACTACTGCCTTTATGTTTTATTTCTGGCTTGCGGTATTCCCTTTTTATCAATAATGGGTTTTCATTTTTTCCCCTCAACTTAATTTTGTGTTTATAAACCCTTAGGTCAATTCTGACTAGTTTATACCATCAGATCACCGTTTCTCAGCTTCCTAAATCAATTCATCTAGTGGTACTGCCTCTAGAACAAATTCAATCTCTTTGGTTTATGGCTATTTTAAAAATAATTTTGAAGTTCTCCTGTAACTCCTGACATGTTTAGGGGTCTCCTGCAGTTCTCGTCATGTCTTTAGGGAAAGTAGGATAAATATTTCATGACACAGGCACATTATTGGTAAGTCTGATTGCTTAGTAATGACATTATTCCTTTCAATTTCCTTCTGAAGACAGAATTTACTGATGTAATGCAACATTTTTCTACTCCAAAGCTTGTGTTAGTTCTAGGAAAAAAAAAAAGGCATGGACTGTTTCTTTAAATAGAAGAGTTGCACTTGGAGGTTTTCAATGCTAGTGTTCAGAGGCCACTAATTTTATAAATTACCAGGCAAAACTGTATGTTTTTCCATTATAGACAAAGGACATTTTGGGACTCTTATAAATGACTGAGTGAAAATTAAGGCAAATTGTCTAAACTCTGCAGTACAGAAATTTACATGCATGTTTTGAACAATTTTATTTTATTTTTAATTTTATTTATGCCTATAAGAACTGGGGTATAGGCCAGAGATGCAGGGGTTATGGGTACGAGCATTGACCAAAAACAGAGAGGGGAGCAGAACAGGCCAATCTCCAGAAGTACACTGCTGAGGGGAGCAGCGGGCCAGACAGGAGAGGTCTGAAGCTGCGCCATGTGGGTTAGCTCCCTTGCTGGGGATTGAACTCTTGCTGTAGTGGCTAGTGATAGTTTGATAGTGTTGAGACTTTAACCTCTGCACCACCAGGGAGGTCTTGAACAATTTTATTTTTATAGTCACTGCCTTTAAACAAATTATGGGATTTCTCCTGGTATTGTCATTTGGGATTTCAAGCTGCTTAGTGTCCACAGTATTACTAGTGACTACTCCGCATTCAAAGAGACTGAAAAGAGAGACCTGCACTCCGGTACACAATCAACACGGTCTGAATGGATGGAAATCGTACTAGGGTTTCTGCATGATAGCACTTCCCAAACTGCAACAGAGGTATTTTTAGGAACCTATGCAGGATGTTGACGCTACTTGTAAGCATGTCTTGTCGTGATAGATTTCATCCTATCACAGAAGATTATTGTACCAGCATAAAAATCACAATGATTTCTTCACAGAAAAAAGAATCAAATGTTATCTGCAATAATTAAATCTTTTGCTAAGGTTTACTTAGGTCATTGTACAGAGAGACAAAAAACCTGTATGAGTGTGTGTGTGTGTGTGTGTAATACATATATTTGTATAGATATCTGGATGGGACTTCAAAGTTTTTTAAGTAAATGTTTCATTTTACAATACCTTGAGGAGTTTCCCATTTCCTGTCATTATATTTCTTTTAGATTTCCAGACTGCCTTACTGTGTTTCTTTTCCTTTTGGTTATGTGGTCCCAATTTTTTCTTTTATAACACTTCATCCCCTATTTCCATGATATGGATTTAATAAATTTTTAGCTTATATCCTGAAATTTTCAACCTAAAGAGTCTCTTGAAGTGTCTTTGCACTGCACTCTAAATTAAAATACTACCCTGTGCCTCTCACTTAGCAGATAACTTGATAAGTGTATCACAGTGGAATGACAAACTTTAGACACATATAATATCTGAATATACTTTTAGAAAGAACACTTTTTCATATTCTGATGGAAGGCAAATCCTTATAATTACATTAATAAAGAAGCTAAATTAGGGGCCTCCCTGGTGGCACAGTGGGTTAAGCAACACACTATGAAGCAACCCGCAGCCACTGCAGCATGAGTTCAATCCCTGCTGCCAGCCGGGGAGGGGACCCTCATGGTGCAGCAGACCTCTCCTGCCTCACCCCCTGCTCCCCTCAGCAGTATAGTTCAGTTGATCTGTCTGTTCTGTTCCCCAGTCTGTTTCTGGTGGATCCTCTTACCTCCGACACATCTGGCCTGTACCCCAGGGCTTGTATACATAGATAAATAAATCTTTAAAAAAATATATATATTTAAAAAAGCTAAATTAATGCTTCAGAAGTCTTGTTTTTCTTTCATATACAATATTTTATTTCTGAACAGCCAGACAAGAAAATCAGACAATTCTAGTATGTCACAACTTATCACAAGTTATAAGTAACTGTCCCTAAAATGATCTGGAACAAAACTATTTAAAAGGAAAGAAAAAGTAAACATGAGAGGTAATTTCCAGTTTAAAAGAGAGTCTTGGGTTTCCCTGGTGGTACAAGGGGTTGAGCTTCACACTCTAGAGCTTTCACAGCCACTGCAGGATGAGTTTGATCCCTGTCCTGGGGACCCACATGGCACAGCAGACCTCTTCTGCCTCACCTGCTGCTCCCCTCAGCAGTGTATTTCAGTGGTCTGTGCCCCAGCTCTGTATGCATAAATAAATAAAATCTTTAAAAAATAAATAAAAGAGAGTCTTACCAAAGACAGTCAATTCTGCAGGATCACTGTCTCTTTCTCCCACCATATTGGTGCCAACACAGGTATACATCCCTGCATCACTTTTCCTGGTATTGGAGATCATCAGTTTTCCTCCACGGATCTGTAAAAATGAGAAAAAAGAAAAAAAGAAATTGAACAGGGGAAGAAAAAAGGAAAGGAAAAGAAAAACCACTAATATATAATTTTGAACAATCTTAATTTTACATTTTATAATAATAGAATGTTTTTAAAGAGATAGAAGATAAGAATATACCATTTTTCTTCATTATTTTTTAATTTCATTGGCAAGTATAACTCATGAAGATATGTTCCTACCAGAGATATTTCAGACTCTAAAATCTGTTATGTCATAGAATAAAAGATAATCTATGTGTTATCAATCACATAAGGTAGATCATAATGAATAGCATGTCATAAAAATGACCATAGAGGACACCCCCTATCTCTTGAACATGACTTGGCAATATGACTTGATTTTTACCAATGGGACTAAAGCAAATCTTCACCAGAGGAAAAAGGTTCCTGTAAAATGGGATTGCTTTAGTTTACCACAGTTACAACTCTGAGATTATTGAGCAAACAAGTCTGAGCTGGAAGACCAGAAGCCATGAAGAGAAGAAACCAAGAAGCACAGATGAGCGCCAATCACTTGCCAGACCTGCACATCCACTTAGAGCAGGCAGCGGCCACTATTCCTTTAAACTGGTCACAGGCGCATGAGGAAGCCTAGGAAAGACTAGCCACTCTGGTCCTGAGCAAAGAAATGTCAGTTTACCCATATTTACCCTAATGGAAATAAAATATTACAAGCCATTATATTTTAGGGGTGCATTATACAAAGTAAAAGCTAAATGAGACAAACATGAACTAGAAAACCTTTAAACATTGATTTTACTCCATCACCAGGAACACATTTTCATATGCTTGTTTCCCAAATCAGGTCATTGGAAACCAATGTGAACTTTCATAGTATCAACAGTTCAGTGTAGAAATATATGAATATATGTTGTGATCTCTTGCATGACTTACCTATTCCTGTATCATGTTACGAATGTAAAAAAAGAAAACCCCATTTTTTTTTAAGGATAAATATGGAATTTTGATAGAAATGGCACATTTGTTCAGGTAAATGAGACATTATTTTTAAATAAAGTATATTCATTTTCAAGTGTTACACTGAATCAAAAAATTGCACAAACATTATCAAAATGTTGATACATTATCTATTTCAGTGGACTGGTCCTCCTAAATTTCACATGCAAATGTTGAGTGAATTCTTTAAAGAAAAAAAAAAAGTAAAATGACTGCATATCATTCCATTTTTCTACCCCTTTATCTTGTTCTGGGTGTTTCATTTTGAATATTAATCAACCACTGAACCTCATCATCAATTTCCTTTGGAAACAGACTATTTTTCTACATGAGCAAAACTGCATAAACAATCACTTCTATTTTGATTTTCCTTATCTGTTAAATTTTGAAAATAATCCATGCATAAAATTCTAGTTATAAATATTAATAATTAGAAAAGTGTTTGAAATGTTCATTAACTTAATTGTGTCCTCTTATAATAAATTTTGGAAATAGTACTAAAAGAAATGTTCCAGTTAACATGGTTTATGGCCATCATTTACACTTTAACGCACATGTACTGCGTGATCAATAGATGCATTTGGAGATCTTAAAAAAAGCTAAGACATCAATATTCCACTGCCAAGATGTATTTCCATATTTCAGATTGGTGTACTTATTCATATATTATGTACATTTGAGTTATATAATTTTTGTCTCTTGGCTTCATGCCAAAATTTTGGTTTTTGTTTACCATTTCTCAGTCCTTTCAGTACAGTGTAATAAGAACAACAACAACAATAATAATAACAATGAAGACACAGCAAAAATCAAAAAGGAAATGACAGGACAAATTGGGAACACTTGGTGGGAGGGAGGAGGCAGAGGGTTGAGGGCAGATGGGACACGGGGTATTGAGGTGATAGTGCACTGGTGATAAGGTGATGGGGAATACATGGGGATTACAATTGAGGTCAAATAGATATAAATAAAGAAAAATAAATTTATATGGATTTACAAAAAAATACAGTTCTATAATTTGCTAACAATAAATAAGAGATTAAAACACGTCCATTTTAAGATTTGATGTTCAATCTCTGTATACATTTAACGTAACTCACACTTATTCTTTCTTCCTTGTCATCAATTCGAACTTTGTCTTTTTTCCAGTAGATGGTAGGTTCTGGGTGTCCCCGGGGAGGCTGACACTCCAGGATCGCAGGCTCTCCAGCTGCCACTACCACATCTGTGGGGTTTTGCCGGAAGTCATCTCGTAACACTAAAGGAAAAGAATTGGAGTAAAGAAAATTCAGAGAAAGTAATTTTTTTCCCTGATGAATATATAATTTATTTGTTATGTAACAATTAGTTCTGAACGTTCACTTCAGAAGACATTACTTAAAATTCTATAGATGATTTGACAAATGGCATAATCCAAATCTATTTTCCAATAAAATGTTTAAGTAATCTTTGTGGAGTTTTTCACTCCCATAATTTTCCCCTGGAAAATCTTTTTGGGCAACACCGTTTGTTACATTAGGAAAAAAATTAAGCGCAATTGTTAGGCACAGCATAAAAGGTATGGTGTGCACAAACTGTACTACTTTAAATACACATTTGAATTTAAGGAGTTTAAATAACCAGTGTTTTAGATGTGTTAAAATATACTCTACAAAGAGTTTTAACACCTCTTTTCTTTCTTTTGCACTGGGGGTAAAACTACCTTCTCATTTCCTCAGCAGTAAGATTTAAGTTTATAACTTTAACTTTCTTTTTCAAAGAGTAACTTCAAACCTTACTTTGTTCTAAAAATCCTGAAGACATTTACTGAAACATTGCTCTAGCTATCTTAAATACTCTACAATCATCCTAAATGCTCATGAATAATAGAATGGATAACTACATATCCATACACTTTTGCTGTTTAATAGGACTGAAAATTGAGATAAATCTAAGAAAAAATAAGATGATAAATACTCATCGCACAGTCTTAAAATTTACTAAAAACTCAAGGTAAAAAAATCCTGTATCGTGTGGTTCTATTTTCTACAAAGAGAAAACATATATTCATATATGCATGTAAATACATTAAAATGAAGTGTCAAATTATACTAAAAGCCTGAATCAAGTCACATGCACATGGCTGTGAGCATGTTTGCATGTCAGTCTGAAGGGGGGAAGTGGGGTGAGAACCCTTTGAGAAAGTCCTTTCTGGTGACATGAATATGGACAAGTTCCACACTGTTTTCATTACACTCAGAAGATAGACTCATTGTTCACCCTTGTAACGCACTAGCACCCACATACACAGGGCTACATTTTCATTCTCTCTGCATCTCCACCTGCCATGCGACATCTGGGCAGCGTGACATTCAGAGCAGAGATATCCCTTATAGCAGTTTTGCCAGTCTGAATTTCCCCTCCTTTCATTAGGAGAACAGCAGGTTGGACCTCCGTTGTAACCTCCGAAAATCTGGCACGCCTGGTTCTCCAAATGTCACCTATCTGTGTGTGCTTTTCTTTTGGAGACGTGAGTCAGCCCTATCAGACTGTAGAACACTGGGTTTATTTAACAAATAAGGGCTATGTTTATTTGGGGGTAAATATCTCCCCCCAAAGTAGTTGAGATCATCTATTATATTATGTGCCTCAAGTTTTTCTACCTTTCCTAACTGCCAGTCTTTCCCTAGTCTCACACCACTGACAAGTTTGTTTCCTAACTATATATAGTGGTACAACAACAAAAACACATACATACATTACACACACATACACATTTATAGAGAGATGCATCTCTCTATAAATGCATATAGATAGATAGGGATTAGTTATTTATATTTTATATGTGTGTGAGTCTAGATAGATAGACAGACAGATAGATATAATTTCACCGAGTCATTTTAAATAAAAACTAGACGGCTTCTGCTGACCCGTAATATAAATCACCCACTACAAGAGAGGATTAAGTCAAACTAACCCCGTTGGTGTCCAGTAATGAGACCGACTTCAACACTCTGCCTCTTTTTTAGTCAAGTCTCTAGGTTAATTGTCACTCTCAAAATAAATAAAAATTCCCTGCACTGAAAATAGCTCCAGAAAGACAACTGAGGGCTTTTCTTTTCTTGTCTCTTACAACACAGCCTTTTACACAGTTTTCCATTTTAATGAAGTCATGGCCCTTTATGAGATTAGAGAATCTTGTCTCCTATTGGCAGAGCAATAAGAAAGAATTCAGCACAAATTGCTCACTCTCAGTTTATAAGCTGATTAATTTACTGCTTTTGCTGCTAAGAAACTGCATTCCATTTTAGCACAGCGAACTGCACATTTTTCGTTCTCTTGTCTAACTGGCAAGTAAGGTGTGACTTATATGCATAAGGATTTGCTCCTGAATGGGCTGAGGAAGGTGTGCATTTAATGTGACTGTCAGGCAGAGGGCTAAGGATGGGTTAACACTGTGGTTCCCTTTTGCAGGTAAATCCTCTTGGGAGAACTAGCTGGCGAATCATTTATATTCTAAATACAGAACAGCTGCCTGTTTATGCAATGCTAAGAAGTGTAAAAATATGGCAACAGGGTGGTGATCATCCCTACAATATCCGGTACTGGCAACAAATGGTGGTGTGGCAAGCTCACAATCTGTTGCAAAATGACACATCTGGCCAGTTGCAGGACCTTCTCCAGAACTGGTCTCCTAACAAATGGAATGCCAAAAAGCCTCTGCTCAAATAGTACTTAAGACCAATGTACACCGTTCAGAA
The DNA here is from genome assembly GCA_019455555.1 of Galemys pyrenaicus. Classification (NCBI taxonomy): domain Eukaryota; kingdom Metazoa; phylum Chordata; class Mammalia; order Eulipotyphla; family Talpidae; genus Galemys; species Galemys pyrenaicus. The sequence continues at coordinate 2,393,383 of JAGFMF010011629.1, forward strand.
ACACACAGTCAGATCAATTTGCAACAAACCAAATTAAGAGGAGGGAAAAGGCCCTTTGACATTGGGAACAAAAGGACAAAAATATCATAACAAACTAAGAACTGTGACTCTTAAACAATATAACATGTGCTTATAGCATTCACACACACACACACACAGAAAAGAAAGAAAATGACTTCAATTTGCAAATGAAGCCAAGAAATCTTACATCAACTGTAATTTCAGGCTTTCAGACTATTCACCCAGAGAGTAAGGTGAGATAATAATATAATTGGTACTGTACCCTCTTCAACTTGCAAAATGCTCTTTGGGGTTTATATAGTACTCAGTTAATTCATTTTTGCTTAGTGATTCCATTTCTTTTACTATAAACATTTAGGGAAATAAAATGTGTTTCTTCTCTTTTTTTCTTTTATTTTCCCTCTTTCCACTCTTTTCTCTCTCTCATAAAACACTCAAGAAAAAACATTATTTTCAGCAAGTTCTAACATAGTAAACAGAGAAATCTAGGCTTAGGAAAAAGTAAAATCATTTTAATTCTCCCAAATTCTTAACAAGCATATATGATTTGATATTCACTTATGTTTCACTCATAAAACATAAGCAAAGTAAAAAAATATATAATTTATCAGTTCAAAATCTGTGCAAACAACTCATTTCTGTCTTGCATGTTGCCCTGTGCTATATCTGGCTATAACCCAAACTCTCATTTCTGTATATGAAATGGAAAGTGAAAACACAACTTCACCCAGCTAGTAATATAACTTGGATTATATTTGCATACTTTTTACACTGACATGCACTATGATTTTGGAAGTTATTCTGGAAATCTGGTACGTTTGATAAAATATAGTTCATAGTTATGACAGAGATTTGTGACTATTCAATTGTGCAGGAACATATTGAACACTGCAATATACTCAACACAATCTATAAAATGATTATAAAATAAGAATGTATGTGTTCAGTCTTCCAAACATTGGTCAGATAAGCTTTTTCAAAATGTTTAAACTAGGTCTCTTCCAATGCCTGTCACCTTGGTATGCAGAACTAAAGTCAATCAATGCCTTGAAGGCTAAGAAAAAGCTTTTATTTTCCCCCTATCCCCTTTGCTTTACTCTTAATCTGAGAAGTGATCACTATTCCCTGGAATGAACTAGAAAACTCTAGTTTGGGGATCTTACCAGGTATAGGTTTATTAGTGAACATACCTCTCTATCTGCAAATATCATACTTTTACTTTTAAAGATGAAGACATCACTTCCTCATTAATGAGAAGTACTCTCCTCTTTTCTGGACTTCTCAAGTCCTTTAACACAGGACATAAACCAGGTTCACCCCATTTTACTTTCAAATTTAAAGTCTCCTACATATACTATAAATTGACTTTTGCTCCTACTAACCTCTCTATTATTATTTTTTTCACTTGTCCAGACTCAGAAAAACTCAAAAGGGTGAGGAATTGCCCTGTGTCCTGACAAATGACATGATATTACCTATAGTAGTAATGACCACTAATGACACCTAATGATGACCTCTCTGCGACCCCTAATAATCATTCCCTCCTAGTATTTATTCCCTTGTGTAATTTTCTCCCCTTGACTCTTGGCTGGATCTAATGACTTGCCTTTAATGAATAGAATATAGCAAAGGGATGGAAGGTCACTTCTGAGAATAGGTAATAAAATATTGTAACTGTCATCTTTTAAGCTCTCTCTGTTTTCCCACCTCTGTTTCTCTCTCCTGTCACATGCTCCCCCTGATCATGCACAGCACTGTGCTACCAGCATAGAGGCCCACCTAGCAAAGATCTGAAGGGTGTTTCCAATCAACAGCCAGTGAAGAACTAAGGCCTTCAGTCCACCAACATTAGAGGTCCTAAATCCAGCTAAGAACCATGTAATCCTGGAAGGAGGAATTTCCCCCAGTGGAGCCTTCAGATAAGACCACAGCTCATCATTGGAGCCTATGAGAGATACTATAGTAGAGGAATAAAAATCATGTCTGGATGATTGACAGAGAGTAAATATATGTTGTTTTAGGCAATTAAATTTTGTAGGAATTTGTTACACAGCCAAAGGTAACCAATATAGTGCCCTAAAGGGACTTTTATATCTAGCTGTGCCTTTAGAGCATAATCTGTGACTCCTATTTTCCTTATAATTCTACATTCATTCACTCACTAAATCTTCATTTTTCTAGCCCACATAGGTAACTCTCAAGAATTCTTTTTCCTCAGTCAGTAAAGACAAGTTAAATTATTATTCAGTTATTTCCATGTTAGCTTATTAAAAAAAGTGATAACAATGAAATGACAATGTAGAGCTAATGCACTTCTGGAAGATACATTTCTGAACTACAATGTGCATGTTCTTATAATAGTTACTGGGAATGTGGAATCTAAATTATTTTTATGAAAGTAGTCATACACACCATTGGATAAAGAAAACCATCCACAACAAACTCAGTTGGTCACGAGAAAAGTCACTTAAAAGTAAATTGTGATTAAAGTCTGAATAACAGCAGTGAAACCTGTCAGCAACCCAAAGAACATTGAACACAGGGTTTCCTGCCAACAGGAATTCTCTCTGCATGTACACATGGACAGACTTGTCATTAGAAAACTGAAACCTTGTCCCAAATAATGCTTACCTGGTGCCCAACAGAGTTTCTGAATACAAAATGCGACAAAATCTTGATACTTAGAAAGATACTTCTTAGTACCTTCAGCCACACATGTAAATCATATATGAAATTATGCACTGGTTTTCAGTAAGAAGTTTTTTAAATTTGCTTTTTGGATCAGTTAGCAGGCACACATAAGGATACTTTTGATGTCCCATTTCACAAGTAACTGTACTTCTATAACAGCTAGTGTTTAATGAGTACACATTCTGTGCAAAACTGGCATCATGGATATGCAATAGATCATTAGAAATGACCTATTGTGGTAGATAAGTATAGAGTTTCAACTCTGCGTCTGACACTAGAATCTACATATGATCATTATGCTACACAGATTTGTAATATCACCTGCTTCTATTAATCTTGTCCCTACTGGCCTATTTCAGGGTGTTCTTATCTCTTCCTTGAGTTATTGCAAGCATGTTCTATTTGAAATTTTTCTTTGAGTTCTTTTTAATCTATCGTAGCTATAATGAGTTTGCTAAAATGCAAATGTGAACATGTCAATTGCCTTTTCACAACTTTTTCATTTGCACTGAAGATAAAATTCTCTCCTTACTCTGATTTCAAATGTTGCTTAAAATCAGGTCCCTGCTTGTATATCCAAGCTCATCATGGTCATTTAGGCTACCCTCACTCCCCAGTCATAAAGAGGTGTTATCAGTGTACATTAGCATATGCTGGCTTCTGCTTGAAAATCTCTTTCAAATCCCTCTCTGTTTCCTTACATTTTCCTATTCCTTCCTTCAACAGATATAGTTTCTTCCGTGTCAGCTTTGGACACATTCTTAAGAAAATCTTGTACTTAAACTAGACTAGTAATGCCTTCCCCCCCAAAAAAGGGTTCCCAACTAGATGGGCATCAAAATTTTTAATTAAGTGCTCTTAATTGGTTGACTGAATTGATGAACACCTCTTCAAGCAGTATGCTGCAGTCTTTTCTTGTTATATAAAATAGACCACAATATTTTAATTTGATTTCAAAATGTCATTTATGAAGAACAATTTAACTTGGTTGAATTTAGGAGACAGAGTACTTGACCTGTCTACCTACCGTTTCATAGATCTCTAAATTAAAAGTCAGGCAGTTCAAGAAGGTCAGAAATCAATCACTCAAAGAAGCAGCAGATTTATGTGCAATAGTAAAACTGGAAGTGCAGATGATAGTATATAATAGCAAATATCACAACGGACTAGAAAACAATGCTATCCCTTTCTTCAACTTACACATGATTTTCCTATCCCCACTACCATGAGCCCAGCTCTCATGTGACATGGTCAGCTGCAGCCCCAACCAGTATGCAAAGCAGATCTACTCTACTACCAAGGAGAGCACATGTTGGTCCCGCTGCACCAGTGGCTGTTGTAGCAGTCATGCTGTGTTCCCAGGGGGAGCGCTGGCCTCGGGATATAATTGAGGTCATACACCATGGAAAGTAGGTCTTCATGACCTACCTGGACAAATCAATACTGAAGACTGTACAAATATGGGCTTTCTAGTTATGAGATCTAAATAATTACTCTTTCATATTTAACTCAGCTTAAACTGAGTTTCCCCACTCAGCAAAAAGCTCTGCCCTGACAAGCTATAATAATGCCCTATTTTCCTAAAGTTTCAATGACAGAAAAAAACAGAATAAGTTGAAAGAGGAATCATCATTCACCAGAAATTACTTTGTTATATTTGATGCAATCAAACAAAACATGGTCATAATGGACATGTTGGTTGCCAGTTAAATAGACAATATAATCTGTCTGATAGTTAGGGGACAAGTTATAAGTGGTTTCTTCTGCACAGAAGGGGAATGGAAAGAAATAACTCAGTAGGGAGACATCCTGCTACCGCTGTGCAAGCTGACTCCCTGGCAGCTCTGCAGCATGCTGACAATTCCAAAAATGAGAAGCTCTCTTTCCCATAGCCCCTCCACCTCCACAAAGGCTCCATGTGCAAGCAAATTCATTCAGCAAATGATCCAGATAAACCAGCAGTATGAATTGGAGCATGTTGAATAAACAAGAATGCCCTGTGACTTGTTCATTTTCAAATCATAGCATTTTGTGAAGTCTGGTATTCTGCAGGGACTAAAACATACAAACACACAATTCACGCAAGAGGAATGGCCAGCTCCAAGTTTCTTAGCCAAGCCTTTATTATTGAATCCTTTTTTTAGCCCTGTTCTGTCCTCACCCGCAATATAATTTGAATTCCTGCTAAGAGTGCCAAGTTTTCCTTAATGTTTTCCATTAATGTTAAAAACTTGCTGAAGGATTCTTTGCAATTGCATGGAAGCAACGTGCTCTCTGTAATTTGTATCCGTAACCTCTGTAATGCATATGTTCTCCTTGGGGACCAAGTGTTGAGATCATTCATAAACTCTTGGATCACATGTGGCACTGCAAACTGGTGACATATGACCGCGGCAGACTTGAGGCCTGTCTCTGGCAATCATTTCCTTTGGTTTGAGTAAAAGAGCCAGCAGTTGGCATATCTTCAACACTTGGAAGTCCTATTTTTGGCAAAGCTCAGCATCTGATATTTGACAGGGATCTGCACAGCCTATCCATTAGCTTAAGAGGAAGTTGTGGATTGAGGTTAATTAATGTTTAATCAGTTTTTCTTTTTTTTTCCCTTAAAGAAGTATTGTTCACAGAACTAATCACGTGGGATTGCTATCTCCAGAATTAGAGTTTCAAGAAGTGAAGTTAACCGAGAAACTGTGCCCAGATTTGGTATGTGAGGAGCATCGTGTCTGAAATGGCAACCTAATCATCAAGATGATGTTTTACTTTATAGTAGAATTAAACCTTTCCACACCCCAAAATGTGACCTCTGTTAACCAATAATCTCCTTCCAACAACTACCCAATTAGAGCTACTCCAAGTCTTATAATTCTCAGAAGATATAATATGTTCTATTTAAAAATATAACTATATAGTCTAATATTTAAAAGAAAAAAAATTAAGTAACATTTATCAAGATAGTGACAAATGGGAAATCCTAGATTATTCTAACACTTTCTCAAGATCTAGGTTTGGAAACAGGTAATGTAAATAATAGAATAAATAAATAATCACAACATATTTATAGGATTTACATTTACAGGGTGATTACAAATAACCATCTGTCTGCTTCTAGCTTTTTAATCTGATTCATGTCCCATGAGTCTCAAGTCTTCAGCCAAAGCACTTAGGCTGCTAGGTAGCAGAAAAGATTATTGCAGGTGCTTTGTAGAATGATTTCTTTTGTCTACTAATTCCATTTTTCTCACTTCTTATTTTTCCTCATTCTTAGATCAGAGAAAACAAAACTTTGAGATCAAATATCATTTATATAATGCTTTGTGTAAATATTTGCACAAAAATAAATTCAATGTTTATGTGTTTAAGTTCATATTTAAATTCAAACTATACATATATATAAATTTACACCTCATGATACATTACTGCCTTATAGTTATATCTGTCAATTTTAATAAAGAAAATAAAGAGGGTTAGCAGGTAAATAATAGCATGCTGCTTTGTTCTGGATCTCAGTAGATTTCTACTCCCCTCCTGCCTTGTTAGTCCTTATCTGAAAGCCCTAGCTTTTATAGCATTTCAACATTGCACAGTTCACAGAGGCACACAGTCTTAGCGGCATCTTGTCATTCTACTCTCTCCTACTATCAATGGGCTACTGATCCAATATTTCTTTCCCATGGTGTATTCTGATGTGCATGATCAACATGAATTATAATGCCAAGTAACTGCCAGATGTCATGAGTTATAAACTCAATAGTCTAAGGATTATTACACATTAGGGCACCCTACAGTGCAAGGGTGTCCTGGAATTTATATGTTATTTATTACCTATTGGCAGGGTCTCAGAGTAATCTCACCCCTGCTGATGAAATAAAGGGTGGAAGAAGAAGAAGGTCAAGGTCAACCTTCCTTGTTGAGAATGCCAGGTCCTTTGAAACTACTGTTGCTTTATCTTTTTTCCTCTCTACTTGAGAAACTCAACAAATCTCTGAATAATGGGGCTATATTATGGTGTATTCATGGGTTTTCCATTTAATAATTTTGGTTTAATAATTTCATCCTTTCATCTATTTTAGCAACACAGTTCATAACCACAACCACTAGTAGTCCCGTTGAAAGGATAATCTGAATCCCACCGTAATCTATTGATAGGAACTTAAAAATTTTTCTTTGAAAGTTCTGATTTATTTTACACAGAATAATAAACTGAAGTCTAAATGCATGAGGTTATATTTGCATTTTTAATGCGATCATGAGAACATTTTAAAAATATGTCTTATATGCCTATGAACTTCATTTTTACCCCATCTAATATACTAAGATTTGCATATGTCCACAACACAAAATAGGGTCATTACTCTGAGCTTTCATGATTTCTGCTGAAATGGACATAATTTGACATCCTATATTCTTCAAGAAATGTTCTATTTGATTGCTACATGACAAGAATCTTGAAATGTTTCCTAATCTAGAATATAACATGTTTACTTTTAAATTGGCTTATTAAAAAAAGCTCTATCATGTCTCTACTGTATGCCAGGCCCAGCAGCCTTCTTTTCTTTTGCCACCAATTGAATTCTGAACGCTGCAGTTAACATTCAGCAATCTCATTACCCATCTACCATAAATCTTCAAAATCATCACCACGTTTTGACAGCTGAGCAGGAGAAGAGGAAGCAAGGAGCATATCCAAGCACTTTTGGTGAATGCAAATGTGCTAAAGACCACATTTAAATTATTTCAAAAATTCATATTACACCATTTCAACAACCAGAAAATAATGTGCTTGACAATCTTTGCTTCTCAATGAAAGGCACAATTTCTTTTATTCCTCATACTAAGACCATACCTCTCCACCCATGCAAGCTTTCCATTTACTCTATGAAAACAAACTGATGCCAAATAATAAATACTGCACATCTTTTTTAGGTATAATTGTGAATTTTCATGGTGAAAATTCATCTCGGGCATGTTTCACTCTAAGTGTTTAAATATCTAAAATTTCACTTACATTTTAAACAAAACATTCATGTCTGTGAAACCAGAAAAAAAAATTCTATAGGTATAGAAATTTAAAAACAAAATCCCTCTCTTCCTATAATATACTCTGGAGTCACCCTTGACTAAACATAGAGTATATCTCCAGCAATAATGGAATAGAAAGATTGCCTTCTGAGTGTCTGGCTGTACTTTTATTTGTCAGCTTCATTTTTTCCTAGCACTAGGACTCATGGTCATTTTATTCCCAAACATTCAGAAGTAAAGTAAATAAAACAGAGCCACTTCATTCCTGTTTAGAGAGGAACCAAATCCTAACATGGACAAAACTATTTAGCTGCATGTGATTATTTTAACTCTTCTACTTGGAAGTTATTATATCAAAATTCGATGAGTAAAATTTATCATCTGTTATACCAGACTCCCATTATTTTGTACTAATCAAGGATATTTATAATGACAGATTATTAAAACCCACAAGTTATCTTAATCCCTAATTTGGGGCAGTTTCTTTCTTCTTTTCCTTTTATATTAGGGTTAAGTGTAGAGCTAGGTTGAGGGTATGGGTTAGGGTTTGGGTTAGATTTAACGTTAGGTGAAGGGATTGATTTAGAGTCTAGTGATTCAGGTTTAGGGTTAGGGTTAGGTCTTAGGGTTAGAGTTAGGTGTAGGGATAAGTTAGGATTAGGGTTAGGGTTCAGATTAGGGTTAGTACTAGGTAAAGGGGTGGATTTAGAGCCTGGGCGAATTCAGGCTTAAGGTGACACACTCTGACCTTTTCTTAGGTTATGGAACACAATAAAGTCTCTTCCATGCTAGGGTCTTCACACAGTTTGACTACATTCCAGAACGTATTCCCATAACTCTCTATCATGTGCTTGTTTCCTTGCAGAACCTGTAACCTCCACATAATCAGTGTTTTTGGAATCACTGCTACTTGGCAATGGGGCAACATGGTATTGTGATTAGGTTAAAGGATTTAGAGATCAGGGATATGAGTATCAGGTTTGCTACTTTTAAGCCCCCGAGTCATTTTGACACTCAGCTCATTCACTGGTAAAATTGGTAAAGTTTATGTGACTGGGTTGTTATCAAGAATAACTAAAGTGATCTTTATAAAGCACAGTCTGAAGCAAAGAGGGAGCACAAAGGACTATGGGTGCTTCGGTGGGAACACTATGGTAACATGAGAGTATGCATTCTATGCTTCTAAAATACAAATAACGACGTACATCAATGTTACATCAATCTGCTAGAGATCAAGCATTGTTCTCAGAGTTTTATTGCTATTACTGTGCTCAGAAACTGTGCGATAGATTTCATTATTTTCCCCTTTACTAAGTGAGAAAACAGGGACAGATTTCAAGTATTTAGAAAAATATGTTATTAAAAAATGAAAATATGTCACAGATGAGAATTATTATTGCCATTAGGAGTCAGTATTTCTAGTATTCAAGAAGGACCTTGCAATTCTATTTTAATCTAATTTTAAATCAATTTAATGGCTGCAGATTTTTAATTCCTCTGATTCTAAAATAGTTAATAATTTTAAGAACCTTATCCTGTGTTTAAAATATCTCCTAATTTAAGATCTTGAAGTTCAGACTGTTCAATAATGCAATTATTAAATGTGAATATTACTATAGATAGTACTATGGGAGAGAGGATTTATATATAATAGTATATTTATAAAGTCAAGTTCTTTATGATTTTTATGTGTTATGAATTATTAATATAACAATATCACTGGGTCCTCCCAATCAACAATATGTTTTTCCAGTAAACTTAACTCTATTCATTTATAAGTAGTAAATTTAATATGGCATTTCATTTTGGTTTGTTTAAATGTGACCAAATAAATTCTACTTTTGTTTTCCATTTTTCAGCCAGTTCAACTTATAATTACTCTTTGGGGGTAATAAGAATTTTTAAAAAAATCTTTCATGTTTTTCTTTAATAAAAGAATATTACACATCTTGAGTGTAATCTGCTGGTGTTATGTAACCCATTAAACGAACAAGCTATTTCCAACAAAGACCTTACCCTTAGGGTACTAAAAAGATAAAGTTACACTATATAACTCAATCTAAAAGAAAGAAGCACATGTTATTAGAAAATCTTCACTGAAAGGTAGATTGAAATATATTAAGATACAAAGCGGGGAACAGTGTTTTCAGTAAGGAAGTTGTTTTTTTTTTTTTTTTTCTTTAGACTGTACATGGTATGGGCTGTGCATTGTATGCTTCAACTAATAATAAAAAGACACATGCTGAAATATGCTTGTATGTACATAAAAAAAATCTGGAAAGACACACAAGAAACTAATAATAACAAAGACCTGTGAGGGAAAACCAAACCGGGGAGCCTCCATTTTGGTCTGGGTGTTAAGTTTCAGTGATATCACCCCTCCATCCTGAGTTCAATCCTGGGCCAGGGTACTACCCCACATGGCACAGCAGACCTCTTCTGTCTCACCCACTGCTCCCCTCAGCAATATATTTTAGTCACTCTGCCTGTTCTGCTTCCCACTCTGTCTCTGGGGAATCTTCTTACCCCCTGGCACCTCTGGTTCTTCTATGTATAAATAAATAAATGAATAAATAATAAACCTTAAAAAATGGGACATGGGGATTTGAGATCAAGATCTCACTATATCTACTTTAGAGTTTTGATTTCTAAACCCTATAAATGTATTAGTTTTTTTATTAATGTATAGATGAAAAGATTATTGTCCAATAGTATTCTCAAATTATCAATGTTTGGATGAAAAGATTGTTGACCAAGAGTATTCTCAAATTGAACAAGGGTATGTCCCAACTGGATACAACAGAAGAAGTTGAATTGGATTAAACATAGAGTTGTAATGGAAACCTCACTTCTCCCAAGAGTCACTAGTAACAAAACCACAGGTTTATAAAGAATGGTATATTGAAACATAATGATCAATAAAATATCTGCAGGATAGTGATAAACCTGACCTTAGATCAAAAAATACAACTTGACTAGTTATTTTCTCAGATAGAATAAAACATATATAACTTTAGTGTCGAGATACTCTTCACTTAAGACAAAGTGAAACCTGGGGATATGAGATATAAAGGTGAATAAAATGATGCCTTTGAGCTGAACTCTGGATTTCAATCGCTTAATTAAGAGGATTATGAAAATTGAGGAGAATATGAAGGAAGGTGTACAGGGTGAGAGTACTATAGTTGAGAGACATTCATAGTCATCACGTTGATTGTTAATATACAGTCCATAAAAGCCATAATATAACTTATTCACAAAAAGTTGCTCATCCCTTATAAATTATATGTTGTGGTTCTATAATCCTACTTTAAACATATGACTCAAGAAATTATGTTGATTTTCTTTTAAAATATAAACTGAATCTCCATTGTAGTTTCTTCATTGAGTATTCTTTAGAGAAATTGTAAAAAATCCTTGCTTAAATTTATACAAATGCTGAATAATTTTCCTTGATATGTATATGCCACTTGTATTTCATGTGTTAAAAACATCCTTAAATTTTATTTTTCAAAACGAGTAAAAGGAATACATTATACTCAGGTTATGTCTAATGACGTTATTAAACTAGTTTTTCTTATAGGATGTAGTTGGTGGTATATCATAAAATAAATTATATTCTACCTTAAACAATGTAATTAACTCTTGATGAAACTTTCTGTATACTAGTAAATTCAATTTTGTCTAATCCTTGGGTTTATGATGTCAACTCATTAAAATGTTAGTTAAAGCTCATTAAAATGCATACTAAGAGCAACAGCTTCATTACTATAATATGATGTAAAGAAAAAGAGAACACTTTATTATCATTTAATTGTTTTTGAAACTGAATATATTTGCATAATAAAAAGGTTCACTATATGTTTTCAATAGCCCTCAAAAATTAAGCAGTCCAATAATTAAAAGTTCATTTTCTAAAAATAATTTTGTTACTGCAAAGTCCTGGTTGATTTTTTTCATTAGAAAAAGTCATATTAGAGATGATGGTTATTAGAGAAAAAAAATCAGTTAAAATAATACTAAAATATACTAACAGTATTGTTTCAATTTCAATATTAATAATGTTTAGGCAGAATAGAATTTCCATATAACAATGGATGACTTAATCAAATATTACAATTAATTGTCTTCACTAGAGAGTATATTAGTACCTTGTAAGGCTAAAAAGAGGCAGATAGAAATTATATGGAAAATTAGCTATATCTACAATGCAGATGTAATTATTTCATGTTTCTCTCCCATTGTTCCTTAGGTATAATAAGTGCTTGATAATCTTGCTGAAAGATAAAATGTAGAAATTTCTTAAGGTGATTTTTTCCCTCAAATCCTACATGATGAAACTATTACAGTTAAGCATTACATAAAATGTATCTAATTTAAAAGTTTATTAGTTATTTTTTAGCTTACTCTTCTAATTTCTTTCTGCTCATCATTCTTGTGCATACTTTGCCAAAAACTTCCTGTTGTTAAAACATAGTCTATCCAACTAAAAAATGGAGTGCCCAGACATGCATTCCTCAGTTAAACCCCAACATATTTGTCTCTATAACACTAAAGTGAATTCCTCTAACCTAGTGCAACCTTGAAAATCTAGCACAACCTTGAAAATCCTTGAAACCCCTTGCCTGTTTGGTATCATCTCTAGAATGTCTACAAGTATCTTGGATTTAATATGGTGAGAAATGAATTCTTCCTGTTTAGCACACAGATCTTCATCTGTCCAACTTTCTTTTCTTAGTACATGGCATCATTATATCTAAAACACTAAAGGAGTTGTTATTTTCCCTCTATTTCTGTCACCACAGACACACACATCATCATCAGATACACATACACATCACCATCCTCATCATCATGTCCATTAGTAAGCCCCAATAACTCTGAAATGTATATAGAATTTGTCTTCTTTTCTTTCCCTCCACTCTGGTATCATTTCTCACAGGTTGACTCTGACTTACAATCTTACCTTCAGGGTTGCTTTTTCTTACAGTTAATTCTCTACATAGCAGAACAATTTCATTATAATTATAAAACAAATGTCACTATTCCTCAGCTTAAAATCCTCCAAAGTACCCATTATATTTGAAAAAATAAATCTAAATGTTTACCATAGCTCACAAGGTATCTTGATATCTGGTTTCTCAGAGTACCTACTTCTCATGCAATATTCTCTTTCAACCACATGGGCCTTTCTATACTTCTAGAAGAGCAAATGGCATCTTTAGGTCCTGTTTCTATACTAATCCCTGTAAATGTCCTTTCCCTGAGATTTCCTTTACGTTCTCCTCTTCTAGTCTGTAAAATCTCAGGCAATCATGTAAACCATGTCAATTCTTCAGTCTCCTCTTACGAAAATTGAAAAAAGCCCCAGAAAACTCACACATATCACATCCTGCTGGTATTTTTCCCCTTGCATAGCACATTTTAATCACTTTGTGAAATTCTTCCTCACCATTTTCTTTTACTTCATCTATTTGCCATCAGTGGAATATAAACTAGTTCCATGAAAGCAAGGACCAAATTCATTTTGTTTGCAGTTGTATCCACAACATCTAGAAATGTATTCTTGGCACATAGAAAGTGTAGACATAAAAATATCTTGAATGAATAGATGAGTGAAGAATCTTAATTCTTGTCATCAACTAGAATGAATATAACTATTACAAGGCATCTTTAGTACAAATTTCCCTGAATTTGTTTAAGGATGTTACTCAGTAAGTATAAAGTTACCTGTCTTGTGTTCTAGGAAACAATATACTATTTACCAAGGAAGATAGAAAATTCCTCCCATCGCTCTAAAGTCTTCTCAGACAGAGGTGTATGAGGGAAAAAATATAATTACACATGTCTACTGAATCTCTATAGATGTATATTCCAAAAATTTACGCAAATAGCTTGTATGTATCCTGAGCCAGAGAATTGGATAATGGCCTGGGACTTTAGGATAGAGGAGAGAGAACTCATATGATGAGGTGAAGGTGACTTATATGATGAAGTTCAGGTACTCTGTAATTAGATGTTTGCCTGTACATACAGCTAAGTTTCTCTGATAGAATTTTGATTTCTAGTAAAAAGTGCTATTATGAAAACACCCACAATTTTCATTCTTATAAGTTGTTAAAGAAGTACTAAAATTTTCTCATGAGCTTACAGGGCTTTGATTAACCTGCTCAAAATAATAATATCAAAGTGATACATCTTGGGAAGACCTATTCTGAATATCTTGGGGAGGCTTATCCTGAACATTTTGGGAACCTATAACAACCTTTATATTCTGTGAAAGGTACTATGTGGAGTGATAGTCCATAAAATGCTATGGTTTTTATTTTTAAAGTTAAAACTAACTCATTAATTTCACAGTATTCAAAAGGTCAGAAAAAAGAAAATTTGATCACGGCTTATTATATTCATACACTTCTCAATTTCATGTTCGGAATATCCCGGTTTTTTAGTAGGGTGGGATAAATCAATATGTATTAAATTGTCAGTATATCTTGCCTAGAAAGTCAATGTAAACCTCACAATAACACTGTGAGATAAGGAGGTTTATGAATGGGTAGGCAGCCATGCCAATATGCCAATAATTTCAGTTAATAAGAGGAGGAGTAAGGGTTGGAAAGTAGCTCTTAAAAAACAAAACAAAACAAAAAAACTAAGAGTTTGTAACTTTAGATTATTGTAATAGGAATTTAGGCATAACAGACATATTTGATAATTCCTTAACCTAATAATGAAAGTCTACTAAAAATAATTTAACTTGGTAACTAAGGTTTCATTATAATCAGTTATTACTTCACGCTGGGAGATGGTGATTTCAAACATTAGACTAAATCTATTTTTAATTCAAAATTCATGATGAAACTTGCTTCCTTGAATAAATCTCTAATATGAGCTTGATTCTGCACAACTGCTTTTTTGATTAAAAAACTAAACAACAAAAGCTAGTGGTGAGGAATTGCTGATCGGTACAATGCTGCCTAGTGTATAATGAGATACTGCAACTTTTTCTAATAGTAGCTCAAGCCTGTAGAACTGAGTTTTCATTTTTTTCTTATATAAGTTAATTTCTACTTTCAGCTAAAGTAAACTACTAGTCAATTTCAAATCACCTCTTTCTTTTTCAATTATATTTAACAGAACATCAGACAATAGATGTAACCATTTGAAGATTATTCACTTCTCAGTGTGAGATGATTATTGTAAGGTTATTTTATTTTATTTTTGTAATTACAAATACAGACAAAAGCTTACATCTTCACCTATTCTTTTCCCTCCATATGTTAGTTAGGTCCACAGGTTTTGTTAAATGAAAGGCTTCAATTTAAATACTGTAATTGTTGATTATGTGCTATGGGATTAAGGGTAAGTGATTTACCTCCTCGAAGCTTGTGCTTCTTCATCTGTAAAATGGGAATAATGTCGTCAACCATATAAGGTGATAAAGGCAATTACATGATATTATTTTTGGCACTTAGCACATGCTGGGCAAAGATGAGGTATTCATTCATTATCATTGTTTGTTAAACTAGATGCTTAAGTTTATACATTCGCCCTTGTAAAGTATGTATTTTCCCACAGTGATAATTCTCCTGATAAACTGTACAAAGATACACAACAATAGTGAATATAAAACACAACGAAATGGAGATTTTTCTATTACTAATTTAACAATGTAATATTCAACAAGTTAATAATATTTTGCATAATCAAAATAATATTTGTTGGATCTAGATAATAGGTTTAAACATCTCAATTATTTAGATGAAGAGTTGGACATTTTAATTTTGCATTCTATTAATTAAAAAAAACAATAGCATACTGTCGGGTATTATTTCTTAGTAAAATATGTAGAACAACTGGGTCAAGACTGTTGTAAAGAAAGGGTCATTATGTGACATGCACAGGTGCAAAGATGATCTATACTAACACCCAGCAATTTTTATACCTAATTCTTAGTGATCAATCATTTAGTTTTACTTTGACTGTAGCTATTTTGACCTCCCAATCGTTTCCCTCTTAATACAGACTTTCACTACACTCAAATTTGCAAAAAATATTCACTCTTTATACTTTTTATTACTATATAAATGTTTGTATCATTTATTAGAGTAGTTACCTGATTTTCAATAGATAGAGCTATTGCTGGCTATAGATTAAAACAGATCATTTATTTCAAGATCACGAAAGGCAAAAAAATTGAGATACTGAAAGAACAAAAACCCAGGGGCCTTTTAGTTCCTTGGAAACCAAAATCACCTGTTCCTGAAATTTCTATCATCCACTCTTCACATGCCTATTAGTAAAAGCAAAGCAGTCCAGCCCACCCCCTGACATCTTTAATTGACTTCCTAGAGAGTGTTATCAAGAGCTACTCAAGCAGGGCTAATAGTTCCTGCAGACTGCTCACACGTGGCAAGACTGGGTGTGTTGGACTTTTAAAAACGGCTGGAAGGAGAACATAAACTCTACACTTTGTGGGAGTAAGAACAAGGGTTATCAGAAAAGCAACAAACAATTCCTCCACACTCTAGAGAAAGGAGGAAGACACGTAACAAAGATCTGAGGCCCCTGGTACCTGAATGCAGGCTCCGCTCCCTGACCATAGTGAGATTGTGACGCTGAGTTGTGTTAGATGATAAGAACTAAATGACAGCACAGGACACAGGCCTCACTGAGTTTTCCTGTCAACAATTAATGTTGAGTTTTCTGAGGGCCTTTTCTAACAATAAGAGACATCTCAGGAGCATGAGAAGCGAAATGGTTCTGGAAGTTCACACAAGTCCAGTCGTTTTACTTAAGTTGAAAGCATCACCCCTAAGGAAGTGTAACACACATTGTGCCTTAGATCTCCAGCTTGGATGGCTGCCTAGGTACACGAAGATGAAGAGAGATTTGTTTGTTTGCTTTTCATTTGAGTTTTGCAACCAAATTCTCCTCTTTGATACAAAGAACACAATATTAAATTGGAACAGAATAAAAGGTTTGCACACATAATTCAGTATGTTATATATCTCGAGCTTTCATTAAAACATCATATTTTCACTTGTCTGCATATCCATTCCAAGCGGTCTCCCTGCTTCTTCTCTCCCAAGCCAATGTTCTTTCCTTCCCAGGAGTGCCAAGCGTAAAGTTTCCAGCAATTTGTGTTCACTTAATTGTGACTCTTCAAAGATTAATTTTGTTTGCTTGCTGTGTTAAAATATGAAAATTTCACTTTAAACAAAAGAAAATGAAGTATTTTTCAATATGTTTTTTCTAGTTATATCTAGTTTCATTGTAAATAGAGCAGTATATAGAATTTGCTTTGGTATGATGGCATATTTCAACCACATTTTTAAGATATGAAATGTTTTCTTAATAGTGTGCTCAGCAAGGGACTGAGGTGATGGTGTACTGGTGACATGGTGGTGGGAATTCCATGGGGACCACAATTGATGTCAAAATATATTAAGGAAAAAAATAGTGTGCTCACAATACAAGGTGATAAGGAACATTAACAACATTTTCTGAGTAACTCTCCTATCATTCTACTACAAGAAGATTGTATGAAATAAGTTAGAAGGCAAGAGAAAAATATCAGATGGCCTCACTCTTAGGAGGAACGTAAAAAAGGAACAACTACAAAAAAAATAATGAGAGAGCTCAAGGAAATGAAAAATTGCAGCCAAAACAAACAAACATACAAACAAAGAACACAAGAACAAAAGGACAAAGACAAACCAAAAGGATCATTGGGGGGGGGGCAGGGTAGAGACCAGGATGAGGGCAGAAAGAGCACAAGGGACCGAGGTGATGGTACACAGGTGAAAGGGTGGTGGGAATTCCCTGGGGACTACAAATGATGTCAAATATAATTAAATAAATCTAAAAAAAATTAAAAAAGAACATTGTGTTCAGCCTAGATAGTGTCTTTTTTTCTAATAAGAAAGGGAATATAATTTTACCTATACGTTACAGACTCCTTCCACATTTAGGAATATTAAGGCCACTTCAGTGATAGAGTTCCTTAGTTATCATCTACTTCTAAGGACCTTGATACAAAATGAAACATGTGAAAACTGTTTAGCAATTAAGATCACGTAAATACTTATGTATTTGATATTTATGAATGAATTTTTAAAGTCTATTTACTATTACCACTAAAATTTCATTAAAATGAACACTAAAATTTGTAAAAATGAAGGAGATTTTTACTCATTCTTATATTTAAATTTTCCTGTTTTGTTCCAGTGGAATATACCGCAATGTCAGTTATTATAGGAATTTTTGATCCTTCTAATTTCTTTTGAATGTTTTTATAGTCTCTCCTCTAATTAGTATAACCTGAAACTTTTTCATAATGACTGAAACTGTTCATTCTTTCAAAATTTATTTTATGATTTAGTACTGCCATTAATCAAAAAATGCAAGCTTTGCTAATTATAATAATAATTCTATTTATTTTAAAGATTTTATTTATTTTTTTGTAGAAGAACTGGGGTGCAGAACCCAGAGGTGCAGGTGGTGAAGAGTGGGGAGCAGAACAGGCATATGCACTGAAAGACACTGCTGGGGGAACAGTGAGTGAGACAGGAGAGGTCTGCTGCTTCCATATATGGGTTACTTCCCTAGCTAGGAATAGAACTCAGGTGATAATGGTGACAGTGCTGAGATTTAACCCTTAGCGCACTAGAGAAGATCATCTATTTATTTTGAAGTTAGCTAAATTAGTTGTTTGGGGACTATCATTTGCTATCTCATGATGATATTATCTTTTGAAGTTATAAGTCATAGAATAAAAAAACTCCATCAGCAAAATAGTAAACTACTCATGCAAATTTTTTTCCCTTTATCTGTAAGCCACTTTCACACACCTGGGAAATGGAAGACTAAGTGTAGGTACCCCTGGGCGCAGGAATGAGTGTGCTCATTATAAGGCGAAGCTAACTCATCCAAATCATGATGATGCCTTTGGTGCCTTTGGTGTCCTAACATACTGAATTAGCAGCATGGCTCCAAAGAATGGATATAAATAAATGATGTAAATAACATATATCATTAGAAAGGGAGAAAAACCGAGAATACTCAAGTAAATAATACTATCTGTAATGGATCACCTAGAAACTTTTAACAGCACATAATGACTTACAAACTTAGAAGAATATCAAAGAAATATTCAAAGGACAACCTTTCAACATGTCAAGTCTGAAACGTTATTTAGGTCAGATACACTTTGAAATGTTATATAGGTCAGAGAGACGATGCATTAATAATTTTCTGTACAGATGATGCCAGTATAGACTAAAGTGATGTCATAGCATAAATTGTTGCTGTGTAGAAGATTAATACAAATATTTCTCTCTTTTGCGTCTAGATGTATTAGTTTAAGTAACCACTAAATGAAAAGGGTTCTGAATATAAAATTTAGTATGTAATCAAGAGACTTTTGATTGTGAGGGAGTCTGGAGTTCAGCACAGGTGCATGACCGAAGTGAAGGCAGTGAAAACATAAAAATTGATGAGGCTGACTGAAGGCCCTGATGCATTACACAAGGCAGGACTCCAGAAAATGCAAAGACAGAGAAACTAAATTGAATAATTACTTTTCCTCCCAAATACAATCATGTTTATGTGATAAACAACAGAATTGTAATCAAAACAAACATCTGGATATTGGACAAGTTTTTTTTTTTAAAGGGATACACATCAGCAGAAATACATATCATGAATGGACACACAATTCAAGGGAGAATATAAAAATAAAGCTCTGAATAAAAATAAAATAAAAAAAATAAAAATAAAAAAAGATTTTGAGAAGAGATGACAGTCTTAGATGAGGCTACCCATAAATTCCACTTTTTCAATTTCAATACCAATGGTCAATCCAGGTCTAATCATTGGAGAACAGACAATAGATAATAAATGTGCTGTTTGAGTAGAAGGAGCAATAGGAATGTTATGTGTTTAGAATCACTTAGACCACATCAGAAATCTACCAATTTTCTAGTGATTCAAATCCTCCTAGAAACTCACATTATGAAACAGTCAATTTTCTATTTTTCTTTAATTTGGACAGTTAATTGATGTAAATAAATCAAGTAATCATTGAATTAGTATTCAAGTAGGACATAGAAAATGACAGTAAGATACAGTTTCTGTTCTCAATGATCTGAGTCTAATGGAAATTACAATTAAAAAGGAGGAGGAAGCATTTAATATTCAGAAATAACCAGGAGTATTAGTTAAATCTTATACACCTCATTAATATGACTGTTCAACAGTCCAAAAAAATTCTCAAATTATTGGAAATTTAATAAGCTTCTACAAATTGAGAGATTAGGGTAAGTTTGATTCCAGTATGCCCTTATATTTTTAGCATAAATAAAACAATGATAGGGCCTCCCTGGTGACGCAGTGGGTTAAGCAATGCACTATGAAGCAAACCGCAGCCACTGCAGCACAAGTTCGATCCCTGCTGCCGGCCAGGGAGGCAGACCTCTCCTGCTGTGCCCGCTGCTCCCCTCAGCAGTGTACTTCCGTTGATCTGCCTGTTCTGCTCCCCGCTCTCTGTGGTGAATCCTCTCACCCCCCCCCCACACCTCTGGTCTGTACCCCAGTGCTTGTATACATAAATAAATAAATCTTTAAAAAAAATAAAAAATAAAATAATGATGGAAACAAGCAACTACAGTCAGGAAATGTAAAATTACAAGTTCCAGTCAATAAATATGACTAAAAGTTTAGATTAAACTGAAACAAAAGTAAAAGCCTGACTTCAAAATAGTCACATAAGGATAGGTAAATAGGCAAATATTTGGAGTGATAATAATAAACTCTACATTTTTAAAGCCTAATTTGGTGATCCGGGAGTTGGCCAACCAATGTTTACTGAATTAAGTAAAAAACCTATAAGATCAATCGCAGATATGACTTTTTAAAAATTTTGTTTTATAAACAATTCCCCCAAACATTGGAGTTTAAATGATAAAACATTTTGTTTCAGACAAATAGAAAAAGATGTCTGTACGATATCCAAATAGTGATGCTAAGTTTATTTATACAGATCTAAAACAGATAATGTAGATGCAGGAAGAATATCAGCTCTGTGACGTAACTGAACATATCAGAATACATTACTCAAGAATATGGTAGCAATCCTGAAAGAGAACTCTAAGAATGACCAAGTTTGTCCAGCTTGTTGACGACACAGAAACTGCAGAATATAGCAATTTGATTCATTGGTTTGTATGTGTGCTGTTGATATTCAAACCTCTTCCTACAAATTAAATTAACTTTCACACTGATATCTATAATTAATGTATGTGTTTGTAGGACATACATTTTTAATTAAGGCACACAAATTACATTTATTATATTAGTCCTTTAAAACTAATCTTGTCAACTACAAGCTGGAGCTACTAACAAGAATACTTAGCAAGTGTTGTGTGCTTGTTGTATACTGGTTAATGTTTTACATATTTTTCAGGCAGCAATTATATTAATCTTAAATATAATTTCAAAGATAGATATTGCTGAATTGCCACTTTACTGATGAGACTATCTAGTCATACAAATACATATTCCTACATATCTTGTTCTCTGTCTCCACACTAAAGAGTAACTGAGAGACTGGAACCAATATATGTTTTAATGAAAGGCCTGGGTGTTCTTTGTATTCAATCTTAGTATTCACTACACAAGACTGAAACATAAAAGCAAATAATTTATCAGAATTTGACTACATAATCAGAAGCAGAGACTCTGTTACAGTCAGTTGCAAACATTTCTAAGAAACCACAGGAGACTAATAAAGCTATTCTCCTCTCCTAGCATATATTTCCACATGGAAGGTGAACCTCTAACTATCTGATTAACAAGAATGAGTGGAATACTATATGGATGACCTGAGGGACTTTAAAGAATGCTAATCCACATTTGGTGCAGCAGACCTCTCTTGTCTTGCCTAATGCTCACCTCAGCAGGGTATTTCAGTGGATCTGCCTGTTCTGCTCCTCACTCTGTCTATCGTGAATCCTCTTACTCCCCCACCTCTGGTCTACACCCCAGTTCTTCTATGCAAAAATAACAATTTAAAAAAATAAATGATACTGTTTTCATTATTTTGTTGAAAAAACTAACTTTGAAAATCACTTCCTATTTAAAATGTAATTTAGAGACATGTTGACTATTTTTCTTGGAGAAAAAAATTTCAGGGATGAAGAAGGAAAGAAAGAAAGAGGATGCTTGTAGGACAAGAGAAAGACAGGAAAGACATGGGAGGAATGAAGAAGTAATCAAGAGTCCTCAAACGACTGATAATGATGGAAAACTGAGATTTGAAAGAGTGAAATACGGAGTAACCTTTCATTTATTCACTTAATAAGTATTAAAAACTCAACTCAGGCAAGCGCTGTATTAGTTTTAGGGGTTACAATGGGGAGCAAAAACATACATGAAACTTGGAGGCTTTCCTTGAAATGGCTAAACTGTTCTGTCAAGAGGATATTAAGCCAAGTGTGTGATCAACACAGGGGAAAATATAGGCATTCAGAGAAAGTGGTATAATAAACTAAGATGTAAGAATAGAAGAAGCAATAGGTGTGTGTTTGTTTTTATTTTTAAATTTGGTGACTCTTTAGAATTTCAATAGGAAATTTTAGTTTTTATAGACAGGTTCAATTTTATAACTTCAAAGGAATTAAATGAAGCAAATTGGAAATGATGTGTTAACTTAGTGAAATTTGTTTGCATTGACTTTCAATGTAATAAAAGGAAAATCTGATTTAATGGGAAACTAAGAGACCAAAAAGAAAACTACTTATATGCCATCTGCTATGATTTCCTCTGAGAATCAGAACTGTTCTCAAATGTATTTGGATATTTGAAAAATTATACATGTGACAGTAAAAACAGCGTAGTCATTGAAGCTGACAAATATCCCAATATAATACAAACAAAAATTATGGGACTTATGGAAAGCTCTTTAGATGATAATTTTACTTGTATATTCATGTTTAATAAATTTGACTGTACTCTGAATTTTAATTAATGAGGGTCAACCTTTTATTTTCTAATTACTAAACTTAGATGTCATCTGGTATGTCAAACAATGTTTCTAAGTAATTGACAGCTAACAAAGGCATTTTCCTTCCTTTATTTTTTGCTTTCTTGCCTTTGCTTTATGCCTATCACTAGGAAATCTCTAGCTTTCTAAATGGTAAAGTCTTTGGAATTGTCCTTATTCTACTAACTTTGAAATTGAAAACAAAAAGTCACATAAATAAGTATCCACATATTTTTCCCTAACTGCTAGAATAAAAGGAGTAACTTTTTAAAAATGTAGGTTCTAATAACTTTCTTATGGTCGAGATCTCTTATCCAGTGCACACTATATTGGACATCTAACCTCTACAACTGACACAACACTACTAAAGAGATTCTCTTCAGTTCAAAGATGTTGTTTGTGTGTTTCAGAAATTGACTTTCCAAATGTCTTGTACTTAGACTTGGAAACCCAAGACTCTTTGTCTCCAAAAAATGCACTCTCTTCACTTCCTCTTACAAAATAAACAGCTTACACTAGTTTGAGTTATTTTATATTACATGGTTGATACCCCATGTTAACAATAAGGAGTGAAGTGCTTCATTCAACAACAAAGTGAGAAAAGTTGATTTGAGCACTTTAACAACTCCATGCTCAATTCTAAATAAAAACCAGCTGACTCAACAATGCAATTATTCTGAAATATGCCCAGAGAAAAGTGTCTAGAGATTATCTATAGATCAGCAACCAGATAAGCTCATACGGAAAAACAAAAGCTTCTGGTACACATATTAAATTTGAAGAATTTTTTTAATCCTTTTAAATAAGAGGTGTAGATTTTTCTTTTATTAGAGCTGAACTAACAGAAGCAGATAGAAAATGACTGTTAAGTGGTGGGACTTATTATTTTTATTTTTCATCAGTTAAAAAATAAAGTCTATTGTGCTAACCGAGAAGGCTGGTGCCTTACTTTCCACAGAGCTAGAAAGGCTCACTTGATAATAAAATGCTAACCAATCCCCAATGGTCTCTCTCGAGGTCTGACTTTCCTCACTTGAGAGACACCATTTTTTTCACTTGAATAATTTTGTATAAATAAACTCAGATTTTGCTAGCTAAGCACGTGGAAGTCATATAAAGCACACCTAATCACACAGTTTAAGCATTCAAAATGTAGCATATCGCAAAAACTGCAGTGCTGTTTCTGTCAAAACCTGTCACCTGATGCATAAAATTGTTGGCTTTATGAGTCATTTTTCAGTGAACTCTAATGGAAACATGGCTGATGGAGATTTTAATGAAAGATGCAGTTTTTTTTTCTTCTCTTCTCTGAATGAATCTCAACTCAAACTGTTCTGTGATTAAAATTAACACATTTTTTGGTAAATAGAGAAAATGTCCTTTTAATCCACTTTAAAGACTTTACAGCACATGTATTATCACCTTACTTCTCTAAAAATATACTTTCCACTCTAACTGCATATCTAAAAATGTAAAAAATCATTGACCTCAATATGTTCTTTTTGAAATTCAAAGATGAAAATTAAAAATACATACCTTTCCTTTCTTCTCATCACTATTTTTTTTATCTCACTTCAATAATCACTTGCTTCTGTCATTAAAAGTGATTATTTCATGCTATGAACTTGAAGTTCCAAGGGTTTTTTTTTGTAAAACTTAATTAATATTGAGTTATGGAATAGAATTTTTAATAAATGTTAATTCTAAGAACAGTCAAGCTAATTGCAATTTTTATGATTATTACTTCTCACATTAAATTGACAAAACTGATTAAATATTCAGTATTCTTAGAACCATTCACCTTTCATTTGATGGCCACAGAACTTACCTTAGAGAGCTATTTATGAACAATGTGTGTATATATATATGTACATATATATACACATGTATGATTTTTTATTTCAAATAAATCAATATCACACCAAATATTTATAGATCAATGTTATTATTTCTTCAGATTTCTTTTCACAAAGATTTGCAAATAAATATTTTTAATCATCTTATAAGTGATTTTGAAGAAAAATCTCAATGCTAGTCTCAAGTCCAAAATTCAGTGACTTTTACAGACTTAAATTTAGAAAGCGATAAAGTTTATGCTGCACTGTCTTGAAAAAATTCTACTACTTTCAGTTGATTGGATAATTTTCCTTGTCTTTGTGTACCATTTACAAAACATCACTATTATCTATGTTTTCCCCTAATAAATACACGCATCAATTAACTGTTGCTACATCACATCTCAAAATTGCTTAAGTTAGAGTAAAAATCACCTTAATGATGTACAACAACTATTTCATTGGCTGACATTTAAGTCAGTGATGGGCTAGACTTTGTTGAGTAGTAATGATCTTGCTTGGGGGTGCTCACTCATGTAGAGACATCTAGGGACTGTCCTGTAGCTCAATGGCTAAGACGGCATCATTTATGTGTTTGGTAGTTAACACTAGTGTGAACTCTGGGCCAGCTGTGCAGTGATATCCTCACTTGATTTCACAACCTTAAAGGTTCTTTTTTTTTTTAATATTTTATTTATTTATGTATACAAGCACTGGGATACAGACCAGAGGTGTGGGGGGTGAGAAGATCCACCAGAGACAGAGTGGGGAGCAGACAGGCAGATAGACCGAAACACACTGCTGAGAGAAGCAGTGGGCGAGGCAGGAGAGGTCTGTTGTGCCATGTGGGCCACCTCCCTGACCAGCTGCAGGGATCGAACTCATGCTGCAGTGGCTGAGGTTTGCTTCATAGTGCCGTGCTTAACCCGCTGCGCCACCAGAGAGGGCCCACAACCTTAAAGGTTCTAAGAGAGTCTGTTTCACATGATGACATCAGTGTTTCAAAAAGCCAAATCTGGGAGGAGTAAGCCCTCCCATTAGGCTTCAACACACTAATTCTAGTGCATTCTATGGGTCAAAGGGAGTCAGAGAGCCAGTCCATGTTCAAGAAACAGATTAATATACTCTGTACTTGCTAGAAATGAAAGTCACATTTTAATGGATATAGATGCAGCGATGGAAAGAATTATTGTTCCTATCATTGCAAAACACTCTACCATAGCCTTATAAATGTCAATGTGACCCTTCTTTTTATTTCATGTATAATAAGCAAGAGCTGATGTTCAACAGAATATTTCTCACTCATACGGACTTAAATAGCTTGAGAGAGTAGGCATTTTTCTTCACTTCTTATAATGTCTCAAGGAAAGTAATACAACAATATTAAAATGAGACAACAAAAGCATGAAGGTACAATGAGCATGGGTTTACTCTTTATTGCATTTTGCACTAGAATTCCTCAATTTTTTAAATTTAATTTTAGAATCAGATGATGAGCTGTCAATTATAATATAAACAAAAATGCTTATTAATTCATAGGAATCACAGGGACAATGGCCACAATGTTCCTGCAGGAACTATATGAATATCAACCAACAACTCAGTCCCAAGCAAGGCGTGAGATGCCGAGTTTTGTCTAAAATGCAATGCATAGGGGGCCTCCTTGGTGGCACAAAGATTTAAGACACAGCACTATGAAGCTATCAGCCACTGGAACATGAGTTAGATCCCGGTTAGGGAGCTGACCCCCATGGTGCAGCAGACCTCTCCTGTTTTGCCCACTGCTCCTCTCAGCAGTGTATTTCAGTAAATCCACCTGTTCTGCCCCTCACTCTGTCTCTGTTTATTCCTTTGATCCCCCATACCTCTGGCATGCACCCCAGTTCTTGTAAGCATAAATAAGAAAATCTTTAAGTAAAATAAAATGCACTGAGCTGCTTTGCCATCTACTTGGCACTCCAGAGATGTCTCCTGCGAATACTACATAGGTTTACTGGACAGAGTCGAACTAAATCCACAATGTTAAGCTTTATTTAGGTTTGTGAATAAAAACTTTCACTTTTAGCAGTTTGTTTTTATTTAATGTTCTCACAATTTAACAGATGTTAACAGTCTAATAGTAATAATGAAAAAAAATCTCATATTAGTAATGGGCTGAAAGAAAAGCCAAAAATGTTGAATGTTCCAACACATGGCAATCAGGATGCCATGATTCTTAGTACAGAAAGCTTCATTAAAAATATTTATGGGGTTTTCTTCCTGTATATACAAGAACAGATATTTATAGATTATCTAGTTTTACTACTAAGTAACATATTAGTCTTGACTGTTATGAAAACTCTCTAGGCAGAGTATCAATTTAAATCTCAATATAATTGTGAAAAACTTCCCTCAAACAGCTACGGGTTATGAGCAGGCTTTCTTTTATCAAAGTCTGATCACACTGTTCTTTGAGAAAACTTCTGGCTCTCCAGGAAATTAAATAGCATCTGATTGGCTTGTTTACACGTTCTCATTTCCCCAAACCATTTTGCTTCATTTACTGCATTCTGTCAGGATGAGAGTGATTTGGGGATTTAAAATGGATACATTCTGCTCAAACAGATGTCAAAGATGAGGTACATTGGTTTTAACAACTATTTAGGGGCCATGAGAGGAATATCTTTTCTCATGTAGAAGCCTAACGTGAGCATCCAAAGGATTCCTTTCTATTTTTCTCCACAGTTATAATTCACTAAATTTAGTCAAATTTATTGAGCGATCATTTTGAGTATTAGTGCAGGGTACTGACATGCATCTTTAATTTAAAACACACTGTTAATGTATTGTAGAAATTACAATACATGGGGGTAGTTTTGTTTTACTAGAAAGCACATATCGAATTTGAACAGTGTAAGAAAATTCAGTTTCTATTTTTACAACCATAAAGTGATTTTAAAATAAAAAACCGATATATTCTTTATATCTATCATACTTCAAAGGCTATGACAACATAATGGACAAATTTGGACATACGCTTATTTTTCGTTTGTACTCTTGAGGTGGTGGCGGCA
This sequence comes from Galemys pyrenaicus, assembly GCA_019455555.1. Classification (NCBI taxonomy): domain Eukaryota; kingdom Metazoa; phylum Chordata; class Mammalia; order Eulipotyphla; family Talpidae; genus Galemys; species Galemys pyrenaicus. The sequence continues at coordinate 2,421,045 of JAGFMF010011629.1, forward strand.
CTGAGGTACAATGAAAAATTAACACTTGCCCAGCAGTTAAATCAGACATGGATAGAGCCTAGTGATAGAGTAGTTTGAAGGTCATTTAGAATGATTATTAGTTTAAAATTACCTAATATGTATTGTAAAATATTACCAATGAGGTAGAGATGAGAATATTAACTGCTTATGTCATCATTTTTCTTTGTGTATGTATGTGCGTGTGTGGCTTTGATGTCTACAATTTTGTCTTAGTAAGTGATTCTATGACAATTAGATGGTGCTGAAAAGTATTTCGTGACCTGAAGTATGATGCTATTAACATCAGCTACAGAGACAGAAAGAAAATCAATACAAATTTTGCTCACAATTAGCAAATAATTCGATGATTTCTTGCTGGTTCTCTAGAGAGTAGGTTTGAGGAATCCATGAATTCAAGGGAAGATACTCTGGATTTATTTCCACAGAAAAGCTTATCTTACAAAGTTGATGAATAAAGGCATACGTTTAAATGAGTCAATGCTTCGGGTAATTGGAGTTACAGACCCAATTACTACATGTCATCTGCTGTAATTATGTCACCTATGCAGTATACGATGCATAGTGTCAAGTATACCTATGTTATATATTTCAAAGATTAGGAAGTCATGCTATTTTAAAACTTGTGAAAATACCTTATATTGTTAAAAGACCACTGAACAATTAATGAAAAACACAACTTTTTATATCTTCCTTTCCTTTTTTGTTTAAAAACTACCATGAAATGCTTGCTTCCAGAATTCCCCAACCACATTTATGTCATTTATGTCTGCATTTAAACTATGCAATTATTTTATTGAGAGTTTTGTGGCCAAACTTCTAAAATCATGCACCTTGTTTTGCAAAAAAAAAAAAAAAAATTACTGTTTCAATACTCATCTTATTGTAAGTTTTGTAAAAAAAAAATCACTTTTAGGGAGCATGTATGATGATTTTTGTATAGATGGTTGCTAGAAATACTCAAATTCTTAATTTTAGTCTTGATTTATGATTCAAGAAAATCTTATTTTTCTTGAAAAAAAAAAAAAAGGATTATATTTTTAAAAATCTTTCTACTATCAGCCCAGAGTGTCTACTGGAGACCAGTTGCCCATCTTTCTGTTCTCATGTTAGTCATCTTCCTATGATACTGCATTACTGGAGTCTTTGAAAAGACTGTATCTAAGGAAGAAACAAAATATGTCACGATGAAGCAGGAGATGTCACCAAGCTGGTGTGGCACATCAATCACTTGCTGATTTTTATTTGCCAAAAAAGAGCAATATGCCACATAAAGACTAAGAATACCCCACCAGCTCCAGCTTTGAAACTGAAAAGCACTCACTACAGACATGTGTCCCATCCCAATCCAGTCACAGCAATTAGTGAGGGTGCCTCCTGACATTGCAAACGTAGGTGACACTTCTGCTGACAATTCCTAACTGGAGATACTAGCTAATCACATAGGAAACTCAGGCACTTCCTCTCTGCAGCATATACCTTAAATAACGGTCTTTCCTAATTCCCAAAGCACAAGATGAACAGATGTGCTCTTTTCAGTAATTGCCACCCTTTTCCCTTATAGGATTTTAGATTTGATTCACTCAGAGACTTCACTGTATGGGCAGCAATTGTTCTTTGTGGAAAAGTCAATGCTGCTAAATCAAGAAATCCCCTGACCATTTGGATCTCTTTTTCGCTCTTCAAGACTTCTCAGAGGCACAAAGTATTACTTTCAATTAACTGGATATAGTAAAGTAAAATTTCCCTGACAAAGGACTGATTAATGACTCTACAGGCAGAAACTGGTATAAATGACACTGAACAGAGTTATTGAGGATGTTTACATGGAGACATAAGTTAATACTAGAAAAATATCCAATAAAACAGAGGTTTCATAATATATATAAAATTACTTAATCATAATGAGTGCACGGTTACATACTCAAATCTAACAAAGACCATAAAAAGTTTACATTTTCTTACAACTTCATCCTCTAATTTGGAGGATAGTCTTTCTAATAAACTATATAAAAACCTGACCCTAAAGTAATTTATGCAAATACATGTGCAGGAAGGGGAGACAAATATTAAAATTCTATTCACAGTATTTTTGAATTTTCTTCTTGTAAATTTTAGAAGGAACTGTTGAATAAGTAGAAAAGAAGATCTAAAGTCTATGATGAGGGGATAGAAAATAAATGAGAAAATATGCAGAAGTAATTAGAGAAAGAGTGGTACGATCTGCTAAATTTGTAAAGTGAGAGGACTGGGATGTCACAGCCATATTATTTTGAAGGCTGTGACGCTGGTCATAGTGACATAGAAATCAACAAAAAATGATGACTTGGTATATGAGAGAGGGAGTCTGCCCTGGACCACTCAGCTTTCTTGATTCCTATGTGAGTCCAAGTTGGCCATATCCCTGGGTCTTTGCCTGCTGGGTACCCAGTTGTCATTTCAGTGGGGGAGAAAAGAGAATTCTTCAAATAAGTCAGAGAATCTGAATTATTTTCCTTAATATAAGAAAAGATGAAGATATTAAATTGCAAAATATAAAAATGTTTTGAACGAAAAGTGAAGAAAATAATATAGCATTTTTTTCTCAAACTGCCCTATCATTTTTAAATTTCATTTTTAGTGGAAGGGCCCACTTCTAAAACAGAAATTCCAAAAGAACACACATTGTTCCCAGTACTATCCGAGAATTGCTTCAAGCTATTGACAATACCTTAAAGTTACAGAGTTCAGTGAAAGGCACTGCTTTAACTAAGAGAAAGACTTACAAGACATTTTTAATGTTGTCACCTTAATCCAAGATCTTATATAAGGAGGTCTTCAAAATCTGAGATTTCAAAGGAATAAAATATCTATAAAAATGTTCTTCTGAGTTTAATTTTTGCAAAGAAAAAAAAAAGATACTAGTTATACTACGTATCTAACAGGATGCTTTGAGGATTATTGAATATAATGTATGAGATATGGTTCTATAAACTGCAGAGCCATACAAATGTTATTAGAAGTGAAAATAAGATCGTTGGTTTTACATCTCCTGGCCTTCCAAGTGTATCCAAGCAAACCCTAGTATTCCATAAATGTGTCAAAGGTTCCAACGATATTATATTTGAATTTCACTGTAAATTTTTTTAACTAAGTTTATATGTAATAAAATAATACACGCTGAGGTATATTATGGTCTAAATCACCACCTGAGAGCTATCATATATGCTGCCATTTCAACTGACCTCATACACAGCTTAGAGCAAACTCTTCCTGAGTACTGAAAGTGAAATTAAAGCACATATTACCACTAGTATTTGTATAGCACTGTAAAATATGCAAAATTATTTCACATACTTTATATGAGATATTTACACACATTGTACTACCATGGAACTTGGATCAGAAGGTTGTGATTTAGCACTCCACACTTTGTTTAATTTAAACAATTTTAAAAAAATTAAAGCTTGTTCACTTATAAGAAAGATGAACCTTGTTCAAATAATACAACTGAGAATGCCACATACATGGCCTCTGGTAGGACTGGTTGGCACTTAGGCTCATCTGCTATGTGGAGTTAGAACAAGTCACACTGGTGGAGTTATATGAACAACACAAGAACAAAGATCTTATTTTTAATTCTAATAACATTTTTATGGTTTTGAACAGTTTATAGAACCTTTTCTCATGTTGGTATACCATGTCATACTGACATGAAATGGTACTGTGGGTTCTTGATATTCATCAGTTTAGGATGATAATGATCAGACATTTATGCTGGAGTTCTGCTTTGAAAAGTTTCCATTGCTTGAAAAAAAAAATTCCAGGATTTTATCTCTTACATAACAGGATGGTCTTGCAGGAATACCACTCTGTAGTTTAGGACTGGAAATAGAGGCATGTAACAATTCATGACTGCAAATTTTGTATTGTTTTGATGTTTTAACAATGCTGAAATGATTTGTGTTTAAAAAACTCAAAGTGGAAATGCTTGAAATCTTTCCTTATCATACTATAAACAACATGTTGATAAGCATTAGCAAAAACCATCATTCTAGGTTTGTATTTTCTTTGATTTGCTGAAAAGAATAACTTCCTCCAGTGTCTTTGAGCTTATTCACTAAATCTGATTTTAAAAGTCTAGAAACCAACAGCCTGTTTTCTATAAAAGGCAAAAAACACAGTTCACCTTGAAAATGTGAGCCAAAGAGGTTTATTTTGTACTCTGAGTGATCGTTTTTCTTCAATTTGACTTTATTTATACAGATGTCTTTTGCCATACTGATTGATGTAGTATAACTCATCTTAAAAGGATTTTTTCCTTTCAACTCAAACATAAAATATACATTTTTATGGTATCTCTTATCTTTAATCCTTCCAAAATGCTTCTAAAGTACTGTTTTAAAACAATGTTTTGTTTTTTTTAAATGTTAGTATTTTAAACACAGAAATTGTAATCCTAAATTTACTATATGCAACTTTATATTTTATGGATTTATATGCATTCTTGTAGCTCTTTTAAAAATATTACATGTCTTGCACAGCAGACTTCCAAACATGTTTTTTAGAAGAAATCAAACAATGTGTATGTGCAAACTGAAGAGAAATGGAGAAAAAGCTGCTTCATTTTAGAACCAGCTGGATCATGAAAGGTACATGGGGTCATGTTCCAAAATGCAAGGGGAGATGTGCACAAGGAGAGAGTTGCAGGCACAACTACACTCTAATCCCTACTCCGGCTCTCATTTGTATGCTATTGCTTGAACACTGACTTTGCAGACTCACCGTGAACTCTTTGCCAGGAAGAAGTAATTACACAGGTTTGGAAAATCTACAGACTGGAATAAGAAAAAGGAAAGGGGGAACTGGGAAGACAAGGAAGTTAAGAAGGCAGATTTAGGGTTCTTACTGGATCTGGGTACTAAAGGGGAGGGCCTCCCCTCCCATCCTTCCTCCACTTCAAAAGTTCTAGAAAGGGATTTTTTCCAGAACTAGATCAGATCACAATGGTGGAAATGGAAAGGGACCTACCATACACTAATCAATAGCAAAGATTAAACAGTAGGTTTAGGATTACCTTTTTATACACGATGGAATACTACTCAGCAATCAGAAATGAAAAACTAGACTCATTCATGGGAACATGGATGGATCTGGAGGGGATTATGCTTAGCGAAG
>JAGFMF010011629.1:2426274-2548602 GCA_019455555.1 Galemys pyrenaicus
GATGGTGCACTGGTGAGATGGTGATGGGGAATACATGGGGATTACAATTAATGGCAAGTATATGTAAATTTTAAAATATTTTAATAAAAAAAAGATTTGTAAAAAAAAAAATTAGGTTTCCACATAGTAATAAGATTTAAGATAATTCATCGAAGGAGAAGACAGAGGAAACTATCAATGTTTATGCTAGTATAAACACAGAGAACTTACCCTTTTATTATTTATATTGCATCTAATAGAATCATAAGAAAAGCTTACATTTATGATATATAGTGGCCGACATATTTAATTGTTATATTTCATTACTACTAAAACCATGTGACCAGTTCATTATAAAAAGAAACCTTTACTACTGTAAACGCAAATTGGAGCATTTATTTCAAAAACAGTTGATACTGCTGATGATTTAACATTTATTTCGATCAAAAGACTCCCAAGTCATCAATGAAATTTGCCATTCAACATAAAGAAAGATATAAAATGTTATACGAATGTAATTGCGGAGACAAAATTCTGGATTCAATAAGTACATTAAAATCATCAATGTGATAAATTAGGTTTTTTATTGACCAAATTATGTAAAAACTTGCCAGATGTAAAGATAGTCAAGAAAAGATATTCGCATTGGTCATTGTGTTGAATTATCTTTTGTTGTTACTGTGAACACATAGTAGGCTACCAAAAATAGAAAATCTGCATCTAACTACATAATCTGTTTCTTATATTGAAACTTTATATAGTAAAGTATCCTGTCATTTTAAGACAAATATTAAGCTAAAAATTCATTTCCAGTTACATATCCTTTTACTACATCATTTATTCAGGAAACATTTCCCAGCTGCCTACTGGATCAGTACCAAAGTGTGTTTAACTTCATTATGAGCTATTTGGAGCATATCACATTATCACACTGTACACTTTAAATAACTTATGATTTTGTCAATTATACCATAATAGAAATTGCAGGGAAATGTCATGGTGTAGAGAAAAAAGTATGATATACAGATAGTATTAGGAAAGATCTAAAACAGACTAGAATGTGAAATATTTAGTTGAAAATGTTTATATAGGAAAAAACAAGAGGAGGAGGAAAGGAAAGAAAATGAGTGGAAAATAGAGGGGAGAAAGGAGAAGATAATGTTGAAGGAAATACACTTTCAAAATCCCATTGACATCCTTGCTTAATAGGTCACTGTGCATTCTGATTGTGCAAGCTGATGTGCTGTATTCTCTAGATTTGCATTAGTACAAGGAATCCTTCATGCTTTAAAAAAAGATATACTCTCTTTGGCTCTTGTTTTAGTTTACCTTGAACATCACAGAGAACAGAGGAGGATCAAACGCCACAATATACTTTTTCCATAGGAATCTGCATATCAAAATGACTGAATCATACAGTAGGAGCCCATAAAGCTCTGCAGCTTGATAAAATACAAACTTGATGTAATAGAAAAATCATCAGATTATTCCATTTCACGAATGATATATTCCTCATATTCTACCATATTTCCTTAATCATTAAGTTCAAATCCTGAGCAAAGCAGATAAAGTGCTATTCCAATAAAAGATATGAATCCATATTCCAGAAATTTTAAGATGTTAATTGATTCTTAATGACTTACAAGATATCATTCATTTTTTTTGCTACTAATTTAATGGATAATGGATAATGGTAAATAGAAGATTCTATTCTATTTAATTAACATTCAGAAAATTAGCTGCCAAAGTTGATGGTAATTGTAAGAACTTAAAATATAGATAATGTTCCTCGGTATTTTGCATTTTCATTCTTCCCAGTTACAAGGGTTATGATTTTGTCTCTCCCCTGAACTAGTGAGGTTGCTTTTGTTGTAAATGATTTTGACAGTGTCTAGTATTTCTACAAGTGAAACCACTTCAGGAAGCTATTTCAAATTTTTTTAAAGTCAATATGATATATAGTAACACTTCCTCCATGAAAGAAATATATCTCCTTTTGTATGTACTTGTTAAAAGTGTAGTTTAGCACAAAGGTCTGCAAATTATAGCTTGTGTGTCAAATTGGTCTTTGGCCAACTGTTTTACAGTTAGTGTGTGGAGACTGGTATTTATGCATTTGTTTAAATGGCCAGAATTTAAAAAGTTATTAAAGTGCATATATGGTACATTTATATATTTATATACACAACATACATATATATGTATAGATGCATTGTATGCACTAATGCAAATCCATATATTTTATATATATGTTATGTATGTATTTGTGTAAGGATTAATAGTATATAGTACACATTTCTTCATGGTAAATTAAGCTGCATAAACAAAGAGGGTTAACATGCATTATTATCTGCTGAGTTTATTTATTATTTTATTCTGGAATCCAGTATTTTAAGCACACAAGTAAGTCTCTATGTTTTTTCTGTATAATCTTGAAAAGGTCAAAAAGGACCATGTAAGAATCCTCAAAAATCCCCCAAAACATGCTAACTGGGATAATGCATAAAATATTTTTATTCTTAAAGTAACAGTGTTTACACAGTCTGATACCTAGTTTTGCTCTTAAATATAACAGGCACTAGAAAATAAAAAGTATAGAGGAGGAAAAAAGAAAAATAAAGATTTTTCCCATATCTCTAATGTACCAATTAACTTTCTCTGATTCACTAATATAGAGGTTAGAACTATGCAAAGACAATTCTTTGCATATGCATATATTTCATTAAAGCATATTAAATTTTATTCCATGGGGGAAAGCTAGCAACCTAATGAGTAACTGCTTTATGATAACACGAGAACATATTTCTTACAATTTCTTAACCTCTCATCAGTCAAGCATAACATATATGATTTTTTTTTATCAGAAATTACAAGAATCACAAGGTAGTACAAAACATGGACTGGAGAACCTCAGAAACATCTGTATTGCAAATCACATTCAATTTTTTAAGAAAAAGCATTAGTAGTAGGATCAGAATTCATAGAGAATTAAATCTAAGTCCTAATACATGCATTTATTTGCTCAAAGTAAAAAAAAAAAAAGAGTTAATCAATATTCAAAAGTAATGGTGTCTAAAAAGCTAATCAAATTATGAGATACATAAATGCTCCTGTTTGGCAATCTGGTGGTAAGAAAATATCATGAAAGACATAAGTGATGTACTGAACAATGCACCACTGTATGTTTGCATTAAATTCTGTTGTCAATTTGAAAGACTGTCTGTCTATTCTAATAAAAATCTGAAGAAGATCAAAAGGTAAAAAGTGCTCTGGCTTCCAAAGGAGTCAAGAGGTCCAACATTAGGTTCCAAAATATGGCCTAGAAAGAGGGATCAGCAAGTTTCTCACTTGAAGACATTTGAATATTACAAGTGTTTGATATAGAGAATGGAAATAGGCTTTTAACAGAAAAGATTTCACATGTAAAATAAGCATAAGTCTGAGTTCAGATAATGTCTTTGTCTTGCAAATTCACTACAAAGTCACTTTTGATTAAGAAGTGAGTCAATTTCTTCACAGCAGCTCTTATGATCCTGGTATGGATCCTGGTACGGTATTTTAATCATAAAATATTTCCATTGTTAATTTTTTTGCTTATTGAACTTACTTCCTTTATAAACATCCAGCAGGTGAACTTCAAGATATGTTAATTCCACAGTCACCAATAAATAAATACTCTGTTTCTTTCATGACCTTTGCCTACCTGGCCTCATTCTTAACTGGCCTATGTGGCTCATACACATTGATCTGTAGACAAAGAATTGTCAAATGGAATCAATAGATCATTCCTTTGGTATTGAGACTGGCTCTTGCTTAGTTTACTTTCATTTTTTCTTTTTTTTTTTTTTTTAGCAGATCAATAGTGCTAAACTGATGCATTACAAATTGGGGTTGCAATTAGTACATGTCTTCAAGCTAGTTAATTTGGGAAAACGGCTTGATAGGTAGCATTTGGATATAATTTTTTTTTAAACTGCTAAATCTGTATTCAAAATTGTCTCTAAGAATGTTTTAAAAAGAAATTTTAATTTCTTTAAAACAGCTACTTTTCACTTTGCTTTTATAAACTTGGCTTTAAAAGTCGTTTTCTTACTCAATTTCTTTTCAAAAGAAATATGACTTGGAAAAAAATACTTTCATGCATGTATCAGGAAAATGAGTTCTTTTGGGTCTATATAATTTTTGGTCTAGGAAGAAAATAAACAGATTCACAGAGTATTAGTTTAAGATGCTTAAAACTATTTCAACTTTAAATGAATTTTCTGAGAAAATTAATTCTGTTACGTATATAAAAGTATATAGTTATCAATTTTAAAAGGTAATGCTAAGAATTAACATTTTATAATCTTATAGTTATTTTAATGTCTTCTTTATCTACTTCTTAGTTTGTACTGCAAGGTTTTTCAGTGGTGACAAAATGAACCCATTTTCCTTCAATCTCATCAATATATTCATTAACAGGACTTCATCAATCTCCTGCTCTAAGAAAATATCAAATCTTCGAAGCATATTAAAATTGATTTCATGATTTAAAGATCAAGTATCCATTATTAGGCCATTTCTACATTTTATATGTGAGTGCCTTAAAAATAATAATAGTCAGAATAAGTGGCTTTAAAGTAAAAGGGTGATATCCAATGATGCCATTATCTATGTAAGGGTAATAAGGTACACAATTTATTCAATTTGACCCTTAACACCAAAAACACTGTTACATATTGATTTACTCTTCCTTTTTCTAGGATCCAGTAGCTAGACCTCATCAACTTTTCATTAGACATTGCAATGGGAAACAAGGAGAAGAGCAAATAAACATTAAACCTTCTTTGTAGAAAATCATAAAGCATGATTTGAGGGTGTGATAGCCTAGATTTGAAATTAGTTTAGACACCACACATAGAAATAATAATAAATGTTTTCTAAGTATGTGTGTGTTAAATGAGCTCATTCATTTAATCAGTCAGCAGGTTAATTCTTTCAATATTTATAAAGTTACTGTGTTAGGTGATGGAAATGGCCCTAAACAGGCGTACATAGCCTTTGTCCTAGAGATTACAATGTAATGAGACTGACAAATGTTACGTAATTACATACCCATTTACTTAATCTCAATTGTGGTTACAGGTACTTCTGGGAAATTTGTGATGTCTTACCTAGTCTGATCATTCTAGAAAGATCACTTTAAGGACTGACTTAGGTCAGGAAGAGCAAAGACCTTCTCAGGAGTGGGAACTACATAACTAAAGGTAGGCGAAAGAATGGCACATGGAGGATTTGCAGGGGCTTGTGGGTTGCATGAAAGATTTTTTTTTTCTTCTAAAAATAAATGAAGATGTCTTTGAAAAGTTTCAAGAAGGATAACATGGTTAGGGCTAAGAGTGGCTTCAGGTACTTAGCTGTTTCACATTCTTGTTGAGAAATGACTGTAACAAGAGAAGTAGATGGATTTGAAATGATACTAACTGGATCTGGTGACCCTTGCAGGGAAAAAGGGAAAAGGGAGAGGGAGGGGGCAACTTTGTTATAAAAGTTCCCGACTGAGAAATTCCAGGCATCATAGAGACATTCACTAACATAGGCTGTGGTGAAAGAGGAGGATTTTTTTTTTAAAGCAAAACAAATGAGAATGTTTCCAAAAGTAGGCAAATGAAGCTTGGAAGTTAGGTCCAGAAAGAGTTATATGTTTGAGTTACCAGTTTCTAGAAGACAGATGAAACCATGAAGAGAATGTGATTATCTGGGTAGATGATATCAAGGTTAAGAGCATACACTCACAACTGCAATCTAGAAGAACTCAATCATTTAAAGATGAAATGGAGAGTCTTACATTTAAGAATGAGAAGCAGCCCGAGAGGTAGAAGGATATTCCTCAGTATTCAATAAATGAAAAATGACAAGCACCTTGACTGGCACATGGTCAACGTTACACAGCTCTCAACCAGCAATGAAACTACCAGTATAACTTAGAATAACAGAGTGCAGAACAACTTAGGAAAATGTAATACAGGATAGGCACTACCTCGTTAATATTCATCTTTTTCAGCTAAGAAATTATCTGAGATACCCTAGTGATTCTCTCTACAGATGCCTTTATTACATTCTTAAATTGCTTCTACCCTTGCTCTGTGGCTCCTACCCAGTACAAAACCTTTAAATTTCAAAATATCTATGTGGTACCTGATTGGAGATTTAGCTGATCAGGATCTGAGAAACAATGAGGCTAGTGGCAGAAAATGCGACAGTAAGAGTTAAGAAATAAGCAGAGATTTAATCCTGTGTGTAACTCCATCATCATTATTTTTCAATGGAGGGAAGTGCCCCCAGATCTGACACATGTCCTCACTTAGTCAATGGACTTTAAACAACAAAGGAAATAAACCAATATCACTTTTTAGATCTGTAGCCTATCTCCTACTGGCTGCCCCTCCTCTTCAGGCTTTGTGAATCAATTCCCATCAAGTAGTACTGTGCCCATCAGGAAGATAGAAAAGGAACTAGAAATCGTGATAAACCAACGTTCTACGCTGGTTAAATAAGATTCTGTGGCAAAAATCTAAATGAAATTCACAAGTTATACTTCCTGGCAGTGTAAAGGACCAAGGGAAAACCACCCATGGGTAGGTAAACATTTTCTCCGAAAAATTTGCAAATGTACTCACTTGCAACTGTGTTATTTTGCCACCGTGACCCGAAAATGTCAAAGACAACATGCTAGTGAATGAGCATAGCCGCATGCCAACAAAACTATATGTACAAAATTAGGAGGTAGACTAGACCTGGCCCCAGACCATGATTTGGACCCCTGATCTAGAATACCATTAGTGCCTTCATAGACTTCAGGAACTTTTTCAAAAATTAAATAGTCTTTATTTTCCTACCTGGTGCTTTTAGCAAAAGGTCAGGGAAATGGAACTCAACAGAACGCACCCCAGGAAAGGTAGGTAGACCTTCAGAATACCCTTGCAAAAATCTCTTTCTCCCCAAACTGGCTCAATCTAGCCAGCAACTGATACCAGCTCAGTTTTACAGATCTCTGATATCACGCCCTGCTTTGGTGTCTCAGACCATGAACAACTAGGGCATGTCTGAAGGACAGTTCCAGCTCAGGTACATTTTCCCACCTCTATGCATCAGATGAGAAAAAGTGTAATTTGAAATTAGATAAGCCCAATGCATCTTGAAGGCTCAGAGGTATGGAACACTAACCCTCAGCATTCAGGAAGAAGTAATTTAGATTTCACTGATTACTGTGGGAATTTCCCACTCCTATGTGCAATAATGCTTCTATGCAAAACAACTGTTCACAGTTAATTCACAAATGGCATGCTGCTTCCCTCATATAGAATCCACTTTATTTATACAAGATATGAAAGAAGAAAATCCATATAAATCGCATTCCTTATATTTTCTTAAAATTCTATAATTACCACTGTTCTTTTTTTTTTTTTTTTTTGGTCTTATCTTTGTCCTTGTTCTTATTAGATTCATTAATAAAAACAGAAATGTCAAGATCATTCCCAAAGATTTTATGCTGAAGATAGCAGAAAGTATATCATATGTGCATTGCATGCTACAGAGGGAATTACTCTGCCTAGTTTTGCTAAATACTTTTAGCTCTATCAATATCCAACACAAGTCTCTTAATCCTTATCTTTAGTTCCAGGATTGAGAACTCAAGAGTGTTTCTATATCTGAATATTCTGGAGTTTTCACTCTAGGGAGAGTGAAAAGAGCAGCATCTGAATAGCATCTGGCCACATACTTTTGCTACGGAATCTTTGTTGCAGGTTTTCTTAAAGACCAATAGACTCTCCTAAGATATGAATGGAACAAAAAGTAGCTGCTCAGTTTAAATGTTGGTCAACATTTTCTCTGGGCCAGGCTAGAGGTCTAATCTGCCCCTTTTCATCACTGACTAGCCTATCTCCTTAACTCATGCTACATTTATTGAACAGTATGAGCCAAATACTGAGTTAAATGCTGGGAACACAAGATGAAAGTAAGACAGATTCTACTTTAAGAAGCCTCAGGGTCCAGTGAGGAAGACTTCTCATGAAGAATGTGCACATGGGGTCATCACTAAAAGCTGAAAAGAGAAGCTTAATTTAATAGAAATCAATAATTATTTACATCTATTTTGGAACTGTCGGTGACTTCAACAATTAATTAGAAAATTATCTTGTACAGCATGTGGAATATTTAGCTGATCCTTACTGATATTTGCTGCTCCAAAAATGTTACCTCCATGAAAATAAATAAAAATGGAAAAAAAGAATCTGGTAAATCATATTGAAATAAGCTAGATTTTTAAAAAATCGGATGTTAGATTTTAAGTTGAAAATGTTTTAACAATATTGTAAAAAGATATTTGTCAAATGAATGGATTTTCACATAAGTTCTTTCCCTCTATTGTCAACCAATTCATCTTGTCTATGTCAATGGGAGTTCCATGAGTGGAATTTTATATTCCTTCTCATTTATAGTATCCTCTTAACCTCTTCACCCAAATATATTTTCTTGAAATCATTTAACACCATTCTTGCTCCTATTTCCAATCAAGTTTCACTGGCTGTTTTGAAGACTTTCCCCTATTTAACTTTTCTTTCTACTGACATTATTAACTGAGCAGATCATCTTCTTTCATATACCAGCAGTTGTTTGTTGGAGTGAGCTCATCCTCGATTATTATGAAAAATCAGTTACTATGTTTTCAGATATTTTAGGTGTTTGTTATTAAATATATACATTTATACTTTTAACTAAAGCTTTTTTTATCAATTTGAAGAATGCAATTTATACGACAGTGAAAAATGGTCTAATAATATATTGCATATTAGCTTGCATGATAATGAATTTAATGGGAAGAGAATGAGCAGACAGGGATGCAATTCCATTTGGTAAATTATGGATGAACAGCAACTGCGGACTGTCCATAGACATAAGGCTTTGGCAAAAATCAAGAGAACATTTTGACATATGAAATTTATAGTAAAGGATCTTAGACATCTTATTATTTGTAAATGTGTCATCCACATCCTTTTTATCAGTAAAATTTTAATTAGTGAATATATACACATTTTTATTTTGGAGAGTTGCATGTTAAATATTTAACAGAATACCTCTGATTAATAGAGAATCTTTGCTCTTGCACACATATATACAAAAGCAAGAACAATAATATAAAGATGTTCTCATGGATAGTAATAACTGAAGGCTTATCATCCAAGACTTTGCACAAAGCATTCCTTCCCAAGCTTCCACTATATCTTCCTGCAGGCTTTTGGCTCTCCTCACTCTTCTGGTCTCCATTCAGCAAATCTCTCTTAGAGGTTCCAAGACTTCCTCAGTCTGTGTTAATTTATCTTACTCCAAATTGTCAATTTTTACCCATTCTTCAAAAATTGGTTCATGCCCTCCTTTTCAGAATTTATTCAAAACTGCTAATCAACCCTGGTTGGTTCTTAGTTATAATTCAGTGCCTATGCCAAGTTCATGCATAGGTGGTAGGATTATATGAAACATGCCTGTTAATGTCTGTTCCACTGATCTAACCCCATAGTCACAGCAGAGTGGAGTGGAGCAGGCTTCTATCCTGGGCTCTACCATACTGATCAGATGACCCTCCCCTATTTATTTTTGTTCTCTCCCCATAGGAACTGCTGACAGTCATAAGTGGGCATGGTGCCAAGATGCCATGAAGTAATGACCTGAATAGACATTTCAAATTATAGGTAAGATGCATAAATATGGAGAACAAAGAGACACCTATTTGTACAAAGAAACAAAGGTATAGACAGAATGCTTTGTTTCTCAAAGAAGATTAGTCTTGTTTTCAACTCTACTACTTTCGACCTATCAATGTCTGTCTTTGAATTTCATGAAATAATTAAAATATCTTTGCAATAAACCAGCTTTTGAAATGAATAAATTTAACATGCTTCTCAATTACTTGCAACTAAAATATACATGGACAAAACAAAACAGTAATGCCATTCTCTATACTTTATTGGACTACACTCAACAGACTGGACTGTTGAGACAATTGACTGCTTCATTGCATAAAGGAAGAATTTCCCATGAAGTTTGAGAGAGGAGAGAAACACCCATTCCCTACTCTGTATTCTCTGCTTTTGGACCAGTTAGGTACCAATTAGAGTAATACGAATGACTTAAAATTATGTGGAAAAGCCTGTTAAAACAAGTCAGATGCATTTGTAGGTAATAAAATGCAGCTCCTGAACTGTTTCTAGCATCAATGAATAGAAAAACAAAATAGCATTTTTTTGGCATTGGTGATGTTCCATTTTTCCAAAGTAATTCAAGAATACATTTAAAATTCATGCTTAGGATTTAAATACTGATTTGCGTCATGATGGGATATGATTTTAAAATTTGCTCTGTTCTTTTGTCATATATCTTTCTAATTTTTTTAGGCAAAGCAAAATAAAGCACTTTTATAGATAAGGATTGCCTTAATATAACTTCTTAAACACAGCAGTTATTCATCAAGTTTCAATCTAAAGTCAAAATTCTGTCTTATGATTTATTCTCTTCCATGGACATGAGTTTTGACCATATTATGCTCTTACTATACTATTATGTTAAAATATTTATATTAAACTTTTTAAAAAAAAAGATTTATGCATACAAGAGCTGGGGTATAGGCCAGAGTTGCAGGAGGTTGAAAGGATTCTCTAGAGACAGAGTGGGGAGCAGAACAGGCAGATCAACTGAAATCTACTGCTGAAGGGCGCAGTGGGTGAGGCAGGAGAGGTCTGCTGTGCCATATGGGTCCCTTCCCTGGCCGGGGATTTAACTCTCACTGCTGTGCTCTCATTCCCGTGCCACGGATGCATCACAGTGAGATGCTCAACCCACCGTACCACCAGGGAGGCCCTACATTAAACTTCTTAATGGCACACATCTATGCATTATACAGTGTAATCCTGGTACACAATACATCAGCATGACAAAAAACTGCTTCTTGGTATATAACTTTCCTACCATATCAAAAACAGAAAAATAAATTAAATCTATGAAAAATGAGTAGTTTTGAGAACATTCAAATGGGAATTAACATAAAAATGATAACTAAGCTTTAATGTATATGATTCAAACATAACATATTTCCATTGTGAGATATCACAAATCAGGTCCCTTTGATCCTCTAACTCCACTGAATTTCTACACACAGTTATCACACATATAGTTTTAAGAGGAAAGGAGATCAGATTAACAGCAAGAAGGAGTATGTGTACCTGAGTAGATTGAAAAGGAGAAATTTTTCAGTCAGAGCACTAGAACTGCATGTATTGCAAAGCTGTGCTGAAATGTTTATTGAATAGGTAACATTTATCTTGTTGTGCTTCCTTGGTAAATCACAATATTTTTCTGTTCCTTAGTGAGATCTCACAGTAAGAATTCAATAAGATAAATGCCGAGTTTTTAATGAAAAACCAGCTCAGCTTAACTTTACCAAAATAAATGGCTAATGGCTGCCTGTAAGTTGAAAAATAGAATATAAAATTAATCTCTTTATATCAACGATCAATGCAAGCTGAATAGTCAAAATTATTTTCCTTATTAACCATTATCTTTAATGATTTATTGCATTCTTTATTGATATTTTAAATTATTCTAGTGAGATAATTAGCAGTCCTTGCAAACACAATGAAGCTGACTAAATGATTCAGGTGAGATGAGTCAGCAATGGACCAGGTGCAGAAACTGCAAGGCTTGCAGTTGGGAAAATTATGGTTTATGAATTAAAGGCTTGCTGTTATTTTCCTTCTCTTTCCCTTTTTACCAGTGGGAACCAGCAAGTCATCCACTCCAGGCAAGAGTCAGCCTTTCTTTCCTCTGGGATTGGAATAGGTTGTCTTGCATTCACTCACCCCAATCAACAAATAACAATTATTTATGCGCACAGGAGTTCAAGTCATTGCTCTACTAGTTATGTGCTAAGTGCATTTAAGCAAATTATTGAAGGTCGCTTCGATTTCTTCATTCATTAAATAGGTACAACAATTGAATCCACATCAGGGATATCACTAGAATTAAATAATAAGTCAAGTGCTTGCAGCATCATCTATAACATCATAAATACAGTAAATATTAGTTAGTTTTCTCATTCATTGGATCTGTTCATTTTAGTAAGATGCAGTCTATTGTCTGCCAATGTTCATATCAGACATAACTTCAGGAACAGTGGAGGAGGAGAGCCACTCTGGATAATCTCAAATCCAGAGATTTAAGGGTTAACCTAATGCCCGTTCCAACGCCTACACATACTTACAAACTGGTTGCATGTGTTTTACACACTGTATGAAGTGTCTAGTATCTGGGACACCTTCCTAGAAGCAATGGCATTTGTAGAGGTTTTAGCTCAGATTTAAGGTAAAATGTGAAGTTTCCAGTTAGCAAATATTGAAAGGAGCAAGACTCTCATGAGAAAACACAGAGGTCAAATATGTTTGACAGGTTTTTAATGCAGATTTTCTTACCCTATGTGACTTAAAATTGAATTAAACTTACTTATACCTTATTTCATTTGTTTTTACACTTACATATGGCTGTGTTGGGGGAAACAAACTTAATCAGTAAATTATTTGAACACAGCCTTTTTCAGTTAATCAAAATTTTCCTCCTTCTCTACCATATTCTTTTCTTCCTTCCCTCCTCCCTTCCCTCCCTCACCCTTACCCTCTTCCCTCTCCCCCTCCCTCCATCCTTCTTCCCTCACTCCCACCTCTCCTCCTTCCTTAGTTCTTCCTTCCTATCAAAATATTATTAATTAACCTTTTGTTTGTTCCCTAGGTATGTGTGTAGACATGTGGATGTATTTACATTTTAAATACAGATGCATTTACATCACACACACATTCAATTTGTTTTCCCACTTATGATTAAGAAAAAGAGAAATTTTATAACTTCAATTACTTGCATGTCCAAATTGTTCAAATTCACATCTGTCATCTAAATGTCACTCCTGATTGCTAAACTGTATGAAATGTCAAGAAGAATGACAATCACACATCTCAAATTCAACATACAAAGGGAAATCTCCCCTTATCTCCAAAACACTCCCACTTGCAAACCAAAGTAGTTCCCTTCTTTGTTAATGACTCCTCCCTCCACTCATTCCTAAAGTTAGAAACCACTAAGTTCTCCTGTATCAGAGCCTCTCACAACACAAAGCCACCACTTCACCAAGTTCATACAGCTCTAACATATTTCTGTAATCTGTTCTTTCATTCCACTTCCATGGTCATCAAACTAGTTCAATTCACCATTATTTATTGTCTAGACAAATAAACTGTTTCCTGACTGACATTACTATGTCCCTCTTCTTTCCCTCCAATACATTCGAATATCACAGGGCTCTGAAAACTCTGAATCCATTCAGCTTATAGTGGCTTCTCACACACTACGATTAACATCAGAATCCTTAGCATGGACTGCATATCCCTGTGTGACTCTTCCTAATCACCATCTCCTCCTCATATCCAGTCTCTTCCGTTACCCCTCACTGGTCTGCATAGGTACCATTAGCCTCTTAAGTTCCCATCCTAAGGACCCCCACATACAAAGTTTCACCTCCCTACCTCACACTTTCTCCCTGTCTTTTAATGTGCACCTCCACCTTTCACCTCTCAGTTTCTATGTCCCCTCCTTAGAGAGTTCTCTGACAACCTATCCAGAATGGGTCACCCATCCAAACTCTGTTTACCATATCATCTGCTATGTTCCCAAAAATATGTTCAACAATTATAATGGATGCATTCCTTTGCCCTTTATTTGTTGATTATTTCTCCACCAATTCAAAGATCCATAAGAGTAAAGACCACACCTGCCATTCTTTTTGTCACTGCAGGCAGTGAACACATTGCCTAGCATGTAGTGACAGCTCAATAAATGGTTGAGTGAGTTAAAAATTGTTCAAGAGGCCCTCCCTGGTGGTGCAGTGGTTTGAGCAACGCACTATGAAGCAGACCACAGCCACTGCAGCATGAGTTCAATCCCTGCCGCCGGCCAGAGGGGTGACCCACATGGTGTGGCAGACCTCTCCTGCCTCACCTGCTGCTCCCCTCAGCAATATATTTTGGTCAAATCTGCCTGTTCTGTTCCCCACTCTGTCTTTGGTGGATCCTCTCACCCCTCCCACTTCTGGCCTGTACCCCAGTTCTTGTATGAATAAAAAAATAAATCTTTAAAAGAAAGTTGTTCAAGAGATTTGAAACACTTACTAGTTTGCTCCTCACTCAAATAATAGACATGAATATGAATTTAGGTAATATAGTATATGTGTTTTTTGCTCCAATTCACAATAGCTGGGAGAGGTTCCTGTGATGTTTTTTCTCAAGAGAATATTAGAACATAGGCCAAATACAGTAAGAAAAACTTTTGCTCACTGTGTTGTCATGCTGTGCGAAAGTGGGGCATGGAAGGAGCTGGAAAATCCTAAATTGCATTGTTAAGGCCTTGTTTCTTCCCACAAAGTCCCCCCAGAACCCCTCCCTAGGACTTTGCATATACAAACTCATATAGCTTCACAGTGTTCTTATTAATCTCTAAGCAGTACAGAAAAGGGATCTAAGAAACGTCCTCAGTATTTTCTAAAGTTGATACAAATAATTTTATTTGAGAAAAACATGAAAAAAGAGAAATAATCTTTATATTATTGTTTTGGTACATTAGGAACACATTTATCTGTGAATCAAATCTTCAAATCAGAGGTTATAAATAATTTCAATCATGATCTAAGTACTAGTATAGAATATTTTAATACTTTCTTCAACCTAGATCGGACTGTCTCTAGAATTTCTTATATATATTATCTTGTTTAAAAGTAAAAAGCCAACAAGCACTTATCTCATGATTAAAAAAGGACATGAGAACGAGCACTGACTAATTTAATATCTTTTTGCTCAATCTTTCCACATTTTTGTTTCTACTATTCTACTCACATTTTCCTATCTCCTTCACCTGTCTAAGTTTACTTACCCTTCAAAATTCTATTTAAATCCTAATTCGTCTACAAAATATTCTCTGATTGTTACCGCCTAGAGTTTTGCTAGAATTATTATTCCTTTAATTGAATAATCTGTGCCAATAGCCATCCAACTATTGAGATACTGGTAACTGAAACAAAAATAAGTTTGTGTAAAATAAGAAAGGTCACTAGCAGGCACGAATATTCAAACAAGAAATATACCCACATAGTAGCTGTGAATTGGCATATATTTAGTCCAGCACCATAATATATCATAGCCATATAATTTTAGATAGCGTTAATATTTTGCTTGCACTATTCCAGTTCTAACATAATTCTTAAAAAATAATGACAAGCTACTTTTCCAAGTCTCAGTTTTCTTCACCTGAAAATGAAGTAGAAAAGCAGAAATCTCTCACTTCAAATGTATCATTACTGAATTATGAATACATTTTTGAAGACCAAAATGCTAATTACCTCTACAGACAAACATATTGTGGTCTCTGCCCTCAAGGAGATAAATATGTCATGACGCTCTCCTGGAGGAATAACTTTGGGGGAAAATCAGAATAGGGGTATATGAATTCCCATACTATAGGATATACCCACATATTGAAGTATTCCAGATGTAAAAGCTTTGTAAACCAATAATGCCATGTCTAACTGTTTTTGTAATTTGCAGGATAGATGCTCAGAATAGATCTGTAACTGAGTCTGGACAGATGAAAAGCAAGTGTTCCCTTCAGACAGAGTGGGATGAACACTCAAGGCCGAGAGAACAAGGATAGAGGCATGGACTTGAGGAAGAAGAACATGATACTAGATAAAATTATGGCATGATAATGTAGTAATTATGTTAAAATAGTAATAGTTGAAAACTGGCAATTTCATCTATTTCAACCTTGTATAACTTTACAATTATTTTGAATTTTTACCTAACAATAATTTTTGTTCCGTATTACTTACTTTTGATTTTATAATTATTTTTAAAGCTTATGCATGAAATGCTAATTTCATATAAGAATATCATCAACTTGGACATGGCTAGCTAGTCAATAACTGCATAGTTAAATTACCAAATAATTCAAAATAAAAGTAACTTATTTAAATAGTAGTATAGAGATCAAATAGTAAAGTTAAAAAACATCGCTTCATAAACTAGTTAAAAGTGCAAGACATTTACATAACTGCTATATATTTTAATGTGTTTCTTTTCCTATATCCATGAAATATTTATTTATATTAGCACGGTATTGTATTGCATTTAATCACAAGAAATCTGCTTTTTAATCATTTAACGTAGACTGTACCACTCTGCCACAGGAAGTATATATATGCAGACTATATGTGGGGTAACTGGGAGTGTGTAAATAATGAAAAACAGTATTTTACATAAAAACCAAACGACTGCTTTCCAGTGGCTTTTCATATTTCTCTAAGAGAGCAAAGTGTTTTATTCAAATGGTAGCTGATTATTCATAAAATGAGTATTTTCTAAGTCCTTTGTACTTTTATAAAAATCATAATGACATAATCATAGGTTAACACATTCATGAAAAATAGGTGCAAATCACTGTGAGTGTCCGAGAAATGCTGCAATTTTCAGCAATGAAGACAAAAATTCAAGGAGCGAAATCAGGTAAATGTAAAGAACACATTAGCTATGTTTTGCAGAAAAACACTAAGATAATAATTTTTAAATCCATGCTTGAAATGCAGCTCTATTTAAATAATACTGTGGTTCGATATCAGATTGATTCCAGAGTCATGCTTCTATCTTAGGAGAGCGTGGCAAAAACATTTACAAGAAAAGTAGGTGCTGACTGCCCACCATATGCAATGATTTGTGCCACAAGAGTTTAAGACGGAGAGCCAACACACGCACCTCATGGCAGGGTGGTACACCTGAGGGTTAGCTATTTAACGTGTTCTGGAGCACCGCATCCATTTCTGGGGAAGATTTTCTTGACACCAAATTATAGAATGTGTATAGTAGGGAAGCGTAAAGTATAAAGTGTAAAACATAAAAACCTACTAATTTCCTGTCTTATTTTACAGCAACTCGATTTCTCCTTCAGGTACCAAGACCATGAAATCAAGCAGGGTTCTCCTGCAGTTATAGGCTGCAACTAGGTAAATGACTTCTTGACTTTTGTGACTGGTCTGCCGATGTTGGCATTTTCTGGGGTGCTGCCTCAGCATCCCAATTTGCCAGAAGAATATAAAGCAAAACACCCATTAAGTGCAAGAATACAAATCAGTACATGAATCTACTTTTTCATTTCTAACTCATTCAAATGAATTTTGATGAACTTCAAATTAGATAAGTGTAAATTAAAGGCATTAATATAAAAAAGGAGATGATTTATTTAGCAGCAGATTTTTTTAAACTTAGAATTATTTAAGATGTATTTGCTCATTATAATAAAAATTTCATTAAACATGAGAGAATCAATGGGCCATTATTAAACACTGGATCTACTTTTATGTCTTTATTTCTACTTGACATTTTCCTCTTTTCTATCACGTCAATTAGCTAATTTCTACAGCATATTTAACAGAACTACATTCACTGAAAGTGCCCACTTGTCTAATGAACCGTTTAGATAAAAACTGAGGTCCAATTACAAAGAACACACACAGAGCATTTTCCTAAAATTATTCAGTAAAATTTCATGGTTTTTTTCCTACTTATTTTTATGATATTACATGAGCTAATCCTTACAAAGCATCAATACCATATCATTTTTAAATATTCTTACAAACTTATACTGATGTGCCTCTAACAATATGGTATAATATTAAAGATGGTGGCAGAAAATTAAAAAATGCTATACATGATCAGATTGGGGTGAAATAAGAGAAAATTTGAAATAAAACTTTTCTGGTTTTCTGTCCTTACATAGGAATCTATGAGTTGGATCAGGATATAAAACACAAATATGACAAAATAACACTTTAAAATAGTAATAACAAATATTTACCTTAAAAATATCCAGTGATATTTCCAGACACAACCGGTTCTTTGGATATCCCTGTTTTGTAGATTATAAAACTAAGACTCGGGAGAGGTTAAAGAGCATGCTCCCAGGGCAAATAATGGTAGAAGTCAGCTTCTACCCTACTTCTTTGTGATAGAAATTCTGTATTTTTTCTTTTATCGTATAACGTATTATCTTGAGATGATTTTAAAGAATTAAAGAAGCTGAGGGAGATCAGAGTGAGTTGGAAAATGAGAAATTGACACTTAGCTAATAGGACTGGGGATGCATATAATCATTTATTAAAAGTAAATTGTCAATGAAAGAAAAAACGAATGTCTAAATCTTTTTTTATGTCTAGATTTATGTCTAAATCTACTTTGGATCGATTAAGGGAACAACACAACCTGTGATGGAGAACACTCCAGAATGCCTCAGTTTCCAAAATTCGCTCTCCAAATCATTTCCACTCTTTATTTCAGAAGCACATCTCCAAAATACTTCCACATTATTCATCTGACAAAGGACTAATACTAAGGATTAACACAGAACTCAACTCAATAAAATAATCCAAAAAAAATGGGCAGAAGACAAAATAGACACTTTTTAAGGAAGACAACAGATGGCTAACAGGCATACATAAAAATGTCAATCAACATTTATGCAGTGCAAAGCAAATCCACACTGACATACCCCCACACCTATGAAAATGGCCCATATCATAAAAATCACAAACAACAAGTGCTGGTGAGGGTGTAGAGTAAAATGAAACCTCTTCTACAGTTGGTAAGCATGTAGACTGGCCTAGCTCCTGTGGGAAGAAGTGTGGAAGTTCCTCAAAATAGCAAAAATGGATCTTTCATATGACCCAGAATTCCCACTCATAGGTATCTACTCAAAGAAGCCTGGACTGCCATACTTACAGCAGCAATATTTATAGTAGCCAAGATATGGAGACAACCTAAATGCCCCAGACTGTTGAATGGGTCAAGAAGATGTGGTATAAATACACAATGGAATACTACTCAGTGGCCAAAAAGGAAACCAATGGATTTATGGAAACATGGGTAGATCCCTGAGAGATTATTCTAGGCAAAATAAGTCAGAAGAAAGACAAACTGGATGGTTTTACTTATATGTGGAATAGAGAGGTCACACAAAGCATCAGATAAAGACAAACTTTAAAAGCAACCCTTGAAAGCTGAGCATAGCATTCAGGAGGACAGGGGGAGGGAGAGTGAGTGGGCATGGTGGAGGTTTATGTTTGCTTTGATGGTGGGAGAACTAAGGTGGGGGAGAACACCTGAGGGGAGAATCCTATATTGTGATAAAATTAACTAGGAAGTAAATTAATGCAAAAGAACAGGCATCCACATCAATGCAATCTGGGTGCCTGAACGTTATCTCATGTACTACTGGAGTTAACGAATCACACCTATTTTCTATGTGAATATCTGACTAGTTTAATTTCCTTTGAAATACCGAATCAGAGTGACAGACAACACATTTAGTAAAGCTTCATTTCCACCCGTTTGGCTGAAATCATTAGAGGAGCAGGTGGCATTCATTCTGTTGGATGTTTCCCAGTTGTACAGCTGCTAAATGGGAAGTAAAGAGAGCAGCCACTCCCAGAAGGATGGATGCCCAGGAAATCTGGCCCTATCGGTAGAGCCAGTACTATGAAATGTGAAGACTCTTTCTGAATAACAAGAACAGGCCAGAAATCTACCTTTTAATTTAAGTTGACATGATTACATACATTCACATATTTAGTTTTTTAAAAAAATGTTCACATAGAGATTTGCTTCACCGAAAGTAACTTGTAAAATATTAATTTATGTATCTAATGTAACTCCTTTGAGCGGGAAGCTTACAGAAACAAGGAAGAATGCCATTTTTGATTTTGTGGCCTTCTCTGTCATCTTACTGTCATTATTTTATATAAGACAGACAAAAATTATGGGAAAAGGTTTACTGAAGATTGATATTGAATAGAAATTTTTAAGAATTTTTATTTACTTATGCAAATAAGAATTGGGGTGTAGGCCAGAGGTGTGGGGTGAGTCCTCAGTGACAGAGTAGAGAGCAGAGCAAGCAAGCTACTGAAATACACTGCTGAGGGGAGCAGCAAGTGAGACAGGAGAGGTCTGCTGTGCCATGTGACTCAGCTCCCTGGCCGGCCAGACTGAAGTCATGCTGCTGCAGTAGCTGGTGATAGCTTGACAGCACTGAGACTTTAACCCCTGCGACACCAGGGAATTTAATTTTTAGATTTATTTATTTATGCATGTAAGAGCTGGGGTACAGACCAGAGGTGCAGGAGGTGAGAGGAATCACCAGAGACAGAGTGGGGAGCAGAACAGGTAGCTCTACCAAAGTACACTGCTGAGGGGAGCAGCAGGTGAGGCAGGAGAGGTCTGCTGTGCCATGGGGTCCCTTCCCTGACCAGGGATCGAACTCGCTCTGCTGTGTGGGCAGGTGCTTCACAGGGGGGTGCTCAACCTGCTGTGCCACTAGGGAAACCGGCGTAATTTTTTAATGTCCATATTTAGCTTTTTAATATCATGGACACTCACTAATATGAAGATTGTGTTTTCCTATTCCCTGATTCTTAGGTTCGGAAGGTGTGGAGTTGGCATCTTAATTTCTAACTATTCTTCCAACCTCACTTTAGGAAGACCATATGGAAACCATACTTGTGAAATGCCAGCCTTTTGTCAAAGCAACTCACAAACTTGAATTCTAGCTAGAAATGAAGTCATTTTAGATGAATTTTTGATTTATTTCCTTTTCAACAAATATCCATTTCCTTTTAAAGGCATTTCATATTAAACTGTACCAAGATTTCAATACCAAACAGCAGTGTTTTAAAGTTATGTACACTATAACTTTTTATTTTATTGTTACAATAAATGGCCGTATAATATTTTTATATTTTGTAATGGGTTCTGACGCAGAAGCAGAAAGTATTAAAAATTAGGTGGCTTATAATACAGAGTTGCATTGCTTCTGACACATACTATATTGTTGCTCTAATATTTATGCCCATGTACTGTTCATCTCCTTTTTCAATTTTCATAGTAATATTTGCTCCTATGTTCAATTTATTTTATTATTATTCTTCTTATCACATCTAAGTGTTTATGGATAACATCTGTTAATCTCTTTATGCCTCAATTTTCTTATCTCTACAAATAATATGCTAGCATAGCCATTAATTTGAAGATTAAATGAGATAATATAAATAAAAAACTTACCTGTCTTGAATACATGATAGTTCTATTAATAATATTTATTATCCCACTACATAAATTAGCATAACTCTGTAAGCTGACAAAGCATGATTTAAGCTTTTCTATGATAGGATTATTACAAAAAACATACATTAAGTTTTTGCTGTTTTATAAGATCTTTACAGTATGTTTCCTTTTCCTTTTTTTTCCAGTGTGTTTTCTTTTTCATCAAAAATGAAAGAAGTAGTAAGAAATTATCATTTTTCAAGAGCAGGCATAGAACTGTTTCTCTCTAAGCATCTCCAGAAAGAACTAAAACCTTGAGTCATGACTTCTGACCTACAAGATATAAGTAATAAATATTTTATGTCAACCAGTTTATGCCAATTTGCTATGGCAGCTCTGGAAAACCAAGACACTCATTATTACTTTCTCCTGTCTTTGTTCCACCTATAAATAGCTCTCCATTCATCTTTCATGGCATATATGATATGCAACCTTTCTGTGAAGCTTTGATTCCTTAACCATTTTCACTTTTTTTTTAATTGTATCTTTTTTTTAATTGAGGTAATACTGGTTTATAATGCTGCATATGATTTAGGAGTATAGATTCACACCTCCTCAAATGCACACCTCCATACCCACCACCTAAACATCGATCATCCTCCACCATCGTCCACTTCGTCATTAAAGACAATGTCATTATTCTGCACTAAAAATATCAGTAGCCCTTCATTTGATAGTTATATAATAAACTTTTCATTATGTGAAGCATACCTTTCATCACTCTAATTGATTGCAATTATTGCTCATTTTCTTATTCTTCTCAAGTTGAGGTCAAATGATAAATCTAATGTTCTTTAAAGAGAAAAGTTATCAAATAAATAAACCTGACTTTATAGATGCTTCGAATTATCTATAATTGAACATGCCCAGGGTGAACTCACTGTATTTTCTCATCCTCTGACCAGAACTGCTGAACCATTTGAGAAAAAAGTGTTATCTTACCAAAAAGTGTTTTCCACCAAACACAAACTTATAGCCATTGTTTCTGTTTTCTACATCTCCAAATAAGACTGATAGTCCTGTTTTTCTTTCTCCAAAATCACATAATTTTCTCCCTCCTCTCAATACTTATTGCCATTTCCTCTATCATGTCCTAATTATATTTGCCTGTTATTCCATAAAACAATGGTTTACAATCTCCAGTTTTTCTCTTTCACCTCTACAGAGCTACCAGAATTCTATGTCTACAACACAGACATGATTATATCACCAGTGATGTTTGTAGAATAACATTCACACTCTTATCCACCTGCCCAAACTTAACTCCTGCCTCTCACTTTGTTTCAATAATGTTCAAAACCTTCACTTTGCTTTCCCACATTTCCCAAGCACAGTTGAGTTTTGCTCTTCTGTTCTCCTGTAACGCTGTATATTTCTCTAGTTCAGCACTTACAAACATCTGAAACTGATTACAATAATGCCAAACATATGCCATGAATATTCCTGGATGTTCCTCAAGTTAAATATTCCCTCCTGTTGCTAGTCCATGGGTGGGGAAATCTGTCCTGATATTTTATTTAGAAAATATGGTCACCATACCATGGGGCATGTCAGACCAGATAGGTAGCTCCCTGAAGGCAGGGGTGGGGACTGAGTAATCATGAACTCTCAATGCTTCACTGTTTATATCAAACTGGAAAAAAATTTCCCATTTATACAAGTGGACTATAAAAGTGGACAGATGTAATAGATTACCAGAGATCTCAACACTGTCTGAAAATCTGTTCTCTTTCAACACAATTCAATGTTCTTTTACAAAACAATGTCGGTGTTCCCATCTTTTTAATATATTAATATGAAAAAATGATCTTGCATCATAGACTGAACAGCACACAAAACAAATATATATGAATATCTAGCTCCCTGACTCATACAACTGCACCTAGGCCTATTATCTACCTTTTTTTATGAGAATGGAGTTTATCTTTGAGTCTAGACCAGCACATTTCACCCATTGGCCTGGCTATCATTTTCTTTTTAGTACTAATGGTCATAACTTCAGTAAATTTTCCCTTTCTTTTGTCTTATCATTTTCTCCTTCCTTACTTAATGATTCTCATAAGCATGAAGAGATAAATTTTTTTTAAGATTTATTTATTTATGCATACAAGAGCTGGGGTATAGGCCAGAGTGGCTGAAGGTGAGAGAATTCACCAGAGACAGAGTGGGGAGCAGAACAGGCAGGTCAACTGAAATACACTGCTGAGGGGAGCAGCGGGTGTAGCAGGAGAGGTCTGCAGTACCATGTGGATACCCTCCCTGGTCAGGGATAGAACTCACTCTGCTGTGCCACTGATGCCTCACATGCGGCCCTCAACCCGCTATGCCACCAGAGAGGCCCCAGAAGAGATGATTTTATTTATCCCATTTTAAAAACAAACTAAATCAATACCTATTGCCCTCATATTTTTCTCCAGATACTCTACATTTCTTTTTGGACTATACTGCAGAACACTGGGAAGTAACCAAACTCCTTACTTGCTTCCTCTAATTTCTCTTATCCCGTTCTCTCTTGAACCTCTTGCAATTGTGACCCCTGCTCCTTGGACTCCAGGAAAATTACTTTTATAATGGTTACTAATGAGCTCCATGCTATCGTATCCAACAGTCAATCATATTACTCATCTTCGTTGATTTTTCATTAGTATCTGGCAGTTGAAGATTTTCTCCATCTTTAAATATTGATTTCATTTGGGCTACAAAATAATATACTCATTCAATTTTCTGCCTACTATGTAACACATCCCCACCCCCCCCCCAACCTGGGACCCATTTGCTATTCTCTCTGTATTTTCTCATCTTAACAAATAAAATGGCCCAAAGCTCTGTCTTGGCTTTCTTCTGCCCATGTATGGACTCATCAGGTTTAATGATTTAATCATTCACGTATGTTAGTATTACAAAATTCTATGTCCCACATGCCTCTTCACTGGACTCAGACATCCAACTGCCTACTTGATACTATCAGATGTCAAATAGACATGTCAGGTTTGACTTGCCCATAAAAACCTTTATTTCTTATAGTAGTTTAATTTCAGTAAATGACAATTTCCATTCTCCCAGTTAGACTTATAAAAATGGAACCATCTTTGATTTGTTCTTTTTTCATAAGTTAATATAAGTGATCTAAGTCTGCTGGTTTTAATTTTTAAAATGCCAGATTCTAGTCATTCTTACCACCTCCATTTAGATAGCTCTCACCTGGGTCATGCTAACTTATCTCCCTGGTTCTGTTCTTACTCTTATTTGGGAAATACTCAAACAAATGGCAAGAGTGATCATGTTTAAAACATAAGACAGATCATATCTATTTTCTTCAAAGCTTTTCCAAGATTTCACTTGGCATAAAAGCCCAAGTCCCCAGAGGGACAAGGTTGTCTAGACTCTGCTCACTGTCTCACCTCAATTCATCCTACCTTATCCTTGTTCATATTGTCCTTGTTCAGATGACTCTCTTGCATTTCTTAATTTGCACCTTTGTATTTCTCCTTCTTCCTAGAACATCTTTTTGCTCCTGTCCTACATTCCCACAAAGCTAGTTTTGTTTAATTTTTTTTCTCTTTGAGCTTTGAAAACTCATCCTCTCAGGAATAATTTTCCTAGCCAGCTTATCTGAAACTCCCCAGTTATATACTTCTTCCTTTAGCAAGGTTTTTCTCTTGTTAGGCAACTTGACTACTGAAATGACTTTTTTATCTATTATTTTTGTTGTTTTTTTGTCTATATCCATGCTGGGCAGGTTGCCCCATGGGCTACTGTGGTTCCTTTTGCTCCTTTCTGTTTTCCCAGTGCCTAGAGGAGTGCTGGACTCAAAGTCATACTCCACAGATTTTATTGTTGTTGGATAAATGAATAGAGTTTAGAAAATCCACTGTATGGAGGACTCATAGATGGGGCAAGGGGTTAAGTTGCAACACTGTGAAGCTATCCACAGCCACTATAGTAGAGATCAACCCCTAGCCAGGGGGGTGGCCCACATGGTGCAGCAGATTTCTCCTGCCTTGCCTGCTGCTCCCTCACAGTGTATTTCAGTCAATCTGCCTGTTCTGTTCCCCACTGTCTCTGGTGGATCCTCTCTGACACACCCACACCCACAGCTTTAGCCTATACCCCAGTTATTATATGCATAAATAAATCTTTAAAAAGAAAGAAAATCCACTGCATAAACTTGTCCCCCCAAATCAAGCTTTGGTGGGAAAGGAGTAAAAGTCATTAACCCAGTCCCCTAGGGCAGATGCTAACAGAATGAAACAGTTTAGGGCTGGGCCTGGGAGCGAACAGAGTCCCCAGGAAATGGATTAAGAAAGCATTTCTGGATTCAGTCCTAGCAGGATGGAGCTTTAAAGCCTTTTCAAAAACTTTCAGATCTTTGCAGATCTTGGGGGTTGGCTGTTCAAATATTGCCTGGGGCTTGGGTGTTCCAGGAAGGACACTTCTGGCTTGAGATCACACCTTCACAAGTTACTGGTCATGTTAGAGTTGTTATAGTTAGATGGGGAGTTCTGCTCTATTAGGATTCTTGTCTACAGCCTGACTCATGAGATCTTAAAGGGGGAGGAGAAGGGAGAGTGTTCAAATGTCTCCGCATAAAACAAATGTCATATGATGTGTACATTTATAATAAGTGTCATAACTTCCATTTAAGCTTCTCTGACTTAGTACTCAGCAGCTCAGTATTTGGGGCTGCCCTTTCTTAGTTTTCTAACTTGCAAGTATCCAGGGAGCCCTGTGGGCATCAATCTCTAGGTAGAAGTTTGCTGTGATTGACTTGACCACTTCCTCTTCTGATTAGGGCTGTGGATTAAAGGACCTACAACTGCCTGGCTTGATGGGCTCACTTTAATCAAATGATCACAAACTGAAAAGTCCTTTTAGAACTGTTTGAAATTTAACCAGTAAGAATTGCATGTGTGTTAATAACTCTTCAAAATCAGAAACATCCCTGGGAAGTATGAGACCATCAGTCAACCACATACTAATATGAGTTTAATTTGTTTTTCTAATAGTCAAAAAACAACATCACTGAAGTGGAAAAGAAGAAAAATGCAACTTAAAATTCAAAATTGATATATCAGTTTGGGAAGGCCGCAATAAAGATGATTTTTTAAATGTTTTAAAATATAAAAACAGGTTTCAAAGTGCACACTATAAAGTGCCTTGTACCTACCTCTGCTTCAGATAAAACTCATCTCTTAAGTAACCAATATTATTAATATATTGTATATTCTCCCAGATATAGTTTATATATATGAACTATTACACATAGATACACATATGAACATATGTATTCATTTTCCCATTTTGAAACAATCACTTAAACTGGGACAGTACAATTCAACACCTTCATTTTTCCCGCATAATGAAGTGTCTTTGAAGTCTTGTTGTATAAATGCATAAAGATCTTCCTTGTTCCTTTTTATGTCCAAAATAAGGCACCCCATTAATTATTAGCCAGATTCCTAATGATTTGATCCTTTTTAGGTTGGTGTGTGCTTCACTATTTTAAACATTATAAAGTATAAATTTATAACCATGTAGATATTTTTCACATATGCACATTTATCTGCAACATACTTTTACAGAAATGGAACTGTTGGATCTAAGACTAAAGATATATATTTTTTAATTTCAATTTATACTCCTAAACTGTCCTTAATAAATGTTTTGTTAATTTGCACCCACATGAGCTCTGTATGGGAGAGCCTATGTAATGACTTTGGATAACATGTAAGCAGTCTTAGGCTACTTCTTTCCTAGGGAAATTGGCATAAATGGGCAACAGGGGTTAGAGAACCACAATAAAAGTAGTACCATACCATCTTCATTTCTGCTCTATGTTTCTAAGAAACTACAAATTTACGAGCAGCTTATGATATCATATGTAATACAGTCATTTCTGTGAATTGGCCCCTATTAAAAATAATATGAACCAACAAAATGAGCTGTTGATTTTTCTAACACATTATTAAAAGAAATTATAAGGCTAATAGTAGGAAGAATTTCAGAAATGGAAGTCTTACATTAAAGGTGGCAATTTAAATATTAACATATATACCCTAAAATTTCACATTTAGAAGCAAATTCCATGGACTAATATTATAATCCATTTATATGCCATGTCTCAAGAATTTTTGAAGATTTCTGCATTCTATGCTCATTCTAAACCAACTTGGTACACTGGTAGGTACTTACACTTGAATATTTAGTTGGCTACCATTTCTAACAGGGCATATCAATTGGTTATTGCATGCAGTGTACTGATCACTTAGAAGAGAACCCAATTAAAGAAGTGAATATTTGCAGATATAAATTTAATTACAAAAATGTTTTTGGTATGTTTACTGTGCTATTCTAAACAAGAACATCTCTAGACTTCAATTTAACCTTTACACTGAAAAAACTATGTGATCAGAATGTGTGTGTGTGTGTTCCATACCATTCACACTGATCCTTTCCTTGAGATGATAATTAGAAATATTAGCTAGAAACACAATGCCGTTGGACGCCATACCTTCATCAGAATCAATTGAGCTGCCAGAACATTTTTAATACTGTTGGAAACCGTTAATGACAAAGAGTCATTTGCTTACCCACGGTCCAGTCCTTCTCCAGTGAAAATTACTGGTCATGAATCTGGTGAACATTTACAGGAATCTGCAAATGAAACAGCTAAATCCTTGATGACAGGGAGTCTCATAAAGGCGGCTCATTTATTCTCTCAGGGCACTCATCTCCGCCACTGGGATCAATAGAAAATCTCATCTGATATATTCTTAAATGCCATGGTGCAAATGTTCTCACTGCAATTTTGCAGGAGATAGGGCCCCACACCTACTTGAAGGGCCAGGCATCAGAGTCACTAAACTATACAAACAATCTTACTGTGTTTTCTTTAGTCTTAAAGCCTATAGAATAATAATGATTCTTTTCCAGTAAAAAAAAAAAAAATGTTTCAGACAATTAGAGCTTTTGAAATTGACTAGGAAATGGAGATTATGATTTAACCACATATCTGTAGCTTTAGATTCCCACGCAGAAGATAGGAACTACCAACTTGCTTTAAAATAGCTGCTGTATGATATTTATGTTCACTCCACTGAATTGATTTTAATCTGAGCAAAGGACTTTAAATATATATCAATTCAAGGTACAATACAGTTAATTTTTCCGAAGCACATCTGAAAAGAGAGAATGGAAAAATTGGTATAATCTAAATAGAAGCTAGCAATTTGCTAATTTTCACCACTTGCTATCTGATAGCAATTGGGAAAAGTATAACAAAAAGAGAAATGCATTCTAATAGATTTTCTAGCCTCAGAGTTGATATTATAGAATACTACAGAATAGGTTTTACTCCTGTGGTGCCGCCCTTCTTATAAATGCCATGATGGCATACTAGCAATTTGCTGTTTAATTAATATAATTCTAAAATCTTAACATCCTAATAAAATGCCTTTAGGCAAGAGTACAGGGTCTAATATGGTGGGTAAATTAAAAGGCTAAGATATCTATAGAGGGGCATGTGCTTCCCTTTCAACTTAGAGAAGCTTAACAAGGATATTAAACCTTTTTATTCTTTCTTTAATGAAAAAAGCAAAAATCCCCACCCTACATACAAACTTATTATAGTACTAGTGTGCTAAAAACATAGGCTGTGTTTATTCCAAGAGATCGGTTACTACCTAAAAGATCTATTTATTGCATTATAAAATCTTGACTGTTCCTTACGATAAAATATCTGGATGTTGTTTAGGAAATTATTTCATTTTTGCTTTTCTCTTTTTTTACCCCCCCTTCCAATTAAAATATATACTTATAAAAATATAGCTTATTGACAAAACTGTATAAGGAACATAATTTTGGATGGAAGAGTGTAACTTTCCAATACAAACAAAATTAAAGACTTATCCTGCCACATATTCCATTTACTCTGTTATAACATAGATCACCATAATCCTGCCAGTGACCAGGTATGTATTCAAATAAAGGTTCTGGTTTTTGTTTTGTTTTGTTTTAACATCAAGATGTATGGAAAACATGGTGATTTTCACACTTTTTCCTTGTAAAGGCCCTATTTTAAAGAAACAATAATAGCCTTAAAGATCATGAATCATGGTTAAAGAAGAGCATGGACATTACTTTTATAAAAATTTGCTTTTCTTTTTAAACTGAAGTAGTTTGGTTTCCATGAGGGCCTAGGAGGCAACAGGCCAGCAGGAGGCCAGGAGGATTAGCCCTAATTACCTCATGTTTCACCTTAATTAACTCCTGATACCAAAAGTAAACGCTGCAGGAATGATGGAGAGACCTTAGGCCAGTAGGCAAGGCATCTAAGCTCTCATTGTTTGCACATGATAATCTTTCTTTTGAATTCCCCTTAATTCCTCCAAAGATCAACCCATGGACACACATCGCACTGTGATTAGCTGTGCTGGAGATATAATGCTGTTTTCATAGTTGTCCTTGGCATGGAAAGTACATTCCCAACAGAGCAACGTACGATGAATTGTCACAGTACTTTCATTGTATTTGTTTACAAGACCATATAAATAGCTAAGAAGTCAGTCTAAAGTTCCAAGACAATCTATTCTGCAATTGATATAATATTTATTTCAGACAACATTTGACCCACCTACCACTAACAGTTTCTTTAATCTACCAAAAATCTAATTTCCAGATGTTCAAGCACATTATTCCTTGAGAACATGAGTTAATGTGAATCCTTTCCTTCCTCCCTCACTTAGGGCTGATACATATCTACAGACATAAGTTATAACTATTACAAACAATGCAACTTTTTTTCTTCTATTTTCACCCAGAAAGGAGCCTGTTAGTGAAGATGCACTACATTACAACCTAGACTTGAAATTTAGCTCTAACACTTGTGATGCTTAAAATATAAATTTTGGGAAAGTCATATAGTGTACATTTTCTGCAGCAATTCCAAGATTCTGAAAAGAAGCAAAAGTAATCCAATAATCCAAACACCATATATATATATATATTTATACATATATGTAAAATATGAATTGGCTTGAGAAATAGGAAGGCATGGAATAAGACAGCGAGTGACAATGAAGACAAGAATGTGTCAAAACCAAATAAACCACTGGCTCGCATGATTTTACTTTTCAGTTTATACATCAGTACATTCTGAAAATCATTATAAACAGAACACGAGAAGGCCTACACTCAGCATTCAACTGATTATTATTATTACTCATAACTATTTTCCAGTCAGTATGCCATTCATAATTGAACAAGTACAAATAATATAAGGCCAAGCTCATAAGAAATTTAAATTTGTTGTCTCAAACTTCTCCTAAGAACCAATAAAAAATAACTGATTCATTAGTTTCTGGATGTCCTTTTGACTATGATTTTTATTTCAACTATTAAACTAGTTTATATATAGACAAAGATAGAGGGAGATCACTAATATTTGACATTCAGTATTGTCTGGAAGGGGCAGGTGATACTTTCAGCCTTGGATATAATTGGGTTTGGCGCAAGGGTCCTTTTTGCTGACTTCTAAACCAACAACCTATATTTCTCACATTCCAACATGGGTGGGTTCTTTCCCCTCCTCCCCTTAAAACTTTTGAACTCCTATAACTATCTACTCCTTTAGCAAGCTTAGAAGAAAACTGATATCTGGTTAAATCTTGTATGTTTTAAAACTAACAGTTATTCTACAATGATTCATTATAATTCTTACTGCTACATATTTGCAATCATTCCCTCAGTTTACAGGTAAAATTAACTTATATTTAGGGTCAAATGTTACCATACATATACTTTAAAGGCTTAACTGTTATTTAAGGCTTAATTGTAAGGAAAAGAAGAGGATATAAATGTTATTGTTAATCTTATTTTTTTTGTAAATCATACCTACTGCTAGTATTGAAACAAATTGAATGTTTCATGGACAAAGCTTTAAATATTTTATTCCTGTGAAAAATCACAATTTCTACATCTTCTAATGATTATAATGGAAAGTTTCAAATCAGAACATGTAAATTCTGCAACATATACTCACTGATATATGCATGCATTCACCTATTATTTTCATTAAGTTACAAATTCTTATTCATCACTTATTTTGTTTGTCCCACTCTGAGCGAGGAATATATGAAATAGGGGATACCTGAGATGTCGAAAATAATTGGGAATGCCAAAATATATCCTAAGAGACGTTGCTGCTTTTAAGAAACTTGTGGCAAGAGAGTAAACAAACATTTCTCTGATTTTTGTTGTAAGAGAAGTATGTGTGTGTTTATGGGTTGAAGAAACGCACACTTGGCAGAAATAACACGGCTTGGAGAGGGCTGAGAAAATTTCAGGGAAGAGACAATGTCAGAGCTAATGTTTTACTCAGCACACATTGAAATCTGTCTTTCACAAGCAGTTCTAAAACCTGAGTGTCTCTTTTTTTATTGTCACACTATGTTTGAATACAATTAATTTCAATGGAGTGAAATTACTCCCATTTTATTATTTTGGATTTTAAAAATTCTTAAAACTAATGTCAAGTAATTATAAGAAGAATAAATGAGTATTTCATTTCCATTTTGCCAAATTTCCCATAATTGTTTCCAGGTAAGTTCCCCTCCCCCACTAAATTCTAAGAACATCCATATGTCCTTGTAAAATCTAACATTCATCATTTGGAGTGAGTTTTTCTTCTTTCATATTTCACTTGAACATATGTAAAGAATGACATGCTTTGAACTACAGAATGCATTTTTTCATATTAGAACCAAGTACTGGAATTCCATGTTTATACTGTACCATATTGCTGAACTTTATGGTCTCTTGTCATTTATGTGTTTATTTCTAGACTGATTACTATGTTTAATTATGACATCTGTAGGCTCTTAACGTGTCAAAGCTTGTTGTCCAACAACTGTAAGAAGAAATACTGTAAGTGACACACAGAATAAAAAATGCAATCATGAAATTATCTGTTTTACATAAATATAACTAAAAGTAAGTTTTGCTTCCTGACATCTTATACATACATAGATACATTTAATGTTTATATAGAAGGGCTATGTATATAAGCTTCACATGAGATATTATATTTCATAAGCCTTTGCTTTCTTTTAATGATTTCCCCATGCCTGATGTTTATTTTAGAACTAAGGAACCAAGAGTAATGACATTCTATATAGAAACTGTCACATAAATTTTTTGCAGTCACAATGTAGATTATTATCCTCCAGTTCCTTTCTCAAAGTTGTAAAGGAACTTGAGGCACCTTTAATTAGATGTACCCATTTGAAAGTGTTGTTTTATTCCATTGAAGGCCAAGGTGAAAAGCCAACCATGGTAAGCCTAGTATGAAACTGGACCACTTTTCTGTTCCAAGTAATTCAGGCCCGAGAAGCTAGTGCCAACTGACGATCCTCATCCCTTGCTCTGGTTCAGACTTCACTATTCTCACTTGGATTCAATACTCCATGGAAATTTTGTTCTATCGTTGCTTACTAATTCCACAGATTATGTCCCTTAAAGCTTTCCTTTCAGTGTCTCAATTTTGTTTGAAGACATAATGGCTACCAAATACCTTCTATTTGTCCAGTCGGTTGAATTCTGCCTCTCATTTTTAAAATAAATTCCAGGGCAAAATCCAATTCAAGAAGAATTTGATAAAATACAAAGGAATATTAAACTATACTGAAGAAAGAAAAATCTAGCTGTGAAGAGGAGGTGACTTGGATTTGTAAATGTTCCTTACCACTGGCCAGGTGAGTGGTGAATTCTAGCAATACAAAGTTCTTTTGCCTTTTAAGGATTGGAATAGCCTTCCCTGGATTTAAAAAAAATGAAAGCTACCACACGACCAACAGGAATGACATGAAATAAACTCATAATCCATCCACTCAGAGCTGAATTTTCAATAAACTGTGGGGGTTTGATGAAGAAGTAAGCTGACCACAAGCCTAAAATTTATGAAAAGATTTAATTCTTTCTTCAGTGATTTGTATCCCCTATATCTAGGGCTTCTGTGGAGGAAATCATCAAAAATCTAAAGAACAACTTGCAAATCCCATACAGTCCTATAATTTTATTCTTATGAAGACCCTCTCCAGGTAGGTAGAGAGATCACAGAAATTATCTCATATAATTAAAACTTCCTTCAAAAACAGAGAATGCTCAGGGATTAAGACAGAAATGTTGCCGTTAGGAAAACAAGTTGAATTGTAACCAGAAATTTTGCGATCACTAGGGAATTTTGAAAGTTCACTTAACTGGATTGCACCTCATTTTATATCATTTATTAAATAGAAATCTTAATGTTGACCTCACAGGTAACTATGATATATACCTCCATTTAGCCTACTCCCCAATGCATTATAAGCCCTCTATCAACCAGTATAAAACTGTTCCTTAATAACAAGGTAATTACAAAGCGAGCATAGTTTATCAAAAAAATGTTCTTCAGGAGAAAAAGTTAATTATGATATTTTTCACCTAAGCATGTACAAACTAAATATTTTAAAACAATTTTTTGCAAAGTGACACATTTAGAAATACCAACTGCACAGGAATTGAATTTACTGACTTATTTGAACTATGTTCTCAGAAGTGTGATTTTTGAAGGTTCCAAATTAACTATGGAAGTATTTGTGGTTTATTTCACATTATCAACTCTTGATAAAATCTACATAAAGTAAGTGAAGTTCAGAAATATCAACTACTAGTAATTATTCAATATGTTCTTAAGTTATTAAAACTTTTTTTGACTGATTAGCAGTTACCAAGAGTCAGATGATTCTCATTACCCATATATCCCCTTTTGAATTAAATTTATCATATTTAAGTCTTGAAATTTTTAATACCTTGGGTCAGATATGGGAAGTTTCCTAAACATAAGTCAAGCTACATGGTTAGATTAATTATGACAATTTAAAAAAATCAATTTCATTGCATCTGTTCCTAATTTCATCTTCATCTCTATCTGTTTAGCTTATTTTCTTTTACCTTTCTCTCCACACTTCCCCTCCTCTACCTCCATTTTCCCACCTGACACCCACACAACCAAAATATCTTCTGGATCACACCAAGCCAGCCCAAGGCAATACACTACAATGAAATTAACCTGATTGTTAGTGCATTAAGTCCTACAGCTTTGCACTTTAGCACGTTACTGAAGGTTTCTATTGCCTCAGCTTTCTGGGCATAATAGATGTTTCTTCACTTGGGAAATGTAAAATGAAATTAAAGCACAGATATAGAAGCAGATAGGTTGGTAGCCAGATGGATACACAGATACTAAGCATTCACTGTGCACACACAGATACTATGTATTCTTTTATTTTAAAAAAATATTTTATTTATATATGCAAGATCTAGGGTACAGGCCAGAGGTATGGGAGTGAGAGGATTTACCAGAGACAGAATGGGAAGCAGAACAGGCAGACCTCCTGAAGTACATTGCTGAAGGGAGCAATAAGCTTGACAGGCTGTGCCATGTCACTCCCTGGCCAGGGATCAAACTCATGCTGCAATGGCTACGGATTCATAGTGCTGGGCCTAACCTGTTGCACCACCAGGGAGGCCCCTGTATTCCTAGGCTTAAGAGAGAAATGGGGGAGAGCAAACTGTGCAGGGGGCCCAGAGGACTGTGGTGGAGGACTTCCAGTGCCCTGTTGGTGGGTGTGGTATGGGAACATACACCTGAAAAGTGTGATCCGACACCTCTAAGTCATATATAGTGTTATCTTAAAAAATGTCTATGTTGTCTATAGACTTGATCCAGAAAAATCTCTTGTCCAAAATAAATGTTGTTACATAGGCAATGTTACACACACATACAAACATAGATACACACCCAAACTCACACACTAAATATAAACCTTTGCATTTAATCTTCCTCTCTCTCTCTTAAAATTTCAAGACCAGAACAATATCACCGGCTAAGCCCATAAATTTCCTGAAGAAAGGATTGTTCTAGAAGATGTACTCATACTCATCTACAGAAACAAATGTGATTTATGTCTACAGCAACACTGGAAATTTCCTTTGAAAAAAAATATTATAATGCTATGTGTACTATTCAGACAGATCTTTCCTAAAATTCTGACATCCTACCTTTACATATTCTTTAAGCATAAGTAGCCAGGAAATTTTAATGTATATCTATAGTTAAACTAAACATGTAATGGTTTTCTCAATATGTTCATTTTACACTAGGTTATAAAGGAAGAACTCTATTCCCTTCACAAAGGAAAATAATTGTTCTATTACTACGTATTTTAATCAAGTTATGAGATTACAGGATCAGATAAACAGGTGACTTTTCTTTGTTTATCTGATGATAACAAATAAAATAGACAAGATTAAGACCACTGTTGTGTTGTATCTTTGCTGATAATTGCAAAATTTAAATGATTCAACCTCATTGACAGTTGGTGGATTTTTTTAAACTGAAAGATTCAACAGCAGCGATCTAATTATGGTAGAGTCTAATAAAAATGGTTAAGTTGGGAAGATATTTAGCCTGGTAGAGAGGAGAAAACTTAGCAGGTATCAACCTGAAAATAGATACAAGTGTTTAAGCACAATAAATTAAAAATCAATGATTCTGCATAATTGTACTCAATTAGTCTCCAGTGGCCATGGTAACTACAACAGTAATCCATAATAATTTTAAAAATGAAAGTGTTTCCTGCATTTACTCTTTCATCTCGACATCATCATATTGAATAGTGATAAAGAGGCACTTTATAATTAGACTATTTTATAGATGAAGCAACTCAATTTAAATTGATTTAAAATGACTAACAGATTTTAGGATTTAGACTCATTCAAGAATGCAAAGAATGATTATGTAGCTCTTTTTAATTAAATTAGTCAGTTTTTATTTACCTGAATACCCATTTCTGTATTTAGTGTAACACTAGAAAATTTCTACAAATTATAACACTTTTCTGTTTGAATGTTAAAAAAAAAAAAACCAAACTACCCATTATCATTTAAGTTGTAGAAATTCAAATGTGAGCCCAGAAAGTAGGTACATATAGCAGATAGAATAAAAATCTACAGACTTTGAAACTGGTGGTGGATAAAGGCAACTGAGAATGGGAAAACATTTTTTTAAACATTTTTCAGATAAAGTTTTTTAAATTTATTGTTAGAATACAAAATATACAGTATTCTTTATTATTTGTATGCCCTGAAAATTAAATTAATGCATAATTATTTCTTGATAGTTGAAATTTTCAGCATGTTTCCAAAATAAATGTGTGTATAGTGTGGGGAAAGGGAAATCTCTGAACACTGACAAATATATAACATTTTCAAAGCTATGACTTTTTGTGACTTAGAGAAGTATAACACAATTTAGTGTAAAATACAACAAATTATAGGGAAATAAACTTAACAGTAAGTTATTGAATCATGGGATATGTAATAATTCTTTTTAAAACCCCCATGAAAGTAGTCTAAACAATTTAGTGAATTATTATTAGTAGTTTAACACTCATAAGGGAGAAACTATATTGCATTATACTCTATAACAATTAGGTCTTTTATGAAACTTACCCTGATGTCATTTTATGGTAAGACTTGAAGAACTTGTTAAATTGACTATGATAATAACTTATTAGTATCAGATTCGAACATCTACATATTATTAGTTCTGATTATGATTTAAATAAAATTCTGACAACAAAATGTAAGCAAAGCTTGAAGTTAAATGCTGAGTTAGACTATCAGATTCTTATTGTGCTCTTACTAATTTCACTGCTATCCTAAAGCATAAATCTTCTACTCCCTCCAAAAATGTTCAATTTTTAATAAAGTAACATCTGGTTTGAGGAAGAGAGTATGCTACCTGCTGTTCCCCCACCCCTCCGGGAAAGTGAAAGTAAGCAGTTACTCAACATAATTTTTGTTTTCCTAGTAACAGCTGTGGTTTTTAAGGGTATAAAGCTGGAGAAATTAAAAATGAGATTACTTGAAAGCCATGTGTAGAATTTATGATATGTATTAAATTACATTAAAATTAACCTATCCTAATGGAAAAGTAGACTGTGGCAATCCTAAGAGGGAGGGAGGAAGGGAAGGAGGGAGGGAGGAGAGTAGTAGATAGTAAGTGTTGGATTATGTGGCAGTTATGTCCATACATATAAATAAATTTAATAAAACATTAAGCAAATTATTTTTATGTAGCTTGAATTTTTTTGATATAAGTATCCTGTTCATGCAAGAAAAGAAAAAAATATTAGTAGTATCATAAAAAAATTCAAAACTGAGTAACAGTTGTTACTGACAAATGGGCATTGACTTTAAAAGATGGCATTAATATGGTTAGGAATTTGCTTATCACTTGATATATCACTACTATTGCTATTATTCATAACAGGTAATTTAGTGAATTAAGATTTTATCTAATGGTATACCTGTTATAATGAAAATTATTAAAACATTAACAATGCAGGAAATCTTGGCAGATTAATTATTACTTTTAGGGGCTTTTTCACCTTTTTCAGTGTTATTCTAAATATAGACAAGATATTCAGGTAAAGAAAAACTGACTAATTAAAGGTAAAACAAGCTACTTAATATCTGCATTTTCAAAGCACATATTTACAAAATATTATAAGAAAAAGAAATGGCAAAGTGAAGCTTTTCTGAACACACAATAGGAAGCTGTGATACTGACTGTGTTATCTCCTTAACAATCAGTATAGAAATATGTTTTTCTTGGCTTTTTTTAATAGTTGTTCAATATTTCAGCCTTCTTTAAACTGGTGTTTCTTCTTCCCTTTATTATCCCTAATATATTCCACTGAGAGTTTTCTTTCACTTCAAGAATAGGGAGGCGACAGGCCAACGGTATCGCCCTCCCAGAAGCCATCACCGTGAAAACCTGCACACTAATCAGAAGTGGGTCAAATGGTCTTCACATGAAAGCATCTAACAAGGTCCCGGAGGAAGCCCCTCTAAGTGGCAGCAGCGAAAAGCAGAATTGCTTTTTTATGGAAGACGGATGCTGTGACTTCTACTGGCCCATCTTATAGTACAGAAGCTGCTGCTTTGAAGTTCTTATAATCAAGGTGGCTTTTGAAAGACTATTATGGTGTTGGAAACAAATTCCCTGAGATTTAGGATCAGACACAGTTCTCAGTGTTCACCATACAGGGAAAGACAGTACATGTGAATATAACCTTTATTTTTTTTCCAGAATTTGGTCAAATAAGCACTTATAACTTTTCATTTCTCAGCTTTGGCTTGTAAATATTTAAATAAACTAAGTTTCATGTAATTTACTTAGATTTTAACAAATTAATGGGAGTATACATTTAGGTATATATGTATACATTGTCTACTTTAGAGATTAATATGTTAGCAATATATATGTAAATATATATGCTGTGATATGTATAATATGCATTATGTATGTAATTCTAAAAGCAAATGTATTAGGAAGATAATTCGAAATTTAGGTGCAAGGAACAACCAAATTGATCAAGTTAAATGTTCAACAGCTGTTATATGAATAGCAAATTAGTGATTATAGAATATTATTATCATGGCAGCTGGATCAATCTACACAGACTATAAAGAATACAGCAAATTTTCTCCAAATGTGAATATTCTGAACTATATAAAATTGTCCA
The DNA here is from genome assembly GCA_019455555.1 of Galemys pyrenaicus. Lineage (NCBI taxonomy): Eukaryota > Metazoa > Chordata > Mammalia > Eulipotyphla > Talpidae > Galemys > Galemys pyrenaicus. The sequence goes on from JAGFMF010011629.1 coordinate 2,465,156, forward strand.
AGCTAAAAAAATGTTTGTTTTCTTATCAAACATCATTGCTTGTGATGCTAAGTACCTATTATGTTGTAGTCATTCTGTGGTAGTATAGTCGTAAGTGTTTTTTTTTTTTTTCATTCTAGAGAAAAAAACTTTCAACATGTTTAATGAGATAGACTGTGTATGGTTACTACCCATCTTCTTAAAGTTTTTAGCTCATTCTACTCCCCTTCTACATTTCTAAGTTGGGTCCTTCCAAAAAAAATTAAAAAATAGACAAACCAAATTAAGTATAAATTTCTATTCAATATAATCTTGTCACCCAATTTAATGTACCTTTATAAGTAAAGATGAAGAAGGGAAATTGACATGTCATTCAATTTCTATAGGTATAAGACAAAAATGTTAAATGATATTATGTCAATGAACAAAGGAAAACAGAAAATGAGATTTCACTTAAAAAAATGCAGTAAATGCAAATATATTATTCAACATGATCTGAAATATAACCAAAAAGGTAGATTTTTTTCCTAACACAGAAAAATAAAAATGCCCTACTAATAAATGTGCTTCAATTTAAATTAAAAATGGTATTAAAGTCTTCTGAAACCACTATTTTATGAGTATTCATGGCAAAATTTCTAATATCAGCACAAAATAGTGAAAAAGGTCAAATTTTAGTGGCATCACAAACTTGTTTTGTCCAAGATTTACTTTGTATGTATAACATGAAACAGACCAAAGTTCATAATACTTCTGCAAATTCAGAAGGAAAAAGACAAAGGAGTAGCCTCCGTTAGGAATAAAAAAATAGTACTATGTTTAAATCCCACAAAATTAATGTTTAGCTCAAGGATTTGCTGTTCATCTCAGAACCCCTCAAGCCTGAGGCAGGATTAGGTCAGACTCATGTTCGAACAACTAGAGGAAATCAATGGATTTCACTTTATTAATAATTAAAAGGCTAATGCAGACTGGCAAGTGATTAAAAACGTGTAGAACACATATTTATTACTGCAATTTCAAATACCTCCACAATATATAATTTTAAATTGGGCCACCAAGAAAGAAACAAGTTACAGTTAATAAGAACAAGTAAAAGATAGAAAGAAGCAGCAGCCAAGTATTTGTGTCCACTGCAGATTTAGCTAAGTTTCTGCCTGCAGCAGGGAGAGCAAAGCTCATAACTAATTTGGATCCATGGCAGAATGTTGGGTTGCTGTTATAGCTATTTTGCCACCCATAACTAAATTAATCCTTATTAGGATTTGTCAAGGGTGACAGAAACAAAGTTTGTACAATAAGAAACATTAAAGCTTTTCTGATAGTCAAATTAGTCAAATAGGCTGCATTTTAGCAAATCAAGGAGAGTCCATTAAAGACACATATAGGTATGTGTATATTAGACTACACTGGCAATACCTAATTTCTAGCATCTACACTAACTTCACTGCAATAGACACTAATAGTTTAAGCAAAATTTATGAAGGCAAAGAATATACGAATACACTTAATGAAAATGTCAATATTCAATTTGACATCAAAACTTCCTTAAATACCACTACTTTGAAAGTTCTTATATCACGCTTCAAATTCTTTCACAGATGAAAATCTGGTAAGCATGGCCTGGCTAAAATTGAGTTCTGCAATAATTAATCTCAAGCGACTAAATATGGACAGTACATCTTGGAATAAAAAAGATATAGTCCAAATACATTAAGGTATATATACCTAACAAAAAGGAAAGCATTCTGTTTTGATGATTACAATATCATATCATAATACAAATTTGGAATTCTAATGGCACATAGATTTGAGCAAAACCTTGAGGTTATGAAAAATTTGCTGGGAAATTGTGTCTTATTCTTTCTTCTTCCACAATTGCAAGTGTATTATTTGGCACTACAGGTAAATCAATTAATCAAAGAGAAAATGACATTTTCCTCTAACTTCATAGACCCCTAGGGTCCAAGCAAGGGAAAGATTCTGGAAGGTAGGATACATGTCTTTTGGGCAGGAGTGAAGATTATGGGACTGAGAACTCAGGAGAATGTCTAAAGGAAGGCAGACTTCGAATTCAAAGGACCAGCTCACATGCAGAAATTACAGGGAAGAGAGGAAAATGTGTTCACTTATATGCAAGATGGAAGAGGGTCTAACTAGAGATGGAGACTGGAGATATGTCCTAAATTTTTGGAATTTTGGAGAGTCATTGAGTGAAAGGGTAATGGCAGTAAGAACATCTTTAGACAGTCAACCCCATAATATGTGATGCTTGCAGTGGTAATGAACTGCATTGCCATTTGTCTTTAAAATTGAATGGTTCAAGATTTACTTAATGTTCAGTCCTGCTGTATTACATTTTGATCAGAGCTATCATGACCAAGAAGACCAAAGTACTTAACTAGAAACTTTTTTATCCAACTTCAGATTTTCCAAGAGAAGTGTGGTTAGTTGACAGATTACTCAGGAATAAGGCAAAATAGGAATCTGGGATTCAGAGTGACCTGGTTGATCTGGAAGAAGGGACTCATGAACCACCCTCAGGGCCAGGCTCACCCCACTGACACCCACTTCCTTGCAGGTGGCTCAGCCTCAAAACTGGTATTCGGGAAAGTCCACTTCCTCATTTTGGATATAAATCATAGTATTTATTATGAACTCTCAGGTTAAATCCTATTTTTAAATCCTATTTTTTTTATTTCCTTCTAGTAAATGTGTTTGATACTATGAAGCATAAAGCAATGGTTCAAATGAATCCTTCCACAGGTCAGAAGAGAATATCACTGGATCTTATACTCAAACTAGTCACAGGTGGGACCAGAAACACAAACCTAAGAAGATATAAAGTGGCTAAGTCAATGTGATCTTGATAAAGTGCCAAAAAGTATTAATAGTTCAGGTTAAAAATAAAATTATTCAAAGAGGGAAATTAAGAAGAAAAAAAGAAATGAAGGAAATACACATTTATTACTACAATATATTGTTGATATTACATACAGTATATAGTATACAGTTATGCTTTAATAAAATGCACAAGACCTATCACTCCTGCCCAGCACAAACTGGAATCTGGCATTAAATGTGAGAATGGGCAAGGGAGGGGAGAAAGAGAGCAGGAGGGCAAGGGGTGGGAGGAAGAGAATCCCAATCACTTTCATTTATTAAATGAATATTGTACCCCACAAACTTTTACATTTAAGTGAAACACTGCCTTTACAGAAATCTCTCTCTCATTTTGTGTTTATGTGTGTTTGTGTGTTTGTGTGCACACATACACACATGTGCATGCATGAAAACAGAGTTGACCTTTTGATAAATATTAAGAAAATATAGCTATATTGTCAGAAACATCTGACACACTTAACAAGTGATAAAAGGTGGAATTGGCTATATTCACTTTCATAAAGCAAAAATATTCCAAAATTTGATCTTCACATTTCCCACTGAAGAAAAACTAACTTACAAAAGAGAACAATCTAGATGAAATATTTAACTGTAGATTTTAACAGCTAAGAAACCATGCTTTCTTTAAAACATTTTGTGAAATTGCTTCAACAGATCTACACCATGTGACATAAGAATGCAGCTAAAAGGATCTAAACCTTAACCATTTGTAGCCTGAGTTGTAATTAAATATATTTAAGACCTCTGTGGTTTAGAAAATTAAGCATTCCATGGTCTCATTTTTTTAAAGAGGGAACAGTTCTTTGCTAAACATTTACTATTGTCTCAGTTATGAGAACAAATTGTGACATCATAATCTGAAAAAAATCCCACTACTGAGGGTGCAAACTAGGGGAAGTTATTTAGCTTTTCTAAATTCTAGTTTTACTGATTTAAAAACATGGATAAAATTAATTTCCACGTCTGATGTTTTATGTAAAAATAAAATAAAAAATACAAAGGAAATGTTTAACATGGTATATAATGCTTGCCTTTTGAAAAAGGGCTCAAGAAATTATGTATTAGAATGATAAAATATAAATGCCACTGTGAATTTATGTTACAGAATGACATTTCCTGATTTTATTGCTCTTTGTTCTGTTGGTATGACTGTTGCTAGATTTTGCTTTTAGATATAGCACGAGGAATAGTGTGATTAAAAGAATCCATAGTCTGAGTGTTAGGATCCTGTGTTTCAGACTGTCACATTTTTAAGAGTTTTAGTTAAATCATCTAAAGTCGTCTGCAGTCTTCATATAAGACAAAAGAACATAAGGTCTTTTTGTGTAACAAAGACTTCATATAACTGATATGAATGGAGTTGTTATATGTCTATTAAGAGTTCATTCCAAAATCCTTACAGAATGGAAATTTCCCTAAAAATCAGTTTTTCTATAGGAGAATTGTAAAGCTTGTCTGATGAAGGAGGGGATTCATCAGATATACCAAGGTGAATGCTCAGTTTTTCATTACATTTTATCTTTGCTAAATCCTGCACCCCAAATTTATATATCTCCTGGTGCATTTTCTACATCCATTCACTACCAATAAAAATTCACATAAATGACAGTATAATGGATCTTGAAAATATTTTAAATGAAAACAATTTTTGAATGTTAAAACAATATCACGGTATGACTAAAATCACTCTCAGATGCTCTGATAAATATTAAAGCAACCAAAAATGTTCATACTTAAAACCAGAGAGACTGAATTTTAACAAAACATGCTATTTCCCTTTGCCAGAAAATGGAAACTGTCTCCTAGAAAGCAATAATAATTCAATTTGTATCACAGCTCTGACAATTAGAACTTTTCAAAGAGATACATAAGGATAATGATTTAAAGTATTAAACAGAACTGTTTAAAGTTCTGTCCATTAATACAGTCATATTCTATAGCTCAATCAATATTTCAAATTTTCATGACTCAAATTCTACTTGCATTCATTTGTTGGTGAACTGAACTCTGACTCCATAAGGAATTTCGAGTTCTCTGGAAAGCATCAAGAGAAAACTTAGCTCCAATATTTGCTACATGTTATACTACGTGGGGGAAAATTTTTTTTTTAAATGAAATTTTCTAGATATATAAAATTTCTCTCCAGAAAAAAACAGATTTCAAGTCAAACGTGCATCAAATTTCACATAGTCCCCCAAACAAAACAGAAAATTTTTCTGTGATAAATTTATTCTTTTTTTTTTTTAATGAAGAGAAAGGGAGAACCCAAACAAAATGAAATAACAATAGCAAAGATAAAAATAAACTTTTGAGAGAGGGAAATTAAGCATCCACATAGATAAATAAATGCAAATGGGATTCCTGAAATTTTCAGTGATGATGTTGACAAATACCCTTGCCTGAAGTCACTTTTCTTCTTCAGAACCTAAACTTTCACAAATATCTAAACTTGTGATTATCTAACCATGGACAGTGTGTGTACTGTAATCTATGCCTCAAGGGAACTGCAAATGTCAGGAAGATGCAAAAATAGTTGGAGTGTGAAATCATCAAAGGGATACAGAAAATGTAGAAGCTATCATTTAAAAAGCCCTTCATGCTGAGTTTTTCTGTTCCAAACAGTCCTGCTTCCTACTTCTGAAGATCTAAGTTAAGCTCAAGAGACTAGAAAGCTGATAATAGCTTTATGGACTAACAGGGCATCCTGGATACTTTAAACCTTCTATAGAACTAATGGAAGAAGGAAAAATATGAATGCTATCTTGATTATTCTAAATGGCAACTTTAAGAAGAATGGGAAGAATGTTTCTTTTCAAGTGTGAAAATAGAAAAGGGATACTCTAATCTTACTCTCTTGAGTTTGGGGCTGGGATGTGGGTACATGTAATACTTTAAAAGGTAGGAATTGGGCCTCCCTGGTGGCCCAGCGGGTTAAGCAACGCACTATGAAGCAAACCTCAACCATTGCAGCATGAGTTCGATCCCTGCGGCCAGCCAGGGAGGGGACCCACATGGCATAGCAGACCTCTCCTGCCTTGCCCGCTGCTGCCCTAGGCAGTGTGTTTCAGTCAGTCTGCCTGTTGTGCCCCCTGCTCTGTCTGGTGAATCCTCTCACCTCCCCACACCTCTGGCCTGTACCCCAGCTCTTGTATGCATAAATAAATAAATCTTAAAAAAAAAATAAAAGGTAGGAATTTACAGGGATTGTATCAATTAGTAGAGAGAATAAGAGTAACAGTCATGTGAACTGCAGTTTCACCACTGAGTAACCTTTGTTCTGATGAGAGAGAAAAGGAAGTTGTTCTGGGAAAAGCAATAGAGAGAGAGGTAGGTAGAGAAGAAAAGAAAGAGGAAAACTGAAAAAACTTTAGCCTACAAACACTACAAATATGTAAAAGAAAATAAAGCACTACCAGGTTCTATTAATTTTTGAATTCTGAAACATTTCCACCTCTTTATTTCTACTTTTGTATTAATTTTCTTCACAAAATTTAAAAATATTTCATAAGTCATTGCATTTTCTTCTTTTAATATCTTCCCTCAACTTCTTCATTCTCCTCCCTTCCCTGAGATGAGCAGCATTCCATGAAGTCACTGCATGCAGCTTTAAGTTTTTATACTTCCAGCAGAAAAGATAGTTATAAAGTTTAACAATACACTTTGCTATTTTGATGTAGTTCTGACATTTGCATTATTTTGTTTTCTTACCATAAAACTAGGGTTGGAATTGCTGTTGATTATGAGAAAAACATTCAATTTTAAGAGGTCACTGATGGCATTAATTTTGATAAATATTTCCTGTTTCAACTTCATCTAGCTAGCCTCATTTTTTTACTGCACAGAGGCTCAGGGTAAGTGTTGCAACTGTAAACATGCTGTAGAAGTGATCTCCATTAAGTCCTTCCTGAATGTCTTAGGGCAATTCAAACAACTCTGCCTCTCCCTGGGGATGAAAAAAACAGACAATTGGACTGATTGAGAGGTGGAGGTTGAGAGCTGCCAACTGAGTTGACACAGGATGGAGATCCTCTCTGGGGACCTTGAAAGGCAAATGAGATCCTGGAGCTCACTATCATTTAAAGGATGAGTTGGGAGCACCAAGGAGTTGATGGATAGAACAGAATGAGATTCTGATGAAACAAAGAACGGGAGTGAGGAAGTGTGTTGAAAACAGGAAGCAGATCAAGAAGAGGAATTTGAGTACCAGAGTTTAGAGACTGAATAGGGTTAATTATAGGGTTATAATAAGGTGATTTAGACCAAAATAATTGGTAAAAACAAAAATAATTTTAGAATTTTTATCCAAATCAAGAATGTACAAAGATCTTAGTCCATACCTTACTTTATCAAACCATATCACATTTCTTTAAGTTATATGGTTGAAATTCATTATAGTTAAACAAATACTAAGTCAGATGAATTTAGGACAGTATAAAAACCATATAAATTTATTCTTATTTTTTTTAATTCAGTGCTTAGAAGGGTCCAGATAGTATGAGACATGCTTCAAATCAAATTTGCAAAATCAAATCAACATACTTATTGAAAGGTAACAAGGACTAACAAAAGATGTATGTGTATAAACGGTTATGAGGGGGAAAGTGTTGGTAAATACTTTCACTATGCCACATGCAAGGATATAACTATCACACCAAGAATTTGGTAACCTTGACTGGGTCTGCTGGGTGGGTCAGCAAAAGTATGATCACAGTAAAAGCTAAAGCACACAGATCTTAAGTAGAAATTTTAAAGTTGGGGCCTCCCTGGTGGCACAAGTTAAAGCACCACACTACAAAGCATCCACAGCCACTGCAGCATGAATTTGATCCTGGTCAGGAAGGAAACTCACAGAGCACAGCAGACCTCTCCTGACTCGCCCCACTGCATCCCTCAGCAGTGTATTTCAGTCAATCTGCCAGTTCTGTTCCCCACTCTGTCTCTGGAGAATCCTCTAGGCCCCCACAGCCCTGACTTGTACCCCAGTTCTTGTATGCATAAATAAATATTTTTTTTTAAAAAAAAATTTTAAAGGCATCTATGCAGAAGCAACTATATAGTTGACCTGATGCAGGATTATAAAAAAGTTCAAAGAATATACAATAGGTTCGGTGTAGGTAAAGAGAAAACTAATCTTAATGTACACAAGCTATTCCAAATATTTTCACCTATATGTGTATTTTTAGCTGTAGTTATATTTATCCCTAGCCATGCATCTATGCAGTGGTTAAGGCTATATCGAATTTGCTGTAAGATTTGAGTTCACACCCTGCCACTTAATAGACACATACATGGCTGAGAATATTTTGAGGTAGTTAACACACCTCAGACTTTAAATAATTTCAGTGGTAAAAAGTAATGGTGCTAGAGTCAAGTTCCCTGTTAGTGTTTTTTTTTTTTTTTTTCCATTTTTAATTCTGTGGGTTTCTGTTGGCCATAAAGAAACCAAGCATCCTGTTGGTTTCTTCAGCAAATTTTTAGTTCTCTGCTCCCAGTTTCCTTGCTCTGTAAAATGGGCAATAAGATTATCTATCTCAGAGGAACTCAAACAACTGATATTGGTAGGGTTTTTTAAAAACAGAACCTGATAAAGGGAAGGGTGTTTTTCAAGATTTATTTATTTATGCATACAAAAGCTGGGGTACAAGCAGGAGCCATGGGAGGTGAGAGGATTCACCAAAGACAGAATGTCAAGCAAAACAGGCAGGTCCACTGAAATACACCGCTGAGGGGAGCAGCAGACTAGGCAGGAGAGGTCTGCTGTGCCATGTGGGTCCCCTCCCTGGCCTGGGATCAAACTCACGCTGCTATAAAGCTGATGCTTTACAGTGTGGCGCTCAACCACCTCTCTGCCACCAGGGAGGCCCAAGAGAAGGTTCTCTATAAGTTTTAGCTGCATTTTCAAATTAGGGAAATTGATATTCACTGATTAAGTTGCAATAACATTACAATTTTCAACCATGCTATTTCCCTTCTATCTTCAAATAAGGGAAAGTAAAGTTTTGTGCATGTTACCTTAAAAAAGAAAAGGATATGATTTACTCATCTTTCCAAAGTCTTGTTGGTAAAAACTAGATTTAGGTACCGCCACCATTTAAAGTAAGCAATAGATAAAACATTCTTCCAGTAAATGTAGACATGACTTAAATTACTGGATAGAGGAAACTCCAGAGAGTCAGAACAAAGAAAATAAAAAAGTATCCTTCACCTCTGGCATATACCTGATTGTATCTTCCTGATTAGTTCTGAACTGCTTTGTATTGCTGCCAGGCTGAAGAACTACCACCATTAGTCACTGATATTAAGTATTGTTTATGTCCAACCTAATGGCAAAGGGTTAGGGTAAGGTACACAAGGATTAAAACCACAAAACCCTGCATTTTCCTTTTGAAATGGATATACACAACTAAATCAGATATCATACTCCAATTACAGTAATTCAATAACCTTCAGTCACTTTAACAGCATGTTATGCTGGTCGGGGATCATGGTCTCATATCTTTCATATGGTCCTGGGGACATAATTGATTTGTGTGTAAATACCCTCTGAATTTGATTTCCATAAATGAAATGCAACAAACACAAGTCAGCGTATAAATGACATATAAAATCATGTTTATCTCACTATAAGACTGAGACTGTTCGTTGGATAGAGATACAGAAGGATCACTGTACTATATTGTCAATTTAAATGATCAAAATTTATGCATAGCATTCTGTCTTTCTATATAATAAGTATAGAAACTAACGTATGTTTTATACATGTATTTACTTGTATAGTCATAAAATATTTTAGGAAGAATAACCAAAAAGTGTAATATCAATTGTCTCTAGAAAAAAACAACTAGATGGGATAGAGGATACATTCTAATTTTTACTCTTTATTCTTCTATACATCTGAGTTTTGAATCATGTAAGTTTGTTTTATGTTAAAAATCAATAAAATTTAAGAAATATATATTGTCTAAATTAAGAGGAAATCAGTTTGATTATAATATTTTCATTTTTTAAAAAAGATTTATTTTTATTTACGCATACAAGAGCTGGGGTTTAGGCCAGAATCACAGGAGGTGATTCTGGGGACAGAGTGGGGAGACAAAGTGGGGAGCAGAACAGGCAGATCAACTGAAATATACTGCTGAGTGGTGCAGCAGGTGAGGCAGGAGAGGTCTGCTGTGCCATGTGGGTCCCCTCCCTGGCCAGGGATCGAACATGCACTGCTGTGCCATGAATGCGTCACAGTGCCATGCTCAACCCACTGTGCCACCAGGGAAGCCTGGGTGATGCTTTCTTAAGGATACAATAAAATTAATTTTAGAAAGGAATCGTGTTTTGCCTAATAGTCTCACACTAAGTGAATAACAGAAATGGTAGTACTGGCAAGTGACTGGTCATTGGCTATTATGATAGCCATTCTAGAAGTCTGTAGAACTTCAGTGACATGCTCAGCACTATGCAAGTGTTGAGTATGTCCAAGAATGCATTGAGTAACTAACTGTCTAATGGGGTACAGAAAGCAGTAAGAAGTGCATAAAATATGCAAGTACCTAAAATTCACCAGACCTTAGGCAGGACACAGAAGCAGCCTGTATGCACAACAGATGACTGGATCAAGAACATGTGGTCTATGCACGCTATGGAATACTATTCAACCAAAAGACAGATGAAAAGCATTACAGCATTTACAGCAAAATGGAAAGAGTCTAAGGGACATAAAGACATTATATCACAAGTCAGAATAGCAAATGCTGGACATTCATATAAAAGGTGATTTGACAAAGTTACATATAAAAACTAGTAGATATTAATACAAATGCAGAGAGGGTTCTGACTAAGAAGAAGGGAGAAAGGATGGGTCAGGAGGTATAAAGATAGAATAATGGTGACAAAATTAACACAAGTTAAATATTGGACATATCCCACATAGCAAGGATATGTAACCAGCCTGGGAGAAAAGTAAAGGCTTCTGGGAGAGTGGCTTCAACCTTAATACAAAAATTGTTTGTAGATATAAACTTTACAGCACAAAGTTAAATAATAGCAATTCAAAGTCTGATTTACTTTCTGTAATAGGCTCTACTGGAAGTGGCTAAAAGAAATTATCTCCAAGAGGACATTACGTAGACTCTGACTAAAGCCCTCAAAATATAGGCCAAAAGCCTTTAGGACTCTCCGAAACAAAGGTGTTCTATGTGACACAGGACTCTTGGTCTGAACTTCCTTGCCAGGTCTAGAGTCTCCTGGCTAGAAGGTAATACTGTATAAAAAGCTGTTTCACTGAGCACTTATAAGGACTCTTAGTGTCTACGGTGCACTTCAACGCTATTTATTACTCCTTGTGTGCTGAGGGGTAAAAAAGAGTGAGGGCAGTTGCAGTAAAAGGGTAATGGCTGCACTGGCGCCTGCTTAGAGTTTCTAGATAAATGCATGGGGCAGCCCACATAAATGCGTACACTGAAAGAAAAGAAGGAAATAGTTGAGAACCTTGTGTTTCACATACTATTGATGCCCATCTGTTACCTATGCTAGTTATTGAAATGAGCTTAATTTGAACCCAAGCATGTTTCTAGTTTAGCTGGTTTCATAGGAAAGCAGATCTGGATTGAAAGGGCTAAACCAAAAATTACTGGTCATCACAGTGAAGAAAGAAATTTAAAAAGAAAATCAGCACCATCATCTAGAAAGCACTAAAGGTGAAGTTCGATTCTACACTAAAATTTCAAATTTCCAGAATTTTAAAAACCACATATTTTTAATATTCTGTATTTAATGACTTATGTGACAACAGAAAGGAAAATAAAATTGAGAAAAGATGAAATTCATCCTATTGTAACTGAGAACTGAATGCATCTTCTACCAAACCACATGAAGCCCCACGGAAACATTTTTGGTCTATCTTACCACAATGAAAGCAAAGACTATTTCAAAGACACATATGGAATAGTCTTTTATATTAATGGTGATGAAAACAGGAAAACAGGAAAGTACTGAGTTAAATGTAGTTGAAGAATTAAATAATTGTATAGATAGAATACAAGCAACATTTAAAGTGCTAAGTCACTAGGGGTTATTTAGTCAGTACATCTCAGCTACACATTAGCAAGCTTAAACCAAAACATATTTAAAGTAATAGAATAAAATCTATAAAATAGTCAGACCAAACTGAAGCTCAAGTCATAGAGAAAATTTTCAGAAAATAAATGAATAGAATCTTAAAGGATGCAGGGGCCTCCCTGGTGGGTTAAGCAACACACTCTGAAGCAAACCACAGCCACTGCAGCACGAAGTTCGATCCCTGCTGCCAGCCAGGGAGGGGACCCACATGGCACTCCAGACCTCTCCTGCTGTGCCCGCTGCTCCCCTCAGCAGTGTGCTTCCATTGATCTGCCTGTTCTGCTCCCTGCTCTCTCTGTGGTGAATCCTCTCATCCCCCACACCTCTGGCCTGTACCCCAGCTCTTGTATGCATAAATAAATAAATCTTAAAAAAGAAAAATCTTAAAGGATGCAAAGTGAATTATACTGAATGTACAGGAATCTAGAGAGGATCAGATGACAATACTATCTTTTGAAAATAATTCACAAGCTCCAAAATGTCAACAGATCTTCAATTAAAAATAAGTTTCTGGCATTACAATCAATGTATATTTAAAAATGATTTACAGGCCTCCCTGCTGGCCCAAGGAGTTGAGCACCATACTGTGTTAAGCACTACATTGTGAAACCTCCAAGGCACAGCAAAGCGAGTTCAATCCCCTGCCTGGGAAGGACCCACATGGTGAAGCAGACTGCAACTGCCTCACCCGCTGCTCCCCTCAGCAGTGTGTGTTTCAGTTGATCTGCCTGTTCTGCTCCCCACTCTGTCTCTGCTGAATCCTCTCACTTCCCACAACTTTGGCCTGTACCCCAGCTCTTGTATGTATAAATAAATATTTAAAATAAATAAATAGGTATGATTCACTTTTTAATCACAACCTCAATTTCTCAATTGTTTTCTTTCATTGAATTCATTCTTATCTTCTAATTCCATTTCCTTCTCAGTTTAAACCTATGTGTCTAGATTTATAATATTTTAGTAAACTTAGAATACATGCAGAGAATTCATTGAAGGCAAAGCTGGCCTCAATATTAAGAAAAGCTTTCAGATACTGTTGTTTAGGGTTTGTTTTTCTCTCAGTCCAACTTTTTTGAACTTTCCTTACTATTATGGCTGCTATATAATCACTCCGAGGAGAGAGAATGAGAATGCCAAATGCAGGCCCAGGCAAGAGCAGGCAGGGAAGATGACCTGTTCTCCTTCCTTTGGAAAAACCCACACTGTGAATTTTCTTCCTGGCAAGAAAACTGCTGGCAGCTATAATTTCTGTGATACACAAAATCAAACATACATTTTTTTAGTTCCCTTTTTCACCAGGAGATAGTTCTAAAGCATCAATTGACATGTTGCTCTCTGAACTCATTTTCAAATTTGGCATTAGTAGTATTATTTTAGGGATATACATTTTATATATGTAGGTATCTCTTACAATGGATATATATCAATAAACAAAGAATAAAGCCAATTAGATAGCTAGCTAGACAGAGATAAACAGACAAGTAGTAGTTACATAGAACTACTTAAATTCAGGAGAAGCTAAAACGAACTCCAGAGACAATACCATTTGTATCTGGTTGACGTATCATTAATGCATAAATAAATCACTAAGATGGGAACTTACTAGGAAAGGTATAATTAAACATGACTTGATAGTCTCTGCAATTTTTTTCATCTAATTAATATTACCTTGGTCTTTCTAAATTAAAATGATAATCTAAAATTAATTCATTAATATAATCATGTCTCACATTCATTATGATTTTTTCTTACAATAGATTCATTTTTCACTCATGATTTAACATAACTGGTTGGGTAAATAGAAAACGAATATGCCACCTCCACTCATATAAACAGAGAACTTTAATAGTTAATACAGTAGCACATACACTCCTTGAAATGTCAGCTGTCAAAAACACCATTAATAAATAAAGGGGTAGATATTATTCATGAAAAAGAGAAGCTTGACTTAGAACTCCTTTAGTAATAAAGCCTTAATCCCTGCCAATCACCCTATCTTAAAAGAAAGGAACTACAGCAATGCAAATCCAGTGATAAAGGGTTTCTCCCAGATTGCAAGCAACCAGCAAGATCTTCCTCTAAGTCTCCACTGATTACCTCCCTGGGTGAGAATTGCATGCTTCCATTCAAGGCAGACAAAAATTCAACTTTAATTGACCTTTTTTGTAAGAACAATGTGTCATTCTTTTAAAAAGTTGGAAGAAACAATTATACTATAGAGTTGAGTAACTTGGGTTTTATAAATTTGCTACTGAAATTATGTTTCAAGCACAATACAAATGTCTAATCCCCAATACATTAATTCTTTTCAGCTTTGGTATGGGGCTCCCTCACTTCCTCCTTTTGCCTACAAACTATAAATGGCCTAGAAACATAGTTAAAATGTAGTACCTGAGGAAAACGCCTATCAAAGAAATGGAAAGAAACTTGAGGCTTATTTGTTAATTCTTAACATAAAGTTCTTTTCTTTCTCATGTAGGAATCAGCTATGCATAAATCTGAAACTATCTTAATAATGCTCTTTTCATTTTCTTTTTTTCCTTCCCTCCTTCCATCCTTGCTTCATTTTCTCCTTCCTTCCATATTTCTCACTTTCTCTCTACCTCTCTTTTGTCCTATCTCCTTCCATGTGGTTTACTCTAACTAATTACTATAGCTATGCATTTGTGCAGAAAGATGACAGAGAGCCAATGATATGCAGTAACATTTTGTAGTTTGTAAAAGATGGAATGCTCCAGTTAGCCACACAATTCAGATCCTAGGAAGGGGAATGGCAGGAAAGCAGTTCACCTAAAACTGTTAGTAGTATTATGTCCTGTTGTTGTAAACGGCTTCCTGAGTGGTATAGTGGTTTGCCTAAGCAAGTAGTTTAGTTTTGTTGACCAGTAAGTCATGAAAGTGTTTGATGTTTAATTGTGTATGGTCCAAGGTAAAAAGTGGCCAAACTGGTGCTAGCTCATTAACTAAAATAGTTATAAAGTCATTCCTACATGTTTATATGAGCAAAATATTAAGTAATTATAGAACACTATAGAACTACAGTATTATAGTTGTTTTGAGTTTCTTGTTTATATTTATCAATGCAGCACTTTTGTATTATTTTCATGTTAGATTATGTTTTAAGAAGACACACATCATAAGAACCAAGGTTGACCTATGTTGCCTGCATTGTGTGTGTGCTGAGTCTCTATCATCCCACTTATGTTTCCCTAGCAGACATTCTAAATGTAAATACTCGGTGTAATTTTACCTGTGTAATTTTACACACCAAGTATGAAGCAAAGCTAGGACTGAAACCCAAGACCTGATTTCAGTATACATGTTCTTAAATATAATGATGCATTACTTAAAAAAAAAGGACATGGCAGTAGGCTAAAGATGGCATGGGGTTATGGTCTACTGACCTGTGATCTAAGTGACAAAGTTCCAGAGCAACGAGTTGGTTGAACTGCTGTATAGCCCAATATACCAAGAGTGGAAGGTATCAAGCATTAAGGAACCCAAGGAGAAAGGGAGCAACAAACAGACAAAAGAAACAGAAAGTGATGACAACCAAGAATGGGCTTCAATTCCTTGGTAGGTTTATTTCAGCACATTCATGTTTTTATGAGTAGTGTCCTTTTCTTCCGTGTGATCAGAGGTGATCAAATTCATTCACCAAACTAAACTAACTCCAATATGATGAGACAGACATGAAAAATGCAAGCTCAGTTTTCTGAGTAAGACAATGTGAGAATTTCCTTTTGTACACAAAAGCTAAAAACAGCAAAAAGATAAGGCAATTCTCTAAATCTAGAATAATAACTTTATTTCCTTTATATTGGTATATACACCAATCATTTTAATTTTGGGTTCTCCTATTGGGATTTTTTTCACCATTCTGTTTGGTGACACAATCATTAGTTCAGACATGTTATAACACATGACAGTGTTCTGAGAAAGAGCACATCTTCTTAATCTGATTTGCATCACTCTAGTTGCATCAGTAATCAATTTAAGCACAGAACTCTAGGTGGTTTTACAGACTGAGTTCTTTCATTAGATGCCAATTATTAATGGTTTCACAAAGTATGGATGACCTTTGCAAATATCACTGTCACCTAGCACTAAAAGCAATATATCAATCAGAGATGTCCACCTACATAGATAGGTTAATGCACAACTCCTTACCAGAATGGAATTTTTAGTACAGAAAAGGCCCTTGTACTACTGGATTTCTACAAAATCTTGTATCTTACTGACTTGTGTCTGTCTATGAAAATCTGAGTCAGCCCCTCCAATTCAGTCTAGAATCACCTTGCAAGAAATCAAAATCAAGAATCTGAAAAACTTTATTTAGGAGCTCATATTATCCCCTTATTTTCCACAGGTGAGTATGACTCTCTGGGACCATGGAGAGATCAACATGTGGCTTCTCTGATGCCTTATAGAACTGACCATCTCGTGTGAGTTACCTTATGAAATGTTTTCTCCTTCTGGTCCCTTTTGCATTCTAGCAAGGTTTCTTCCTTCTGTGAATAAAGAACTTATAGGGGACGCCCTGGTGGCACAATGGGTTAAGCACTGCATTGTGAAGGAAAATGTAGCCACTGCAGCATAAGTTTGATTCCTGCCTCCAGCCAGGGCGGTGATCCACATGGCACTGCAGACCTCTTCTACCTTGCCCGCTGCTCCCCTCAGCAGTGTATTTCAGTCGATCTGCCTGTTCTGTACCCAACTCTGTCTCTGGTGGATTCTCTCACCCACCTCCCACCTCTGCCCTGTACCCCAGTTCTTGTATGCATAAATAAATAAATCTTTAAAAAAAGAAAAAAGAACTTATAAAAGCTAGTCTGGAAAGGTAGGAGGAAAGGACCCACACTCTCAGAAAAGTGTGCAACTTGCCTTAAATATGCTCAGTTAGAATCACATAAGGTTTTGCATGAGTATCTCTTGATTGTTAAGAAATTCTCATTCATTTTCCAGTACACTTGTAATGCTGCTGACAGCAGCTTAGTCACTGGGATGGGCCAACACCTCCCTAGGAACACATTTTGCAAAGTTCTGCTGAGGATTGAGTAAAGTGGAATGCCTAAGGCAAAAATGTAAAGACATTCATTCTAAGGTCCTACATGGCACCTGCATGACTTGGAAAGTGAAATTTTGCACTCCAGATACCTTAGTCTTAAGAAGGTATTCGCTTAGGACTGTCCAAGAATAGGTCCGACTTAACATTAAAAGCCTATCCCAGGCACCATCTCTGGTCACCCTGATACCAGTCCTACCAGGGTCATACTCAGGGCCAATTACAGTCAACAAACTGAAACTCCCTGCACAGAGTGAACAATAAGATACCTTCTATCTTTTTCCATGTTAAATCAAAATATCACCAAAACTAAATATTCATAACTGGACTCCACAACACAACACAATATAAAATTTTTCCACCCTGTAGGTACTGAATATAAAGTTTTTGACTTAATAAGCTAATATAAAATGATTTTATGGGTGTTCTCTGACAAAAGATGATGTTATCCATAGACTCATATATAAGAATATCACTTTTCGTAAGATAAAGCCCTAGACGATATTTCTATTGAGCACTGAATAATTATCAAACTGATATAAAATGATCCATCAGAAGAAAAGGAAAAATTGTCATAATTCAAATAAAAGTAGGTAAATAGATTGAGATTATCTGAAAAGATAGAGGACATAAGATATCAATAAAGTATAAATATGCACATAAATACAGAAGATTCCGAAGCATGTAAACATGTGTTTGTACCTCAACTGCACATATTTCCTAGTATTTTGGCTTTAAATATTTTTTTAACCATTTGAACATTCAGACAAGTAGATTATGAGTCGTATAGCCAGAGTAGTTATCAGTTAAGTAATTATCAAATCCTGGGATTTCAAATAACTACTGGTCACTGAGGAACAGATTCCATGTTCCAGTTTTTTTTTTGTTTGTTTCTACCTCATGTCAGGGGCAAACTTACTTTAAAGTCCTTAAGTCTGTCATTATATGAACAAACTTTTAAAAGATATAGGCACATAGTAATTATCTATATTATACAAATACATACATGTAAACACAAACAGATAATTGTTGTCACACGTGCTCCTGGATCTTTAATTTTGGACTCCTTTTTTAAAATGACAAAGAGTAAAATGTGTCTGACCCCACAAAGGATTGGAATTAAAAGAAAACTGATGAGAGAAACTTAGAATGGACAAAACATAAAGAACCAAGGTGTTTGAATAAAGCTACAGACTTTAATGAGTAATAACCAAAATATGTTTAGTACGCACACTTGATGCATGTATCATGGATATTCTAAGGAAATATTTACATGAAAAGAAATAGCAGATGATGCAGATGATACTAAAAATACTACCCTATTCATAAAATTCACATTTCTTGTCTCCTGTATTTTCACAGGTTAATGTTTTTAGACAGAAGAAAAATTAAGCTTATATCAAACTGAATTATCATCAAAATACTGATTTGCCTTTTCCACTAAAGACTTTATGAAATTCTGATGCTCACTAATTAAATATGCACATAAAGAACCACAAGCAATGTACTGGGAATTTCAGACACTGGTAAATCTTAGCACTCTAAGAGTTAACATGAGAGTGGAATCCCTTTGAGAGGATAAACAGAATAAAGTTCTAGAAGCAAGAGGTAATATTTCAACCACAGAGTTTATTACACACAGTTTCGTTGCTAAGCATAGCCTGTCTCACGAAACCACAGAAAATTACTATTGTCTGTTCTTGAAGGTTGAAAATCCATCTCCTCCTGATAATTCCATAGTAAAATGAATAAAATGTCTCTTGGCATCTTCACAGCACCTTTAATTTTTGATGTTGAATGTCTTTTTATTTTATTACTCAACTAAGAAAACTATCTCAAGCTCAGTTATTACCCTTACTGAGTTATTATCATTTCCAAAGGGGAGACAACTCTCAGAGCATGCATTAGAAACCGATCATCACTTTTGGGTGGAAGACTGGGGGAGGAAATAGAGGAACTGATCTGTACTCTAAGGGTAATTACAAAAACTACAGATATAAAGGACTAGACTAGTCACCCCTTACATATGGACATGTGTCACTGATGCACTTTTCACTTGATGACTTGTGCACAGATTTCTTGCTTGTCATTTGCAGTGTGCATATTCACACAAGAAGAGAATCACACCGTAGCAGCCTGGTATTGTCTGAACTTCCAAGTGCAGTGTGTGCACTGAATCAGCAGTGGGCATCTGGACCATGATCAGGAAAGTTCTAGGATGTCAAGGTGAGGAAAGGCCCTATGCAGAAATCTTGCACTTAATGAATTGTAATTTCTAGACACCTTTCAAGTTTCTTAAAAATATTTCCTTCTGAAGGTTCATGATGGAGATTGGTAGGTGACTGGATTTATCATAACATACAATCCTTTCCACAAACTCAACAGGAAAAACAATTACTATGTCTTCCCATTTGGTTATTATAACAATGGCAAAATATAATCATTTGGGTTGCTCTGTTTTCATGCCGAAATGTCTTGAAAAAAGAAAAAAAAAAATACCTCACTCCAAAGTATTTTTCTAGACTGAGCAACTACCCTGGATTTCAAATTTTAAAATTTTGTTAGATAATAATCTCCCGCCCTACTCAATGAAATGCAATGCCTAACAATTAGTTTAGAGCTTCTGATCACATCTCCACAACCTTAAGTTGGCTTAGAATAATTCACTGAAGACACATTAATTGAGTCTGGGCTATATTTTGAAAATATCCTCTTATTAATACAAAAATTCATAAGAAACTATAAAAGTTGCTACTGCTGTGTAAATGGTTTGCAAGTAGCCAAGAAATCTGGAATTCCTTTCTACACTTGTCTGCTTAACCTCAGAGGTGCTACTCAAAGTTAATGTTACACAAAGCAATGAATCATTCTAAGATGTCAGGAAGATCCTTTCCAGTCTGGTTGTAGGGCTAAGACAACTACTTAGGCAACAGTCAATTATACCTCTGAAGGGACCAAGAATGTATAAAATTTACTTAACTTTTAAAATTAAGCCTTTATTAACTTTTAAAATTATTTTTCAACTAACAATTAATAATAACAATATATAAGTTTTAGGTGTTCATTGTTGAGAATCAACATGTGTATACTACATTAAGTGCACTTTTAATGGTTGAATGATTACTTTAAACTGAATCTAGCTGAACAAACCACGACCACGGCGGGTGGGTGGGTATGGAGGGTGGGGGGAACTACCTGAACTTAAGCAGAGTCTCCTGAAAAACAGCTGCTATTGGACACCAAATGGGAATTTCCCCCTCTAGAGCAGATTGACCTTAGCATTAATTGGTGTCTCCAAATGAGCTACCAGCAAGGAAGGAGATTTCCCATTAGCTTCAGGAAAACAATGTCCAGAACAAACTTCCATTCCTTTCCACTGGCACACCAACTCCTTCATTTCTTAAATTTGTATATAAACACTTATCCTTAGCTATATTTTTTAAGATTTTATTTATTTATCATACAAGAACTGGGGTACAGGCCAGAGGCATGGGGTGAGGTGGGGCGTGAGAAGATTCACCAGAGACAGAGTGGGGAGGAGAACAAGCAGATCGATGGAAATACACTGCTGAGTGGAGCAGTAGGCAAAGCACAAGAGATCGGTGCACCATGTGGGTCCCCTCCCAGGCCAGGGATCGAACTCGTGCTGCCGTGGCTGTGGAAGCCCTGCAGTGTGGCGCTCAACCCCTTTGAGCCATATGGGAGGCCCCTCAACCTTAACTATTAAGCAAGTTACTCAATACTAGTACCTTCTTGTGCTTGTGAATTAAAACTGTTTTTCTGTTAATCTGCTGTCAGTTAATTCATGTACTTCCCACCACATGGGGTTGGTCAATATATACCAATAGCAGTCTAGGAGTCAAAAGCATCATCTCATTAAAGAAGCTCAATAAACATTGTTCATATTTGTTGCTCATGATTATTTATTATTCATAATTGTGATTTTCCTATCAGTCTTTCTACAAATCCATAAACTGAAACTTACGAGAAACTGTCCAAGTTGGTATCAATTTATATGTGGTGAAAACAGATTCTTTCCAAATCTATCTTTATATCTACAAAGCCTTTGATATGATTCTATTGAGTCTCTTCCTTAAGTTGATCAGCGCTTTCCAAATTTTTCCAAGTCAAAGCACACATAAAATAGAATACACTGGTGCTATCAACATCAAGGGAAATGAAAGAGGCTGCTGGTAGCTCTATGTGGTGACGGTGGCCAGCTGGTACAAAGCCTCACCAGACCCCTGCTTTGGCCTCCAGGGCTGTCATGCAATCTAACTATGAGATCTGGCATTCCATCTGGAAGTACAGATTAAATAAAATGAAACATCATAGAGAACACCGATCAATGAGTGGTAATGGGGAGAAGAGCTGAGAACCACCAGGAGATAAATAAATAAAATCAGAACAGTGAAGAAAAAATAAGATCTACCAAGAACTGGGAGTTATTGGAAACACTTTAGAAATAGTAATGAAAAAGAAACTGCTTTTATAGGCTTTGATTGCCTGGAACACCTGGTGATTATCAATTTTGTAATTCTAGCTGAAACATTTCCTGATGCTATTCAATATCTCATGTGGCTATTTCAGAGTCAGGAAAAAACTTAGTATCTCCTATTTATGATTCTCCCTTCAAAGTTCTCTGTTTCATGGGATGGCACTACCTTTCCATCTATACATATCAGAAACTCAAGAGACTTTTGGATATTCATCTCTCCTTCAATCTCCACACTCATGCCTTTAGTATTTCTCTTAATTTCTCTTTGAAAATAGCTGTCAGAACCATACAACTCTCCCTAAATGCACCTCGACAAGGAGAACATGAAAGCACATATAGCTCTCAGGCTAAGACTGGTTTTTACATCTTGAGACAATTAAAAAAAAATCAAAAGATTATTAAATCATGACACCTGAAAATGATGTGAAATTCCATTATGAGTATCAATAATAAGTTTTATTGGAACACTGTCCTGCTACATAATTTATATATCACCTGTGACTTCTTAACACTTCAAGAGAAGTGAGTGGTTGTAATAAAGACAATGTGTCTTGCAAATTACACAATATTACTCTGTGGACCCAGAAGACTTGCCAGTCTCTGGAAGAACATACCAGACAGTCAGGAAAAGTTTTACATACTATCCCAGTCTGCTCTAATTTTCTCTCCTTCCAGCAATTAGAGATATCTTTTCAAATGCAAATCTCATTACTCTTTTCAAGTCTTGCAAAGTCTTCCTGTTGCTTTTTCAATAAAGATCAAAATAGCCTGCTGTGTCCCAGTTTATCTGGTTACAGACTTACTTCACCACTCAATGAATTTCAACCAAAGATGACAGCCTTCAATTCCTCTGCTTCTGATGTTCCCATCCACATGCAAACCCATTTTCTTTCCCTACCTGCTCTTGCCCAGTTAGGTGTTAATGTAAATTTCACTTCTTCAGTGAACTCTTACCTGACTCTCCCTCTTCAACACATTAGTTGGGCCAACTGTCTTATGAACTACATCCGTTTCCTTTACTATACTTACTACATTTTCTAAAAATTTGCGAGGTTATTTGATTAATGTTTTTCTCTATTAAGTTATAAATTCCATGAAGGCAAAGATTAGGTTTGTTTTGTTCATCCCCTAGGGACTGACATTTTAGGTAAAGAAACATCTGTGAAACAAATTAACGATGAACATTAGCAAGGAACAAGGTCCTAAATTTATGTCACTCCTCCCCAAGAATAATTAAAGGGCAACTACGCCAGCTACAAACATTTAAATAGACTTGATATTTAATACTTTAAAGTTAATAACTTTTCAAATACTGTTTTCTCTAGAGTGGGGTTGTCAGGTGAAACTTAAAAATAAATGCAAAAAATAAGATGGTGTAACATTTAAAATTTAAATTTAGGAGAGTAACAAATATATTTTAATATAGGCATTGAGTTTCATGAGAAAAATTTTGTCCCAATACTAAGATTATTTATCTGAAACTCAAAATTAACTGTGCTTCCTCCATTTCATATGGCAACCTTACTTCAAAGAAACCCCTAATGAAAATTATATTTAATTTGGTAATTTAGGTTCTATCATTAGCAAAAAACATATTGCAAAATTACATATATATATATGTGTGTATGTGTGTGTATAAAAAAAGCCTGATAGAAACAAAGAGATTTAGCAATTTAAATTAGTAATGCTTACTTATGGAACCGAAAGTGTCATAATCTTTGACATAAGAAAATCACTAGAATTCAAACAACAACAACAAAAAAGCATATGCTCCCTGGTGCCCACAGGGTTAAGTCTCAGCTCTACCACCAGAACATCCTGAGATGTGCATCACAGCCAGGGAGCTAACCCACATGACCTAGCAGATCTCTCTTGTTTCACCTAATTCTCCCCTTAGCAGTGTATTTCTTTAAATCTGCCTGTTCTGCTCCCAACTCTGTCTTTGCTGAGTCTTCTTCTGACCCTCCACCTCTGGCCTATACCCCACTTCTTTTATGCAAAAAAAGGAAATAAAATCTTAAAAAAAAAGCAAACAAAACAACAACTTGATATTTAGAGGAAGAAAAGGTGGAGGTGCGCTAGCAAAATGTAGGCTGGAAAGATTTTAGCAAGTAAGTAGCTCTGAGTGCCTATGAAAAATCTGGGGGTATCAGAATGACACATTTTATTTATTTATGCATATAAGAGCTAGGGTGCAGGCCGGAGAGGGCAGGTGGGGAATGTGAGAGGATTCACCAGAGACAGAGTGGTGAACAGAACAGTTGAACTACTGAAGTACACTGCTGAAGGGTGCAGTGCGCTAGACAGGAGAGGACTGCCAAACCATGTGGGCCCCCTCCCTGGTCAGGGATCTAATTGGTGCTGCAATGGCTGCAGACAGCTTTGCCTATAAAAAGTTTTGAATCCTCCTCAAAACCATAAAAAGCAGTGATATGAAAGTGTATATAATTAAGCTGAAAGAAGGCAGAGGTGCTACCTAGTATGGCAATTTGTTTAGGAGGGAGGGAGAGGTTGGGATCCTAATGTTTTTGAACATTAAAATTATTTTGCATCTTAGAATATATTTCATTTGAAATTAAAGCTAAGTTTGATGTCTATAACTTCCAACAAAGTCAACAGGGAAAAAAATCAACACTCCTAGCATTTTTAATGCTGAAGGCTTGTACTAAACTATCATGAAGAAATTTATTGATAAAACACTAATACTTGTCATTATCTGCACAAGGGCACATGCACAACATTTAATAATAGCACATGTTGACAAACTTCTTTTTTTAAATTACCCAGACAGGTTCCTATATGTACCCCCAGCTTTCCTTCCCACTCTTGTTATTCGAAAGGGTAAAAAAAAAAAAAGATTAAAATGTGATATCTGAGATTTTGTGTTCTATAAACCATTTTTTTACAGGTATCAAATCCATGGTTGCTGAGGTTATAAAATAAATTCTCTCAGGGTTTCTGAACTTTGATAGGTTTAGTTGCATTTCAATTTTTGTGAATGAGCACATCTGCAAAAAGATAGCTTATCTCAGTTGCACCCACCTCCCCACCCAACTAATATAGAGTTGACTAGGTCCCTGGATGCTAATGGGTCTTACCTAAGTGTTCAAGTGGCAAAAGGAAGAAGACTTCAAGCAATGCTGTGGAGACTTGAGAGATCCAGTGCATCAATTTCCACACTTAGCACCTATGTATCCTATTCCTGAATTAAAGATTAAATTAGAAAAGCTATATTTAGATGTTTTTTTTTCCTTGAGTAGTCTATAGTTATCTTAACTACACTATCAGTTCTGGTGGGCAATCAAAGACAACACACACCAATGACAAACTGTTCTGTCCTTAAATCTTGATTGTTAAAGGCTCACTGGACAGCAATAATTGCATTGTACTCTGCTGAGGCAGAGTGAGGTCTCGAAAGCAGCCTAGGTAAGTTTTGTTTTTCTAGAGCGGTTGCTTTTTGCTTGAAAGGACACATACACATATTCATCTGTTTTCTCCATTTTATTGTTATGCTCTAAGGTTCTGAAATAATCTCTCTGTTTTGAATTTCACTTGATCACACTCCAACCACAGTATATAATAGCTCCCAGCCTTCTAAGTGGACAGAGAAATGCATTTTCCATTACTGTTCACCCCTGCCTGCCTAGGCAGATTTTCCCAGGTGCTTGGTTGGGCTTTTGCAGTTCAATGAAACATGTCCCTGAGAAGTGAATAGAATCCAGTTGTTTTCTTGTTTCTTTTGCTTCTTTTCCCAAGAACAATTGATTCCTATTTAGATACTTGTCCACTGCTTTCTGTTCGAGATGGGGCAGCAAGTCAGGGTGAGAAAAAGTGCTAATCATTTCACATGAGAAAAACAATTTTGTTTCCATTAAAGCTTTCGTCACAGCAGAAAATAAAACAAAATAGGACAAGGAAATAAATAGGAACGCAGAACATATTCAGCAACAGCTCTGTCCATATGCCTTTGCCTTACAGGTTTGCTGCCACAATCCACCTCCCCAATGATGATGCAGTGACTGGTTTGACTTGAATATGACACCCTATTCTGAACAAAGAATTGGAGGAAAGGTGACATGGTTTTATGCTTGTTCTTTTATTGGGGTGATATTAAAAATATCTCTTTTTCAGGGCCTCTCTTTTGGCACAGAGTTTAGGTTTCAGCCTTATCACCACTATGGCCTGAGATTGATCCGTAGCCTGAGCAAATAAACCACAAGGGGCACAGCAGACCTCTCCTGTCTTGCCTGCTGCCCGCCTCAGCAGTCTATAGGTCAGTCAATCTTTTCTGCCCTCGACTCTGTCTCTGGTGAGTCCTCTCACTCCCCGCACCTCAGCCCTACACTCCCCTCTGGCCCACGCTCCAGTTCTACATAATAAATAAATAAATTCCTTCATAATAATGAAATCTCTTTTTCACACAAAACTTGCAAGCTGAGCATAGAGCTGAGGCATACAGCAGGGGAGGGGGAAGAAGAAAGGTCCAACCAGGGGAGGGAAGAGCACAAGGGACTATGGTGATAGATCTTGTGTGCTATGATGGTCTTTTTCTAAAGAGATTGTTATCTAGTTATAAAATCTCATGACATAATACTAATTGTTTGTTATTTAATTTGTGAGTCTCATGGAGAAATAAAGCATCGCATGTATTAGTGTACGTGAAGAAGTACAACCAGCCATTCATATTTTAAAGTATTTTAATTTTTAATTTTCTTTTACCTCTGAATATCTACTAAGTTCAAGAACGAAACCTGTGACTTATAAAGATTGATTTGTTTTCCTGTTTTTATGGTTCTAACGACATTCCATAGAACGGTCTGATGAAATCTTAAATCCCAGGTCCTCAGAATGTAACTTTATTTGGAAATAGGTTTATGGCAGAGGTAATTAGTTAAGATGCGGTTATACTAGAATCCGGTAGTCTGTAAATCCAATAAGATCTGTGCCCTGATGAACAGATGCTGTAAAGATACAAGGGAAGTTTGACATGAGAAGCTGGTGGTGGAAATCAGGGCCTAGGGCTGCAAACCAAGGACACAGGGATTGAGAGCACCAGCAGCAGCTAGGAGGAGGCAAAGAGAGATTTTTCAGCTCAGTCTCAAAAGGGAAGATGGCATTGCTCATGCTGAGTTCAGACTTAGATTTCAGAATTGTGAAAGAATAAATCTCTGCTTCAAACCAAACAGTTTGCGGTACTTTGTTATATTAGTCTTTGAAAACCAATACACTTGTTTACACTTAAATGTATCTGGTGGGGGTGAAATCTGAAATGGGATCTTTTTGAGAATACAGTTTCTTTTTTATGCTTGAATTAACAGTTTAATGTGGAAACACAAGTATCTCACACACATCCCTGTTAAATCTTCCAAAGGTCTGATTCTCTGATGACATCCATGTCAGATGGAAAGGTGTATTTTAACCTTGATCTCTTCTCTATTTTTCCTTAAATAAACCTTCCTATTTCCCTACCTCATCTGATGACTCTTCTAAGTTAAGGGTAGCATCAGCAATTCCATGCTTCCTCTCCCCAAAGAAAAAAGTTAACAGTATTTGCTGATAGAATATGGCAGTTATGTGTTGGGGCTTTGAGGGAAATTAGGAAGTTTGTGTTAAAATCTTAGTTCTATCCCTTAATTACTGTGGGAGAACAAATAAGGTTTAAAACACACCTAAGCATATTTCCACATCTGTGATTCACAAAGCTCTTTGAGAGAATTAAACAATAAAATTTACATAAGGCATTTGCAAAGCGCTTAGCATATAGTAACTTCTCAAAAAATGTGATGCATTGTTTGGATTATTATAATTCAAAAAAAATCACAATGGTATCACCACATTCTAGACACCTTTCTCTACACCCCTGATTTTAAGTAAAATTTATCATTTTTTCCTCAAAGTACTTTCAAATTTCTTCTGTCCACATCTAAACAAAATATTTTTTAAAAAACATGAAATATGCAAACATTCAGAAGACAGAATGTTTCTATATCACAATCAGATTCAGCAAACATTAAACATCATATCATGTATACTTTCTACATTTTTAAGAGCCATATAATACAGAGACAAAACTACAACACTAAGCAACTAATCCAAAATTAACCACTACCTTAAAGTTGCATAATGCTGTCCTTGTATATTTTAACCATGTACTAACATGCATTTACCAAAATACTATATAAAGATATCTTTTTATTTGTTAACCATTGTAAAGAATATCATTGCATGATTATGCCAACTATGTATTTCTACACAGGCATATCCAATAAATCTGAGCAAATATATATCTAAAATTCAACAATTTTACTCAGTTAAATATCAGAGAAATTCCTGACAAACATTTGCAAGAGTGAATGAATAAGAAAAATAATTGCAAGAATGTTTGTGAGAATATTACATCGTAAGCTGACAAGCTTTACAAAGCATATGAAGTAAAAAGATAGTTTCTTTTATAATATATAATATTCAATACCAAGTCCTTTGAAAAGTGAAATAGTTCTAGTCTGTTAACAATTTGGTGTATATTTAGTTGTTTTTTTTTGCTTTCTCTCTCCTCTCTCCCTTTCCCTCTCTTTTCTCTCTCTCTCCCTCTCCCCCCTGTCTCTCTCTCTCTCACACACACACACACAAACACACACACACACTCACTCACACCTTTTTTTAAAAAAAATATTATTTATTCTGTTTTATTTCCCTAAAAAGGTTCAGGCAGGTTTTTATCCCCATGAAATTCCCTCCTCTCATTGTGGTCCCAGACTTTGGATAGAGTATAAACCTCCAGTTTGTCCTACTTACTTCAAAATTTAGTGCATATAAATCTACACAAACATATTATTAAATTTGGTATCTGTCTCCTACTAAACTGTCTGATGTTAATTTGTCTATTCGTTTAGCCTCAGCGGAATCCAGAGGATGGGGAATTTTCCTCTGCTTCCCAACACTATTAATAGAATTGTGCTGAACAAACTGTTTTGCAAATGCTTTGAAATTGTTTTAAACTTTCCATTTGACATAAAACTTTCCACAATACCACAGAGATCTAGCTCATTCTTTTTAATGGCTGCATAATATTTAATTGTGCCAATGAGCCAAAATTTACATATTTATTTTCCTTTTGATGCAAAACAATCTATACCCACATGTAAAATTATTGCAACAGAATGGAGTTCTCAATGTATAATTGTTTATTCAAAAAGTAAGGAGAATAACTTTTTATATGTATATTAAGCACTATATTTAATCAGAATTTTTTTCTACTTTAAATTTTGTTTTGGCTAGTTTATCTCATTGGTTCACAGTTACTCGTTACACAGTACAAATGCATGTTATTAATGTTTTTTTCCCTACCTGGCACTAGCTTTACACTTTTGATTGTGATGTCTTTCACCTCAAACAAATTTGAATTTTTTTATCAGAATTTTTCCTGGTTTACTCTTTCTAAAAATAATTTTTTTTTTCACATTTAACTTTTTGACTAATCAAAAATAATTTTTCCCAAGTGGACAGTTCCCCTTCCTCCTCTGACAATAAGTAGAATGCCTTTCAGTTCAAACCTCTAAATGCTTCCCAAATCAGCCATGTCTCAGGACCCCACTGCCACCACTCATAGAACGCATCATCTTCCTCTGCCTCTCCTGCTACAATCACCTCCTGGCCTATCTGTCAACTTAACCATGATTCTCATCACACTTGTGGAGTTATTGCCATAAAATAGAAAGACATTTGTATCATCCCCGCTTGCAGCGATCAAATACATTCAACAGGGTGAATGAATGGCAAATGCAAACGCTCAATGAAAGCCAGCTTCAAGAAAGCTCCACAGTGTAGGATCTAACTCATAAGATGCTCTGAGGAAAGTAAAAGGGAGAAAGCAGTACCACAGTTGCCAGGAATTAGGGATGGTGAGAGGACTTGTTCTCAATGGGACATGAAGGAGCTTTTGGGAGTGACATTCTCTGTGTTTTGATTGTCAATGGTTCCATGACTCCATGTGTTTGTCAACACTCATACACTAAAAAGAGTGACTTTTCCCTCACTTGACTTAGCAAAGAACCCTCCGGTGTTAATTCTATTGTGTTTGGAATGAAATGCAGCATCTTATCATAGTTAACCAGACTGCTGAAACAGAGTAGTGCACTTCTCAGCTTCAACTCCCACACTTGCCTTTTAGCTGATTCTGAGCATGTGCGCACAACTTTTGTTCTCTTGGAGCCATGCCAAGTTTGTTGGTTCTCAAGGCAATGCACTTTTTTTGATGTGAGAATTACCGTCTCTTGTGATGATACCTGTTCGAATTAATAATGTCTACAAGTACCTGTGCTCTAGCATTGACCCCAGGCTCTGGGACGCAAAGAACACCCTCATTAACTGTGCTCCACACTAGGAGACTTTAGGAAATAAGAATATTTCAATTGACAACCTTCCCTTAACTTCCTTATCTAATATCAGAGATATTTGACTTTCCAGAGATACCTTGGTCTCTCCCACATTATAAGGGCATTTTGTTGTTGTTGTTTATTTTTTTAATCTTCCCTTTTCCAAAGAAGATTTTAGATAGCTTACAAAAGTCATACTACTAAATCAAATAAATTACACAGATGTATGTGTAACAAAGAAGAGTTAACATAGGAAGGATAAAAAATAATCTTATAGTGAGACCAGGACAAAAATGCTGTGATAATCTGTATCTATCATAGAGCTGTGCCCTAAATTGCTTTGCGTTTTCCAGTTCCCCATGCAAAATGGAAAACAATCATTTCTGTAACTCCCAGTATCCACGAGACTCTTAATCAGGAAAGCGAAAACTATTCTTAGTACTGACTCTTGAGATGTTTATCTCCTGAGAGTCCTCACGAGGTGTCCATTGGGTTGTACAGAGAACAACATCCTCAACAAAATTCTTACAGTAAATAAAGTAATGGGTTTCTCAGAGCTGTTTCTTTTAATGATCCTCAATGTGGCACAAGGGCATAATTCCAAAATATAATTCAGTGAAAACAATTCAGGGAATGGATTTGTAGGAATTAGTGGGTGGTGGTAACAGACTGTGATTACTGTAAGCATCCAAACATTTTTCTCTACTTAAAGTTTAATGCAGAGAGGGATTTCAGAATATCTACAGCAATATTTTCTAATGTTATGTTCTAAGCAGTGGTAACAGTTATTGAATTAAAAAAAATGGTTCCATGATAAATGACTTCATATATACAAAACATATTTTTGAGGCACGCTTAAGAATTTAATGCCATTTTTCCTCTTCGTGCATTTTATTTCAGCACTGCTAATCTTGGTTCAAATAAATGGACTTATTTGAAGAGAAGTGTTTATACTTATGTAGTGGTAAAATTTTTTTGTCCCATCAATGCTTTATCTAGAGTATGGACCTATGATAAAGTCATCTTCAGAAAAGTAGTAGTCATTTTTCTATTCTTTCATGTTATTAACAGAATCCCAAGTTTGTTTGTCCCACATTGCAGACACTACAGGCTTTTTTCTTTTCTCTCATAATGGAGAGATTGCAACATTTACAACATAAAAATGAGCATAGACTTCATAAAGGAGAACTTGAAAACTTGACATTAATAATGGCCTATGAAAAAATTCAGCCAGAGTCAATTTTTTGTTCATCATGGAATTTAAAGGAGCAATTGTGATGACTGTTGTTAACTTATCAACAATGAGATACAATCTAGCATAATCTGGGCCACCTATGACCCAGAAGATTATAGGTCTATTGAGACAAATATGAGCTCTTTTATTTACAAGAGTATGGTGATGGATCATATGAAATGAGTTGCTTAAATCCAGAAATCCTCTTCATCCCCATTTTCCGGACCTCACAGTCTAGCAACAGAAATAAATAGCTTCCATCATCCAATGTCTACAGTGACTAAACAGAAAATCAATGCAACAAAAAGAATTCATTCTCACTGACGACTTCTTGATTGTTACACGGATGCTTCTGATGACCAACTCCTGCACCCCCAAACCAAAAAGACAAGGGTAAAATTCAATGAATTGTCTTTACCAAAAGCAAGAGGTTTGAAATTGTTTGAATATTTCCATCTTTATCATACTTTTCTCCTATTAAAACAAATCATACCCTAGTTATTTATAGTCTGTGAATGAAAGAAGAAGATACATTATGACTTTGCTATGTCTACCACTGACTTTAGACTCTGGGAAAAAATAGAACTCTTTCTTGGAGTGGACATTCTTCCTCTAGGGGGCACTGCTGTGCACAGGCACACCCACGGTCAAGCAGCCCATCTGAGAGTACCTTCTACAATATAGAATGATGTACAAATTGTAAAGAGGCTCTTGCCATTACCCTTCGAGTCAAGAAGTTTGGCAAGAAGTCTATAGTCATTTCCATCCATGATTACATCACAGGCATTTGATACTCTTTTTCAGAAAATAAAACAATACCCTACAGCTTTCTATTATGCAGCTTTCTAGAACTTGTGTCCTGAGTTTAAAGCAAACTCCTCTAGGAAGAATGTGTGAAATGCTGATATCTTCAATTCCTGCTCTTGAATGCTCTCTCATTACACATAATGTTGGCAAAACATGTTCTGTGGCTGAAACTGAGCAGGCTAACCAAAGGCAACAAAGCCAAGAACCAAGTTGCCAGTTTTTAAAATAAGAAGCATTTTAATGCAAAGTTACCTGGCAGGAGACTGGAGTCAAGGCTCTCAAATCAGTCTTCCCAAGGATGGGGCTTTAGGCAGCATTTGTGGAACAAATAGGGAAAATGCAAGTTGGTAGAATCTAATAAGTTGCTTTTGATAAATCATGGAATATTGAATGGGTTTAGAAATGCAACAAACTGAGCACCCACTGCTACTGAATGTTGTCCTTGTAAGCATGACTCAAGGATCTTAGCTCTGTCTCTCATGGCTATTTTTGGTCCAAGCAATGTGATGTCAACTAGATGACACTGAATATTCCTTTGGGCCTGTGTTCTGAAACACAACTTGCCAACTTATGAAACAGCATGTTTTTTTCCCCCTTCATTGAAATGTGTAGGGGTATTTTTGCTCCACTGTTGCAAGCCCACCTGTTATTCTTAGAAAATAAACAAGCAAGAAAAGACCATCATGACCACATGACGATTCACATCCTGATTTACTCTTAACAATATTAGACTAATGAGAAAACTGAGTTAATTATGGGAGTGATTCTCCTTTACACTTGCAGATAATTGCAACCTCCTTGAGGCCTAACTATCCAGTTTCCACTGTACTTCAACACAGATGACTGGGCCACCCTGTTGAGAAAACAATATCCATGATTACTAGTCAGTGTCCTTCAGATTCTTAACCACAGAACCCTTTAACTAGGGTCACCTCACAGTCCCTGCTAATCCTGATTTCTAGGCAGAGGGATGAACTTCTTTCTCCTAATTATTAATCCCTTTACCTGCCATCATACATCTTTTCAAGTCCCAGAAAAGTCATATCAACGTTTTCTTCTTCACCTTCCATCAATCAATTTTCATTTCTGTGGCAACTAAATAATACCTTGATTTTAAAGCGAGATCTTTAGCTCTAAGACAAAAATTAGTGTTTTTATTTAATCAAAATGTTAATATGCTTTGAGATGATTATGTTGCTCTTTGTTCCCAAAAATTAATTATTTATTCAATGCCTGACTATGGCACAATAGAAGTTTGAAGCTGTCACAATAAGCTTCCCTAAGATTTATCTCCAAAGATGAAACAAATTTAAAAGGCAAGTGAGAAGTAAAACAAACAAACAAGAAGAACAAACTTTCTTACTAGAAGGAAAATATTTTCCCTGTCTATGCAACAATTTCAAAGGAGCCATCAAAACGCAGTTCATTGCAATCCATACAAATGTGTAAATGCTAGCATTAAAAACATTTTGTAAACAACTGGTAAATCAGAAGGCCAGTGAGTGTGTGTCTAGCTCTTTGGCCTAGCCAGAGAAACCAGAAACTTAGCTTTCTGTGTGAGGGACAACAAAAGACAGACAATTTTCCATTAGGTCCCGTTTGTGTCCTGTTCTGTGTAACTGTTCATCACCACACCTTCATGCAGGGGATCTGATACTGATTTGGAGAGGGATGTGGTTTGTTAATTGAGGTCCTTGGCTTACCTCTTTGAAAAGCTTCACCAGCTTAGAAAAGCTACCCCTTTCTATAGCACAGGGCAAGGTCCCTCAAGAGGCAAAGACTTTTGGTTATATGAAAAACAGTAGGTTTATTTTATATATACATAGGAGAAGGCAGACGTTTGCATAAACACTAGCAGACTGGAAGAGCTGTCCTACTGTTTTGCAAAGGGAAAGGTTTGGGAGAAGAAACACCTTCATAGTGAGAGGCAGGCAGGAGAGCTGCCTCTTATCAGTGTAGAAATTGTACTGTACATTGTTCTTTTTGGGAGGGGTTCATTTCTTTGTGGAATTGTTACCTATTATTAAATTAGTGACTTCTAGGGTGTGATAGATTGATTTGTAAGGACCTGTGATTCTCTAAAGTGGCCTTTGATCTCTATATCCCACCTCTGCTCTATTATTCCAGATACTTTCTAGGGCAGTCTATACTTGCTACAGCAGTTGGCACCTAAGGATTTTTCATTTCTACAGCTGGGTGAACAAGTATGTTAAACTACCCCCACCTCCAGTTTCTCATCTTGTGATGCTTCCATCCTAAATTCTGTATTCTTTGCTTCCATCAACCTTAACCACAAACTGTCCTTTCTGATAACAAATTCCAAACCGCCAAAACAATGGCTGCTAGACAAGAAGAAAAATTCCTCCCTCTTTTGAGAACCAACTTTACTATTCCCTGAAGTGGCTTTGAAGCACCATGATTGTAGATAAGCACCTAGGTGGTCTTAGTAACAACCTTTTGCTCAGTTCCTGGTATGCAACTTAGTCCCTGGTATGAACCTTGCTTCATGTTAGACCATGAACCACCATGAGACAGAATGCACCTGGGGGGTCGCATGACTACTGACCCTTTACCCACTCCTTGGTATGCAACCATATAACTCTATACAACTATACACCTCTTGGTCTGTAGCCACGTCATACCTGACCATGTACAGCTGCCAATGCAAACCTACCTGGAGCCTTGCAGAAACCAAAAGTGTATATAAGCCTTTGATTCCCACAGATGGGGCTCAGTCTTTGCAAGTGAGTCCACTGAGTCATTACCAGTACAATAAACCTGCTTCTTGTTAGCCCTGGTGCCTAATTTCCTTTGTGCCACATAACAGCTGAACTTCAGCTGACCTTTCCTGCTAAACTCCTGTTTCTTAAAAAGTCCATCTTCCTTGCCTATTTAGGACCTTCCCACATCATCTTTGCTTGGCCCCCATTCTAGGTCCAGGCTGACACTAAAGAAGATATGGTTGGTTTTCTTCCACAGCTGAAATGTTAAGAGCTTCACCATAAGCAGAGTGGGAAAAGATGGAAAGGAGACTCATATCAACTAATCAAATTAGGGAGGTTGATGCATAAAATCATAATATGGATTTTTTTTAATCCTTGGTATATAACTGTCAAATGAATAAGAATATGCATATCAGTAGAATCAGCATGTCTTTTCTCCCAAAAGTAAACTTCACAGAAGTGAAACCATAATCAAAAGGATAATCTAGCAACTTTTAATAAGGAAAGTTAATGTAGGGACAAATCTCAGGGAACCCATTTTGCCAGGAAATTTTCTTAAATAGGGAGCAGAGCTGCATAGAAAATTAATTGTACATCATGTGCTTGTTGGTGATTATGGAATTTTAAAAAATTAATTAGTGAGATGAATCAAAGGAGTCTGACTCATCTGTCGACACAGATTCTAGAAATGTCCTGGTTCAATGGCTGAGTGAAGATCCCTCCCCTTGGATGCACTTTACTAACTTTTTCCTTTTGAATCTCCTTTTGAAGTGCCTCTAAGTCTGCATTTTCTTATTAAAACTGTCTTTCTTTAGAAATGCTAAGCCATTTAATCAGTAAGGGTCCCTTTGGTTTAAAAGCAATTCTAGCTCTTTAAGGTAGCTGATTCATTATATGTTGATTTCACATTGTAAATCTCAGAAGGCAATCTATTTCTTTATTTCCAGGTTCTTGGGGGGATATTGCACTATAGCTCTCTAGTACAGACAACACTATATTTTTAGCACCTATTGTAGTGAGAAGAAAACCAGGTTAGGAGTCAAGAGAGTTGAATTTTGGTTTAATCTCTTAACTAGCTTTGTGACCTTGGGCAAGACATAATTGCCTTCATTTGGAAAATAAAGAAAATAATACCTGCTCTAGCTACCTCAAAAGCTTGTTTGCCAGTACCAAAGCACACTCTTTATCTATGTACTTTCATTTATTTATCCTTTCCCCACCATTAAACATTTACTGCCCAGAGTCTGCTCTAGACACCAAGGTAGCAGGGGAAAAGGCAGACAAAAATATTTGCTCATATGAAGTTCATAGTCTAGGTTGATGATAGGTTAAGTGTTAAGAAGCCAGCAAAATGGGGCTGTTCCTGTCAAACTTCAAGACAAAATACCCAACCTAACTGCAGTTTCAGCCTCTCCCCACAGTAGAAATTGATACTAATCCAGGTTTCCAGGTTAGCAACAGTCAGGTCATCTGAATAATAAAATTCTTCCCCACCCTCAGCCCTCACTTTCTGAAATAATCTTTCTTCTCTTTTGATAATAATCTCATCCCACCTTCTTTATGACTATAAAACTTTACATTCTGTACAACTTCTTGTGGGGTCTTTCTACTTGCTAGATGGGAAGCTCCCCTATTCATGAACAGTTTAATAAAGCCAATTATATTTCTAAAGATTTGGGATAAATTTTGCTTTTAACATTAGTGATAAGCAAAATTCAGGTACAAAGAAGGGATTAAAAAACACTAAATGGGGGTGGGGTTGCAATTTAAAGTGCAGCAATAAAGGAAGGTGCCCTGGAAAAACTATAGAAGGAAAGTCTTGAAGCAAGTGAAAGAAGTGGTCAAATGCTCTATTTCTTGGAAAAACTAATGGGGCAGAGCCAAGAGTTATTGTGTAAAATCTGAGTAAAATCCAGAATAGCTTGCATGAAAAGTAAGGAGGGCAATGAGGCCTTGGAGAGGTGGAGACTGTTAGGAAAGGGAGGTAAAAATGTCCTGGGCACTGAGGCTTATGTAATGATAAACAAAATGAAAACAAGGGCAGAATTAGATTGACTTTGTCAGGAGAATTTTGCATAATTTAGGTGAAAAATAGTATTTCACCTAGGGCTGTGGTATAAAAGATAAAACCTCAATCTATGCTAAAATTGAAGAGACACATTTTCATTAAGCATTGCATAAGGGGACAGAGAAAGATGTATAACATCAATACAATATATTGGGTCTTAGTAAGCAGAAGACTGTGGATGGAGCAGGTTGTACGGAGGGAAATGAAAATAATTGTTCAATGTGGAATACATTAATTATGAGATTCCTGTTGCACATACAAATAGAATATTGAACAGATACTTTTAGAAGTTTAGGGAAAAAGTCTAGACTTCACATAGCAGCATATAGAGATGTTAAAATCATGAGAATTAATTAGATAACCTAGGAAAAATTTTGGATAGAAAATGAGGAGGCCCAAGGGTCATGAAAGGGAACACTTCAAAAATAGGGTTTAGGCAAGAAGGTGGAACCAGTATATACATGAGAGGAGTGGCCAACAGACAGGAGAAAAATAATGCAAGGGTGATGTTCTGGAAGCTCAGGCAAGAAAGTGTGTCAAGAGTGAGGAAGAAATCATTTGGGTCAAATGCAAACTACAGATCTACTAAAATGATTATTCAGAGAGAGTCATTTGATTTAGCAAAGGTGATGCCACATGGTTTGATAAGGGCAGTTTGAGTAGAAATTCTGGTGGGTAATGATGGATTTTACAGTGATTCAAGAAAAAAAATTGGAAAGAAATTGCGGACAGAAAAGACATGAGAGACAAGAGGCAATATGATATAATAAAGGTTCTTTGTGTGTGTTTTTGTTTTTAATAAGAAGTAAACCTAACTGCATATTGATGGGAACAATCTAGAAAGAGGGAAATATTGCTCCAAACATATTTTTGAGACAAGCATAAAATAAATCGAGTGCCAAGTCCTGTTTGAACAGGTGGACTGAATCATGGTCTGGCAAGCCCTGTCCAAACAATTTAGCTAGCACACTGCCCACGAGGTGCCATGCTAGACAAAAAGCACTAGATCCTGACTGATGACTATCTCCCAATTCCCTAGAGTCAAGGCCGAGCGCCCAGATGCACAGCTGGAAGCAGGTGGATTATAACCCGCTCTGCATGCACGGAGATAACTCAACTCAACTCTGATACTGTTCCCCTCCTCCTCCTCCTGCCTGAACCTACTCTTTAAATATCTCTTCCTCCTATCTTAAAAGAGTCAGGTATATTTCTCCTTTTCCAGCACTACTTCCCTCATGCATGATTCTCTCTAATAAAATTTCGTCTGGTTCAACTAAACCTAGTGCTGTCTGGTAAAATCTTTCCCTATAGGGTAAAGGACCCACATGTTTTGGGTTTGGGCTGGTAAAGTTTTTAAGAACCAAGATGGGCAAATTATGATGTGTGTTTGTTTATTAATACATAATAAGAAATAACAAGGTCTGGGTCATATGATACTTGTATTGCATTTTGGGAGGGGTTTGTGTTGGAGTCCGGTTTTCCTGACAGGCTGTAAGCTAAATATAAAATTTGTGGGAACACTAGGAATTAGAGCAATTTTTCTACTGTTTTCTCTCCATGTCATTCTAGGCTCCTGTTATGTCTGAAGACTCAACTAAATGCAACTTTTCCTTAAAGGATTCAGTCAAATTTCATTATTGAAATCTAACCATCCAACAAATCTTTACTAGGTAGAATTCTGAAGATGCTCCTGAAAGATTCCCACTAATTAATCCATCAGCAAGTGCTATGAAGAGACTCTGCACATTGAATTAAGTTTGTTGAATCACCTGACCTTAAAATAGGAAAATTACCATAGATTAGACAAGTCGACCCAATCTAATCAGATGGAGAGAAACTTCTCTGGCTGAGAGCACAGAACAGGCAGAAGGGGATTCTAAGAATCTAGGTTTGAAAAGGACTGGACACATGATTCTGATTTTGAGAATGAAGGAAGCGGGTCAAAAGACATGGAATTCAGGAAGCACAGAATAATCTGGTCAATAACCCCAAGGCAATGGAAAGCCCAGTCACACAACTGCAAGAACCCAAATTCTTCCCACAACTAGAATGAGCTAAAAAAAGTAATCTAATTCCTAGAGCCTCCACAAGAAATGAAGCCTTTCAAATGAACACCTTGATTTTGTCACTGAGCAAAACAAAGGAGAAGACCAGCTGGGCTGGTTCCTGAGCCACAAACAGAATCATGACATAAGTCACTAAATTTGTTTTGCAACACTAGTAAATGAATGCAAACCTTGTTTCCCGAATATTGCTCAATGACACTAAAAAATAGCTGATGATCTAAGAGTGGAATGAGTGGTAATGAAAATACTCAGGAATTAAGTTGATATTTCATTCTATTGTTAATAAAATTGAAAGAATTCTCAATCATATTTATAATCGTAGCACTTATGAAGATCAAATGCACATTTAACTTTAAACTATGACTTGCATTT
Source organism: Galemys pyrenaicus (assembly GCA_019455555.1). Lineage (NCBI taxonomy): Eukaryota > Metazoa > Chordata > Mammalia > Eulipotyphla > Talpidae > Galemys > Galemys pyrenaicus. The sequence goes on from JAGFMF010011629.1 coordinate 2,504,358, forward strand.
GTTGTAAAGGAGATTACACTTTGGCCTACAAATACTTAAAATACATTGAATAATAAGGTCTAAATATGTCAAATGCCAGCTAAAACTTAAAAGCAGATCATTATCCATTAAGTCATGTAAAGTACTGAACACAAAAGTATTTAATGTTTGTTTGAAAGCAATACAAGAATGTTCGTTATGTTTCAATGACACAGAAAATGATGTACTTTGTAGTAAAATGACAGTGATTCACATTAATATACTATGACTAAAGAACCACCTAATAGCATGTGCAATTTCGTGATGTACCATGTTACCCATTATAAAACAGCATAATTAACATTTAACCTACATTAACAGGCAAATAATATGTCAAACATTTTAATACAACAGACCAAATTGACTGTTAATTGGCTGAAAAGATTATTAGTTTAATGAATTGTAAATTGGAAAATTATAACCATCAATTATACTGGACAAAGTCTTGATAATTTATTCTCGACATGCATTTTCACCTTTTGATTTATAAAGTTATTTAATATGATTATCCTATTAAATAAAACTAATTTAAGTACCTGATACAAAGAAAGATATCACCATGTAAGGTGTACTGTAGATATCAAGGATGGATATGAGGTTCAAAGATAATTATGTCAATTAATGATTGAAAACCACAAATAAGGGATTTTTTTTTCCGGCATAGTATCAAGATTATTTGTTTAAATACTAAAATGGGGGCCTCTTTGGTGGCACAGTGGGTTAAGCAATGAACTATGAAGCAAACCGCAGCCACTGCAGCACGAGTTCGATCCCTGCCACCCACCGATGAGGAGACCCACATGGCATAGCAGACCTCTCCTGCCTTGCCCTGCTGCTCCCCTCAGCAGTGCATTTCAGTAGATCTGCCTATTCTGTTCCCAGCTCTGTCTCTGGTGAATCCTCTCACCTCCCATGCCTCTGACCTGTACCCCAGCTTTTGTATACATAAATAAATCAAATCTTAAAAAATAAACAAACAAATAAATAGATAGATAAATAAATAAATGCTAAAATGTAGTATTTCTCCCTGTGTTAGTCAAACTCCATGTTGGTCACCGACTGTCATCATTACCTGATTTTTATATCCTTAGACAGCCCCCGCCTACACTGAATCAGGCTTCTATGTGTGACTAATACTGTGATACAGAAGTGAGGTAATGTGCCTTCCAAGACTAAGTAATAAATGGATAGTTTTTTCAGAAGCTAGACGCCATATTGTGAAGACACAGTGTCTATGGAGAAGGGAGGAGGGAGGAGTCGAGGGCTCATGCCACTGGCAATTTGCCAATCATGAGTGCCCTAATCATGGATACAGACCTCCTCACTGCTCGTGAAGTTTTGATTGCCATCTTGACTGAAATATCATAGTAATTTATATAATTTATTTGGGGGTCCCCCAAGTCATAAACCCAAAGTCTTCACCCATATAAACTGTGAAGGATCATGAATGCAGTGATGCTGAATTTTTGTGGGAACTTGCCATACTTCAACAGATAATGAATGCATTCCCACCCAAAACCACCTGATCATAATGCTATTTATGTTACATTAGTGGAAAAGGAACAATAGCAGAAAGAAACAGAAGGCTAACAGATAAAGCACTTAAAAGAAAGATGCTTTTAATATATTTTCAAATGCACTTGAAATTAGAGTAGATCTTATAACAGACTCTCAAGTATACACCAGCATTTTAATATTCCTCACATTCTTCAGTGATCTAACACATACCATATCGCTTATCATATTTTCTTTATCTCTCCACATTTTCCTTGTGCATTTATTTTTAAAAGGGTCCATATAAGTTATCATACTTTAGGAAAGAAAACATTTAATGTTTGAGGGAAATTGTTCTATAATCCTGGATCTTTATATGACTGAATTTTATTCCAATTTTCAGTCATTCATCTCCTTTTCTAATCATCTTCTCAAGTGGGCATCTCTGAGCACCATAAGATCATCACTATTATCCTTATGAGGGTGATTTTTATGTTTTTTACATTTACAACTCTTGACTACTTATTAATTGATTATTAAGCATCTCCTCCTCTTAGAATATCAGTTCAAAAACAGGAATTTAACTCTTGACCATTGATGCCAACCCACATAACCTGGAACCTGACACATATTAGAAGATCAACAGCAATAAATAACTTTAACGTTCCATTGTCTTCATCTTGCTCACCTTACTGGCTTGCAGACTGTAAGCCAATGCTCTCATATCACCTGTTCATTGGCTTTGTATTTGCTACTCCCTTTGCCTATTGTTTACTCGCTTTCCTTCTTCAACTGCAAACTCACCCTCAACTGGCATACTCAGATGTCATGACCACTTAAAAGCCATCAATTTAAAAGGATTAGAAGCAGTGCTTTGTTTTTACTTCAGAAAATTATGTCAAACTCTTAACACATTGCTCTGAAATTGTCTTTCCTGCTAACTACATGTTTCAAAAGGGCAGAACACTGCCAGGTTATTCTTTAAATCCCACGACCCATGGTCTGTACTCTTCTACATATGATTTGGCTTCAGTGGAAAATATATAAGTACATTCATGAATGATTCATGGAATCAAATTTCAATAGGTTGCATGTCCTTTTTCTAAAATTATAAAAGAACAGTACATCCTTTAATAGTTGAAACATATTTTGTCGTTTACTAGATTTAATATTAGCATATGATAAAGATTAGGAAAATAATTCCACTTGTGGATAAGATATACGTTGCCTTAATCTGTATACCAGCATGAGTAAAAAATTTTCTGTTCATGTGAACAGAAATACTTCAATCTTCTTTCTTGTTTACAAAATTCTATTTCTGTCAGTTCCTGCTACGAACTAAATTGTATCGCTTTCAAATTTATATGTTGAAATCCTAATCCCAGTATTACTGTACCTGGAGACAGGCTGTTTAGGAATTAAAGTTAAACAAGGTCTTAAGCATGGAGTCCTCCTCCAACAGGAGTATATGAGGATATAGCAAGAAGGCTAGCGATCTGCAAGCTAATATGAAAACTCTCACCACTACCCAGTCATGCTGGCACCTTGATCTGGTACTACCAGCATCCAGAACTGGGAGAAAATAAAGATGAGCCATTTAAGCCATCCAGTTTATGCTGCTTTGCTAAGGAAGCCAGAGCTGACTGATCCAGTACTTCAAAGGCAACCACTGTATGAGGAACACAGAGACTGGCCTTAAGGAACAGATAATGAAATGGTCCCCAGCATAAAGGGACCCACATGGAGGGAAAAAATGACTACATCAATAAAAACAATGTTTGTAAGTTTTTGGAGGGGTGGGAGACATAGTCAATAAAAATGATCCAACAAAAGGGGCCAAATTGAGAATCAGGGAGAATGGGACCCCATTAGAATCAGCTTTTCTCATACCAAGTTTCCTCCTGTTGCCCCTCAGGGAACAGCAAATAGATACTCAGATGCGGTACTATAAAAACATGTGCAATAAGACAGTAAGTTTATATTCATACATGTAACAGTCTAGTTACAAAGGAGTATTTCTATCTACAACAATTATGGACTATTTTACTTTTTTGAAATCAACTCTTAAAACTGCCACTAGAGCAGACGGTCTGTTTTTGTTTTACAGTGACCTCACACTGCATTTTCATTCCAGGTGTTGAGAGAACAGAGCTGACACATCCTACGCTTTCGAGACTTTAATGATGCCCAGAGCTTTCATTTTCTTTTACACACTGACAATGGAAAACATGGTCTCCTTATGTACAACATAAAACCTAATAAAGTATCCAGCTGTTCTTTCCCTGGTGATTCCTGCTGCTGCTAGCTTAGGTACAGTAATGTCAAATCTTCATGAAAAGGGTTAGAAAACACAGTGTATAATTATGGCATGCTAGAATATCTACAGTACGTTTGCCTTTTCTTTGTGCCTGTCTTTGTATATCACATACATGCACAGAAGCTTTATTTCCCAATGGCTTAAACCTAAAAGATAATGCATATTCTTAATATCCAGCAGTTCCTACATTGCTTTCTCTTGTAAAATTCCAAGACTATCTTTTCTTTGTTGTCTCTTATTTTTTCCTGTCTCAAACCATAAATGTATTCATTTCTGATTCATGCAAAGATGAACTGTAAATATATATTTTTATAATTATTTTGAAATTTTTCTTAGAATTAGCATATAACCACTCACATTCTCCATTGCCTCTTAAAGATAGCTGTGAAATATACTTCCTAAAGCACAGTCACAGTTACTTGCATTGCTTTAGATGCTAAGCTCAGAGTGCAAAAATCATGTTACACTTTTCCAAAACTTCCATATGTAATTCAGAAGAACCAGTTATCTAGAGAAAGCTGGTATTCTTTTAGGTGAAACAGATCCTGGATAAGTGTTTCAAAGTTTGAGGAAATTATTATTCATTACATGAGATGCTGCTGCTTTATCAGTCACAAAATTCCACTTCCCCAGTTCCCATCAGCCACTGGGCTTTGACTGTGTGGGCAAGTCCAAGGACCCACTAGCATTAAAAATAAATTGGACTTAATGGGTTGAATGTTTTAGGACATAAAAGTAGAAGAAATATAACTATGTAAAAGGTTGTTTCAGAAAAATTTAAAACTTCAATTAAGAACTGCTCTTCCATTTGTTCTGGTAGGTATGGTAGTGTCCCTGGTGATTGAAAATAAAAGGTGAGATGTACAAGGATTTCACCTCTATACTTATCAGTATCCCCAAGTGGGAGAAGTTGAGAATTAACCTCTTGTATGCTGATATACAAGCAATGGGATTATCAAATCTTTTCTGCTAAAGATCAGAGAGGATATTTTAAGGTTTGTGGGCCACATGGTGATAGCACAGTCACCATAAACAATATGTAAAGTAATGAGTGTGACTGTGTTCAACAAATTTTAATTTTGGAAACAAGAATATAAATTTCATGTTATAAAATATTTTTTTGTCAACCATTAAAAAACATAAAATATATTTAATTCTGATTAAATCCTATTTAAAGCTTGAAACAAGCTATAGGTAGCTGATCCCAGCTGTATTACTAAGTGATAATACCTCAAAATATGAAGTTGATATTTTTAAGCCAATGTATTTTGGAAATTATGAAAGTTGTAAGCTACCAATTGTCTATCAGATTCTCACTTAGCTACCATATGAAATGCATTCATATAGCTGAGTAACTAACATAATGACTAGTAACTAATTTGGTATGACCTAGACCTTTCTGGACAAGAGTTGACAGCTCATTTTAAAACAGAAGATAGCCAACAAAAATGAATGAATTTGAACATATGCTTCCCATGAACAGAACCAACCCAAACACGGTCTACTTGTTAGTTCTTGTCTAAATGCTCAATGCTAATGAAACAGATCTGAAATATATTTCTGAAATAGGTAATTTATCTTTTTATGTCCAAGTTTTAACTCATTCTTCTGTAGAACTCAACAGTACAAAGTGGCAATGATTGGGCCTCCCTGGTGGCACAGTGGGTTAAACAATGCATTATGAAGCAAGTCACAGCCACTGCAGCACCAGTTTGATCCCTGCCATCGGCCGAGGATGTGACCCACATGGCGTGGCAGACCTCTCCTGTCTCGCCCGCTGCTCCCCTCAGCAGTGTATTTCAGTTGATCTGCCTGTTCTTCTTCCCACTCTGTCTCTGGTGAATCCTCTCACTTCCCTGGACTCTGACCTGTACCCCAGCTCTTGTATGTATAAATAAATAAATCTTTTAAAAAACAAAACAAAGTGGCAATGATCAATGATACAAAAATAAAACCAAGGCATTCTATCCAGTATAAAAAGAATTAGAATCACTTACCTAATTGAGAAACAAAGGGCCAAGTCATTTGGAATCAATGAGTAGCATTATTTCCAAATCCATGTTAAAAGACATGAAAAAAAGGGAAACAGAATAATTTGTTAAGGTATTTTCTCCAGGAAGTGACTTTTGCACAGAAATATTACTAATTCTTTGCTAATAAATCACACTTTAGGGAAAACCAACTGGAAGCATTCTTTCATTGTTCCTGTTACCATTCATTACAAAGAAATGATTTTAAAAATATCTGATAAAATCCTGTGCAGCAACTGTACAGCTAATACGAATTGAGCAATCTTACCACTTATGAGAGCAAGCAACATAGAACAGTTTTGAAAATGACTTGAATGAAATTTTTATCTGAATATCAGCAGGCAAAGGGCCAGGGTGGAAATTATACAATGAGAAGGAAATTGAACAATTCAGATATGTTTATGGAAAGCTTGCAACTTGGGGCATCTCATTTGCCATCAAATAAAGCTGTTATTCATGATGTGCAGCAATAATAAAAAGTAGCTGTCTGGTATAAAAATTTTGCCAGCAGGGCGAATTCAGGCAAACAAGTAATTTTCAAATAAATGCATTGAAGAGGAAAGGAAAAATAAACCTATATAATGTTTGCATGTTGTTTTCTCGCCTCTCCAACTTTCTTTAATATATATTACGATGCCTAAAGCCAGCAATTCATGAGTAGGTCATCACTCCTGATAAATAAATATTTTCATTCTATGTAAAGAACCATGATAATAATGGCTTCTTCTTGCAGACCTAAAAATGACATACATTTTAAAAGACTATCCAAAGATATGAGAAAACTGAAAAGCATCTTTTTCTTTCATTTCTGTAGATTGCTCTAATGCTGCACTGACCAAGATCATTTCTTCCCTTCTGAGGCGCTTTGCAGATATCCATATATACAAATTACTATGATTTCTTATTCAGAACACCAACTGTTTTTTTTTTTTTCCTTAAAAAATTTTTTTTTATTCATACATACAAGAACTGAGGTACAGGCCAGAGGTAAGGGGGTGGGGGTAAGAGGATTCACCAGAGACAGAGGGGGGAACAGAACAGGCAGATGGAATAAAATATACTGCGGGCACAGCAGGACAGGTCTACTGTGCCATGTGGGTCACTCCCCTGGCTGGCAGCAGGGATGGAACTTGTGCTTCACTGGTTGTGGTTTGCTTCATAGTGCATTGCTTAACCCACTGCACCACCAGGGAGGCCCCGGGACACCAACTGTTTTAAAGTGATATTTTTTCAATATCTTCTTGACTAAAATGATTAGAATAGCCAAGCCACAAAGAACTCAAGTTGAAATTCTCTTTGCACTTTTAATCAGTTGACTTTTGCCAGATTAATTGCTGATCTTCTAACCCTTAATCATATGAACACCTACTTTAACTATATGGACTACACACAAGATATGATTTTGAAAATGAGTTAATTTTTTTATTAAGTAGTATAGGGAAAGGAAAAGTGAAAAAGTAAAGGGGGAAAAAAAAAACTGTCTCAATGTTCTTATCCTCTTCCAGGAAAGAGTAAATATATTATAAATGATTAAGTAATTCTAACAGGAAACTCAAATTAAACAAGCATTAATTAATTAAACGAGGCACTCACCTGTAGAGTTGTTTCTCTTACTAGATATGCAATTTCAAAGCCAATGAATTCTTTCAATGCATTGTTTTTATTCTACTAGCCTCATTCATCATGAACTAGGGGCATCAACCAATTATTTAATCAACTTATTCAATAGTAAAGCAGTAATTCAGAAAAAGGGCATTACTTTGATAGTATCAAACCTAATAAAAGTAATTTCTTTGACCTATGACTACATTAGTATTTTCAAAAACTCTGTATACTTCAAAATTGCAGATATTTGGTATCTAAGCATGTTTCAATCAACATTTTAACAGTTGTATTCTATGTTTCTGTAAACATCTTTGTTTCTTTTTTCATTTTTAAATGTGTAATTATTTAAAATTTATCACCACTACATTGGCACATTCCTATATTTCAACCATATTCTTGTGATTTGCTTTTCTGTGTTTTATATTTTGAGAGATTTATTTGAAAAATATTAAGTTGGTCTTCTTGATGTTCATTTGCTCTCTGGTGAGGTCGTGATGATCCTGAGATCTCACAGACCATTCCAGAAACACCAGATGTGGGGGTTTGACCAGAACAAGGGAGTTGCAGATGGTTTCTAAAAACAGCACATGTCCATAAAAATATCCCAAATAATGAGAAATAGTAGACACCCAGTGTGGAAACTGAAACTAAATACTTCCTCCAAATGAAGATTTTTCTCCATCTCCCTGATCAAATAAAATATGAGCTCTAAGTTTTTCAGACATTAAGAAGAGGTCTGTGGTCCCCATCCCGGATGCCTGTTTTCTAAAATTTAGCTTCAGAATTGGAAATAACACATTCTCTTTGTTTTACCCAAGCATGTTATTACTGACTATAACTGTTCATTGGAAATCTGAAAGTTCACTGGAATGTTTCAAGGATGCTGGGATGAAACTTAAACCAATACTTATAAATTTATTATTTAGTAAAACAAATTTGATTACATGGGTCTGTGGAGTCAAGTTTGAGGGGTCTCTGGCAAGGAAACAGAAACTTGACTAATAAAATTTGGAATAAACACCTTTTACTGACTACATATATATTTTTAAAAGTCTACCATTTCTTGGTGGAAAGTATATCAAACACAGCACTGCCTTAATATTCTGCCATGAGCTCCTAAAAGTAAAAAATTCAGCACTCAGATTAGTAAACGCATATGTGAACCCAGAATCAGTTACCTTTGTAAGTTTTTATCTAGTTTGTCTGAACTTAAAAACACAGTTTATTTGGAAAAGTTACACAATTTGCAGAATGAGTAAGTTATAATAAAAGAAAATAATGATACAGGAAAAAACATATAACTCCATCCCAAATTTTGTTTTATGGTATTTTTATAGCAGTTTAAATTATATTTAAGCTCAAATCTAATAATCTTCAATAAAAATGAATTTTGAGGTTGAAACTCAACATTTGAACATGATTAGTGTTTTAAAAAGTTCTCTAATTTCCTTTTGGGTTGTGAGCATGAACAGAATTGGTTGCCTCATTCCTAGCTTGGCCTTCGAGTTCCCAATTTTGGGGAAGAGTTGCTATTATTCTTAGAGCAAAAAGTTTTCACTTGCAAGCAAGAAAATACTGTGCCTGAACTGTGGATGGAAAAAGCAAACCAGTCATGTTTAAAAGAAAAAAAGAAATATTTTAAGATCCCCACCCCCCAAATGGATTTGTATCTATGACAGTGCCTCTTCAGAAAGAGCAGTTATCATTCTAATAGCCAGAAATTTCTGTTGCTCGTTCTGAAAATGGACAATTTCTTCTGGACACAAAATCAACGCTTTAAATCATTTGTCCCACACAAACTTATGATGAAACTACATCTCTTGGGGCCCATTCTCCCTTTCCCTTGTTCGAGACAGTGTATTTCCAAGTATTTGTTGGACACAGACATCACCTCATCCTGGAGACTCGCTAAACTTAGCAAAACAAGTGGAAATTGTCTCTTCCATACATTCTTTGTTTTTTGGCATTGATAAAAGGCATCAGCAAGTTTTTCAGTATTATAAAATGCAAACCATCCTTTTAGTCACTATTACTTTTTGCCAGCAACAAACCTTCACAGATGGTCGGGAAGTTGTCAGGTATATACGCCGCCTTAGGGTAGGGAAGGAAAACAGTAACCCAAGATTGTAGAGGAAATGCCCCTTCTTCAACCAGGTACTTTCCTATAAAAAGCCTTCACTGAGATTCCTATTGAACTACTGCTGAATTTCCTAATTGTCTCACAAACCAACAAGCTCCTCCAGTCCTAGACTATCTATCACATTGCTACTAGAGAGGTTGAAACTTAAAGAAAAAAAAAAGAAAGAAATAAGGAAGGTTGGGTTGGGAGATCAGAAAAAGGAAAGACAGAGTGGGGGGAAAGTTGCATTTTCACCTGCAGAACTCACAGGGTTCTTACATAAGTCTGCATTTTTGCCAGTAGGAACTTCTGATTACCCTTTTTTTCCCCATAGGCATATCCCAGTTCATTCCTTAACCCATCTTATATGCTACTACTATGAGGCGACTCATGATTTTTCCAAGTAACCACTGGCACTTCCAAAGTTTATGTTCATCCTATTCTTAGTAGACTGTTCATAAAGCGTCTATTTTCTGCTTTCACAGTATCTTGCAGATAGTTATCAGTTTCTATATTTTCAGTTCACAAAGCTGCTATTCCCACCAAAGCATGAGGACTCATTAACTGAGGACTAGTTCGTACTTATAGTGTTCCACCATCTTAGGAATACATGGATTTCCCATATTGTAATGCCTGGTTGCCTCTTCTACCATATCATTAGGCTCAGTGGCCATTCAAGATTAATGAAGCACCAATGTTGTGAATTATTGATTTCTTTCTTTTGGCATCTTTTCTAAGTCAGAGAATGACCTAGATGTTACTGTGTTTTATGGGTGATAATCACAAAACTAATCTATATGCATGAACATAGGTGGAAAGCCTCTCTATCTCAGCATAAAAGAAAATGCCACCATGTTTGTTTTGCGATTAAATATCCTATAGACATAGAGCTAGAGCTATAGAGAGATAGATAAAAAGATAAAAATAGAGATGACACAGTGAACATTTTTTGGTTATACCTTTACAATCTTCCAGGTATAAAGATCTGTGCTCTGCTACATTCAAAGAACATAAAGTAAGTTACATGTACTTAAATAACCCTGGAGAGAAGACAACACTGTCACTTCAAGTTTTAATTCCTTTTTGTTTGTGATCTGTATCTTGGTGAAGGCCCAGCATTCTCACCTACCACCATAGATTTGAAATGTCAAGTGTAATGAAAGAGATAACCTTACAAAATAGATATGTGTCTTGCTCACACTATCCTACAGGGAATTCTCTTATGGGCTGTGCCTAGTGTTCAGGACCACAAGTAAACTTGAGTTATAGGGCTTAATAATTGCCACCTTTGCTGTAGGTTTGTGTTTCACTAGAGCATACACCATCAAAAAACAATTCCTGAAAAACAGCTTGTGTCAATTTCTTCCCACCAGGCTTAAAAGTATCTGTCACTCTTCTGAGCATCACCAGAGAACTATTGCCTCTCCTTCCGCCAGAAAGCCTGCTATCATGCAAGGAATATCTGAGAGCTAGGAGGCCTGTTATGTTAGAGGAAGGGGCAGGGGAGGTGAGCAAGAAGCAGATTTGTGATATATGAATGAATGAAGCAGGCAATGCTTCATCTTTTCATGGGCTTGAGCCAAATAAGTTTAAAAAAAAAAAAAAAAGCCTCTCTTTGGACCTGAGAAACTACAGTAGACATTTAATGGACTGGATTGTGTGAGGAAAGGAAATAAGAGCCTGGAGCTAAGCCCAGAAAATGCAGGGCAGGTCCATCATGGATGTCACCAGAGATGCTGTGATGATGTTCCGGTTCCTACCGGTCAGCGGTGCCCCAGGCAGAATCACACACTGAAGAGTTTTCTTGACTGCTTCTCATTTTCTGTTTTGCCTTTAACTCCCAAGATCTTTAGTCACACTTTCTTCCCCTCTTGACTCCATTGTATCTTGTGTTTTATTTTCTGTCCTTCTCTTTGTCTTTGTTGAGAATCTAAGTACAATTGAAAGTTCTGAAATGATCATGTCCTACCTAACAATCACAAGCTTCATTCTTAGCTGAGTTCAGCTGGGAGAAAAGTACTGTAATTTTTACCAAGATTATTCATCCTAAGGGATAGGTTTGGACAGGAGATGAATACTAAAGTTTGACTTTTTTAAGAGCTTAATAAATCTCAATGAATTTATTAGCAGTTTGGGACAGGTTCCCTTACTTATGCTGGATTATTTACCCTTTCCATACATATTTTAGAAGCAATTGGCCCTAAAAGGCCCACCTTATTCCAATTCGTCTGAATAAACAAATTGAGATGATTTTCATTATTGAAGAAAAAATTACTCTCTGTTTCAGATAACTTATTTGTTTGTAGGTGGCTACTGAAAGCTAACAGATACACATTCATCAATATGTAGGTATATAAGTGGTGGGTCCGGAACATATTAGATAAAACTCTTATTAGAGGAGGAGGGAGGAGAACAGAGTGTACAGGGCGCCCAATGGACTCTGGAGGAGGATTGTGGGTTTCTTGGCTTTGGGTGTGCTATGGCAACATATTTTGAAGAGGTGTGAACCTATGGGGGCTGTAAACCAATGTTGCCTCAATAAAAACCAAAATTCAAAAAACATTCACTGTCAGATTTTTTTTCCAAAGTCAGGTAGGCAGTGTTTTTTTTTTTTTTACTATTTATGACAGTAACAAATATACTTCAAGATCATTCACCTTCAGGATTAGGTATGTCTAAGAAAATAAACTTCTTTTCATAAACAAATGTCCCAAAATTCAAGACAATAGTTTAAAACAAAACATCTGAGAAAATATTTTTGTCTCAGCAGATCTTCTCATTTTGCAATGAAAGAAGTAACAAGAGGAAATTTAGGAACCAAGTTTAACTAAGGTGTTTGAAACACCATCTTAGTACTGCATGGTTAAATTCACAAATCTACAGCAATGACCTCTCTGTGGTTAATAAAATGGCTGCATCTGGAATCTAATCAAACCTCCACTGAATCCACTATAATAAACTGGTCTAAGCTAGAAGAATCATGATCACAAGCATTGTATCCTGCCAAGTAATTTCTTTGGGGAAAAAGGGGGTCTGATTTAGAGTGTGGAAAAGAGGAGACTAGGAGCAACAAATAAGATTTCACCCAACACCAACCAGACATGGGAAAGGTCAAGTCATAAGAGACACAATTCCTTACTAAACAAAGGAAGTTTTTGTGGCCTGGCTGAAGTTTGCATTAAAATTCCCTCTCCCGCTGTTTTGATCTAATATCCAGCAAATGCCTTTCTCATGATGAAATGGTTCTTACACTGATATTAACAGTAGTACTTAATACTTAATTAATTTAATTTTGCATCATATGTGAGAGGTAAGTTATTCATATTGTAAATACATTTTTTAGCATAGAAGAGGCTATAGTGTTAGGTTTATGATTTGGTTACATATTATCTTTTGTCATTATGATAATACAAGAAGGTAGATTCTACTACTTATTTAGCAGTCAAGAACTACTGAGGTTGCAACTCCAGATCATGGATACACAGTAAGAAATTGATGAGGTCAGGATTCAAGATCACAGATTTAAAATCCAAAACTTTTAATCACATACTCTGTATCATCACCTTTGGAAAAATTACCCACAAAGTTGAGGAACTGACTAGATGATGAAGCTCCTCCCCATTTTCTCATTTGGACGGACTCATGGGTTTACCTTCCACCTTATCTTTGTGTTCTGTTCTTACAGTTTTAACAACTACAAATTGATCACAAAATTTCACAAGGACACAAAGACAAGAACAAATATAATCACTTGATTTCCTATTCATTTTAGAAGGATCAAGCAATATGGGCCGCTTAAGTTAAGTCTCAGTGCTATCACGCTTTCACCACTGTGGCCTGAATTCGATTTCTGGCCAGGAAGCTGACCCACATGGCACAGCAGACCTCTCCTGTCTCACCGTTGGCTCCCCTCAGCAGTGTATTTCAGCAGATCTGCCTGTTCTGCTCCCATCTCTGTCTCTGGTGAATCCTCTCACACTCCATACCTTTGGCCTATACTCTAATTCTTCTATGAATAAACAAATAAATTTGTTTTTTTAAAAAGGATCAAGCAATAGATGTGAAAATTATTTTATGAATATAAAACAAAGAATTTTTTTTTAAAGATTTATTTATTTATGCATACAAGCACTGGGGTACAGGCCAGAGGTGTGTGTGGGGGTGGGTGAGAGGATTCACCACAGAGAACGGGGAGCAGAACAGGCAGATCAACGGAAGTACACTGCTGAGGGGAGCAGCGGGCACAGCAGGAGAGGTCTGCAGCGCCATGTGGGTCCCCTCCCTGGCTGGCAGCAGGGATGGAACTCGTGCTGCAGTGGCTGCGGTTTGTTCAATAGTGTGTTGCTTAACCCACTGCGCCACCAGGGAGGCCCCTAAAACAAAGAATGTTAGTCAACACCAGAGATGTTACTTGAATAGCAATGTCAATTCAGTTTCTATTGTAAGAATGCCTCAAGCAATTTCATAATTTTTAAATACAGGGAAAAAATATGTCAAGTTATACCAATACCAGAGTTAAACATAGAAGCAGTTATTTCAAGTCTGTAAAAAAAAAAAAACAAACAACAGTGGTAGTAACATTTAGCACAACTGATAACTAGTAAAATTGGGATTCTTTATGTCTTAGAAAATCTAGCTTCAGTTTGCAATGGTGCTTTTCCCTTTGCCTTAGATATTGGAAATTTAGTTGCTAAAAGGAATTATTTTTTTTTTTTTGGCTATCAAGTAGAAATTTGATTACTGATAAAATTTGATTCAACGCTCCAGGGCATATAAACTACATCCAAGAAGATACCCAGCTTTACTGTTTTTCAGTCTACCCAACTGCAACTGCAAGTGTCCTCAAAATGTCATCAACAATAAACTGCAAAAGGCTTCACATCTCCTCATAAAGCAGTCTCCCCAAGGCACTAGGCTGTAAGCAGAAATTGCCTGGTTCCTAAGTTGGCATTTAAGAGTTCAGACACAGGCGTTGGCACTTTCACTAAGCACAAAGTTTATGTTTGAATCCTGTCTATGTAGCAACCAGTGTTCGGTATGTGGAAGTATAAGAAAGACCGTGGATAATTAGCATATGAATGGGCTTAATATTTTTCTGTCATACCCCAAACAGCTACAGCACATTTTGAAGTCCAGATTAGAGAATGTGTATTCCTGATGCCCTCGGACTCCTTCATGTTAGAATCAACAGCAGCACACCCTCAAATGACAGACAGAAGATACAGCTAAATTTTTCACACTGTGACCAAGTCTATATTATATAAAATACTATGATTCACCTTTTGTTTTAAGAAATCAGGGGCTTCCCTGGTGGTGCAATGGGTTAAGCAAGGCACTATGAAGCAAAATGCAGTCACTAAAGCATGAGTCAGGGAGAGAACCCACAGGGTGCAGCAGACCTCTGCTGTCTCACCTGCTACTCCCCTCAGCAGTGTGTTTCAGTCGATCTGCCTTTTCTGTTTCTCACTCTGTCTCTGGTGAATCCTCTCACCCCTCCTCCCCCCACGCCTCTGGCATGTACTCCAGTTGTGTATGCATAAATAATTAAATCTTAAAAAAAATGAGTGAAATCAAATGAATCAAAAATTGAGGAACAATTTGACTCAACTATTTCATGTTAGAATTGTTAATGTGTTTTGTTAAGCACTAATATTTTAGCAAATAAGCACAGAATATTTATGAAGGACAAAACAGTGCTCAGTAAATATACTTCAATGAAAAACAAGCAAAGTTTACAGCTTGCCATGAGCTCAAAGCCCAATATCCTGGGCACCTTTGAAGACTTTAAAGGTTCTCCAAAATTTTTTTTCATTCTTTACTTCTAAGGCTCAGTGCCTCACTTCAAAGTGATCTACTGAACACACTCCACAGATGCCATCTCTATTCATTTGTTCAGATGGGCGTCCTCACCACAACCTAGAACCCAGCACAGTGACTGCAATGCAAGCCCAAATAACATCCTTAACAACTTACGGAGTGACTGCTAGACATACACATGCCAAATACAAGGCCATTCTCTGACAAGAGTGCAGACACCTAAATACCACATAAGTCACCACACATAATAACACATACACCTCATGTATACGTATATGTAATATATATATTATATTATACCTTCTATATGTATACCTCTCATAATACATATACCTTCCTTTTGGAATTTGAGTGGAAATGAGAGAACAGATGTTTTAATTTTGAAAACAGCAAAATGACTAAACATAGAAAAGGGATTCAGATTTTGTCTAATGTTTAAGTTGATACACTTTATCCTACATGATTTTTCATCATCTCCATGGATCCTTCCTTTAAGCCCAAAACTTCCCAGTTGTGTGAATTTAATGAGATATATGTAACTAATTGCAAAAGTATTAGTTATCATTGCTTATACCATTGCTCCTCCAAGCAAAGGACACTTAACAAGAGAGACAGATTATAATCTAGTTAACAGTCTTGCACATCAACAAATTATGGGGTCCACTTGACACCTTAAATTGATGCACAAATGGGATGAAAGTATAACTCTAAGCAGTGAAGGAAAGGTAGTCCTGGCCAAAGGCATAGGGCAATGCAGACTCAGAATTAAGACTTAATACCCTGGGGGAAAAAAGTGGCTAAAGAACTCACTAAATACTACTTCTACCACACTGAACTTTCTTTTGAAATACTGAATTTTGGGGGCAAAAAGCAGTAAGGGAGGATGTTTCTGTTTCATAAACAACATAGGATCATTCTTAATGTCAAGAAGTCCTGTATAAACTAAAGTTAGTGTTATTCCATTAATCTGAACATGAGAACGGGCAGTGTTTGTTAGGTTTCGCTGTGTGTCCTGGAATAAATCTTAAATTCCCAAGGAGTAGAAGGAGAACAAAAACAGAGCATTTCCTAGTGTTCTGCTTGTTCGTGCTTCCAAAGAATTTTAACCACCGTACAGTCTACAAAATCCAATATTACCCTTTCTATCATTCCTCTTTTTTCTTTAAAGCTTCATTTTTAATTTACTCCAATCTAAATCAGTTTCAGCTTATTTATGTTATCCTTTAAAAGACTATTTCAATATCAACATTAGATCATTAATTGATGGGGAACTCTTAACTGCCACTCTGTTTCAGCGCTAAGATGTGTTTTAGGGATATTCAGATCAACACATCAGAAAGCAATACAGCAAAGGGAGGTTCAGTGGTTTTGACAAAAGAATGTAAGGGAAGGAAAAAAAAATAAAGAGCCAAGTTCCAGCATTGTTCCTGCAATTACTGCCAAAGTATCACAGATTTCAGCAGTTTATGAAAACAGTATTTTGTGTTTTCAAATATGCTCTTAAATTTTTCACAGGATGTATCAGATGGGATGCATTCTTGTCATTTTTGGAAAATGTGGAGAAAACAGGCATGCCAAAGACCAAGAACAGCATGTGGGAGTAACACTTCACATGCTATTTTTATGCCACTTTTTTTTCCCCCCAGAGTATAAAGTGCTGTGAAACATTAGCAGGGGCAATGCTATGTTAAAAGGGTTTCAAGTATATATCTATCTCTTTTATTGCACTGAGGTGCCCCGTTACATTTTTAACATATGCCATTATTATTAATGCCAGCCCATTATCATTACTGGAAATTAAGCAGCATATCAATTGCCATGGTGAAGGGGATAATAATAACATGGTGAAGGGGATACAGAAAAAATGATACAATGCTGGCAGTTAATTCATGACAAGAGTCAGATTAAGACTTTGGACTTGATTAGTTGCTGTCAGTCAATAAATTCTGGTTTAAAAGTGTGGTCACTTTAGGATAACTAATGGTACATGGTTGCACCAGCCACTAAAAAGTTATATAGCAAACCATGTGTCAGATCTTAAAATATTAATTTCAGGGCCTCCCTGTAGCACAAGGGGTTAAGTCTCAGCACTATGAAGTTATCCATAGCCACCACAGCAGTTTGATTCCTGGCCAGGGAAGGGACCCACATGGCACAGCAGACCTCTCCTGCCAAGCTCACTGCTCCCTTGAGCAGTGTATTTTGTTGCATCTGCCTATTCTGCTCCTCACTTGTCCCTGTGAATCCTCTCACCACCCCATGCCTCTGGCCTTACCCCAGCTCTTGTATGAATAAATAATTTTTTTTAAAAATTAAGTAAATAAAGGTAGCTCTGCAGAGCTTCAAAAATAATGCTCCATGTGCAGCCATGATCCTGAATCATGTTCTTCTGCTTTGACACTAGGAATCTCCCAGTGCACCTCACTTTTCCCCTCCCCAGGTATGGTTCCTGTTCACTAGACTCTGGTCTCATACTACAAAATGGGGTGGAAGCAATGGGAAACAGGTAGGAAATAAGAAATGAAATACTCAGTCTCTCAATTATCCTCAACTCTCATCTCTCTTCCTCTCATCCCCAGCACCCTACTCCCATAGGTACAAACCTGCCCATCTCTCTGATCTCAAGAATGATACATTGTGAAGGGACCAGATCTGAGGCCCCATGCCCCTCAGTATGGAATTCTCAGAGAAATGTGATTATATATATATATTCAGCTATATTATGGCCCAAGAGGTTTTGGAGGACTTGCAAGCCTAACCTTACAGAACAATGTTTCTATGGGGAATGGCAGTCCAGGTTCCTAGCTGCCTAGAAATGACCCAGGGAATTTTAGAATACGATTCCGTTATAAACTGAGAAGTGTCTGCATGCTGTTCCTTTATGATATGAAGTGAATTTTACTGCATCAGTTAAAGTAAAAGGCTTGAAAAACAAAATGAGTATGTCAGCCTTCAAAACAGAATTCACTTGATAAGGAAGAAAAACAGCAAATGAGGGGTACATCTCCCCACCAGGGAGATGGCAGGAATTAGCTTGTGTTGTGTTAATTCTTATCCCTGAAGAAGCACTGCTAAGCTATTTGAAGCTGCTTTCTCAGAGGGATTATCTTCTTCAATCTGTTTTAATCACAACTAAATGCTTTCAATTGCTATATACTGAGCTAGAATTAGAGAATCACAATTCCCCTAGATCTCTGTGATTTGTTTGAAAAAAAAATACACACACACATACATTCTAGAAATTAAATTGTCACCTGCTATTATTTAGGTTAATCAGGAAATGTAAAAAAAGGTTATATTTTTAAACAAATAAACCAGGATTAGCATATTTACACATATTATAAATGAAATGCTTTTGAGTTCACTAGTGATTTTCAGAAGCAGGCAAATACATTTCTTTGGAAAATGGCTACTTTTGCAGATCACTGTGGTTAAAATAAGAGATCTGATAAATAGGGTATGGTAAACCAAGTTACAATTTACATATTAGATAATTGCTTGCTTTGCCCATTGCTGTGATTCTATATTAGACACAAATTGCTGCATAATTATTTCGACTGTACCAATTTTCAGAGTGTTCTCAAAGAGTGTGTTGAACTACGTATTGTGATGAGAGAACTGGTGAGCGACCACTCCCTTTAGTACTACAATCATTCTGTCAGATCCGTGCTTACTCCAGAGAAGCTGTGAGGATGATAAAACTCTTACCTTTCAGTTAGTATTTGTATTAGTATTTTTCAGTCAACACAAGTTGTTCCTTGCCATTTTTTAAATAAAATTAGTAATTATTTTCTTGCATTAAAAATAAAGGAAACTATAAACTGTAACTTAACAAAGGTATTCCATCACTCTGAAATTTTCAGCCCTGTAGGAGTGATAATTCAAGGAGAAAATATGGTCCCTAGAATCACATTGTCTATATTTGAACTCCAGTTTGGCTACATTTGAGGAGTATAATCTATCCTGTCAAATAGTTCCAAAATGGTCCTATTTATCTTGTAAGGTTGTTGTGAAGATTAGAGAAGCACATAGCTTAATAAGCATGGGCACAGTGTACCCAATAATAGATGGTTACAAATCCTATTTTTGTGGCCAAACTTAAAGGATTCTACAATAAACCAGGTTGAGTTTTTATTCCCCATTATTCCCATCCAATTCCAAGACTTTGATGGCTATTTTATAGACATCAATAGGTTCACATTTTGTCCAAGATGTAGAGCTATCAAATAATTTCATGCTGACATCAGTTGCCTCCTGACAGCTCTAAGATATGAAATAACAAGCAGTCAATGTCAGTGCTCTTAAATCAAGCCCAAGGGCCCCATGGCACCAGACAGTGGCAGCTTGTTACTGCTAAGGAAATGTCAGCCCAGTCAAAGTGTGTCGAAGTTGTCAAATCCCTAGTTGCGTCTGCCCTGGTATAACTAACATCCTGTGAGGTAACACTCGGAAAGATGTTGTTACATTGCCAAGAACCCTGAAGCAAAATCGTCAAGGTGGTTCTCAGAGTTCAAGAAGTTGTTTGACATCTTCGATCACTTGGATTCCTCCCTCCAGTAGGCTGGTTCATTTTCTCTCTGTGCACATACAATCAGGATCAGGGAGCACATTTTCTCCCTGCAAATGTTTTAAGATTTTGCACAGTCAGAAAATAGTGTGTGTGTGTGTGTGTATCAAATAACTGCCTTAGATTTTGCAGTGCTTAGAAACTACTTCTTTTTTTATTTCTTAAATGCTTTGGTTTAAGAATTACTTATGTCTATCCCCTTATCTCATAGCTGCACTTTAATTTCCTTGCACTTGGCTCTGGCTCTGATATCCTGCTATCAACCATTCTCACCCACAGCATCTTTGCTGTGACAGATATCACTTGTCCTAAGGTGGCACATTGGTTGTATCAGAAGGTCTTGCTAGAGATTTTTTTCTATATCCATTAAATTTTAAGAACATATTCTAAATAACATATGCTGGTTTAAACAGCTATTTTCCCCCCATCCCTGTAAAGTATGATGGCATTTTGACTGTCTTTCAATTTTTCAACAATAAGCACATTTTTAGGCTCTATGCCACCAAAAAAATAAATAAATAAAATGCATTAGCTGTTCTCAGTCCCATTTTGCCAGGGAGTATCACTGCTCATAGATCCAGTTTTTCATTACAGTTGGCAAAGACCTTTAGTGGCACTTAGGGGCTTCAATCTCATAGTGCTGTACACTCACCAATCAGAGTTCCATCTCTGGAATCCATGCTAGGAACACACATTCATCAACATACTACAGTACCTGGATCTCATCCTTTGCTGACACTTATAGACAGTCCCCTGTGACTTTTATCATGAAGAGTGTGTTAGGGTGAGAACTGGGTTACAGTCCATGATCATTAATCTAAAGTCTCACCGTGGACTTCCCTGCACAGCAAATCGCAACTCTCTCTCACCCTCTTCATACACCAGTGTCACAGGAAATACTTACATCTGTACTATAAATCACTTGGAATATATGGTAACAGAAATAAACATATGGGTTAAATTTCCTTGAAATTACACATGGTTATAAAAATTGACCTAAAAAAAAAGACTTGGAAAAACATGTTTGGGATTTGATCGAACAAAAATATTTTAAAATACCTCAAGCTGTTTGGCAAATTTCAAAAACACCAAGTGATATCCAAGACTACTCACAATACCCTTAAACAAAAAAGACTTTCAAGCATGAAAATGTGTGCGTGCACGTATGTGAATACTTGTGTGACTGCAGGTACACATGTAAATACTTGAGTGAGTACACCTTTATGAATACTTGTGTGTGTGTGAAAACTCATGTAAGTTTTGTGGGTATGTATGTGTGTGTGAATATTTGTGTGTACAAGTACATGTGTGAATTCTCATGTGCATGCACACGTGTGAATGCTTCTCTGTGTTAATACTCTTATGTGTGTGTGTGTGTGCTTGCATGTGATGAAAAACTGAAGTTTGTAGCCATCTTAAAAAATTTCATCTATGAAACCAGGCTGAAGGAAATATTCAATTATCTAGGAAATGTATTATCAGCATAGCAAAAATATATCAGGTGCAAGTTCAGCTCTAGGTACAAGTAGAATCCAAAGATATATATATATATATATATATATTTCTTATATATATATGGTGTCACTGAGTGAAGTTAAAGTTATTTAACACTCATTTTCTTAGTCAAATGGCACATTTTCTACAGAAAAGCTATTTCTTTCAGTTAATTTAGGAAGAGAGCACAGGTTAAATGCTAATGTGTTACTCTATTAGCATGGAGTAGCTCCTCAGGTCACACAGTTGATCTTATCACCTACTTGATATCAGGGACTTGAGATATCAGTTGTAAGAAACAATTTTTAACTCAGGAGAACAGATTTTAAAAAGTCAAGTGAATAAGTGTATTGCCTAAGAAAGGCTGATGTGTTTGGGACATGAAGATCACAGTTTTAGGCAACTGAAGATTCTTGTGTATGAGAAGGTAGGGATACGTATGCTTGGTTTCTAGAATAAAATATGTGTTTATAAACATGGGGACTGAAACTTTGAGGCAAGTAATGTTACCAGTCTTTAAAGCTGCAATTACTATACATGTAGAACATATGTAGTATACCTATATATCTGCAATTGTAACAGTCTCATAAGGAAAGATATTACTCCATTATTAAATCTTACAGATATCTGTAAAGTTTAATCAATCTCACCATTAATATAGTACCTAAATATGTGTTACCTATCTTCTGACATCTCTGTTTCCTTACTTGCTCTTGGTCATCAATTTGCTAAACATCTTATCTTTATCCAAATCACATTCATCCAAATCAGCACAAACTTTAGTCATGAAAGCTTTCTTGCGCATTATGTTGAGAAAACACTTCCATTAGAACTGATAACTTCCAGTTTACTCAAAATAAATAAGATCTTTTAGTTGGGCTTGACCCTCCTATCTCTATGACCTCTGTTTGGGGAATTTTTTTATAAGTATTTTCATTATTTTAACCTTCATGTCACAATAGACTACCAAACTAAAACCTTCAAAGAAACAATATGTTAAGAAATTAAGTTTAAACTGAAAAACGTCAGTTCATCAGATAATTCTGGACTACACAATATTATGTGAATAAATCTATAATTCTACATGATTAACTATTTATATTCATGTATATGACCTATGGATCATAGCCTCATCTTCTCCCATTTGGTAATTTAATAATGAAACACAAAGTCTGCTTATGGTTTGTTACAGGAAAATTGCTAAGCAATGTAGCCCCATCAGCTGAACCCAATTTATGCTCCATACTTAAAGCCCCATTACTCAACTTACTGGAAAGCTCTTTCTGCTTAGGTAACACCTCTTTACTATGTCCAGTTCTTGATTATTTTACCCACTGCTCTATGTTTAACTGTCATTACTAACTCTCTAGATAGTGACCACACTGTCCTCAGTGTAGTACTCTATTCACAGATCTCTTGTGTATCTTGTTTGTCTTCTAGATCATCTGGACCACAGTACATTCTTAGTATTGTTTAAAGATTGTCCATATGGATAAATATAAATAAATAAACATAAGTGTAACTGCAATCACAATTCATCTTGCATGCCATTTAAATTCTAAAGCATAAATTTTAATTATCTAGTGATTCTACCACCTATAAAATTTTTATTATGAAATATTTCAAATACATAGAGAAATATAGCAAATATATCCCAACACAAGTATATACTTATACTTTTTAATTCTCTTATTGTGAAAAATGTAAAGTCATCATCATCTTCATCATTTATATCATCCAGATCGAGTTTATTACCGATCCTGTTAGTTAACTAGAAAGCTCTCTTTCTAGTCAACTAGAAAGTTAGATTTTTCTGCTATATTCATATGGATTAGTAAAGAACAAAATGTGTAGTGAAGTATCTGTGCCTACTTTTGCAGGCCTAGATTTATGAGTTTAATAATTAAGAAGACTTCTAATTTTTAAGTGAACTCAATTTTAGTTGCAGGCTACATTTATTAGTATAATATATATCTAATACATATATATATGATGAAGTTTTTAAAAGAGATAATCCCACCTCCCCTCACCCCCACTGGATTACAGTATGTAAGTCAAATACCATTTTTTTGCCACTAGAGGGAAACTACTTTAAAACTCTCCAAAGAAGGAAAAAAGAAAAAAACAAACTATATTTGCCTTCGATTCAACAGTTCCCTTCCCTGTCTACTTAGGTATTTGGTCAACACACTAATCAGTGTCCTTCGTTAACAATGTAATGACATTTAATCAACTAAGTTTTTTCCTAAAAATTAGAAACAAAGAACCATATAACTGGCAACTGCTATTTGTGTCCCTCTAGAGGCAAAGGAAATCTATAATTTGCCTTGAGAAAGTGGGAAGAGATCAAGAGGCAAAGACAGGAGCAGCACCAAAGTGCAATCTTACGCTTTCACCATCTGTCATGATCACTTTCTTTCCCCAAAGGCCATGTTTAAAAATGAGACGAGAGAATTCCTAAGAACTTGAAAAAGGTAAGAGTTCTGAATCATAGTGGATATTTAAGCTTAGTAACACCAGCTAGCAACTGGCCACTGCTGCAAACTGCAAGAAAAAACATCTCTCAGATAAGCCCACAATGGAGAAGGGAGACTTAAAGTAGGTAAGGAAGGAGGATTAAGAGAATGAGTCCAAAATAATAGCTTTAAACATATATTTCATGAAGAGTGACTGTATGCCTTGACGTTTATTAACAGTGCATTGAATTAAAATGTATGGCCATACTTTCTGGAATTATTGTACTGCTGTGATTCAAACAGGTGAATTCATATTGCATGTAATAAATTTCAAATTGTTCAGCTGTTATATTCTAACAAAAATCAATCAAGCACACAATTGCAGCAGTAAGTCATGGATTGGCCACATTGTTCTTTGCAGACTCTTTGGCTCTCCACCACATGGGGGCAGCCTGAACAGCAACAGGAATGGGAGCACAAGGAATCTTCTCAACAGATTCTTTAGCGCTTACAAAATATGAATGGATGACCGGAAGCCCCTTAAAACTTCCACTTCAATCTACCTCATGTGTAACTGAAGTATGCAAATGTTCTAAGATAGCCAGAGTAAAATTTGAATAATTTCATACTGAAATTTTACATGAAAGAAAGAGTGGTCAATATGGTCATTCTCCACCATAAGAGACTTTTTATCCCTTCTTTTTTCTTTGACTCCTGAAGTTTTCATCAAAGTTACCTAACTCATGGCACAGTCAATTGTTGCATAAATTTCCTAGCCAGAGACCTCAACTGAATCAGCATGGATGATTAGGTTATCAATTTGCAGCAATTCAAGGCAGGCTCAAAGAAAGATGTTTTACATAAGTTAGATTTCTGCAGGCATGTCTGATCAATGATTGAAGATGCTTTAATAAAAATCAGTAGTTCTAGATATAGGAGAAGTAAAAAATATAGAATATAAGTTATTTCTTGGCCTAGATACATAATAAATTTATGTATAAAATGTATCAGAGTTTTATGACTTCAACTTTTTCTTTCTTTTGATTCCTATAGTTACCTTCCTAACATCTAGCAATTAATCTTGTAATGGACTTTGTCACTTCCCATATTGTTGATGAGTAAGATCAGATTAAAATAAAAAACAAAAATAATTACTTTCCAGGTATGATAATATTGGGTAAGAAGTACAGGCTAATCAAAATCACAAGCTTGGTCATGTCTCTAGAAGACATAGCCAGATATAAAGAGAAAGGTAGATAGACTAATAGCAGATGAATAACCTTTAAGAAAAGGCAGAAAAGTAATTCTTATAACTGCAAGTAGACTCATTTGATAGGGCCTCCCTGGTGGCAAGGGGTTGAGCGCCACACTGTGGGGCTTCCACAGCTATTGCAGTGCCAGTCAGATCCCTAGGCAGGGAGGGGACCCACAAGGCACAGCAGACCTCTCCTGCCTTGCCTGCTGCTCCCCTCAGCAGTGTATTTCAGTCGATCCGCATGTTCTTCTCCCCACTCTGTGTCCAGTGATTCCTCTCACTTCCCACGACTCTGGCCTGTACCCCAGCTCTTGTGTGCATAAGAAAGAAAAGAATCATTTGATAAATATTATCCCTTTGACACTGATTTCAATAAAGCACTGATCATCTTTACTTTTTCAATAATAAAAACTAGAAAAGAACATTGGCTGGCTGATGGCAACATCAACTATTTACAGTGATTACAATATCCTAGCCATGGTGATTAAGCATTGTACTTTACATGTATGGTCTAATTTAGCACAACCTTGTGAAGTAGATACCATACTATTTTACAGAAAACTAAAGTTTAAAGATGCTAAGTAATTGCGCAAATGGTGAGGCCTGGTTTGAATCCAAGTCAGTTTCACTTTAAAACCTATAATTTTAATTTACACTGCCTCTTGTTAATTATAACTCTGATTTGCTGAGACTGCAGCCAAGACATAATGGCAAATATAAGTAATAGAAATACTATATCATTATTATCCACAGAAGAAAAATAGGCTTGTGTTGCAGAGCCTACAAGTTTCTGATGCAATATCTTTAGTCTCCCTTTTTATTAAGAGAATCCTATGATTCTGGGAATACAATGTGATCAGTGACAAAACTGTATTGCCTAAACATTCCTGTAATGTGGGGCTTGGTGAAAAATGTTTAGCAAAAAATACTGGCTTTTTTTAAAAAGAGGATAGATGCACAAGTCACACTTTATACTGTGTTAATTATTCTATCAATGAGATGCCATACCGATCTTGCAAATCATTTAAGCAATTATGAGCTGAAGGTCAAGAAATCTGTGAAAATCTTGGTCCTATAAATTCATAATTTCTGCATGGTATTAATTTTGGATGTCTTTTACTAGCAGTTTAATAACATCCCTAACTGATAATCTTCCAGTTTTCTTAAACATGAGGGAAGGAGTTGGAGGATATAAACTCAAAGCTGCTTTCTAGCTCTTCAATTTTATTATTTTATTAGATAAAGCATCCCAAAGATAAAGAGAGACAAGTCAACTGCACAAGCATTTACACTTTGGTCCAACACTGTAAAATTTGATTAAGTAAAGCCCAGATTTGTTGGAATTCATGACGGGATGGCTTTCTCCCATAGACCTTGTAACAAAAGTATGAGAGCAGCTTGATCAGATAAAATCAATGTGGTCTGAAATATGAAATTAAATTTCCATTTAAAATCGTGCTTGTTTATATATCATCACACTTACAATGCTTCTATTTATGTAGTTATTCTAAGACTGTTCTACAAATAAGACCTTATTTTTGTTCCAAGTTCAAATCATCAATTTAAGGCCAATTTTCATTCTTCATTTTACAAAATAGGAAACTTAAGTTTTAGAGGTCCTTAGTATATTTCGTAAGGCACAGTAATGTGGTCCAGGACTCTTCTTCCTATACCACCTGCTTTAGTGTTGCTATTATTATTGTTACTACTATTGTTATTACATTTCTTATAACTCAAGTATATGTGCGTTTATAAAATGATGGTGACTTTTTAGTTCATCAGATAAATATAAAATTTCCAAGTAGACTGATTCAAAGATTATTGTAAAATAGAAAATATGCTACAGTAACTTACCCAAAAAGGCCAAAAGTTAAGTTTATTTTTAATAAATAAAATCTGAAGTCGCCTCCTCTAACAGTATTATGTGGCTGCCTGCTCTCCAGTGAATTGAATAAAATGATTTTGGAATAACATTTTCTGTTTGCCCTGTCACTCTATGTGACCTGATAACCTGATATTTATGATTTCAATCTTATTGAAATATAAGAAATCGATGATCTATGTTAAGAATTCTCTCTTAGCCATATAATGTTAGGATTCTCTGATTCAGTCTAGTCTCTCTAATTGCAAATGACATGTAAAAAAATACAGAAACTATCAGTGTCAGGTAATCATCGGAAAATACTTCTGAAATCTTTGATGGCCAAAGTTCTAGGATAATACTAATCCTGCTGAATCCACATCATAATTATTAGAATTACCAATGACTTTTCATTAATGTTTGCTTTGACCTAGAGAAAAATATTTTAAAACAAAATACACCAATAAGATATAGAACGCTGCAGAAAGAAAAGAGGAGTTCAAACAAGATGCAGTTTTAAAAAAGATCAATGTGTTAAATATCAGGTCAAGTCAGCATACACACTAAGTAGGATCAGTGGGAATGGAGTCTATAGTTAGAGACCAGTAGTTAATATCTGTATCATCATCATCATCACTCTTTGGTTGCCCCCTCTTTTAGGACTAGATTACCCCAGACTTCTTTGTGGTTTTGTGTGACCATGTGACTTGCTCTAATCCATGAGCTGTGATATAAGATGGTATGTGATACACCATGCTGATACACTAAACAAACTCTGAATTCTGTTCTCCCGAGGGTTAATATTCCTTCACCTTGGGTAGTAAAGGGAAGTCCATACCAATGTCAGAGAATACCCCAGTCAATAAGTAAGAAAAAATGTTTTGCTTTTAAAATCACTGAAATTTGGGAACTTTTTGTTACCACAGAATCCCTAACTCATCCTGACTGGCACAATAAATGCTAGTATGTGATATATTATCGGTAACTTATAGTTTGTCTCATTCCTTTAATCTTTCCATGATGGAGGGTCGAGTAGACTACACCATGCCACATAAGAGGCATTTTCTTTTATTGAAAACAGCTGCTTATGTTCCAATTAGACATTTTAAAAAATGAAGATAAGCTTCATACTGTCAGCTGTGAAATTGAGCATGACTCTAAAGCCATGAGGCAAGACAAATAAAGGTTGAAGATTTATAGATTTGGTGATAATTAAGAAATCTGAATTTTTAAAATGTGCGTGTTGAATCTTTTCCATGATGGCTGACAAATAGAATTCTGAAGTGGCATTCTATTTCAATCTTATACAGAGGAAGATTTCCACTCTGGTAGACCTTTTCACTCACTAATCATACAAACTATGTGCAATCTTCACTTAAGACAGTTAAAGTATATCATGATAAAACATACAGTCACCAAGCTCTTCAGCTTGTGGAGAATCTTATATTCTATGATAGTTATCTGTCTTGTCCAGGCACACTTAAAAATCTTAAAAGGGTTTCTATATTGCTATCTTACTACACTACTTCCATTACAGTTAATGTGTGAATTGAAAGGTAAGAGAAAAGAACTCACTCACTTGCTCCTATGTTCTAGGTCAGATACAAGAGTATGAGGTTTTCTACTTGTTTAATGGCATTTATAAATCTGGCTCCACAAAATGTTACCAGATAATAAAGTTCATCATCAGGAAAAAGCATATGAATGATATAAATACAACAGTGATTAAAGCATAACTGAAGCCAGTGAGTTTTTTTTTTAAATTGCTTAAGTACTTACTACCAAAATCAGTCTATAAATATTTCTGTACCTGTTTTTTTATTTATGAACTATCCAGTTATAGAAGTAACCTGAAAAAAAATTTAGAATTCAACTGGCTTCCACATATATGAACAACTGCTATAAAAAGGTTACAATTTTACAAACTATAAGTTTTCTGAATCATTTATTTTGAGAAATGAGGACAAGAAAGTGAGGTAATTGTACAGAATAATTGAATATGGACAGAATTAGTGACTTAAAGTAGTCTACTATCTAAGATGGAGCAAAAACCTTCAGAAGGTAAGACGTAGTTTCAGTTTATTCAAGTAAATCCAGTTGAATTCCAGTGTCCTATGGGGAATAATGATAGTCTTGATGATGGCTGTAGAAGGACTTTTTTTACACATTAGCTCCTTTTTCATTCTTAATCACTGACCCAAGTTAGATGAGCAAAGAGGAAAACAATAAAAGCCAATTAAATAGCCACATATATTTCTAATTGACTGTATCTTGTAAAATCCAGTTGTGCAAATATATGGAATCTGAGAAGTCTTGTTAAAGACAGACCTGGTCAGAGCTATTGAAAACACTTTCTAATGTCCACACAACAATACAATACTGTTTGAAACTGTTTGCTAGACAGTTGTGTAGCCTCTGGCAAAAACCAGAAACAACACTGCAAAGAATGACTGCACAAATCACAGCCAGCCAACTGATGAGGAAAAGGAAAAATTAAATGAATACATACATTGAGGTAAATCTCTTCTTACCACAATCGATTTTTCCATGCATCTTAGATTGTGTTTTGATTAAATAAATTAAATGAGTCAAAAAATGAATTTAAATCTACCCACAAAAATTCATAATAAAATGTATGGTGAGTTACTTCTACTATGACATTTCAATTCACTCATCGGAAGACATCTGATTACTCATGAGTGCTTATATTACATTAGCCTCTTCACTCATGACAAAAAGGCTATATCAGACCTAATCCATTATGGACTTTTTTTTTTTTTTTTTCACTTAAAGCTCATCCCTACTATCTACATTGAATTCCATATTTAAATGGTAAGGTAAGTCACTGAATTGGTAAATCTTGGCCGTATAATATAGAATTGTTCAAATCATCTTTTTTATCTATCAGGATATTGAATAATTGTTCTGAAAACAGTACTTGAATCTTAAGTGAAACAAGATTATATAAATTTTTATGTACCATTTAATTATGAGACATCTCAACTAGGAAGAACACAAGGTTTTTCTCAAAGACAATATAGCTCTCTCTGGAAATCAATATTCTCCTTTTTCCTTGAATAAGATTTGATCTGAACAGCAAGATGAAGTAACAACAAATCTCTTCTTCTCACATATCCTCATTTGCAGATACTTTATACGCCAAGCAATTTAGTGTTTTTAGTCAAAAAAGTTTATATTTCTCAACAAAAATACCTTTCTCTTTTTTTAAAGACTTATTTATTTATGCATACAAGAGTTGGGGTACAAGCCAGAGTTATGGGGAGGTGAGAGGATTCACCAGAGACAGAGCACAGAGAAGAACAGGCAGATTGACTGAAATACACTGCTGAGGGGAGCAGCGAGTGAGGCAGGAGAGGTCAACTTAAATTCTCATGTTTCTTATGAACTGTGAAACTGTTAGAAATGCATTAGAGCCCTAGACCATGTTGAGGTTCTTTCATCAATCGAAATTAATAATATCTAGTCTCTCCTGCCCCCCTAACTGGTAAATCCCATTGTCACTAGAAAATTAGGAATCAGAATCATCTTATGAATCAGAATCCCAAAAAGTTCAAGGAATTCAAATAAGATTATTTTTTCCTACATAGAATATCACATAATATTTGGCTTCGAATTGTTATCTCTAGCATGAGAAGAAATACCACACTTTCCAAATATTTTCAAATTAATATTTTATATTTGATACTCCTTAGATATACATTGAGTACATACTCTATATTAATGCAATTTAGTATAAAAATATTGCATGTTCGCCCTTCATCAAGGTAGATCTACTGTACCCAAATAATTTATAATTTTCACTCTGGTTGTTTCTAAAAGAAATTTTATGTTTTCCAGATTTGATAACAATACCGCTATTTCTATTTTACTGGGAAGTCTGATTAATAGTATATGAATGGTTAGGCCATCATGAAGAAGTCAGAAGTGGGAAGCCTTTAGTAAAAGGTGGAAGATTTACAAGATCTGAAGAGAAATTAGAGTATAGAAATATAATGTAATGTCTTGAGTTAGCTCACACTCGGAGTATTAATAGAACATTTTTCTTCAGAGCATAAACAGTCCATTTCTCTGTTGTATGCCCACATTAACTTCACTCACCTGGTCACTGTATGCTTTTGAGCTTGCAACCTTTTGGCCATGATGATAAACACCATTTTGAAATATCTGGCTTAAATGCTAGAGAATATTATCTAATTTATAATTTTCTAGGGGCCTCCCTGGTGGCACAGTGGGTTGAGTGCCGCACTGTGAAGCATCCGCAGCAGAGCAGCGAGCATTCGATCACCAGCCAGAGAGGGGTCCCGCATGGAAAGGTAGACCTTTCCTGCCTCGCCAGTGGCTCCCCTCAGCAGTGTATTTCAGTCGATACATGTTTTGCTCTGCACTCTGTCTGGTGAATCCTCTCATCTCCCGCGACTCTGGCCTGTACCCCTGCTATTGTATGCATAGATAAAAAATGTTTAAAGTATGTATGATTTTCTAATATCAAGAAACAGTATTGTTCAGTAACATAGATCTTACAAAATAATTCTTGTGTAAACCACCATATCAATAGCATGGTACCTTCCCTTCATCATTTTCATCCCACCTAGTTCCATCTAAGAACCTGATCTATTAAGCAGGGGCAGGATGCATGTACCTTGTTTTTGTTTTTTTTTTTTAAGATTTATTTATGCATATAAGAGCTGGGGAATAGGCCAGAATTGCAGAAGGTGAGAGGATTCACCAGAGACAGAGTGGGGAGCAAAACAGGCAGATCAACTGAAATACACTGCTGAGGGGAGCGGTGGGCGAGGCAGGAGAGGTCTGCTGCGCCATGTGGGTTTCTTCTCTGATCCCGGATCGAACTTGCGCTGCTATGCCGTGGATGCTTCGGTGTGGTGCTCAACAGGCTGCACCACCAGGGAGGTCCTGTACCTTGATTTCTCACCCAGTGAAGCTTAATTGCTAGAAGCATAAAAGTCACCTATTTTCCAGAGAGCTAGGTTATGAATGTATATAAAGCTGCAATTGT
Organism: Galemys pyrenaicus; assembly: GCA_019455555.1. NCBI lineage: Eukaryota > Metazoa > Chordata > Mammalia > Eulipotyphla > Talpidae > Galemys > Galemys pyrenaicus. Next base: position 2,536,426 of record JAGFMF010011629.1, read on the forward strand.
TTTTGTAGAATAATATACTTTAAAGTGATATGGTATCCACTTTGAAGTTGGGGGAGTAAGGAGAATATGTTATTGAATATTTTTCAAGAATACCTCAATTGAAAACTGATAGTCCATATTGTTAAATGCAAAGAGAATGTCTCTCCCAGGCAATGCCTTTGTTCCTCATAGGAAAAAAACAACATCAGCATGATATTTATTTTCTAAAGAAATATTGGATGACTTTTTAAAAACAGCTTTTTTAGAATAACACATTCTTCTAATTCTTGTACAAGCTATAAGACTTCAATTAATATTTTTGTTATAATAGAACTATCACAAAAGTCATACTTCCTTCACCTACAGACCGAAATAAGTTTTATGTTGGGTAGTTTATGTCTCTATCTTTTTCAGAGGATGATTTATTTTTAAAACTCAATTAGGCTTTCAGAAAAGAGTTTGTAAGTCTATCAGTGAACTTATCTCTTGAAATAGTGTTGCACTGCATTTTTAAAATGTATGGTTATTTTAAGAGATGCTTTTGCTATTGAAGGAATACTTCAGTTGCATTTCACAATTTAATGTGAGATATATGCCATCATATCAATAAACATAATAAACTTACTTTATAAGTTTGAGCTTATAAACATACATTGCTTGAATTATTTTCATGTATTTCAAAATTATAGATATTTATAATACTTACCTGAAATAAATATATGCTACACAGTATCTTATAGATGTGCCTCTCCTTATATTATCCCACCTGAGAACCCCATCCTCAAATGTGTCAATGTATTGCTGTGCATGGCATATCCATGGAGTGGATATGTACACATTCTTCAGTTTTAGTTTCACACTCAGAAAAAGCCATTAGGGTCACCTGCTAAAATATCAAGCGAAAAATTCTTCCACGAGGCTGGCTGAAATCCCTGTTTGAACTCTTTTATGAATACACTGTTTAAAAGTTCCATATTGACAATTTGATGTTTATTGTATATTTTGACCACGACACATTGAAAATTATTTTCAAATGTTGCCAAACAAGATTCAAAATCTCTTTTAAATCAAATCAAAACAGGCATCAACTTTTACTGACCAACTTTTCAAATGTTCCTTTGCTTAAATGAACTTCTTAGTGGGGACAACCAATGAGCAAATATTCCCAAAGGACTCAGACAGCTGGAAAAGTAGACTTTTTAAAGAGCAGCTATAACAAAACATAAAGAGAAAATAGGAATGCACTATAGAGAGCTGCAGCCAATCATTTTAGTATGAAATACTGCAGACTTACAAATGCACTGGACAAAATCTACAATTTAGCTACGTATCCTTTCCCTAACTGACATGTTACATATAAATTTACTCCCCTCCTAAGAACAGTCTTTGAAGCACAAAACACAGACGCAAACACCAAATTTATCACAGTGTTATTCGGCCAGAAAAGATCAAATTTTCTAATACAAATAAAGTGAAAATGGTTCCTCCAATTTAAGGTCCATAAAACACTTATTAAAGATAAAAGCAGGTTATTTAGCAGTATAGGACTTTGTGAGATGCAATATGTGCAACAGAATGAAATAGAAATTTCAGTGATGAAAAATCATCCTCCTTCCTTCTCGATAGTATAATAACCTTTTAAATCATGTTTGACATTTGTAAGTTGAGTGAGCTGGCAGTCCTGCAAAGTCTATGTGGTAATATATGTGGTAAACCCTTTCTGAAGCCGTAATCTCATTGCTGTGTCTAACGGCTCTCACTTCTGTGGCCGACTGAGCCCCAAGAGACTTATTTGACTCTGCCTTTCTCGAGCCACTGGTTGCTAATGTTCCTTATTATGAGGAAAGCAGAATCGTGCCTTCAGGCCATGGCCACTCAGCTAGAGGTACAACTACCAGCCAACCTTCTGCTGAGCTGTTTTGTTTTAAACTATTAAATATGCACAGGCGTTATACAAAGGGGGTTCTTTGTGCTTCAAAAAACAATATGACAGCGATATTTACTCTGCTCCAATTGCTAATCTGACAAGCTCCATCTGGTAAGCAGACCCTTTATCTTCTCATCACCCTAAATCTCTGAAGGAAAGTGGACACTGGTGGCATATGTCCATGCCGGTCCTTATGCTTAATGAGGTAGAATATTTATAGGTTTAAACTTTACGAACACCTATAAGATGTGTTACTTGGTGTTGAAAAGGAAAGTTGTTCCACTAAAGAGAGCCAAATCTGTCCATTTTTTAAATCACTCCTTATTTCATGTGGAACTGAAGTCCAGCACTGTATCTCCGTACAAGGGGGAAGTTGGAATTTAATCTCCCTCCAAACATTTAATGATCTTAAAGTGCCACCTTCAGTGTACCAAAGAACTCAGCTTATCCCTCACTTTTGCCCCTATATTATAATTGGCTTCTTATTCATCTTTCTTTCCTACTCAATTGTAATCACTGTGAAGATAAAGAAGGAAGATTATTTCATAAATCCACAGAGCAAATGCTTTCTGAAATTTGATCCACGAATAAACATACACATTTTTACTCTGCTAAAAACATGTTATATTTACATTTCCCACAGGAATAAATATAATGTCAAAGCAATCCTTCTACCTTATCCTAAAATTCAATACATGGATTGGCTATGTTCTGCCTCTCAGTTTCTCAAAGAGCTCCATGGGTCTTGCCGTTTATTGCTCACGTAATAGCTCATTCCTTCAGTATCCATTCTGTGTAATCTGCAGTCAAACAAGAAAAATAATCTAGCAATTTAAATCTTCTAATTAACCAGGGACTCTGTATATATAATTTAACTTATTGTGCCTGGTGACAATATAGGATGACTCAGCATGGAGGTCCTGTTGTATGTTCATGCCTAGAAACGATGTGGACTCTGAGGGAATTAGCAAGACCTATCTTTGAATTTGGTAATTTATTAAGTCTCATGAATTCCAGCCTTGGAGGGATCAGAACTAAAGATTATTTGCTCATGTTAAGTAAAGAAATATTAGTGCTGTCTTCCATTAGATGCTGATGAAAAAAATCTTAACAGGAAAGATAAAACATTCCCTTTCTCAATTTGTGTTTTATATACAACCTAAAGCCACCTTTATCCAATGGGGATTTAAAGGCGTCTGAGACTTTGGTTAGAAGTGGGAAATAAATGATGAAATTTCCTTGGCCATTTTCTGGGTCACTTTCTCAATAAAAAGGTCATAGCCAGCTGCTGTTGCTGCCTTCAAAGTATGTATTTCAGCTTTATTGATGCATTCTCCTACCTCTTTTATATATAATTTAGGGAACATCTAATGCATTTGCAGTAAATACTTCAAATCACAGTTGATTTTAAACCTTTCATAATACTAGAGTGAGAGAAAAAGTGGTAGGAAAGAGATCTGGAAATTTGGCATTATCACCTAGATTTGGTGCCTGTATCACCATAACTAAATTTTCAGTTCAAAAAAGTATATTAACATTAAGATCAAGATATTAGAATTAGTTTGTATCATTAACCCCTTAAAAGGGACATAATATAATTTTGCAAATGACTGTTTTCTTATTACCCTCTTTTTCTGTCTTCAACCTACAGTTTCTGAAGGAACAATAAATACTCTGATTGGAAACCATAAAAAAAAAGTATATTAAATATGTGGAAATAAACACAGATACAATTACTGGTTTACTGCTTTTCATTGCTTAAGTAGTTCAACAGTAACCCAGGCCATTTTGTGATAGATGTGAACTCATAGCATTAGTAACTAAGCTTAAATTAAGTGCTGACTACAAATGAGGCACTTATCTACTTTGCATGTAACAGTTCAATCAGTCTTTATAATCACCTAATGAGGTAGGTCATATTACTACCCTCATTTTGTCGATCAGAAAACTGAGCCTCAGAGAGTTCAAGTTATTTGCCTGAAGACACACAGCTATTACATGGTCAGTTCAGCTGTGGTGTCATGTGTTTTAACCGGCACGATGTGTTTCTAATAATAGAGATTAAAGATATGGAGGTTAATTTCCAAACTAAAAAGAAGTCATTTTAAATATTATTAAAAAGAGCAAGGAAGGATAGAAGGGGACTTTTTCGTTGACTCCACATGCCAGTTTTGCCAAAGAATGATATACAAAAAAATTATTTTCATTTTTGTTCATATGTGAATTAAGATATCTTCAACTATATGTATGACAGTGACTCATTAACTAGTTGATGAGTTAATGAATTGACAGATCAATGAGTGCATGGATCTTTGTATGAAATATATTATTCTATTATTTTAAAGCCATATACAGACTCACAATCACGTTAGAGTGAATTTAGGTAGTTAGGAGGCATGCTGAATATCATTCCACAAGTGGCATTTTGCTGATGTAGTCGATTATTATTACCAATGATGGGAATCTGCGTAGCACCTCTACAGTCATCATTAATATTATCCTGGCAATAGTATTAGTAAAAATAACAATACACCAGGAAACGAGGCTCTTTAAAAATGTTAAGGAAAGTATGCATAAAGACATTTTTAGAAAATTTTGTTTTCCTTTTAATTCTATAACATATAATCTAAATTTTAAAAATACTCCTATTATTCCAATGTAGATTTAAGACAAATTCCCCAACACTGCTATCTCAGCAAGATTCCAGCCCCTAAACCTAAAGTATAAAGCAATTTTGTAGATATCCATTATCCAAAATGTTGAAATTTTAATTTGAAAAAATGAGACAGCAAGACAGAGAGAGGAAAGCAAAATAACACAATTAAGGAATAACACCTACATGGAAAAAATGAGTAAGTTTAATATACCATAATTTCTTCTTCCTCTTATCAACACTTTTTTTTTTCAGTCTGTTAGTATCAGTATTTTTTGTAGCATAGCAGACACAGAACTAAAAATTCCAAAGACTGATATAAAAATAACTACTTTAAAATTAGAAAAAGAACAGATGGGTTGGGCTGCTACATTCATGTTCCCCACATTGTATACTAAATTGAGTTAGAAAGAATAACCGTCCCTTTGGGTGTCTGCCTAAATATTCAGCTAGAGTCTGAATTTTAAACTACTATTGATTATCTTCTCTTCTGTGTAGCTGCTCTATAGACAAAATTAACTCTCAGAAACATTCTTTCTTATCATATTTTTGTGAATATGTAAATCAGCTTAGCAAATGATAAAACTCTAGGCAGTCAATAACTTGAACAAGAGCAGTAACAAAATTGTGATTTCCTTATTGCCTAATATAGTTATTTCAGTGTCAATTTCTCCTTAGCTCTGAATCTGTATTCTGTAAAAGTGATTAAAGTTACAAAATTATCAGTTTGTATCCATTTGTACATATACAATATATAACTCACATGGCAGATTTCCATGTTTATGAGAGAAAGAATGAGGTATTTTCTTAAGCATGAGAAGATGATGAGTGTTATAGAAATATTTGCATCCTATATTTATGCTCATGACTCTGCCTTCTTTCATGTTACTCAGTCTCAGAATCTTTGAAGTAACTGGGTGTCTCTATCTCCCTCCTACATCCGTCTAGCTGGCAGGCTTTGCCTTCATTCCTCTACTATATCTATTTTCTTCTGGCACATAGTCTTAATCGCTACAGTTTCTTTTCTAAGTTTCACTCTTATTTAGTCTGAAGGGAAGTTTTGCAATCATGACCTAACACATCTCTAGAGTCAGCCTTTGATCTCTCCAAACCACCCTCGGTCTTTCCTAACTTACTTTTCCTAAAGTACAACCTGATATCACCCTTTCCAACTCTACACCTTCCAATTCCTGCCCCTCTCTCCCAATTTAATGCCATTTTAAACATATTTAATACTTTAGATTTGCCTGCATATAACGCCATTCACTTTTGCAAACCTATTTTTAAAATTCAGTGAAAGAACACTAGCTTTATTCATGCTCACACCTCTCTTTTACCTCATTTTGAAAATGCTTTCTCCTTATTCCTCACAATATGCACAGCACTAAACTAGTTCAAATTCTACTTTTTTTTTCTCACAGTAATATCCTTGGCACGAATAATTTGATTTTCCCAAACAGATAAAAATAACACCATCATCATTTTATACCATCTATAAGCACCTTGAGGTCATACTCTACTGCATTATCTACAATGCCAAGTACATTGTCAGGTATACAGGAGGACAGATGAGTGAGTGAATAAGTGAGTGAGTGAGTGAGTGAGTGAGTGAGTGAGTGAGTGAGTGAGTGAGTGAGTGAATATATGATGAAACTGTCTTTAACAGAAAGGAATTTGAATTCAAGTCTCCAGAACCCAAAGTTCTCTGCTCACTCTTCTACAGATGGTCACTTACTATTAGCTTTGGATGCTGTGCTGTACCTACTTCAACACTATAGTATCACAATATCAAATAACCATCATTTCAATTTCTGCAAGTGAAGTAAACATTTCCAAATGCAATTCAATCTGCCTATATTTTTGCTCTGGACTGAAGACAATATGATAGAGTGAGAAGACAAATACTCATGAGTTAGGCAGTCTGAATTTGAAGTCTAGCTCTCAAAAATGTCTTAATTTGGCAAATGACTTTAACTCCTTTTCCTCATTTTGTTAGATGAGGGTTTTAGACTGTATGATTTGGGAGTTTCTACTCAGCTCTGAAATATAGTGGAGGTGAAAAGCAAAATCTGCTAAATTTGATTTGTAAATAATCATATACCATGCTTGTGTTCCTAAGGATTATTACTAAATGACCCTCTGTTTTCCCTGGCGTTAGTATGGTTCCAATGCACATTGTAATCTCTAACTTTTAAATTTGTTTGTATACTGTTTAATGGATGCTGACAATTTCCCAACATCTGTGTCATCATCCTTAGACTTTCCCTGGAATTCTTCACCCAAAAGGTTTCCTTTGCCTATCATTGAATCTTTTGATAGTTCTTATGCCATTCATTATTTGGTTGAGGGGGCATTGCTGAATAACCCACATGCTTAATGCCCTGCATCCTTGGGTAGCTGTTCATTGACAACAGATTCATGCATCTGCTCCCTGGTTTTTCAAAATTCTTGGCACCTGTCCAGTGCCTCTTCTCACTCTTTCTGACCTTGTAAGCATGCTTCCTCATGTCAATGTGTCTTCTATCCCAGACATAGTCTGTTTCTCTCCTTTCTACCCATGTTCAAGGTCTGTTTCCTTCCTTTTCAATTCTTTACAAACTTCCTTCTTTTGTTTGCCAATTTCTTTGTCTTCCATATGTGTAGAGACTCTGAGTGTTAACTGGGGTCTAGAAATGCAGATGCATTGATAACATTGTGCGGACATGACATAAATGTGGGAAAATAATCAGAACCAAGGGCAAGAAGTGCAATTGTTTAAAGCTTGAGCCTAGCTGACAAACTATTGAAACCATAATATGGTAAGAATGATAAAGTCCAGGACAAACTTCCAGAGGAGGTAGAGATTTTGTCATCCCATCGCTAAAGATTCTGGATGCTCTCTCTTCTTTAACTGGGGTTCTGTAAAGAGCATGTACTTAGACACCTACCTCAAGTTCATTTGAATCTCCCCTCATTTTCAAAAACCAAAAGATTAAATTCAGACCTAAATCAATGTGTCCAAAGTTTAATTAAATCCAAAGAGGTTTATTCAGAAGAGTGGAATTTAACTCTAACATAAAAACTATCTATTGAACTTCAAAAGATATGCCTAGGTATCATTCCTCGGTTGACTGATTTACTTGGACATAGAATTTGTAAGATTTTCAACAGCAATCATGTTCCTTGGTATTTACCCAAAGGATTTGAAAATTATATTTAAAAAAACACACACACACACCAAAAACAGATATTTGTGGCATTTTTACTCATAACTGCCAAAATGTGGAAATTACCAAAATATCCTTCAGTAGGTAAAATGATAAATAAATCATGTACAGCTAGACAACGGGATATTATTCAGTGTTAAAAAGCAATGAGCTATCAAGTCATGGAAAGATATGGAGGAAATTTTAATTCATATCACCAAGCAAAAGAAGCCAATCTGATAACCCTATACACTCTATTGTCCCAACTATATGACATTCTGTAAAAGGCGAAAATGTGGAAACAGGAAAGTAGATCCTACCTGGGGAGATGTAGTGGCATAAAAGCAAGGAGCAGGTTCTCTATGATCTGTGCAGACGGCTAGAGGAGTCCTGGCACCCTCAGTGGCTTTTTCAGGATCTTTCTGTACAACTAGCAGTGAGGCAACCAGGTACACAGCAAGCACGGGTGGGGGTCTGGTCTTCTGGGGTCTCCTAGCCCCTGGTAAATCTCCACTCTTTCTGGGCTGTCTGGTGTTCTCTCATGCCTCTGATTCTCTGTGAACACTGCTGCTGCTTGCTTTCTTGCTTCACCATGATGCTTCCCTTATAGGGCCAGTCTCTCAGCCCAGGTGTGCCCACTTACGCATGCCCACACCCTACTCCACTGCCTACCATCAGGCATGCGTGTAAGAACACAGGCGTCTATCACTGATGTTAATGGCAGGAGGGCAGAAAAACCTGACAATTTCCACATACCCTACAGGAGGGTAGGGGAGATGACCAGTATTTTAGAGCAGTGAATATACTCTGTTTGAGACTGTGATGATGAATATATGTGATTACACATTCATCTATACCCTTAGAATATATAACAAGAGTAAATCATAAAATAAACTTCAGATTCTGAGTGATAATGTGTGAGTTTGGGTTCTTGTTACAAATATACCACACTGGTAGGGGATATGGTGTAGGGTAAAGGTTGATCAGGTATTTCCACCCGCCCACCACTGATGATGGACACCTGAGGTGCTGCGAGCATTCCAGGGTGGGCATGCGCAAGTGCGCGCACCTGTGTTGGACACGGGCATAAATGAGCAGCGTCATGAGGATGCCAGAACTGTGAGGACCAACAGACAAAACTGCGAGGACCGACCGACCGACAGTACTCATGAGCAGCAGCAGCAGCAGAGAGAAGAAGCAGCCGAGAGAGTGAGATGTGCTGGGGGCTGGGAGCCCTGCCAGCCTCCCGGCCCCCCAGCACCCCTGCCTGCCATGTACCTGGCCACCTTTATTAAATAAAGCATGAAAAGCCACCAAGGGCTCCAAGACTCTCCTTCCTTCACCCGTCTGATCCCGAACCCTGCTCCTGTGCTCCCATCCTGCCGCTACATATGGGTAGTGAGATAGTCATGCATATAGGTTGGGGGAAAGGGAGTCATATGAGAATTTCTTTATCTCACTCTTAATTTTGATGAGAACCTGAAATAGTTCTAAAAAATAAAGTCATAAATCAGTAATACACAAACAAATCCCTAGATGATTATCATGTGCAGCTACAGAAAGTTTACTTTAGATGGCTGAGAAACCAGAACCGGTTAGAAGTTTATCTAATTTGATAATTATTTTGATAGTTTGCACATTTTCAATCTTTAAGTAACATAATAAAAAAAAAAGAAAGCAAAGATACAATTTTCTTCATGGACCATTGATCTTAAAAATCAGTCCTATGGGCCTCCCTGGTGGCGCAGTGGGTTGAGCAACGCACTATGAAACAAACCGCAGCCACAGCAGCACAAGTTCGATCCCTGCTGCCGGCCAGGGGGGGGACCCACATGGCGCTGCAGACCTCTCCTGCTGTGCCCGCTGCTCCCGTCAGCAGTGTATTTCTGTTGATCTGCCTGTTCTGCTCCCCGCTCTCTGTGGTGAATCCTCTCACACACACCCCCCACACCTCTGGCCTGTGCCCCAGTGCTTGTATGCATAAATAAATAAATCTTTAAAAAAATTTTAAAAAATCAGTTCTATTCATTTAAAGGTATAGATATGTCAACTCGTTAAGATAAGTGAGAAAAGCAAAGTCAATCCTATTCCTATTTTATTTTGGTGGTGGTGGGGGCAATAGTCTTCAAGGTGGGAGGAGGGGTAACATGTCCACTTAAAGTCTTAAATGGCTTCTCATTCTTATTCATCAGACTTACATCTGTATCAAGACCCACAAAGCCTGGTGGCTTCTCTGGTGGAACAAGGGGTTAAGTATCAGCACTATGAGGCTTTCCACAGCTACTGCTAACGAGGTGACCCACATGGTGCAGGGAGCTGACCCACATGGTGTGGCAGGACTCTTCTCTGTCAGCTGCTGCTCCCCTCAGCAGAGCATTTTTGTCTATCCCTGCTCCCAAAGAGCAGTGACTGACTGTTCAGCCTTTACCATGCTTCGCAGTACTTCACGACCTTTTCAATTGCACAGGGAAGTCTCCCAGTGGTTCTTCAATTTTGTTGCACATTAAAAGCACCTTGAACAGTTAAATAATGTTGTCTAGAACTGGAATCTGGTGTCAGTAATTAAAAAAAAATAAGCACGCAAAATTCCTCAGGTGATTCTGATGTACATCAAGTGTGTGATCCATTGTTATGCTCTCAGCTTATTAAACTACAATTTGACTTCCTGTCTCTGCTAAATTTCATTTCCTAAAGAATAGTTTCCTCAGTTCACATCTGGTCAAACACATTTATTTATCAGCTCACAGCATTAAATACCTTCCCACATATGATAGGGTTAATTTTATATGCATACTTGGGGCTTAAGTCTCTGTACCAACTCTACCACTAGACCACCGCCTGCAACTGATTTTGTCAACTAAAGTGCTTTAAATATATTGAAAACTTCACTTCTAACTTTTAATAAGTTTTCTAGATCTAACTTTATTGATGTTCTTCTCCATGATAATACAATACAGAATCATTACACTTCTCAATTCTGGACCCAAAATATAACCATTCATATGCACCAGGTTGAATCATCTCTAATCTCCTTTACACTCTCCCCTCAACCCCCAGTACAAATGAATGCAATCCGCTAATTGTAAATCTGCTATGACACATTCTGTTAATACAGTTGTTCAGGAAGAGTGTGATTACATTTTTGTTTGGGTGTATTTTGTAAAAAATCTGCCACACTGAAAATTTCTTCAGCTGTTGGTTCACAGAGGGTGCCAGACCTGTGGGCTGTCACATGGTCAAATAAGGAAAACAGTACAACAGGCAAGTTAATTAGTATTGCATAAGCACAGTCATAATGAAGTCTAATTGCTTTGCAGTGGCAGCTACCTTAACACCTAGATCCCATACTGGCCTTCATCCCTTGAATAAAATGTCAGAACAATGAGAATTATTTTTTCCAAAATCTCATAGGCTTTAAAGCATGTGGGCTTAAAATGCAAATACTCTACAGAGATGCTTGTCATGTGAATATTTTTGCTCAGCACTACTATCTTTCTACTTTCATACTTTCTTATCCATTGCCATCATCCTTCTACACACACATTTTTACTAACAACTGTGCGTCTGATTCTTGCCTTCTCAACTAGCTCCCACAATTTCTAAAAACAATTTCATGCTCGGTCAGTTCTGTGGTCTGTATTTGATCTTAGTGTAAAAAAGAAAAAGAACAAAATTTATCATTACACACATAAAATACCCTGTTCTTCAATAAACCCAAGAACTAAATGGGAAACCAAAGAGTGTTTCATGAACCTAAATTACAGTCCACTAAGATATCCACATTTAATCAAATTTGGAGTGATTCAATGAGAAACTAATAGTCAAATGCCAATATTATACACAATATTGTCACAGATCCTAAAGGAAATAATAATAATAAAGTCTGTATGTGGTGATTTGGCCAGTTTCATTCATGCTTATGTTAATTTAATTCAAACTTTTCCAGGAACAATGACTATCAATTATATTAAATTATACTCTAGGGAGAGGCTTTCTGAACATGTGGATTACAATCTGAAAAAGGGAAAAAAACAAGACATCAAAGCATGACAGTGATCTGAATTACGGTCATTTTTTTCAAATGACATCCTCAGGAATTTTGAGAGCAGCAGAATCCCTGAATGGCTCCTCCCAAATACTAAAATCCTCTGAAAGTCATTTTCTCACCTGTACAGTGATCGGCTGAATGTTTCCTTAAATCTTACTCTTGTGGAATGAACAATTTTGATTCTGACAGCCAAAAGATATGAAAGAAATAACACATTCTTTGAGAAAGAAAAACAAATTCTAAAGTATCTGGGGATGCTGTGTTCCAAAAATTAATTCTAGCTTTATTTTTTTTTTTAAGATTTATTTATTTATGCATACAAGCACTGGGGTACAGGCCAGAGGTGTGGGGGGGGTGAGAGGATTCACCACAGAGAGCAGGGAGC
>JAGFMF010011629.1:2548652-2638166 GCA_019455555.1 Galemys pyrenaicus
TGAGGGGAGCAGCGGGCACAGCAGGAGAGGTCTGCCGCACCATGTGGGTCCCCTCCCTGGCCGGCAGCAGGGATCGAACTCGTGCTGCAGTGGCTGTGGCTTGCTTCATAGTGCATTGCTTAATCCACTGCGCCACCAGGGAGGCCCCTATTTTTTTTTTTTTTTGGTCCTTTCAATCAAAAGGAAATGTATCATAGAAGCATTTTGAATTTTTAAAAAATGAGCTACTGCTTTGCAGGAATAAGAATAACTCTTGTGACTGGATTCAGAAATCTATTAAAAGAAAGCGTTAAAACAATATCTGCCGATTTTAAAAACATGCTGCAATTCCACATTATACGGTTATTTTTATAGTGGCACAAGCCTCTAAAGGGAGCATGAGTGCATGGAAGGGTGTGTGGGTATTTAGATGTTTGAGTAAATTTGTGGTAGGGTGCATATAGCATCTTACTTAACAAATTCTCATGGGTTTATTTAAAGAGTGGAAGGGATTGTATGATGAATCAATTCCACAAGACAATGGCTTATGAACTCCAGATGTGATGCTTTCACACTTTGTACAATAAGCAGAGGGTGTGTCAGAAGCAGAGCCCTCATTTCTAAAAGAGCTCACATTCAAGGCAACCTCTATTTTTACTCTGTTTAGCATTCTAAGTTGTCTTTCACATGTAGAAAGGAATCAAGAGTGAAACCATTTGCACTTGTATCTAAGCAGCATATTATTCAACATCTGGTAAGGTCCAAAGTTCTGAAATATTATTTATATAAACTCCTGGCTGGAATATAACAAACAAGTAAGAAAAGAAATAGGAATGTTTCACATATTTTGGATCTGTGACTTCAAGAACAATAGACTAAATATTTATTCAATACGCTATGAGAAGGATAAGGGAAAACCACATGTGGAAAAGTAATTTTCAACATAGTTCAATGTATACATATAATTTTTAAAATGTCTCCTAAAGTCACAGAATTATTATTAAAATAGTCTTCACTCAAATATTTGCAAAGACATTGCCCATAATTCACATATGTAAGCTTTCGTAACTTCTTTGGATGTCAAGTCATATCAACACAGAAGATCTTCAAACATGATTCACTACATAAAACATAGCATAAGATAATGTCTACTGCAAGCTACTATTTTTTGAAACCCAGATCCATATGCATATGCACGGATTATTTACACATATTAATGGTGGTTTTGTAAGAGAAAAGTGGCACCATTTACTACTTCTAAGAAGTGAATGGGATGCTTAATGGATAGAGTAAAAAAAAAAGACTTGGTTTCCTTTGTTTTCACAACTGTTACACCTTCTGATTTTATACTAATAATTACATTTTTTTAATAAAGAAAATATTTTCGATTTTTACTGTAAACTCACTTTTTGATTAAAACATTTTTGATTTGTCTTCATGGAGCATCTGTATAGTTTGGGAAAACATTTACAAAAATTCAAATGAAGTCTAAAAAACAAAACAAAAATGTGTGCATAGATATGAAGCAAAAGTAATCTATGAGTCTCTGAAGATCATAATGCCTTATATAATTAAGAAAAGGTTTTATGTAAATTATGAATATATTATATATAGAGAAAAATAGAGGGGAAAGTTCTATCAAAAATCACAAAGTTTTGGCACTATAAGGAGACAAGTTTGTCAAATCAGAGTCCCATGTGCTATCCTATACCTAGAAGAATGTCTACAGTATTATAAGGCTCCCAGAGTTCTCTGTCATTAACAAACTTCTCCCTACACACACACACACACACACACACACACACATACACACACACACACACCCCAAAATTATTTCCCACCACCAAAGACTGTATTTTCTAGTTGTGAAACTTTAAATAAAGGGAGCACATCATAATTGCCCCTCCGAATATGGCATCTTTCACTCAATATGCATATAAGGTTTATCAGTGTTGATTCCTATATTAACACGTGACACACAATGGCTAATCTTGACCTCCTTTGGCTAAATAATCACACATGTTTATTACCCCAAAGTACAAAGTATTGAAGTGAGTACCAAGTATTGTACCATGACTTAAATTTACCAATACACAATTCTAAGTTTATCTGCCCTTTATAACAATGCACACTATTAATATATAATGTTATTATTACTATTAACAATATCTTACAGACAAGGAAGTACAGACTGGAGAATTTACATTACTTACTCAAGATCTTATCTAAACAACAAGTATGGGGGTTATTATTATTCATACACAGAGTTTCAGCCTCCAAATTCCATGATCACACAAAACCACATAGTCTACATTACTATTTGAATAGAGAATGTTGAAAAAGCACTCTATTATAGCTTAAAACCATATCTCACCTTCTATGGACTAGCACTGTTGCTTAGAAAATGTGATGCTGGTATTTATAATTGATAAGACCTGGAAACAATCCAAATTCCCAAAAGCAGATGACTGGATCAAGAAGATGTGGTACATATACACAATGGAATACTATTCAGCAATCAAAAATGATAAACTAGGTTCATTTATAGGAACATGGATGGAGCTAGGAGGAATTATACTCAGTGAAACAAGTCAGAAGGCAAGAGAAAAATATTGGATGGCTTCACTTTTAGGAGGAATGTAAAGGAACGACAACTACAAAAAAAAAGAGAGCTCAAGAAAGTGAACAATTACAGTCAAAAACAAGCAAACAAACAAATAAAAGAACAAGAACAGAAATTCAATGATAAACCAAAGGGATCATTCAGGGGGAGGGTGGGGTAGAGACTGGAATGAGGGCAGAAAGAGCACAAGGAACTGAGGTGATGGTGCACAGGTGAAATATGGTGGTGGGAACTCCCTGGGGACTACAAATGTCAAATATAATATCAAATATAATTAAATAAATCTAATAAAAAAAAATGTGATGCTGGGCCTCCCTGATGGTGCAAGGGGTTAAGTCTTAGCACTATGAAGCTAGTCTCAGCTACTGTAGCACTAGTTCAAACCCTGTCCAAGGAACTAACCCACATGGTGCAGCAGACCTCTCCTGTCTCTCCCATTGCTTCCCTCAGCAGTGTATTTCAGTACATCTGCCTGTTCTGCTCCCCACTTTGTCTCTGGTGAACCCTCTAACCACCACTAAGCCCCCTCACATATGACCTACAACCCAGTTCTTGTATTCATAAATAAATAAATCCGTAGGGGGGAAAAAAAGAAAATGTGATGCTGATACAGATACTGGGTAACATTTGCACACTACCTATTGCGGGTCTGGTCTTTTTCTACAAGCTTATTTAATCCCATTTAAGCATCAAAAAAAAAAATCATATGAATTTGAAACCATCATTAAATATAAGAAAAATAATATACAGAGAGATTAAGAAAACTCGCCAAGATCACAATGGGTTGGCAAATTCCTGTCAAGGGCCAGAAAATAAATATTGCTGGGTTTGGGGCCCACACTGTCTCTGTTATGACTACTCAGCTCTACCCTAGAACAGAAGCAGACCTAGACTGTAAGTAAATTAATGGCCATGGCTGGGTTCCAGTAAGACCTTATGTCCAAAACCAGACACTGGATCAGATTCAGTCCACCCTCCGTAGGTTGCTGGCTCTGAGTATATCAGTGTTTACAGGATGTTTGAAAATATCATAATGCAAATTCTAAATAAAATGTAATTTGTCAGTGAAGCCGTAGAAATATTTGCAAGATATAAAAATTAAAATATGTTGCAAAGGTAAATCATAAGATATCCAAACCCATGAGAATTTAGTTAGCTCCTTCCTATCTTTACTAGCTAGTCCACAGTGGGTGTCTAGGATCTATCAGTACAAAAGCAGAGTTCAAGCCAGACCCAAATAAGTGAAAATGAGTTTTCTCAACAAAAATTAACCTTTACCTTCCCTTACTTATTTTACATATGGAAAAATATTTATGCAAGAGCTTGAATAATAAGAGTTGTGAACACTGTTATACTGGACAAAGGCTGGATTTCATTCATCTAAGTGTTAATAAACCAAACCAGTGAGATAGATTTGAATGCCTCAAATAAATACAGTAAAAGTAAACTGCATGAAAAAATAGCATTGTCTATAAATTCAAATATGCAACTTGCATCATTTGAAGGAGTGACTGGTGTGAATGTTTTTATTTTAGATAAAATTGAGCCCTTATATTTTTTAAAGTCCTAGTAATAAAAGCTCTGTCATATTTGCAATGTATATGCTTTGCTTGTCCTTGTCTTAGAATTCAGTTTATTTTTAAAACTAACATTCTGAAAATCTTTGATATTGCATTCAGCAATCCATCTGCTCCAATGTAAATTCTTTCAAGTGCAGGTGGCCTGTAATGTTGTGTGAGAGCAATTAATGAAGTTTTGAATCTCTTTTGCTCCTTCACGCTCGGCTGAATGGTAAAAAGGGGTTATCATCTTTAATTCTCTATCTTAACAGTATACACAATTAGATACTTTCATGCATTTTCATTTCTCTTTTAGATACATACATTATACATGTTTTTTTGGTTGTTCTAGATGCAGACCAAATCAACTCACCAATGATTTGTAAGATGGAAGAGAATATTAAGACATGGTTGAAGGTATATACATAATTCTTTAAGAAGAAAACGTAAGTTACAAAGAAAATATTTCATCCTATCATAATTATCTAGATTCTCATGTTTACAATAGCAATTACTTTTAAAAAAATAAAGCTTTTATACTAACATCAATGTAAACTGTAAGTTAGATATTTATCATGTTTCTTTTCTTATATAAGATTTCTTTAAAGATTTTTTTCTCCTTATGATAGTATATCATTTACTCTAGTTAAACAATTATTTGATATCAGTTTTTATAAATCAATTGACTATACCCCAAATTATTCTGATTTTAATATTATGTTGTCAGGTCATGATACAGGTCAAATTATGCTTTTAATGAAATGCGTTCAAATTTGTTCAATATATGGTCTTATCTGTGTAGATATATTTATAATTTTTTGTTAAATGCATCAAAAATTAGTTAATCTAACAGTAAGCTTACATTTTATAAGGCATGAATTGCTATAGACAGCTTGCAAATATCATTTCTGAATATCTACAATTAAGAATAAACCAGGATGCCTATTCACACTACAACTGTTTAACAAAGTCCTCGCTAAAAAAATCAGGCAAGAGAAAGAAATAAAGGGTATCAGAATTGGAAAGGGAAAGTAAAATTGCCTGCATGCATAATAGATATGGTTTTATATATACATATATATGTCAATGAATATGTACACACATATCTATGCAAATCCTAAAGAGTAAAAATCATTAAATGTAATGAATTAGAATTAACTCAATGAAGTTTCAGGGCACCAAATTAATGCAAAATGGTTAATATTTCTATATAATAATAACAAATTTTATTAAAAAGAGACAAAGAAATTGCTTTCATTTACAATGGCATCCAAAAAATGACATACATAGGAGTGTTTAACTAAAAAGGTCAATGATCTTTACTCTGAAAATTACAAGACACTGCTGAAATTCAAAATCAAAGAAGATACAAATAAATGGATAAGAATCCCATATTCATAGATTGGAAGAATATTGCTAAATTCTCTATGCTATCAAAAACTACCTCCAGATTCAATGCAATCCCTACCAAGATTACAATGGCTTCTTTTTCCAGAAGTAGAAAAATTACTCTTAAAATTTATATGGAACCACAAATGATACTGAGTAGTCATAGAAATTATGATGATGAAGAAAAAAGCAGGGATAACATCTTTATTTATAATCTCTAAAGTTACAGTTATCAAAACTATATGGCTCTGGCATTAAGACAGACAAACACAGAGCAGAATCAAGAATAGAGAAAGAAATCCAGGTATATAAAGTCAACTACTGGATAAGGGGATCAAGAATATGTGACTGAGAAAAGACAGTCTCCTCAGTAAATGTTGCTGGGATAGTTAGATTGTCATAGGTTAATGAATGAACTGAACTCATACCTCACTGCAATCACAAAAGTTACTCAAAATAAATTAAAGATTTAAATGTAAGACATGAAACACTTAGAAGAAAACATAAGAATAAAAATTTTGATGTAGGTCTTGGTAATGAATTTTTAGATATGATACCTAAAGCATAAAGAACAACAACAAAAAACTAAACAAATGAGAATATATCGAACTAAAAGTTTCTACAATGCAAAAAGAACCACGATGTGAAAAGCTAACTTACAGAATGAGAAAGATATTTAAAACCATGTATCTGATAAGGTGTTAATATCCAAATTTATGAAGAACTCATACAATTCAAAAACAAAAACTTAAGTACAAAACCAATTTACCAATCAAAAACTGGCCAAAGGACATGAATGTATTTTTCTTCAAAGAAAATATACCTAAGGCCAAGAGTTACATGAAAAGTGCTCACCATCATTAGAACAACGCAAGTTAAAACCACAATGATAGATCACCTCACCCTTGTTAAAATGGCTACCATCAAAAAGAAAAGATAAATGTTTGCATGGATATATGGGTAAATGAGAAATTTCTGCACTGTCAGTGAGATTATAACACAATACAGTCACTATGCAAAACAGTATGGAGAACATATTTCTCAGTAAGTTAAAAATAAAACTACCATATGATCTAGGAAATATACGCAAAGGAATTAAAAACACTAACTTGAAAAGACATCTTGCATGTACATGTACATCACAGTATTATTTATAATAGCCAACATGTGGAAACAACCTAAGCAACCACTGATGGATGAATGGATAAAGAAATTGCGGTGTATATGCATATATGTACAATTACCATCTGATAATTGTAAAAGTAGAATTTCTCTCCATTTTTCTCTTTTTCTTTTTTTCTGAATCTACATAAGATGAAAATAACTAAACATATTGGGGTAATCACTTCATAAGATAGCAAAACAAACCATTGTGTTATATAACAGAAACATGCACGGTCAATTATTTCCCAACAAAACTGGAGGAAACACACACACACACACAAAGAATCCATAGCCACTGGTGTGAGCAAGTGTTTCTGATGAATGAAGAGAAAACAGCCCTCATCTTTTAAGATCTGATTTCTAGTTTCAAAATAATAATAAAAGCAAAATAAACATAACAACCAAAGAACAGTCACTGAAAGAAACAGCCATGGAATTAAGTCATAACTTTCTAGCCATTTAGTCAAATTTCATCAATTAGCTATCACCCAATGAGCATTGCAAGGTATATGGAAATAATTATATTTTCACATATTAATTCAGTTATTTAAAAAATAATTTTAGTCATAAAAAGGGGAAAACAAAAAATAATGAAGAATGCCAATAATTGATTTTAAGTTGCAAAACATATGCACTTTTTCTAAGACTATGACTATTGTTATTTATATTTAAATTTAATGCAAAATAAAACACTAATATGAAGATGAATATAATATTGAGAAGTGCTATTGTCTCACAGGAGACTTGTTATATTGAAGTCAATACAATTGTATTAAAACTATTTATATTAAGACCTTTTGGTCTTTTGAAAATATAGTTTTTAAGGAAGCCAAAGTTTGATTTAAAAAGATTGTTTTTGTTTGTTTGTTGTTTTTTTTTTTTCAGGACATAAAACTAAAGTTATCAGCAAATCTAATGGGGACATCTCTTGCCAAAGACTGCAGGTTTGAGACTCATCCATTGTCAATTGAGGTCATACTCATAGGAAAATGAACAACTGCAAGCATCTTCAATTAGAATTGAAAATGCAACTTTCCTACTAGTTTACAACAGCAAATACAAGTCTATAAGTTCATGCAGCCTTGTTCAACTTGTGATCTGAAAATTCAGCCAGCTTTAAATTGCCCTTGGTACCTCCTAGAGATACTTATTATTTCATACCTTTGTATGTTCTGTTGTCTATGTCTAGAATATTTGCCATTCTTATGTTCTCATTCTGTTCAGGTAACACTCGCCTAGTCCTTGGAGGTATTGTTAAGCACTCACTCATTTTGATTTTTCTATTCCAGTACAGATTTTGAAGTGTGTGTTTGTGTTTATTTTTATGTTGTCATAGAGTACAATAGTGTCACAGACAAGGCAGATCATCATTAAATGTAAAAAGAAGAGAATGCTGAAAGGAAGGTAATTACACCAACTTTAAATTCAAACTTAAACAATGAACACTACCAAAGAGTCTCCACTAACTTATAAAGCAAAGTGAAAGACAATAAAATACATAGCATCATTTTGCTGACAGGAAATACACATTTCCTGGTGTAGGCTTATAATCACATTATTGGGGAAAGATTTTACTCATTTTATGGCTTCATAGGTCTGAGCATTCCTTTTAATTACAAGATGATAACAAGCTCATAAAATAAAAGTTCATTAGAAAGAAGTGTCATTTTTCTCTGTACATCCAGTCAAGCCAGTTCTACTTTTATCTGCCTACTGGGTTATGGGGTTGACCAAACCAACAGAAGATACAAATAAAGCTTTTGTCTAGCTGGAAAGGAAAAGCATTCAAACATTTATCAACTAAATATTTAAATTAGCTATAGCTTCTTATATAACCATTTTCTAGGACATGTAATAAACCAACTACAAATATTGTAGTAATTAAACTATGGAATATACCATTGTGATCTAAGCACATGGGTTAAGGTTTTGTGGGAGAGGGATTGTTTGTCTAAACATTTGAATGGTAGAAAAGTTTAATGATCATGTATTTGTGGGAAACATAGTAATAGTTAATAACCTAGCAAGAATGGAACATCAGAGCAGCAGTGAGGGAGAGGCTTTGTATTAGAGAATAACCCTGACACTAAAAATTTGAAAATGTATGTTAACCCAGAATAGAGGAAGTGAATGACTGACATAAAGAATTCATCAAGAAAATATATTTACACTGAGAAAAGTACATGAGAGCTTGAAAAAAAGAGAATTTTCTTCACTTTCATGTGAACTAAGATCCAAACAATTTAATGTGAAAAGATTTTAATCTGAAATGGAATCTGAGGTGAAGAAATGGAGACTGTCAGGCAAACAACCTAAGAAACACAAAACTTAAAAACTGAAAGACTGGCCTCCCTCTTGGCCTGCGGGTTAAGTCCCAGCACTCCATCATGAAGGCCTACAACAAGCCTGAGTTCGATTCGGAGCTGGGGAACTAACCCACATGGTGCAGCAGACCTCTCCTGCCTCTCCCATTGTTCCCCTCAGCAGTATATTTCAGTAGATCTGCCTGTTCTACTCCCTTCTCTGTCTCTGTTGAATCCTATACCTCTGGCCTATACCCCAGTTCTTCTATGCAAAAATAAATAAAATCTTAAAAAATCATAATGGAAAGACTGATTTCTCATAGAACCCTTATTTACAGAGCACTAAAATTTATTTCTTAACCAATGAACATACACCAAGAATCTCTTTCCATCTTCAAGCCAATGAACTTACTGCTTGGTCTCTGTTAGGACTTCTCCCTCTTTGCACCATTTGTCAATAAAAATAGTGTACCTCAAACCCTCACTGCTCTTGTAGGTTACTTTAGTAATGTGATTACTGAATTGCAATTCTACTGGTTTTCCTGAATAAACTAAATTTCTGGTAATTCAAATTTTCTTCATTTTATCCCTTTATTTAGGTTAATTAATGTTAACCTGAAAAATAAATTAAGCCCTGACAACAACATTCCAGTACAAAGCATACACTTGGTAAAAAAAAAAAGAAAGAAAAGTTACCAAGACTGTTTTTTGATAATTTTGCAATTTTTTATTCATATTGAAGCCATAATAAATAAGATACTAATATTTCATTCATAATATTTAAAAAATACTACATTAAAAAAGAGGGGCAAAATAGCTCTAAATTCTAAATGTTCATGTGTATTAATGATGCCTTATTTATAACTCTATTCATTTAACTGAGGGAAAAAAAAAGAAACTAGTCAGCTCTGGATTAGACCACTAAGGTTTCAAATATTTGCATGTTAAAAAATGCATATGCATGAATTCTGAAATAATCATTATGAACACACCCCACAAGTTAAGCAAAATTTTCTACTATGCATATTCAAAGTCTTTTTCAAATGCTAATTTGTTAATTACAAACTTTTTCCTCAAGCTTAACTAAACTCATAGACTTCATTGCAATCATTTGCATAATATTTCCTGTATAAGCAATGACATCATTAAGTTACTGATAAATTTTCAAAAGAAAAGTTACATTTTATTAAACCCAAAAGAATGTAGTTCATTGTTGAGGGTAATTATATTCAGCAAATATATAAGGTTTAGAAAATTTAAGCATTTAAAACATAAGTGGAACACTCATTTATATTGTGATACTTTTAAATTTGTGAGACATTTTCTGTTTTCATAGAGTACATACCCCTCACACCAACAATAAGTTTCACTAATAAAATATCAGTGTTTTAAGTCTTAAGGAGTATGATTAGCATCTCTGACTTAGCTTCTCTGTCTCAATACAATAATACCATAAAAATGCTTGGGGGGTGATGATGATTTAATCATTAGTTAACTAATGCCAGCTGTTAGCAGGATTATGGTTAGGACATTTGTTAGTTTCAAAACAACCAATTCTGAAGTTCTGAATTTAAGTCATTTTTCTTGTTTGTCTTTTCCGGTTCTGTGACTATTTACTGTTGTACTTGTTGCTAAGATCTCCACACTTGGGAAACTGAAAAGGTCTTTTTATTTTTCCATAAAAAAGTAAAGCACAAATGAGTCAACTCTTATTTTTCTAACCTTTCATTATAACCACCCATGAAATCAGCTATTAAAACCAGTATTTGAAATGTATTTTGTCCACTATTTTACTAATTCATAAAATAGGGACAATATAAGTACTTATCTTATAGATAGATTCACTTTTAGGGGAATGTTAGAAAATCTATATAAAGTTGATAGCATGTTCCTGGCTTCCAGTAAGCATTTAACAGGTGTATTAATAATAATCTATAAGTTCTAATAATTCATGGATCAACATTTTGTATAAATTAAGCCTAATTTATAAAATTAGTATGTGTGTTTCTCTATTATATTTACTTACTAGGAAAAGTATCCCTCAGCCCGAGATAAAACCCCTGAAAAGATATCTATCTATAGAGTTTGGAGAAGCATCAGTTACAGTTTATTAGGAAGACTGGAGTTGAGACAGGACTAGGTATACTCCTCATGAGCACAGTGGTGATATGCCAGAGCTACTGGAGTTGATTGTGAGACACATGCATGGTCAGTTTGCACAGCCCTTTAAATGGATTTACATGATGTTTTTACTCATAAACATGGTTATTTTACTCATGTAACAACTATTAACTTTAAATATGTCAGCATGAGAACCAAAATCTTAGCTCTTTTTGTATAGAAAAAAAGGGGCCAACTTAATTTTCATCTCTTTCCATCCTTCATTTCTTTCTGAAATCAACAAAATTGCACTGATTTGAATGATATAATTATTGAAGTATTTCCAGATGGAGGTCGGGCAGTAATACAGAATTGGAAAATAAAATGTATGTGCATGAGAATGTGTCCTAACTATAGCTGACACCATAATATACAAGTTGTATTCTGAACAAAGTCGATCCCAAATGGACAAGAACACCCTCTGGAAGGGGAGGAAAGAAAGTCTTTTTTATGTACAAAAAGCACATATACATATAGTTCATAAACAAAGACAGGTTTTTTTGTAGTATTAAAATTTTATGGGGATAGCAATTAACAAAAACACTGAAAAAAACTTTTAGGAGACAGTAAAAAAAGTGAAAAACACTATGCTATAGACACCAGAAAGGTATTAGTATAATCTTTTAATTGGTACACAAGGGACATATCTAGAAAACCATGGAGATTAAAGTTGTAGGGTGGAATTTTGCATCCTCTGCATAAATTATGATACCAATCCAAATTATATGATGCATCAATAGTACACAAAAATGTTTTCACAACTCAAAGACTATCTCCAAAGCACCATATTTATAAAGCGGGAAACAGCTGGATGCTCAGATTAAGGAAATGCATGCTTCAGTTTGCTTTAACAGTTTCATGCAGTCAAAGACAAAAGTCCCGAAGGACAACGGTGACTTGAAATAGTCCTTCCAAATATCACATTATTTTTGGTGTTTCATCAAGAGGCAAATTAAGTAATTTTAGGACACATTTTGAATGATATTGTATACCAAGTTGTACTTTAGCAAATTCTTTCACCAAATACTTTTTGGATTTATACTACAAAACAATATTATTTTGATAAAAGACTTAAGAAACATAACTTCCATACTGTAAGTAGGGGAGTACAACCTATCATTTGATAAAATGGAAATAAATTAACATAAGAAGAAATGTATTAAGAATTAATAAATTGTGTTTATATATCAGTTAATTTTTTTCAAGTTTTGTAGTCCATCACTTGTTGCACATATTACTAGGATAAAAAGTACAGAGTAATTCAACTGGGGAGAGGAAAATCTTTAGCTACAAATATAATGTTTATTCAGACAATGTGTTCACTCTATTTTGGCAGGTTCTCTGCACACACTCAAGTTCCTCAATGATCTGACATTATGAGATGGTAGTGTTCTATCTAAAGTTTTAGCTATATATATCTTGACATCATAATAGTCTTGAAAGACAAAAAGTTCAATTTTGACTTCAAATTTGTAAAAATTGCCTCATTACACAACTGTCTTCTCAAAGCTGTACTAAAAATTTGTTTTCAACATAAATGACATTTTCAAGTAAATGATATATGTTGGTATGTATGTATGCATACAATAACTGACTTAACGGAGACATCTTCACATTTCAAAATGTGATTAGTCAAATGACACAGCTACTTCTTTAACTGCAATATTAATCTAAGGGATATATTATAATTAATTGAATATCCATGTCTCAGTGCAATATATATTCTTAAATATATAAAACAACACCATCGTTTACTTCTCCCAATTCAGAGCAAATCCTGATAAATATAATTATCTTTTATTTTAAATCAATCTTTCTTTGAAGAGAAGAATGTCATTGTCTACTGTTAAATACATTTCTCTGACTCAGTTTATTAATCCACAAAGATCTACATGCTTTATAATGATCCATTCTAAGAACTGATTTTTAAATTTTTTATGGAGGTGAAACAGTACTTATTAAGTATATGATTATTTCTACCACATCTAATTTTCCCAAAATATTCGGATATCCTTCATCTTGAAACACACTTTTTCCATATATTTCAGTCCCTACTCTATGATATTATTTTATTTCCAAGATGGCAAGTTTTTAAAAACATTATTAAAATGAACCTAAATCTCAGAATAGTCATTAGGCAGCCCTCTGTGCTACAACATCTTTCCAAGTGATTGGGAAATGACAGGTACAGTTGTTCTCAACCTTAAGACAGATAGGTTTTGCTAATGTTAAATGCTGATTCTAAAAATTTTATTTTCATGAATAAATACAAAACATTCTAACAATATATACAAGCAATTTTAATAAGTGGCTAGCACTCCCCATCTGCCTGACAATAAAGCCATTTAAAAGAGTGAAACTAGAAGAATCATGCCAAGTTATTTGGCTTTAGTGCTTCTTAGACAATAAAAAAAAAAAAAAAGACCATATGCTTCCTAATTTTCCCACAACAATTTATATGCAAATTTGAATATGGAACACATGTATTTTATATGCACTCATGTGATAAAAGTTTCTTGGAAAAAGCACTTATTTTAGGCTAAAATTTTACACTTTAATTTATTCTATTCAAAAGCCTATGAGCAACTAGAAGTAAAGTCAACTATACATAGCTAAGAATATATTATGGCTATAAATTATTCCATTAACAGCTTCATTAATAATTCTAAGTAAGCTTTACATTATTTGAAAAAGCAGAAAACTCATCAAAATAGTTGAGATTTACATCAAAGTGAAAGTTTTTATTTTTAAATGTTCAATAAATGTCAGCTCTTACTACTATTCAGCAGTATAAAATTGAAAAATTCCTTAAAAGTAGATGGATTATTTTTGCTGACATTTCTTTAACAAAATTTGATCTTATTTTTGTACTCAATGTTTTTTATGATCCTATATAAATATAATTCAGGTCAGTATAGTATTTGAACACTGAAATTTATGCACTTTAGAAAATTCATTTTTAATGTCCCTTTCATCAGCTTTATCTGCATTTTTTACATATATTATATATATATTTTACTGAAATAGCACTGATTTACAACACTGCATATGAATTAGGGAAACAGTTTCACATTTCTTCAGATACATGCTCTCATACCACACCCACCACCACCAACACACTAATAGTCCTGCATCATAGACCATGGGACTCCCTTCTCACTTTCTTCCCTACTCTACTATCTCCCCATCTAGAGTCTTAATTCTACTGTTGTATTTCTCAGATTTATTATGACTTATTCTTTAAAAATTTTCTTAGATATAAATTTCATGCACTAGAACTAATTTTAATTGAGAATTGGATGCATTTTGAAATACATAGCCAAGTAATTACCACCACACTCACTATACAATCATAATAAAGAACGTTTCCAGCTACCCTTTGCAGTTATTCCCTCTCTCCAAATCTAGATCCTGAAAACTATTGATCAGCTTTCTGGATCAGAATTATTTCTTCAAAAGTTTAAACAAATCAAATTGCAAGTCCTATAACGGTTTGAATCTGACTCCTTTAATGTACTGTTTTTAAGCACCATCCTTATTATTGTTCTGTATCAGTAGCTCATTCCTTATTCTTTTTATTACTTTGTAACATTCTACTGTATTGATATACCATGATTTAATTATTGACACACTTATTGGCATCTGGATTATTTTCAGCTTTTTTGCAATGATATTTAAAACTGTTTTAACATTCACAAGGGAATATTTGTATAGACACATTATCATTTCTCATGGGGAAATATCTAGAAATTGAAATTTCTAAATTAAGTCAGAATAAATTTTGAATAGTTGAAACAAGTTTTAAATAAGAGTAGATTCAAAAACATTGTCAGATCAGAACCTAAAAGAAAAGGCTTACGGAGTATAGGAAACATAAAGAGAAATTATTGGTCCAATTGACCCAAGAAAATTGAATTACTTGATCGTACTTACATTCTGGTAACACCTTGATAATGCTGTGTGATTTCTGTTAGTTTTCAGCATCTTAGATTCATGAATATATTTTAGGTATAACTGGCATTATCCAATTCTGACTCTGATAGCTGAGCAAAAAATATCCACATTTGAGTTGGCCTGATGTGGTCATTAACAGACACCCAAGGAGAAAGGACTTTTATTTTTACAGTTCCAAGTAGCAAAGACTTTATCGCTTAGGTAACTGTGAAAGGGTTTTTTTTTTTTTTTTTTTTTTTTTTGTTACAAAGAAAAGGCACAAGAACAGCAATAAAACTGTGATCAATTATGATAAATATATAGATAAAATAGTGTAGTGAATTACTCGACTATGTTCATGATAATGTAAATCCAACACTTGTTAATCCATACTTATACTAATAATTTTAAATTTGCTTCTAGAAAGTTTGTATTCCTTTTCAAAGAGATTTTAAATTAGTTCATGCATTTAAAATATCAATTTTCTCTAATTTTCCATCCCTGCGCTTAAGATAGAAAAGTGAGAAGGTTGAAGGGGAGAGTAAAAGATTGTTTTTATTGTCTTGGTGTAAAATTGTAGCCATGTGCCCTATATTTGCAATGTTCCTAACCCAAATGAGAAGTTCGAAATTAAGTAATTCTGTCAATGCGCCACAGGAAGTGTATCAGTAAATTGTACTAAAGGCAAAGTAGCCACCCAATACCACTCACAGCAAACAGCTTAAAAATAGCAAAGTCTTTGTGTAAGAACTTGTTCAGAAGATGACAAGGTGGTTGGTGAATGAAAGAGAAAATGTCTTGCAGTGATGAAACAACATAAAAACCTAAAAACAGGGTCACGTGGACATCTAATTTTGCTAGAAGGTAGTTCTCTGTTAATATGTAATTCAGAGCACCCGAATCAGAGCACCCAAAACCAACAGTCAAAGAAAGCCAGGCTACATCTCAGGAATACTCGAATTTTTTTTTTTCCCACTAATGATTCTATTTTCTTCTACTTTATTATCTTTTATACAGGGACAATAAAAAATGTCACTGAAAGACTACTGATGTGATTTTGTAGAAAAAGACTGGCTAAGAATAGCTCACTGCAGAGGATCTAATCACAGCTTATGCTCACTTCCTCATTCATTGCTGATGTTTCCTTAATCCTTCAGCTGTTACTTCTAAATACTCTTTAGATAATTGCTTGACACATTTCCTTCTATCAGAGGATGGTGCCAGGTTCTTAAAATATAACATAAGATAAATACAATGAAGTAAATATTTCATCCTCTAAAATACATTTTTCTATTATAAATTTGCTAGTATATGTCTCTGTACTTCTGGAAAACATCCAAGTATAGGATTTTTAAGGAGTTATTAGAAAGATATCAACAATATTTGGGTAAGTAGCACTGTAGTATATAGTGGAAGTTTTTATTGTCAGAAAAGATAATCCTGTTCAATGTTATCTTCCTAACAACTCACAAAGAGAGGTTCTCAACAAGTATTTGTTGATTTATTGTTTATATGCAATATTATATTTAAATGTATATAATTCACTATATGTTAAATAGACAATATTAAATATATAATAAATGTCATAATGAATAATTTTAAAGAGATTAAATTTCTGAAGAATTAAAACCCAAAAATCTAATCTATAGATGCACTGATAAAGCTATGGTGTTACATAAAATGTTTCTAAGTAAAAATCCTGATGTTTCTGGTTGTTTCTGAGAAGTACAAACTTACTATAGTTATTTATTTAACAAGTGAAAAACAAGGAAAAGACAAGTGAGGTAAAACATGTAATAAATGCAAGTAACTAATTCCTTAATCTTCATGTGCACCAACTCTAGTTGACACATTCCTTTTCCTAAAACTTGACAGTCAACTTAAACCATGATTCTATATTTTAAAAAGTTGCAATTTACATTTGTTGTTACATTTATATTTTAATTGGTGGGCTTTTAAAATTAAATTTAATATGATTTGCAATGTAATTTCATTTATTTTTAAAACACATCATTAAGTTTAGCTGCCAAATAATAAGCAAAGAGAAATCACATTAGGTCTAAAAAGCTGTACTGCCAACACATTTTCTGAAAACTATCAAGAATCTTTCTAATACACGAGAAGCGGAATAGCAGTGATTTATACTTGCTTGTTTTCAATCTTGGAAATGCATACTATAGATGATTATCCCTTGTGCTTTGTTACACGTAGGAAAGTTGGCAATTCATGCTTTAAAATGCTGGTCTTTTTTGTAGGCAGATATATATGAATCTGAATCTTGGAGACCCTTGGTCATCCATGTTTTCATGAGACTTGCTTAAATTATAAAACCATAACCTCAAAGGAGGTTATTTATTAGAGGTTTCTAGGTACCTTCTATACTTGTGACTTGTGAATGAATTCCAGATGAATGCTAGGAGTGCTAAAATCCCAAAGAAAATTCCATGTGGAAAAAAGAAGTATCAATGCCTAAAGGGTTTATATTTAAATTATTGAAATTCAATTGTGGATGCATGGCTTATTTATGCTGATTTACGTTCAGGCTGCATTGTATACTCTAAGTCTACTGGGTATAGGCCAGAAGAACATGACTTATTTCCTGTATATTTTAATATTTTTTCTACATCACTTGTCCATGCTGATAAGTCCTGTGACTCAAACATGAAAGTGTTTCAAGTAGCATATGTGTAAGTCAACTTTCCTCCTCTGTCTTTTAATTGTCTCAGAGATCTGAATTTTCACTTACTATGAGAAAAAAATTTAGCTGTTAGAAGAATAAAAATTATGAAAACATTCTTTTGTAATAGTGAAAGTAATGAAATCAAATCACATTTGGTGAAAACAAAAATTCTATATACCTATCTAAGAGTTTTACCTAATTCATGGTGGAACTATTAATTAAAATATGTCATACACAAATCATGAACACTAGAATATCACACTATCTAGAAGATGTATGGTTTTATGGGAAGTCTGTTATTACAAGCACAGAATATAGGACAGATATACTATCCCCTACCACTGTTTGTATAGAGGGGTGATACCTTAGGGAAATCTAAGGGTCCAATCAAGGTTATATGGCTCCTCTATTCTTCCTACCAATATCTTGTTTAACCTCAGTTGTTGCCAAATTTTCCAAGGACTAGCCAGAAGAGCAGAAGGGACGTAAATACGTAAAAGCTAAATACGTAAAAGCTACTTTATACTCTAGATTAACAAAGAATATATGTTTGCTGCCTACAATGACATCCTCTCAGCATTCTAGAGAAGACATTTCTCTCGTATCCAAGTGATGGGTCTGAACATATGTCAACTGACTGACAATTCTAAAATTAGGTATACTCTACTGGCAAATGTGTCACTGAATTATTCTTCAGTTTTATTCTATTTTGTGGGAAAAACTAAATTAACATAATTTATAAGCAGGAACTTTTTCTGATTTGGTGTTTGTTTTTTTTCCTTTTGCTTTATTTTATTTTTGTTACAGATGACATACAGGGTTCTGAAAGCCTACATTAGGAGAAAATTGCAGTACTGAGGTTGAAAATTAATACTGTTGCGGTGGGAAACCTCTCTGCTGGAATGGACTCTGATGAAAAATTGTAGTACACTAAGTCTTTAAAGCATACAGTGTATTTTTCCTGCTATTCCATACAAAGGCCGCATTAGACTTTTCAAATATACATCTATGTATGTATTAAAACATGATTTTTCCATTGAACAAAGACACATTTTATTAGCAGAAAAAGAAGACTCAGACAAAAGAAGCTAATTAAGAAATGCTCAATATTTGTCTAGTATGGTATGCTAACAGTATTTAAGAATTCTGTTGTAAGCTGTAATTATAACAGGGTAGATAATAGTGATATAATTCAACATGCTCACAGCAATTCTACTATACCCAAACATGGTGACTACCCAACAGGGAGTGGCATTTTGCAACAACTCGCTTCCTTATTCTATGTAAGTCATATAATATTTATCTTTTATTTCACTGAGTGTGATCATAATGCAAAATAATGTGCTCTGTTGTGTAGAAAGGGTTAAGTTATGGCCTTTGTGAGCCATTAGTTGGAGATTTATTGGGGGACTTAGTAAGTCTACAGTTCCATATGTGGTGACTGAACAAGGACCATAGGTGCAGACACAGAGAGTAAGAGAGCTGAGGCAAATGGCATCCCTAGGGCTTTACAACATATGGCCCATCAGTCAAGGGTCAAGCCCCCTCACAAATTGCATGCACTTTACATAGCCATCTGCATCAATAAATTACTACTCTCCTGCAGCCAGGCACTAATGCATGAGCAAGAGGGATCAGCCCCACTTACCAATAAACTGTTTTATTTATTCGTGTTCATTTTGGCCCCATACTGCAACCCATCTTTTTCACAGTAAAATGTCCACCCATAATCAGGCTAACCCATTAATAAAAACCCTAATTCTTTAGAATCAACATTTGTCTTTTCCAGATTGATAGAATATACTTGATAGTGTAACCAAGGAACAGGTGAAACAGGTTAGCATGCCTTCAAGAAGTTGGGCCTGTGAACTTGAAACATTTCAACACATTAATTTATCTAAGCTCTCTGTCTGTGGGGTTTCATTGTGATAATTGTCGACTTGCTAGAAAAATGTTCTATAATACTGCACTTTGCACTTATAGACACTGTCTATCTACAATTCAGTATGTTGACACTAAAGAACTAACAGTTTTTTGACTATCCCTTATATGCAGAAGAAACTTTGAACCTGGCTGTACTGAGCAATTGAAATAGCTTTCAAAATAGATCTCAACTAAGATGATATTTTGTGTAAATTCAGATGTTAGTATTATTGCTTAATCTTGGAACATTTATGCTTTACAAAAAGTTAAAGCTTTATGAGTCTCAAAGTAACTTCCATAGCTAAAAGTTATAAAAATATACAGTAGTTCCTACCCAATAAGAAGTGAAAACTTCTGAAAAAGTTTTTTTCAGAAAAAGGATATTGTAAAAGTTAATCAGTTTGCAGTTATGTGATTGATGTTTTAATAGCCATCCTCTTTTCATGAAAGTGTGTTGTTATGGGGGAAATAGAATAGAAGGTGACCAAGTGGTAAGGTTATGACATTTTGAGTGCTCATTGTCAGCCAGGCATTATGACCCTTACATAAAATACTTCACTTACTTCTTACAACAGTCCTCTCATGTCTATGATTGTTAATACTATTTTACAGATGATGAAGTCGAGAATCAGGCAAAATTAGGGATGTAACCAAGATCATAAAGTGAGAGGAACAAGACATTAGAGACAGGTTTGCCCAGTTCCAAGTTTACTTTGACTTAAGTTCCAAGAAAGGCAAAAGGAAGATGGAGAGAAGGTGTGTAAGGCATGGTAGGGCTGAGAAGTCTTGGAATCCTAGGGAAAGGAAGGGCTTATGTGTGATCTAGATAAACTGTTTCTCTGTTACTTTAATTTCATTCTCTATAGCATGGAGCTTTTGTGAAGTAGATCTTTCTGGACTCAGAATTGAAGAAAAGCAAAAGTTCAGTTTTGGGAGAAAAAAAAATTACACATAAGTGATAATAACTCAAGTAATTGTACAACTCAAAGACAGGTTTGTCACGATATCTGGAACACTGAATAGAAGATTCAGAGGCAATCCCCAAGACAAATAGGAAAAAGAGACAGATATAGAATAGCTTAAAAATAAGTAGCATGAGATAAAAGAAGTTTAAATTATGATTATGCCTAATGAGATAATATTCATTCTAAAAAAATATTTAGCTTAAAAACTTTAGCTTATCTAAAATTCTGACACTTTATAAGTGGGTCTGGATATCCTTTATAAGACTGGGTCTGGGTATGCTTTTAGAAAATTCCCTGATTCTCTATATCTCAAAGAATGTGTAGATTATCTTTATACGTACACAAAAATATTGAGGTAAATACCCATGAAATAATTTTTCTTCTGATTGGGTATGTATTAAAAAGACAAATGTAGATTTCCATAAATATTATACATTTCTTTAAATACCCCAAAGTAGTCTATCAATGCAAAACTTAATTAATTACCTTTTAAATTGAAAGCAAATAGGCACAGGCATGATTTAGTATGAGAAACACAGATGTGTACTTCACATCTGAGATTGAACTCTAGTTCATGAAACATATTAGAGTGGACACAAGACCAAATTCCTTTGATTTAGATGGAAAGTATACAGTAAGATTTGCATTGTAATGGATCCATTGACCCCTGGTCAAGATGGAATTGTCAATAGAAGTGTCTTATGTATGGTATGAATCATATCTAATGGTTCTATTAACATCATATTGAGATTGAAGTCTCTAGGAGCATGACTTAAAATAATGGAAATGGAAAAGGGCTTTATTTATTATTTTCATTTCATTTCTGTAAGTGTATTTTTTTCACTTTATATCATCTCTCAAAGAAAAGCAGGCAATGGTACACTTATTAAAATTTTATCAAAGTACATAAACTTGTAAAAGGCATCCGATTTTAAAAAGATCCTCTGTGACATACACACACACACAGAGACAAGATTAATTCCCTAATGGCCTACACCTTAAGGTGTACAGAGAACAGGGACTAATGGAAAGAAGAGTGGATTGGCAGTGAGCAAACATCTCATCTTTTGCTACTGCAGCCTCTGACATACTGTGTCACCAAAGGCAAGTAGCTCTATTTCCCTGTCTTAGATTCTTCAATTGGAAATGGGGACACCACGATGTCTTCCTTTTATGTCATAGAGATGTAGGACTGAATCAGATAATATAAATGAAGCTTCTGGAGCACATTAGAAAAAAATGGTTTTTGAGTTACAATAATTATTTAATGATGTCTTATTCCACTCCGATTAGATTAAGTGACCGAATTCAGTATTTAAGTAGTAAAATGGTCAGTCATTAATCCAGCAATTTTCTAATTGTTAAAGGTATTTCTGAAGGAATGGGAATAAGTGATTTTTATGCAGCAGTGTACCTAAAGAAATAGTCTATCTAATAAGCCATTTTAATTTTTTGAATGTTAAAATGTAATATGTTAACTACTTCTCCATTTATTTAATAGTTAAATGGGAAAGCAGGTCTCTAGTCAGACTTTTCAGAAGCACAGCCCATGATTAAAAATATTATCAAAGAAATAGACAGTGTTAAAGGGACAAAGAAAGAAACAGCCTCATCTTATTACATGTGTGATTATATGCTAGGTATAACCATGATATCAACTTGTGATTCTAGAAGATTGTAAATGATGATCAAAGATCAAGGCAAAAACAAAGAAACAAAAAAAGAGTGAAATATCTTGAAGAATCAAGTTGAGAAAATGAATGATTTTTTTCCCTGCAGATATAAACCTTTTTCACAAAATCTCCTGATACCTGAGAGTAACCTAAGTAAGTCAGAATAAAACTGAATGAAAATTACAAACTTACTTCAAGTTGAAAGGAAAGAAAAATCTAGAAGTTCATGTGAAATGGCAGTTGCAACAAAATCAATTTGATGTGAAAAGAAACTAAGATGGAAATGACCAAAATGACCAATCAAAAAGTCCATGTTAGAGATCCCCCATAAAGCTGAAAAATGAAATTTGTCACTAGATGCCTTATCTTTCAGATTAGATCTAGATGAGGAGCTATAAATAAATATCCTATATCAATATAATTATTACTTATATAAATGTGTAACTCTGGTTTAAAAAAAAAAAACTAGAAGAAATTCATGACCATCATTTCCATCAGTTAGAAGAACAGAATTTGAAACTTTGAAATTTTTATTTTGAAAAGTGACAGGTAAATGACAAAACTCAACTTTTCCTCTTTCAAGATATGTCTCTGTTTGGAATGGGACTTTTTCCCACTTCTTTCATAATTTAGTATTTTGCAAGTCCATATGATCAATGACCTACAAATCACTTCATAAGTTGCTCCAGTGAGATCGAAACACCAAAACAGAATCATCCATGTAGTAACTATTTAACTACTTAAGCATTGTGCCTTGAATTTTTTCCGAGGAAAACAGGGACACTATAGAACTCATGAAAGATTGAATAACTTAATAACTAAAGTATTTAAAGGCCATCATGCATACTGAAGCTATCAACTTCATCCTCAGAGTCATCACATTTATCATCATTTTCTTCATCAACCTTACCTGCTCTCTCAAAGATTTACTCAAATCACTTACCTATTGTATGATATTCAATTTATGGGTCTAAAGGACAATGGCTAACTTCCTTATGACCTCCCAAGCACCTTTTGGAGGTTTTAAAATACTTTTTTTTTGTTACACATTTTCACACTGTGTGTGTGTGCATGTGTATGCATGCAAGCGAGGAAAAGTGTACTCTCCACTTCCAGTTTCAACTTGAAGCTGGCCCCTTAAGAAGGACACCCAGGTCTTTCTTCAGCCATAATCTATTACTTATAAGGACGTATAACCAAGTTTCATCCAAAGACTTTTATGGAGCGAGTGCTCTCTCCTTGGGAATGCACAACTCCCAGTACACCTATCAGTACAAGTGCCCTTTTGTGAGTACTTTGTGCAATAAAATCCATGTTCCAATTGATTATTTAACTCACTACTTTTTTCTTAAAGATTTATTTATTTATGCATAAAATAACTCTTGGTACAGCCCAGAGGTGTGTGTGTGGGGGGGGGGGGTGAGCAGATTCACCACAGACAGAGTGGGGAGCAAAACAGGCAGATGCACTGAAATACACTGCTGAGGGTAGCAGCAGGTGAGGCAGGAGAGGTCGGCTGTGCCATATGGGTCACCTCCCTGTCTGGGGATGGAACCTGTGCTGCAGTTGCTGCAGATTTTTTATAGTGCGGAGCTGAACCCCTTGGGCCATAGGGAGGCCCTAACTCACTACTTTTTTTTTCACCTCTTGTATCTCTTTGGCAACTTAAGCATTGCAAAACTGCGTTTTTTCAATTTGCAAAACACAGATTTGAAAACAATACAAATAGCAGCATCCTCTGATGTATTTTCCAATTATTGGGCATTATCACACATAACCTATTACCCCACTTGAGAACATCTGTTTGTGTGAGCTTCATTTCCATGACATCCTCTAGTTACTATGTGAAATGATGGAGCTGGTGATGCATTTGTCTCTAGCCATCATATTTTTGTGAAATGATTCTATTCCATAGGGGAAAAAAATATTCCAAATCTGAAAAGGAAAAGGTGGGAATCTTTAGGTCACTATCTTTAACGGGTCTGAAAAGGTCAGTACAAAAATATTATAGGATGCTATCAACTTTTCTTCCATCTCATTCATTCAGAAGATAGTATGTGAACGGTAATCTTTCGGCAGCAGAGCAAGCAAAGATTTTACCATAGTTGCAATGACTTTTTTTAATAGCAGAGGTAATAGTGAATAAATTTTTAAAGTACACATGGGAGCCTGCCTATGGCCTAGGGGTTAATTCTCAGAGCTAGCACCTCTGCATATGGTGCAGCACACCTCCTCTGGTGTCGCCCACTGCCCCCCTTAGCAGTGTATTTCTGTAAAGCCACCTGTTCTCCACATTCTGTCATTGGTGAATCCTCTTACCCCCTGAAACTTTGACCCATACCCGCAGTTCTTCTACATAGAATTAAAAAATATAAATTTTTAAAAATACACATGCATATAAGTCCATGTATCCTAGCATTTCACTGTCAATAACGAACAGTGATATTGTCATGATTTCTGATTATAATATATCCTTATATGTAAAAGCACAGATTCATCAGAACAAAGGATTAAGATACATTAAAAGCTCTCTTTTTACCATTTCCTTAGAGAACTGACAACACAGTACAGCAATATGTCTTGTTCTTTCCAAGACGAAACATCTTTTTAAAAGATCTATTCTCATCTACAGAAAAGATTTAACAGCTCATTCCTATTTAAAGTGTCTTTGGAGAGAGTATCATCCTTCCCTTGGATCTAATTGTAGCTGTTTTCTTAAGTGGCTACAGAACTTGCAAGGCTGTTTTGTGAACCTCCTGTGGTCCCCCCCAGCACACATTGGCCATTTGGTAGAGGCACACATGACAGTCCTAGCTCTGTCTCTCTACCTGGCTTCACTTAAAAGGAAGCAGTTCATTTCTGTTGCAGACATAGAAAGCAGCGGCAGATCTCCAACTAAATTGCTTTCCCATATGCTCTCTTTGTTCTGAAATACCTCCTCAGATATGTGACAGGCCGATTAGAAACCATGAACCTGAGAGTGCTTCATTTCATCACTAAATCCTGGCTGGCAGCCTCTCACTGAAATTCCCATGAAGCCCAGCTACCAGGAAAAGACTTCAGAAGTCAAACAAAAGCAGTTTCCTTTGTGTTCCTTATCTGGCTATAACTTTGCTCCAGCTCCATGCACATCCCCTACCCCCAAAGCCACCTCCAAAAGGTGAGGTTACTCACTGGGGCAGCACAAGTGTCAGAGTTGTGAATGTGAAGGGGATTACCTTGATTATCATGATTGACTCTCCTGTCAGTTCAGTTCTACTGTCATCAAATAATTGTGCAAAGCTCATCTTCACTTCCACTCTGGATCTACAGCCTGTGTGACCTTGGATAAGTCATTTAAACTCTCATGACCAATTTCTCTTGCTGAATATAACACACTCAATTACTGTTTGAGCTGAATCTTCTCTGTGCTGTATTACTTCATTTAATATGAAAGGATTCTTAAAATTCCAAACTTGATTCACCTTTGAGAATTTTCTTAAATCATACTGCTAAGGATCATGAAGAGTCATTTTACTTCTCCTGAGTTGTCAAGGAATCTCAAATGATATAGTCCACTGATGGGTAAGAAATAACCACCCTCTCCCCCCGCCCCAAATCACAGGAATTTAAAAGGCTGTTTAGTTGTGATGTAAAGAATATCAGTTCATTTAGAGATTAAAATGCTATTTCAATTAAGTTGATAAACAAAAAAAAGTTTATCTCCATTTCAATGATAAGTGTGTTGAATAATATATTGAAGAAATCAAAAGATATTCCTATTTCTTCTGAAATCTACAAATGGGCTGCTGTGGGTCCATGAAAGTCCACCTTATCCAGGACTGTGAACAGCCCTCGCCTTTCCTGGTCTCAGTGACCACCTGTTTTATTACTTCTATAGGACACTTCAGATACATTAAGGGGGATAAGTTGATGGCATGTGAGAGTTGTTTAAAGGGAAATTCTAACCAGAGTGACAAGAGACTCTCATAAATGGCCTGACCCTCAGTATGTCCCACAGGTAGTGCCACGGCCCAGCAAAGCTATTAGTGTAAACGTTCAAGAGACAATAAAGAAGGCTGGCCAGAGCCCCAGATGGTGTCGCCGTAAAAATACATTCCAAAGCTTGGCATCTGGATTTTGCAGCTGCCATGCATAGCCCATATGTGGCAATAAATATTGGTTCTGAGGTTGAAACAGCTAGAGGTTAGGGTCAAATGGAACCATCTGAACCATCACAATGGCACAAACAGACAAAGCACGGAAGTGATTGTGAAATGGCAAGTAATTTTTCATATCTCTTACTCCTTTTATTATTGTCAGCTGCTGAAATGCTAAAGGAAACTTTCTGAGAATAAAGGTTTATTTGTCAAAGAACAGCAGTTAGTATGCAATCATCCTTTTTTGTTCCTGCTCTTTATTTTGCACACTTACAAATATTAAGCTCTACTTACTCTCATCTATCTTTTTTGTCATCATTTAAATTCTTAGCACTTCTGTTCTGCTATAATCATCAGTTATGACATAACCTCTTAGAAAC
Organism: Galemys pyrenaicus; assembly: GCA_019455555.1. Taxonomy (NCBI): domain Eukaryota; kingdom Metazoa; phylum Chordata; class Mammalia; order Eulipotyphla; family Talpidae; genus Galemys; species Galemys pyrenaicus. The sequence goes on from JAGFMF010011629.1 coordinate 2,575,523, forward strand.
CAATCATTTTTTTAAAAAAAACACAATATTTTCATTTACTTATTTGTTTATTAATACAACAACTACTTTACTGAAGATTTAATATGGCCAGAAACTATTCCAAGCACCAGTTGAGATAGGGATCTACAAAACAATGTCCCAGCTCTCATGGTGCTTATGTGCTACAAAAGCTAATTCGTATTCCAAAAGCTAATTCATATTCCCTAACTTTATTGAGCACTGACCATATGCCATATAATTCTCAGCTCAAGGAGAAAAGGAATTCTGTTCAAGAAGATAGGTAATATCAAGTGTAAAAAATACTAACTAATAGCAGAAGAAAATTTTCTGGGAATGCAGAAAAGGATCATTGAGTAGGAGATAAGTACAAGGAAATTACCAGGGAGGGTTCTGGAAAGGAATGAAAACCTTGGTTGATAATTGAAGACTTAGAAGGAATGAAACAAGGGAACATGCAAGGAAAGAACAAGTCACCAAATTCAAGTGAGTATGCAGCGCTCAGCCAGTGTGAGCAGAGCGGGAATGTGAGATGGGAGAATATGGAAAAATAAAGTTAGAGTGGGCAGAAATGGTCAGCTGTGAAGAGGTCTTGCAAAGCAACCATGAATAAAAAGTAATTTTGTTTTTGAGGCACCTGACTGGGAAGATTTATAGATGCACAAATATCTATATCAAAAGGGATAAGTTCCCCCAAAATGCTACTTTAGAAACTTAGAGAATTAACTTACAACCAGTAGGTCATTGAGGAGCTATTTATGGGCCATGAAACAGAGGTAGGATTTTACAGAAGAGGAGCTTGGGCAATGCAGATAAGTACTGAAATACTTGAACTCTCACTGGGACTCTTAAAGCAATCTGGTCCTCTGATGAAAAGAGGCTAATTTCAAATGCTAAACTCAAGAAAACTGAGGAAGAATGTATGATTATATAAAAATTACCAGATTTACACTTCTATAGCAGCCATCTCTCTGCTACCATGTAATATTTACTGTAGCATCCAATTATTTTCATTATCATGTAAACTAGCAGTAACCCTGATCCAACTTTAGGGTTGATCTAAAATTTCCAGGCACACTTTTACGTGAAAGTCATACAGGTAATTCTAGTGAGTAAACACATCTACTTTCTAACTCTATACTTTTTGTGGCATATGGCTTCCTTCTAACATGCTGACACATTATTTTATTTTAGAATCATGAAATTGCTTCATCATTACATTGTAAAATCTAACCCTTTCCCACATGCATATATCTAGCAAGTTTAATGCCAGTTGTTGATTATTATGTCCTAGATTTCACATAAGAAATTTTCTTCAAGAAATGTCCTGCTATAATTCTGCCAGTCCAGCTAATGAATGACATTAAAACAGAACATCTGTGTATGAGATAGATTTAAAAGACATATGCTGATATTTCATTATCAAAATATTTTTGTGGCTTTGATTCTCTTTTCATCATTTCCCTCAGTATGTACCTTTGTGTCCTAAGCTGCAGTAAATCTGAAAATACCGGTGACAACATCATCAGTTGCAACACTGATCTCTCATCTTTTAAGTCAGTATTACAAAACCATAAAAGCCTTGAATTCTGTCCGAATAATCAGATTAGTTAGGCCATCAAACTATGATAAGCTACTGATACTAAAAATACAGTTAACCATTTTTTTAATCAAATGTTTTTTACTGTTTACCTATAGACTACACAATTCTTATTCATTTTTACCAAGGGTTGTCATTATCTAAAATGAGCACTTTTTATTTCTTTCATCAATGTATAGGATTTCCTGTTTTCTACCAACTGTGCCTTCAGAATTACTGTTCTAGTTCCCTGCTCAAGTCCAGAATGCATGCCCATTTTCATGGTCTCTGCATTTGATGACAACAGCTTGCCAATTAAATCTTGCCAGTAAACTTCATTTCCACATTCAAAAGAGCTTCTAAACTCCCACCTGCTCTGGGAAGCTCCTCAGCAATAAAGACCATTCACCAGGCTGTGTTTGTTCTGCCTCTTCATAACCTTTGGGCTCTATCCTGTTTGCCCAACAGCCAGTCTTTCCCCTGATACGGTTTGCGTAGGGCCCAGCAGGCTTTGTGCATTATGTGTTTTAAAAAAATAAAACAGAAGCTGATGATTATAGGAACCCTCATTTCAGATTAGCAAGTATAAATTAGCCAAATGTTTTGATAGCTCTTAATTATTGACAACAGATAGTCTTGTGGAAGAGCTGGCATAAGCCACAAGTCTAGGTAAAATGAAACCTCACTCAACAACTTGGCAATTACATCTCCACGGAGATGTGGGGGTGGGGGAGAGACCACCAGGTGTCTACAAAGAAGGATAGAATTTGTAGATTAATAAAAAAAAAAAGAGAGCTAATGAGGTAGTATTCAAGGGGGGCTTTCATTAGCAGTGCACTATTAGTGCATATTTCAGAAACTATTTTTTACAAGTCTCTAAGACTTTCCTGAGAAATCACTGGTATATAATGAAAATTATTAAGGCAAGATTTCGAGGAAAGCAAGGTAGCTTACCGAGACAATGACAGGGTTTGCTTGTTTTGATGTTCCTTGAGAGCTTAGGTTTATATCTGCTCTTAGCAAGCAACTCTCCTGGGAAGAGTTTTTTCTTCTTTACTTATTTCTCCAATGACACTTCTCAGAAATAAAATAATGTACAATAAGTTTCTGGATCATTGCTTAAGAATTCCTCCATTTTCATGACCAAATAATGTGCAAGATTATTTAGATGTTTCTGCTGAATAAAATAAGGATTTTTGTTGTCCACTGTTTACAGAAACACATAGAGAAGTACATTAAGCATTTTACTCCTAAGCACTTTATTCCTATTCATTCTTTTTATTGTTGTTATCCTCATGCACATAAGGTAAGAGGCTAGATAATTTCCTCAAGTCACACAACTTCTAATTGGTATAATTATTTTTAGCACAAAGCTATATTACAAACATAATCAAGATTTTAAAGTAAAAATAAGTGATAAGTTAACACTTAAGTATTTAAGTTATTTTTAAAATATTTTCCAGGATGATAAAAGAAAACAAATTTTACATTTGTCTTTTCCACCATCTCTACTATTCTGATCTATTCATCCATTTCTGTTAGTGGAATTAGCAGAGTGTCACTGGCACTGAAACACAAATTATTAAAGACAAACAAAATTTTGATCAACTGTTGATGATGAGGTGGCTTTACTGAGCTAATGAGCTTACAGACACATTAGAAATCACATACAGAGTTTCAATAATTGATACTGGAATCAGAGATATTTTCAATGTGATCATTTAAACTTATGCTGACAAAAATCTGGCTTAGAACCTACAGAAACAACTCAGCTTTCACAGAAAAGTACCATATTTAATTTTAGGAATATAATTATGTAAAGAAGTAACTGAAAGCTTTTCATTCTCAAATGCCATTAGGATATCCATTGGCAAGACTTTTGCCACTGCTAGGTACAGCACAGATTAAGATATATTTTCTAGATAAAGTTTGTGTTGGTATTTAGGATCTGCTTTTAAAAAAGAATGTTTGCTGTAACCATGAACACAAAAGAATCTGAAATGAAATTAGGTTCTTACTCTTGCTCAAGGTTCTCGCCCTGTGGTTTCTGTAAAATAGCTTAGCTCACTAAATTGGGGTTCCTGAAATGCTATCGTAAGAGTTTGGACAACAACTCTAGGACCCTATTGTGTTCTCACAGACTATTTGGTTCCCATGTTGCAAAACGTAGAGTTTAGCTACAACAGGATTTTATTTTTTTGTACTTCTCAGCATTTCAGAGGTTAACTTTCCTCACTGGAACCTGTCTCGGAAATATACATACAACCACAAGGTGGCAGTAGAGATTTGTGGTCACATGGTTAAAAACTCCAAAGTTAGTGGCTTAAACATGTTCATTGTCTATACTACACCTACTCAATATTTTTTTTAAATATGGAATACTTTACAGTAGGCTTATTAGTGATTACAAATGCTCCCTTTACCAACACTTTAAATTTACAGCTGTCTTTATATATGATTTTCTCTGTTTGACTCATGTAAACTTAATTTGGTTTCAAAATCTCCAAAAGATTTTGATTCCTCTAAGTTCACATTTCATAGGATAATGCCACATTTTTGTATATTTTACCTTCCAAAAAGTTCAGAGCCCTGTAAATCCATCCTTCCTAGATATTTAGGATCTCACTTTCTCTAGTTCTCCCTGAACTACAGTTGAAACAGCAGTTCAGTGCACTTTTGTAAGAAAAAAGATATAGACATCTGCCTCCATTATACAAAAAAATTGGCAATTGAAGTTTAATGGAAAGGTCATTAGACCTTGGGTCAGAAGATCCTGGACCTTGTTCTTATTCTGCCACATTTTTTCTGGGTGACTTTGAGAAAGACACTTAACCCCTTTGACCCTCAGTTTCCTCTTCTGTCAAATGGAAATGCTGGTTCAATAAGGAAATAAAGGTTAAATAACAAGAAGTAAAGTAAGTGCCTAGAACAAAACAGATTTTTAACAAACAGCCTATCAGAACTGCTTAATTTCCTACACCAATTCAACTGCCAACAAAAACATTAAGAACAAAAACGACATAGTAAAACCAAACTTTAAAAAGTAGAACAATTCTCCCCTCTTTTCTAATGGCCTTTAAGGGTCTTCAATGTCAACATAACACTATCAATATGAGCCCTAGGTAGTTTAGCTTTCAGACTTAAAATCATCATTCTCTTAAAAAAGCTTACAAAGCAATGTTTTAATTACTTAAATTTTAAAGCTACTGCTAAGGCTTAATCTTCTTACTTCTTGCAAAAGATCTACTTACACTGGACATTACGTTTTGCACTGACAAATTAAAATATGAATCTGCAGACTTAACTGAAGAATGAATGTTTCAGTAGAAAAACAGAAAAAAGTCTTTAAAACAAAGCAATGTTTAGACAAAGCAATCTTCTCAAACATCAAAAGTAACAGTATACTTAACTAAATTCCTTAAATATAGTGAGATTAAGCAAAGTATAAAAAGAAAAAAATATATCACATTGTGTCCCTTTTTATTATTTTAAATGACACATTTCAAATTTTGTATAATTTTTGAATATTAATTTATATTAATGGTTCTAAGGGTATTTCCTTATCACTATTTCTAGACTAGCGGGCTCTTACCATAGAATCCATATATGCCTCTAGGGAAACCACAATTTTCTTATGGAAATAACCCAAAAATTTAGAATGGAAGAATATGCCATTGTCTTTCTATGGGCACATGCTATCAATTCTCATTGAATAAAACATCCCATCTTCCTTCATTTTAAGCTTTTCCAGGTTCACTGATAACATTGTATGATTTTTATCACCCAACTAGATTCAGATTCCTACTTGGGGAAAATTTTATTTCCTATCAGGATACACATTTCATAATATTTGGATGATATTAGATATTTTTTTTAAAAAAAGGATTTCTTAGTAGTTTTGTTTAATGAATATTAAACTTATTTCTGAAACTTATGTCATCACATAGCTTTTATGACAAATGACTTAGGGAGAATTCACTTTGTCCACTCAATGTGATTTTTCGATATTCCTTCCACTTAAGTATATTTAAATACTTAACTTGCAGAAATACTTTCTTGGTTAAACTTTTACAGTTCATTTCTAAATTCAACTTTCAAAAAAGGATCCCAAAACCATAATTATATGTTTTCATTTAGATTTTTATTTAATTGAAAACTTTTTAAAAACCAGTTTTTAAAATCTGGATGATTTAAACTAAGTGATTAAAATTAAATAAAATCTGGATGATTTTAAGTTCTGAATGATTCTAATATACTTATTAAAACCAAACTTTTTTAGTTCTGAAATGGTGTATCAGGAGAAACAGAGAGGTAGCTGAGGACTCCTGGCACACTTCTCAGAACATTATTTGTATATATCCTCATTCTCTTTAACTCAGATCTTAAAATACTCCACTCACATCTGACATGCCAACCTCAGAGCACCTGCACATTTTTCCAAAACAACGTAAATTGAAAGTTCATGCAATGAGGTGTATAAATAATGAAACATAGCTTTGTCAAATACAGTATTTCATGTAGTCTAAATAGATAACCAAGTAAAATTCATTTATAAACTTTGTTTACTCTTAACATTAAGATATAAAAGTATTCTTTCAGAAGAATCAAGTGTCATTTAAAGTGAGCGAAATAAAAAAATAATGAAACGACTTATGAACAGGCCATGTATACATTCTCCATTCTGAGACATCCTACTGAAGATAAGATATCTTGTCTTTCTGACTTTATTTATTTATTTTCAAAGAAAGAAGAGTCTCTTCTTCTAACTCAGAAGAAGCGTCACAGCTGCAAGCACTGAAAGGTGTCCCTACACAATGATAAGTGACTGTACCACAAAGTGAGTAACGTACGTGAAGTAGACCTTATTAAAAAGAGTGCCTATTCCAGTCCATCAATATTACAATATTTGTTTCTAAAGGAAAAGACTTGTGTCACCCCGGGCTGCTACTGTATGTGGAAGATTCTGTACTTTGACTAATTTGACTAATTAAATTTTAAGAGAGGATTCTCAAAAAAATGTTTAAACCTGAAAAGTAAAACCGACCATCTGTTGAGGTTATTACAGATTCCCTCAGGACTTGTGGTACCCAGCTCTGCCTCGCCTCCAGCAGGAGGTGAACAGAGACCAGCTAGAGAAGGGGGAGAAGAGGAGGGATTTCCACTTGTAGAATGAGAGGCACAGCCTGGGAGGAGGCTATTTGCTGAAAGCCCAAAATGGGAGGATCTGGCTCAGGCATCTTTGACAACACACTGAACCTTCAAAGTGATCTTTCAACATAGCCTGAAGCCTGCATTTTATACATGAGACTAAAATTACTCTAGTTAAATAACTTGACCAAGGTTACAAAGTGAATCGATCAAAAGTCAAAACAGAATTTAGTTCTAGGCCTCTCTATATCTAAAATCAAGATGCTACTCTCAATTAGTGGTGCTAGCCACTAATTAGTAGGCTAGCCATTTACTGATGACACTTTTATGTAATAGCAGTTTTTGAGGGCTACCATCTGACTTACTGCATATAAAATATTAGTATTATTATGATATAGCAGAGGTTTTTTGGGTTTATCTGGAAAAAATTATTTGAAATGCTCCCTTAATGGAAGATTCTCCAAGTAAAATTTGCATATGGAAAATCAGGAAAAAAATTAACACTTTACAGCCAGTTCTGGGTTTGCTATGGCTATGGCAATTTAATAATAATAAAGTATACAGTAAATAGTGTTTATTTTTTTCCCTACTACTTCATATATATATGAAATGTTGAATTTTTTTCTCTCTGAACCATAAAATTAAATTCCACAATTGGGAAAAATAGACACATAGTCCGGTGAGATTACTTTGTCATAATGTGGCTTCCAGATAATCCAGCCCAAACTCTGGTTTTTAAAAATATGTTTCAATGAATTAAAAATCTAAATTAAAAAATAAATTTGCTTATGAGAATGAAATTGGTGGACTAAAGTTCCAGAAACACTTATATGTAAATGATCTCGCCAGTGCATTTTATTAACTTACTTCTTTTCATAGAAAATATTATGGAAGTATAGTTACTAAATTTACAAAATATTTTTTCTCGTTTGACATCAAGCAGCTAATAAGTAACATCTGTCTTCAAATACAGATCATTTGGAAGCTTTGAAATACTAAGCAAACAGTGGAAAAAATTAAAACACAAAGGAAACTGGAACTTAGAACATTTGCAAAGTTGACAATATAGTGCCATTTTGTCAAGGTAGATAATTTTATCTCTCAGAATTCCTAGTCATAGGGGAACTATTTAAGTAGCACAATTCCTCTTACTGATAAGAAGAGCTTTCCAAGAGTTTGTGAGAAAACAATTAAAACATGGCAATGGGTCTGATTCTGGATGTGAATGTGAGATTAGTCTCATCTTTTTCAACAAACCTTACTGGGCCTCCATGTGTAGTAGCCTCTCTGCTAAGCATTCAGATAAATGTCCCTGCATCACAGCCTCTTTCTAAAATTTCATAGAAGAAAGACAGCATCCTCTCACCCAAAACATAAATAGAGTACTCTGATTTCTTCCCTAGCTCCATGACAACCTACTCCTGCTGGCTCCAGGAATAATGACTAGACTCAAAGCTTAGGAGCTATTTTAAGTTGCTCATGGGAAAAGCACTGTACACTCACAGTAGTATCAGTAATACATTTAAGTTAAAGCAGTTTTAAGCATGGAATTTCTAGCTAGAAAAAAATGGACAAATAGACATCATCTCTTTGATAATCACTAAAATAATAGATGAAGTTGTTTACTAAAAGTGAAATATTTTTAGTCACTTCATTTTTCCCTCCAGAAAATTTGAAATAAGTCTTTCATTAAATTGAATGTAGTCTACCAAAATATACTTTTTCATTAATCAGTTAAACGATTAAGAGTTTGGGAAAGAAAATAAAAATGTACTCAAAGCTCCAATAAATCTTCCTATCTTTAACTGAAAAATGATGTCTTTAAGAGTTGGTTTGTACAAAATATGAAAGTCCAATTAAAATCAAGTGGTATGTTCTCTTCAAGGAATGACATTTACATTCAATTAATTATTTATGAAAATAAAGTACTAAATTGCTTTCTTGATAACTTTCAGGTATTTTAATGACTCTACAATATGGCCTTAGAGTTCCATGAAAAAGAAGCATAAAATATTGAGAATAAAAGAAATCCAAAGACATGTCTCATGCTTCTTGCTTCCTTCAACAAAGGGCACTGATCTTTTAGCAATCTCATATTTCACCATTATTTCTTGCATAGTGGTTCAATTTCTAATTTCAATTAGACTTGGTCTTCCAAGCCTAATTATCATCCATAAAACTGAGACTTTATCCATGTATATTTGTGATTATAGCGAATTAACTACATAACTAGGGTTAAACTCTCCTACAGTGGTTCTCTGTCCACAAAGTTACTCACTGAATACATACATGTTTGAAGCCAAACTCAAATTCTCAATCCCACTTCAGAGGTCTTTTGGGATTCAAGGAAGAGCTCATGGATGTCTCTTTGTGTCTAAGAAGGCACAAACTCATTAAAAAGTAGTTTAAATTCACTAGTTCTTTTCTGTTTACCCCAGATGCAGAAAATTTCAGATAATGAAGGTAGGAAGAGCTGATAAACAGAAAATCATTGACTTTGTTCACAGTATATTATTTGACATAACAAGATTATATTTATAGGTTTTACATTCACATTATTTAATTATCTTATTTTCCCATAGTAACTAATAAAAAATAGACCTTAATGCTGATTTAATGAGTCGGCTTTGTAGTACTTATACAGTTATTACAATAGCATTAAATTTGACAACAATCAAATGTTACAACTATCAAATAGTGTGCATTATTTTTTCTTTTCTCAGACAGATCCTTCAGCTAACTATGATTTCCAATTTTATAAATAACTTAAAAATCACATAGTATTTCCGTAAGACCTGATCTTAAAGTTCTTTAAAATATTATAGCTCCATTAAACTCTAACATAACATAGTCCTATTTTAAATTGTTTCATCTTACTAAACATCGACTTCAAAGAAAGAAGCAGAAAATGGCAGAGCTTTCCCCTCCTCCTGGATGGGGATAAGAAGCCATACTTGTTTGCCACCATTTCTCTGAAGTCTCCATTGTATTCACACAGCCTCATACTATGGAGAGTTGAGCTAAATGAGTCAGTATGTTAATTATGTGCTCTGGGAGCACAAAGAAGAAATAAAGAAGTTATTACCTTCCCAAGTTTCTCAGGTAATGAGACCCACTTCTGGAGATATGTGGCACTGTACCAGAATTTATCATGAGAATGAGCTTTGCAGTAAAATGCACAGAATTAATTTTTTAATGAAAATCCTTTACTAGTTTTCTGAGTCAAATTCACCTGACAAATGTCACTGAACAATGTCATTACCAGTTAAACAGCACAGGGTCATAAGGACAGATGTAGAGGGATGCCTTTTCAGAAGTAAGGCCAGCTGATTTCAGCCACCCTCCCCCCCATGAAAACGAAATAAAATAAAATTGGCTCCATGTCACTCAAACATGACAGTACTTTGGATTTCTCCCCCATGATGTTTTTTAGCCTTGAGGCAGATATGACAGGCGCCTTATTAAATTCCAAAAATAAATGTGGAGCAAGAAGGCAGTGCATTCCAATGAGACATCCAACTTGTTAAAATGCAACACGCATAAAACTTGGTTCATTTTATTTTTAGTCATCATCCTCATCACTTTAAATCAAAACAAAATACAATATTTATTACCATAAACTAAGTAATAGTAATCCAAAGATTTTTTTTTTCTTCCAAAGTAACAATTAGCTATTCCTTTGTCCACATGTCCCTAACTTAGGATTTCCTGAAACATCTCCATCAATATCTGGAAATAAGATTAAGGGAGTTGGGGGAAGACTTATGGACTGCTGCCCTCTATATTTTAAACCTCCCATTCATCCACTAACAGTTCCACAGACAAACATGTTTATGGATGTTTATGGGTCCCTGCATTTGTGTATGCTATCTATATTTGTATCTCTCAAACTTTTGATATCCTACCAATGGTCAACTGTGATTTTCATCATCTTTTCCTGATGTCCACGCTCTTCCCCCATACCCACAAAACAATATCTCTTCCTGAAATCATAAAATGTGTCTTATTCATCTGTTAGTGCTAAATTTATTTATTGTATCTTATATTTTAATCAATATTCACTAATAGAAACATATTTTTTCCTACTAGAAGCCTTTACTGGGAAACTAAATCATTATTTATCCTTGCATAACATACAGCATCCAAATAAAGTACTTGTACAAATTAAGGTCTGGTACAAATTAAGGACTCAATAAATGTTAAAAAGAAAAATAGCATGTAATGATACAATCACTATTGTTTATTTACTATCTTATGTCTACAAATCCCAGTAATGTGGATACTTGATACCAAAAAGCTATCTAATTTTGAAATCTCTGTAATGTTACATTGCATGCTACCAAGAACACAACAGATTTTCAGAATCTGGTCTTTTTTCCTCAAGGAGTTTTCAATCAGAGTAGGGGCCATATACAAAGGACAATGCTGGGGAAATCTCTATAACTACACTAGTAACTGGAATTTATTTTCCTTGGAATTAATAGTAGCTGAATTATTTGTAATGTATTATTTGATATTAAAATATCCTTACAAAGGAAGCAACACTAGCCCAGGATGAAGATCAGCAGACAGAGACTCAAGGTAAATCATCTTGCAAGACCTCACATGCCACAGTCCAGCTCGCTGAAGACAAGGTCCCCCAGTGGATGGAACGGCATGGGCAAGTGTAGGTAGGTGGCCCCCATTACTCATATCTGCCAATGATTAATGGTACCAGAGTTCAATTTCAGTATTTTAAGGACAAAAACCATTTACAAGGCATCTTCAATTAGTCCATAATTTCACAGCTCAAAGTGTATGAATCATGGAACCTGAAGGAGACTGGACTTAAGGAATCATAACAAATCCCAGAATGTCCACGACAGTTTACCCAGATGGCTTTTTTAGAAGCTAACCCTGGAGGAACTGAACTGCCCTCCAACCCAACTCCAGCTTGCTGTGGTAGAGCTCTTTCCTTCCAGAACAGAGCACGCAGACTCCAGCAGTTTCCCAAGTCCTAGGAATAACAATCAGTTGGCCCTTTAATCAGTTCAGCATACAGTGAGCAGTCATGATCCAAATGATGATTCAAAAGGCTATATTTTAGCTTCTTTCATTTTTATCTGGTCCTAAAGAATTTTTCTCACATAAGAAGCAAATTAGTATTTGCAGTATGTTCAGCTATAACCTGAAATACGTTATACAAACTATCATTATTTCTAGGAAAAGAAATGAGGTTAACACAAGATCAAAAAGCTGAGAGTGTGTCTGTTGTAACATCATAGATCAGAAATGTGGCTGTGACAGACTGGAACATATTAGTGTGTTCTCTCTCTCTCCTTGTTGATGATGCTTATTGCATTTAATTAATTTCAAACCAGCTCTACCTGGAAATATTGAGGAGTACCATAGTAGGCTCACCACATAAAGACAATATACACTTCGTAGGTCCTCATTAGATATGAAAAGGAAGACAGAAGAATTGGTAATATTATATTAAAACAGATACATAAAGACACTCAGCTTCTCTCTCCTCTGCTTTAGCTATTACTCTATGTGTTGAGTATGATTTCCTACATTTATTCTCTTTTGTGTTGAAGTTCAACAACAAAGCTATTTTGAGGTAGAACATTTGTTGTTTATACCACCCTCTTGTAAACAAGTCATGTCACTGTTGATGTAATGTCATGTCTATAGCAAAGCTGGATGCAAGGGAGATTCCCCCACACTAGATAAATTATTTCAGTAACTGAAAAAGGAAATAAATGCTGGATAACAGCATCCAGTACTATAGAAATGTTTGCTTCTCTACCAAATACCTCCCCATATCTTAAACTCAGATTGCTTTATGTACATGATATTCTTTTCTTTTCAAAGACATTAAACTAAAGTGCACACAAAAAAAATAAAATTTTCCTTGTCAAAACTTCGATTAGGAAACTGAGCTTTAGAAAGCAACAACCTAGGCAGAGAAAGATGCCGTTAATCTTTGTTCACACATGATGAATATGCCTTTTGTTACAACTGAAGTTCTTAAATTCTATTTTTTTCCTGACACAAGTATAAATGTATCCATTCTTACTTGATATGTGTGAATCTCTAACACTAATAGTCCCTGCCAACTGCACCCATAAGGGAACAGATATTTTAGCATGTTCTCAGAGAGTTCTCTTAGTATAAAAATTAAAGAAAATCAAAGTTGTTAAAAGGAAAACCTTATTTTCTACATGTTAGTAAAAATGTCTATAAAGTATTTCACAAATCTTGGCTCAGTAAATGTTAATGTTATCATCAACTCCCCTGATAATTTAAAAAGACCGTTCAGTAGTCAATAGTCACTATTGCCAAGCTTCTGGCTGTTGATTTTTTATGCACTAGGTATTTTAGATTCCAACCACATAAAGGAAAAACTGATACAAATGGATGATCTTTTCTTAATACTTAGTTTGCTTCCTGGTATTGATTAATCATACAGTATTTGTGGAAAGCCCTGAATTAGAGGTTAGAAGATTGATGTTTTTATACTAGCTTAGCCACTTCTTATTTCCTATATAAGCCGGCTACCTGGCTTGTCTGCACACTAGTTTTCATCTCTGTTAGCAGGGATTCATAATGATTTATCTCTATTCTTATGAAAATTAAGTGGACAGTAGTTATTGTTTTTAGTTATTACTACCAGTGTTGTCATAGAGATGAACTACAGAAGACCATCAAAATATCAGGTTCTACTGAAAACAGTGTTATCATTAAATGCAAAATATTAACTTGAAGGATACAAAAAAAACTAAAATTTGCCTCTTTTCTTACTATAACTATTTTAAATTTTAATTTGTGTACTTTGCCAAGGTTTGATTAGAAATAAGAAGAGATCATTATTCTGTTAGTACCATTCCAAAAATTTTTAAAAAACTACCTTTCACAACAGCATTTCTGTTTTTATCAGATTTAGGAGGTGTTACCTAGTTAAATTTTGAGGTATAAAGCATATAAAACTCTTTGAATAATTCATTTCATCCAGTCTTTGGGATTTCATTATCTTTGAAAACTCTTAGTAAGTTTGGTATATATGTCTCTACAGATTAATAGCTGGTGCACCAATTATGAAATATGTACAAAGTACAGAGAGTTCTGCATGAATACAGCATTTCATTTGCTTATTAAAACTGTTTATTAAGACATGGTTACCTGGAATTTGTGAAATAACTGTCATTTGAATTGTTCCATCAACCTATCATCAACACTACTTCTCAGGAAATCATCAGACAAAAGAGAAATCAAAGAAAAATTGTAAAGAGAGTTGCAGCTGAAAATTAAAATTACTAGAACTTGTTGTTCAATTTTGTATGTGTTTGTTTATAACTTCATTTGAGACCTTCTTCTTGATAAATCTATAGGGTATAATTTCCCTTAGCATATCTATTCAGCTTTCATTTTCTCTGTTCTATCTGAGTAAGTAGTACTAGTCTACTTCATTAGTAACATCAACATTTTCAAACATGGTAAAAAAAATATAAAATCTTAATTGTAAACTTAATGCAGTTAAGTAAAATTGTAAACTTAATGTAGTTAAGTAAAATCAACACATGTTGATTTTCAATGATGCACACCGGGAACTTATATGTTATAATGCAGCATTACTTCAAAAAAATTAAAGATGATGGATCCTACATTTCAAAATCATAGTGTGATAAACCAATGTTACCGTAATAAAACTATTAAAATATTTTTGATTTAAAAAATAAATATATAATAACTTCTTTTTAAAATTTACTCAAGGCTCTCCCTAGTGGCACAGCGGGTGAGCGCCCGCACTGTGAAGCATCTGCTGCACAGCAGCCCCCGTTAGATCCCTGGTCAGGGAGGGGACCCACATGGCACAGCAGATCCCTCCTGCCCCGCCCACTGCTCCCCTCAGCAGTGCATTTCTGTAGATCTGCCTGTTCTGCTCCCTACTCTGTCTCTGGTGAATCATCTCACTTCCGGTGACTCTGGCCTGTATCCCAGCTCTTGTATGACTGAATAAATAAATCTTTAAAAAAAAAAATTACTCAAAAATCTATACATTTTAGAGCCATTAAGAAAACCATGGAACTTCTCAGAATATCACCAGCCTCCTCAATCTGCAGATAGAAGAGAACAGGATTGCTGTAGTATAAATATCTATGTGATTAGGACATTTCTGCTTTGTACATGGTGAATACTTTCAGGCACAGAAAATACCTGTTGGCAGAAAATACCTGCTGAGACCAAGGTGAGCTGTTTTCCTAAAAGGCTACAAAGTTATACAAATTTTGCTTAGAAAGAAATGAAAAACACTATCATAATGAGTATTAGAAGGTAATCTTAGTCTACTAAATGAAATGTCTTGGGAAATGCACCTCCCTAGCAGTGCAGTGGGTTGCGAACCGCACTGTGACGCATCCACAGCACAGCAGCGCAATTCGAACCCCAGTCAACGAGGTGACCCACATGGAGCAGCAGACCTCTCCTGTATCCCCCGCTGCTCCTCTCAGCAGTGTATTTCAGTCTATCTGCCTTTCTGTTCCCTGCTCTGTCTCTGGTGAAAAGAATCCTCTCACCTCCCACTACTCTGGCCTGTACCCCAGCTATTGTATGCATAAATAAATAAATCTTTTTTTAAAAAAGGGGGATAAATGCTCACACACATTATTCTAGTAGGAAGAAATTTAATGCTCCCAATGAATGTTTGAATCATATTTTATTTTTGGTAGACATCTAGATAGAAATACTTTAAATGTCCTTAAATCTCTGAAATGTTCTGTTTAATATAATCATTGAATTTGTTCTTTTGTTGATGTATAATAATTTTGGTATTGCATTAAAAGACTACATAAAAATAGTTTCAAGTTCATATCTGATATTTAGGTAAATTCTCTTCATATCATTAAAATGTTTATCTTTCATTTTAAATAATTAGTAACATTTTTGAGTTGAATGAGTATTTTCAGGTTCTATAACATTTCTTTAGTTTTACACTACTACAACTACTAGTAGTAGATACGACTCTGTTTTTTATGTCTATCCTCACTTTATGTATGATACTTTCATTGAAAATAAAGTATATATTTTAATTTAGTGTATTTAAATAGTGTTTATCATAGTAGATTATAAAACCAACCAAGGAGGATACAAAGTATTGTTTTTCCATTTATTGTTTTAGAGGAGATATTACACTAACAGCCACTTTCCATTTGTCTGATTTAGTTTGTTTCCTAATTCAAATATTTCAGTAACAAAGATGCATTCCTTTGTATGTTATTCCTTAAAAAACATGCATCCACAATGCTTCGACACAAGCAATCACCTGAAAACCCCAGAATGAAAGTAAGGCCACTTTTTCCCTTGATGCTGACATCATCCACCTGAGCTTCAAGGAACCAATCCCAAAAGTCCCCAACCAATAACCATGAAAGCCTTGACATTGAGAAGATAAGCTCTAAATAGACACTATTTGAACCTTTGTCATTGAATTTTTAATTCTGTTTCTTTTTCAATAAACCCATCCCATCTGATGACTTGCACAGAAAGAGTGAATATTACACAGACAAAGCACTTACATAGGTCAACATGAAAATTACAAAAGGAAAAAGGATAAAGAGATTGCAACATTTAATTGAAAAATATTAATAAAACTCTTATTCCTTTTAAGCAGTTGCCTACTCTCCTTGGGGGATAAATGTCCCTTTCATATGCCAGATAACCTTTAAATAGATGCATCTTTCATTTCAAAGAATGCTCTATAAAGCAGATTGTCTCTGTGAGTCACCTAATTGTATTTTTCTCTGTCCACGTGCACATTCAATGACTGTGGTGTAATTCTTGAAGCCAAAAGAATTCCACTGTCTGAAAAGTAATAACAGACTTCCAGACATGATTAGTACTCAAATATTTGACTGCTCTTTCCTAGAACCCTAATCTCACTTCATTTAAACAAGAGCAACAACCCTAGGGGTACTGAGATGGTAATGATGTCACAATCCCAAGGGCAGGGTGGGAGAAGGCAGGGGGAGAAGTCAGGTTTGATTTCAATAGACAATATGAGTTGTTGCTCTTCTATGAATTTTGACATTGCCCTGGATTGAAGGAAGAATCCTGTTCAAAGTCAGCACAGACAAAGCAATATTAAATATTTAATTTCCAGAGGCAAAAGCCCAAGGTCCCAAAGCTCCAGGAAAGCTAATGGTCCTCTCCCTTGTTAGGCTATAAAGAGCAAATGCCAAACTCAGAACTAATTTGGTTATAAAATACAAAGACTTTCTTCAGGACTATTTATAAGGTTTTTTTAAAAAAAGATTTTTAAAATAGAAAAATAAATATAGTATACACATATTTTGAATTTTGAAAAATTTACATATATGATCTTATTGATTGTTGTATATCTTGTCTTTGATATAGAGTTTAAGATCTAAAGAAAATTTAGTTTTATTTAAGTATTGTTTTTCTTGAGAAAAAGAAATTAAGTCAAAAGAGTATTATTGGTCACATTTTCTTTTTTTATTAATATGACATCTGATTCTATATATTAATTTGAAACAAAATAAAATACTTGTTTATGATTTCATTTCAATTCATCAATGCTATTTAAAATAAATTCATGTAAGATAGTAAAACAAATATAATAATATTATATTAAAATTTGAAATACAGTTAAGTACCCATTAAAGTCAAGACCCTAATTTGGGCATTCAATGCATTGGATAATGTCCTTTTACATATAATAGCAGGCAGGGTTTCTCTCCTTCTGTAACACAGAAAAGCCTTGGAAGCAGATGTCTCCTTTGTCCTCTGACATCAGGGCCTAATAGTGTACACTTGTAAATCACAGTGCATTTACCAATGTACAACTGCTTCATTTATGTTACCTATAAACAACAGAACTGCTGAAAAAAAAAACAAAAACTATATTTTACATTATTTAGCTCACATTCTAAATATAGTACAAATAGGCTTTGCCTCATTGATATTACTGAACTGTTCTTGATATTATTGAGTTAAATTTTCAAATATATTAACTGATGAGGCAGTGATCAATCAGATTAGCTGTGCCGCGATTAAAATTGACAATGAAGATAAGTAAAACCTATTCTATGGCCTTGTTGCACACTTTTTCCCCTTTAATTTTTCCACTTAAGTAGAGGGAATCTATTTTACCTTTTATATTACAAGCACCAACATCAACCACAATGACTTGGTTTTAGAAGATACAGAAATGTGGCAGATACTACCAGAATTTATAAACATACTGTTATTGCTATATTAAAGGAAATAATATACAACTTGAAAATTACATATAATTCTTGCAAAAACTCAGTTTTTGAAATGATGAAGCCATTTAAATCAACACATATCTTTTTTTTTTTTTTAAGATTTATTTATTTATGCACACAAGAGCTGGGGTACAGACCAGAGTCCAGGGAGGTGAGAGGATTCACCAGAGACAGAGTGCGGAGCAGAACAGGCAGACTGACTGAAACACACTGCTGAGGGGAGCAGCGGGCAAGGCAGGAGAGGTCTGCTATGCCATGTGGGTCCCCTCCCTGGGCGGCGGCAGGGATCGAACTCCTGCTGCAATGGCTGCGATTTACTTCATAGTGCGTTGGTTAACCCACCACGCCACCAGGGAGGCCCCAAAATCAACAAATATTTTTTGAGCATTGCACAAGATCTTGAGAATGGGGATCATGAGCTGAACAAAAAACAGTAAGAAATATTTGATTTACTCTACTGAAGGTCATAGGCATACACGTCACACACACACACACAAACATTCGAAGTGACAAAGGAATAAATAAATCCGATTGCTGAAGGAGGGTTTTGATGGGAAAATAATTGAAAAATAAGCACAAAACAATGAGAAAGATAATTACAAGTAAAATCTTGAGGAAAAGTAGGGGCTCCACGTGACTAGCATATCAACAAACATAGATAAGGTGGGAAAGATTGATTATTGGGAAACATGAAGAGGTATGCATGCCATGTGAGGAAACTTTCCTACATGTTCCATGAGTCCTAAACTTGGACAATGGTGGAAGGAAGACAAAGAGAGGATTCCAGACAGTTAAAAAAGTAGACTCAATCAAATATAGCAACTGTCTCAATGGAAGTGCTTCTGAACTTTTCCAGGAAGTGTGGAGACAGGTGTGTCAAATCATCACACATTAAGTCTCTACATATTGATTAAACAATTATGGAATAGTTATGTGGAAATTCCCAATTGAAAATTTTTATATATACAGAGAGAGAGGAAGGGCACCAACAATGGAAGTAAAGAATGACTCTGAAGATCAAGTCAATGAATGCATATTTAATTTAGTTACTGGGATCACTATTTAGGATTTTACAATGATAAACATCACATAGATTCTACCCTCAAGGAAAAATGCAGAAGAAAATATATGTAAATTATCTCAAAGGCAAAAAAAAAAAAAACCCAAAATGATGTATAATAAAATAGCATGAGATGAGATGAGAATAATAAAATTCGCTCAGCTAGGCAGAACCAACTTTTGGGGACAGAAGGTTAGGAGCAGTTAAGAATAGCTTGAACAAAAGCCTAGAATTATAAAGAGGGTATAAGAAAGAGTGAGCACTTCATTTGTACTTTGTTTTATATGGAAAGAACAAAACATTAATTGCCAAGCTAGGAAGTCAATGTTTTTCTACAGTTAACTTAAAGTTGATGAAATCTTTTGATTTAGATGTCTGCTACCAGTATATAAACAGATTGAAGAAATGGAAACCAGAGGGAAGCAGGATTGTACATTATTACCACAGATGTAGCAGTAATAATAGGAAAGAAGATAGACACGACATAAAATGACAAAGATACTGACTACTAATTATTTACAAGTACCAAAGGAAATAGATCTTGACTGAATCTTGGATGCAAGAGAATAAGCAAATATCCTTACAGAATTTGAATCAGGAATAAAAGGAAAAAATGATACA
The DNA here is from genome assembly GCA_019455555.1 of Galemys pyrenaicus. Taxonomy (NCBI): domain Eukaryota; kingdom Metazoa; phylum Chordata; class Mammalia; order Eulipotyphla; family Talpidae; genus Galemys; species Galemys pyrenaicus. The sequence continues at coordinate 2,595,195 of JAGFMF010011629.1, forward strand.
TGATATTACTAGTATGAAGTAGAATCCACAAGATAAAAAATATTTGGGGAAAATGCTGGCATATATAAACTAATCTACTAGCAAGAGAGTTAACTATAGAGCTGTAGAAGATTTATAAGCATATAACTATTAACTTAAAAATAAAGTCTCAAGAATAGTTAGACAAAGAGAATATTAGATAATCAACGTGAAGCTGGAACCCAGGAAACAACCCAAACAGATCTTAATCCTGTGAGAATTGTCCAGTTAAACAGACACCCACATCTCTTGATAGTTCATATAGCTACAAACCGTAGCTCACAAGCAACAAGAACATAACTATTCTTGATACAATGGGATTATGGCTCCAACTTTTTCTGATCCAAAGGTAGGGTAATGCTAAAGGAAAGCAATGTACAGTCAATCTTCTCCCTTCCAAAAAGACGCAAGGCTAGACATTCATTTGTAAGAATTTTCTCATCTGTAAAGACTGATTTATACCTTTACACAGTAAATTTTGCATGTAAGTTAGAGTCTACAAAAATAACTTGTAACTTTGTACGAGAGAAGGGGCAAGGAACCCAGGAAATTTTCATTGTTTACACATATTAGAGGAGGGAACTAGGAGTAACAACACTGTAATAATTTTCTCCTGTAATTAACAAATAATTCCCACATCATTAGTCTCCTTCCATCCAAGATCATCCTTTGTAGAATTTAAGATAGTCATACCTTCCCCCATTTTTAAGAAGCACCATAGTTACATTACAGGACAGAGTCAATTACTAGAAAGATCTTATAATAATTGTCTCTACATTTTCATGTCCTAATCATTCCAATCCACTTTCCAACCCAACTCATTCCTATCAACTTTATCATTCAAGTGGTTTTCTCCTTGCTCTTTTCTTGTTCTAGGATTCCTATTACCCTGGTCTTTGCATGACTGCAAAAGTGTGATATATCCATAGAAATGGGAAGTTCCATATTCTCTGCCCCACCTATGAGAAGGTAGAGCTGAGCAAGAGAAAAGACTGGAAAGAAAGAAGTAAAGAGAGAAGGAGAAAGAAGAAAAATCAGCAGAGACATATGAAGAAGCCATGCATGCTTTCTGGCTTTGGACTTGCACCAGGGACTTGAAGGCCAAGAAGGAGACACTTGAAAGGGACACAGACATGGTTGAAGGACTCATGAGGAGGCTAACAATGGCAGCCTTTATCCTGACATGTATTTTAATTTTTCTACTTTCCTTCCAGACTTGCCTGGCTCCTTCTGCCCCTTTCCTATGGATCCTCACCAGAAGGTACTTCAGATTTGTGGCAAGCTTACAGGCTCTAGTACTCCTACTTTGGTCAACCCTGTTTGGCTGGGCATTTAGCCACAAGGGAATGCGTAACTTTGGGTACATTGTTTGGAAACTATTTTAACTATATTCTTTCTCTTCTCTATTTTTTACACATTCATAGTTGTACCATAATTGTATTAAATTTCTTTTCTGTTGAATGTTTTATGCATTAAGAGTATATTTTGTTTTTATGTGGCTGGATAACAGAACCCATTTAGAACATACAGGTTTGGGGTTTCTCGGGTGCCCTCAGTCTACACACTAACAGTAGAGCCTTTCTTTTGGTTTCAGTTTCAGTGCCACACAAGAAAAGAGATACCTTATGATACCAGTTAAATAAATTCTAGTTATATTATATACCATTACTTTTTATGTTTTCACATAGGATTTAACCGCCATTTTAAATTCTACTATTGCTATACTTCCTAATTCATTTTCTTTCTCTTTCCAACAGCATACAGATGCATGATAGCAGGGGCATTTAATTTCTTGGTTAACTTTTGTATCGCCAGTTTCTTTAACATTGTCTGACTTGCAATAATGATAACTGAAAGAAAAGCAATGAGTTTGGAAACCAAAGAACAACACAGAAAGTTTAAAGATTGAAAAAGAAACAAGAAAGTACAAAATTGTTAAGTTCAAAGAACAGAATAAAACTCAGGAAGGATCAAATGATAAAACTACAGAGAATAAGGACTGGGTAAAGCACTGAAAGACTTTGGAGAAAACAGTTTCAGTAGATCCACAAGGAGACTAGCAGCACTGGGATAAACTACTTCAATGAAGTGTGCTGAAGAGATAGCAAGTGAGGACAAATAACGAGTGGAGAAAAAACAAACAAAATTAGGAGAGGGTGTTTGCAGGAATAAAATAACACTGGAAAAGGCAACAGAGAATTAAAAACACAATTCAAGGGTTCAGATTAGGAAAGGGTAGAAGCATGTCTGTCGATGTTCGAAGGAACATGAGAAAAATAAGATTTTAGATTAAGAATTTATAAGTATATAAAAGGTTCCAGCATGGCCAACACTTTTAAAAACAAACAAAAAGCATAGGGCATAGGATTAAAGCACTCAATAAAGCAATAATAGAGAAACTAGTCAACAGGTCTAGTATTAATTTTCCATATGTACCATCAAAATATAATAAAAGGATAATTTTACATTAAAATTGTAATTCTAAGGAAAACCAGAGATTTTTACTTGCAGTATCCCTTACCAATCAACTTTTCAATTGTTTTTCATGATTTAAAAATGGCTTGTATTTTTGAAAACTAATTTCTTCATAGCAGTCAACCTTCCAATTCTTTCATTAAAGGAATCTGAAAACAAAAACAGTTTTCAGATAAGTATCTTAAGATTTGAATGAAGAATACTAATAGGAGGGCTTCCCTGGTTAAGTGATGCACTATGAAGCAAACTTCAGCCACTGTAGCACGAGTTCGATCCCCGCTGCTGGCCAGGGAGGGAACCCACATGGTGCAGCAGACCTTTCTTTCAACTGCCTCGCCAAATGCTCCCCTCGACAGTATGTTTCAGTCAATCTGCCTGTTCTGTTCCCGGCTCTGTCTCTGGTGAACCCTCTCACCTCCCTGGACTCTGGCCTGTACCCTAGCTTTTGTATCATAAATAAATAAAATCTTAATAAAAAAGAGAAAGAATACTAATAGGAAAGTAAGCCAAAGTAAAACTACTGTGCTCCATCAAAATCCATTTAATTTTTTTCCCATTGTTATTGTCAGGCCCAACATCTCACTTCCATTGTCAAAGAAAAACAGGTTATCATTATATGTGTAGAGTGACTTCTATTTATTTACTGTTGTCTTAAAAAGCAGCCTAGTATGAATGATTCTCTAACAATTCTAGAGTTTTCCGACACAGCCAAAGATGTCCTTCCAACACCAGAGGGAAAATATTAATAAAACTCAAGCTTGTAATTCACCAGATAAAGCAATAATTTTACCTTTATATACACTATGCTATATTTTTATCATTAACCTAAGACAACCAGGTTAAACACTTTTTATTACTGTACAGTGCTGCTGAAATAAAAAAAGATTGATCTGTTAACACAGAGGGAATTCTCAATATAAATTGTAAGGAGAAACAATAAACTCTGATCACAATGGGTTGAAACTTATCACTTAAATGGAACAAAGATACACAGCACTAAGAAGGACGACTGTGCCCTACACTGCAGACCACTGCCTGCTCTATTACTCATGAGCCTGTCCAAGTTGCTCTATTCATTTAACTTTCTCAAGTCTCAGCTCATTTATCTGTTCAAAAGCTTTAATAATATTTATGATTCTTCTCTCTGGGGATGTTTCTAAAAAGCAAATTCGATAATGTACATAACACTATCTCAAATTATACACAGCTACATATTGTAGATTACTACTAACACACAAACACACACACACACAGAGTGACCCATAGATGTGCAGTGTCATTATGTCATTTTAGAGAACAAGTTACAGAAACCATGGTGAAGGCTTAGAAATTTAAATTTATTCTTAAAAATGAAAAACATCGTATAGATTAATTTCATTGAGTGAGCATACAATAACAAAACAGGTTAACTGAACCTGGCAAATCAATTTTATGTTGCAGAAACTGCTAAATTATATGAGAACTAAAAATGAGTACTTCAACAACTTTCAGTATTTTGTTCTATCATACAGCTTGTGAAATTGGCAAGCCCAACCTGCACTTGACTAGCTCAGTTCAATGTCCCTCTATGAGTTTTATTACGATTTCATTTGTAATCTTAAAAGTAAAATTTAAAAACTAGATAGACTCACAGATAGACAGAAAGATAACATGTTTATGGTGTGAATTATAGTATCTGCTCTCTTAGCTATTAAATATAAATGCTCAGTGAAATTCCTGAAATTATCATTAATGTGAATTCAGCAATAGGCAAAACATTTGCTAAATGTTTCTAGAAAGGAGCATTTTGGTATATGTGTTATCAATTCAAGTTTCTCAAACAGTAAGTCAAATATAGGCAAAGGCAGTGTAGGATGTATTTTTCTCTTCTACACACATTTTCAAGGGTAAATTGATAGTTCTTATAAAATAAAGCTCTGTATACATGTGAAAACTAGTTTCACTAGTTTGATTAGCTTGACAGTGAACACAGGGTAAGACTTGACAGGCTAAGGCAGTTAAAAGAACAATCAGGTTATCTGATTGACCTGAGTGGATAATATAGCCTGTTTCTTCTCTCTTGTCCGCCTCAATAACCCACCTAAACTTGATGCAACCAGTCAGTCAAACCATCACATATGAATGAGTTTGCATATGTAGATATTAGCTCAGGTAGAGTTTTGAGAACCATCATAGAAGGAAAGAGTCATCTTCATAAAATTTAACTGTTTCTCATAGTCATCTTTAACTTGCTTTTTCCTCAAATATGTGTTATGCTAGAATATGTCTCATAGGGCTGGAAAGAAATCAAACTTCTAATTATTTTAGAGAAAAACTAATTTAGAACTAAAAAAAATCTATTATAGCAAGGTTTCGCAATAATTACCTTTAAAAAAAAAAACTTGCTTAAACCTAATGATATCAAAACAATAATCTACTGAAATCACATATTTTAACTGTCCTAAATGGAATCAAAGATATATAACAAATTGACAAATTGCATTCTGAAAATTGTATAAATATTTTTAAGTAAATATTTGTACCTACTGAATTGCCTAGTAGTAAAAGGAAATGTTTTTGTAAACTTCATAGTGAAGAAAAGGATGGAGAGATTAAAATATACAAAAATACTAGTTATAGTAGAATCTAGATGGTTATATACTGAATGATAATGCCAATTTCCCTAGTTTTGTATATGTTTGAAGATTTCTATAATACAAATTAAAATAAAGTTCTGATATTTAAGCCATTTATGATATGTACATAAATTGCAATATTTTCTTTATTAGATGGAAACATGGCCACCCAAAAGTTGTTTATTAATCTTATAGAGCACTGTCATAGATCTTCTGCTGGGAGAATGTCTATTCCAGAATCCTTATCATTGGGAGTTTTATATGGATTCTATTACCTGTATTCCAACCATAATTTGTTCTGTTGTTTTTTAGAAGGTGAGTACCTTAAACTAGTAAATTAACTCACAAAGAGTTCAACATTAAAAAAACAAATACCCCCAATCACTCAAGCAGTAAAACAAATTTTAGGATAAACCTCAGAATTAATGTAGAATTAATTCAACAACAGTCTGTGAACAAAGATCATTAATATCCAGAGAGAGCACCAAAGCATTACAACACATTTTAAATATTCTCTACTAAATTAATACATTTTATAAAGCAGTTCGATTTTTTTTATTAAAAAAAGATTTATTTTATTTATGCATACAAGAACTGGGGTATAGGCCAGAGGTGTGAGGGGTGAAAGGATTCACCAGAGACAGAATAGGAAACAGAACAGGCAGATTGACTGAAATAAACTGCTGAGGGGAGCATCAGGCAAGCCAGATGAGGTCTGCTGTGCCATGTGGGCCCCCTCCCTGGCTGGGGATTGAACTCAGGCTGCAGTGGCTATGGAAGCTTTACAGTATGGTGCTTAACTTCTTGCACCAACAGGGAGGCTCCAAGGCAATTCAAATTCTATGCTACTTTGCATAATCTTAATTTAGTCAGGTATCTTTTCCCCAAGCATCTTAGAAATACTGTATTTAGTTAATAAATCTTTCAGTTATTTTATTTGAACCTTTGAGGTATATGAAAAACCATTTCCATCATATTTGGTCTTTGGATTTAAACTATTTGGTATATAAACAAAGACTTTTGTGTCAGATTTCAAAACTACTTTTACTTTCCTTTAGTGAAGGAGCTGTCTTCTCATAGGCTTCATCACATTACTCCATATTGTTAGAAAATATGGTTACAATCAGTAGTAAACAGACTACTTGTAAATACTAATTTTATGATCATAGATTAGAAATACCAACTGACACAGACCATTTGAGAACATAGCACAACCTCATTCATCCAGATATGAACAATATAACTTATAAATCAATACAACAGCAAAAGTAGACATTTTCTTCATTTAAAACATTCCCACAATGGGCCTCCCTGGTGGCGCAGTGGGTTAAGCAACACACTATGAAGCAAACCGCAGCCACTGCAGCACAAGTTCGATCCCTGCTGCCAGCCAGGCGGGGGACCCACATGGTGCAGCAGACCTCTCCTGCTGTGCCCGCTGCTCCCCTCAGCAGTGTACTTCTGTTGATCTGCCTGTTCTGCTCCCTGCTCTCTGTGGTGAATCCTCTCACCCCCCGCCCCCCAACACACATACCTCTGGCCTATGCCCCAGTGCTTGTATGCATAAATCTTTAAAAAAAATTAAAAAAAACATTCCCACAGCAATGAGGATGTCATATGTGAATATAATATATCTGAAGCCATGAGAAACTTAGACACTCAGAGCTATCTGTAAAAAAAAATCAAATCTAACCAAATCAAACTGATATAATCACATTGAAGTATATAAACAAGATTAAAAAGAAGCAAAAGTGAGGGGTTTCTCTTCCCTAGTTTTAAAGTTTTGTACTGATTCCTAATATATCTACACATAAAATAGTCTAAGTTTTTCAAAGTGATTTATTTTAACTATCCATTGATTTTTATAGTTATCGGTTGAACCAAAGTAGCAGAGGTATACTTACTACAAGCTTTTTCAGAGTGTGGAATATGCAAATTTTAATTATAAATCTACAGGACAAGTCAGGATGACTAGAATTTGATTATGACACCCTTTTGTCACAAAATGGATAAGAAAGTGGGTGAGGATCGATCATAAGTATTATGTAGAACATAAATTTTTCAAACTTGGATGTGAACTTCAAAGAATCAATTTGGCATTACGTGTGAATCAAATGAGAAATAACATGATTATCTCAAAACCTAGATTATTTGCTCCTTTCTCTTAGCGAAGCAGTTAATGATACTTAGTCTCAGAATCCAATATGCATATTTTGAATGTAGAATTGTTTAGGCAAATATTTAAAAACATAGGTCCTTTCTCATTTGACTATCAATGAATGACAGTAGAGATAGCCTGAAGTTCTTAAGATTTTTCAAATTTAAAATTCATAATTTATACTTGAACTCTGAAAAGCTGACTGAAGCCATCTTCATAAGTAAAACAGTTCAGCAATTAATAAAGTGGATGTATTTAAACTTTTAGCTACTGTAACAGTTCAAGATTTGATGTTGAATAAAATGGAAAGCATAGGATTCTATGTATTGTACACCTCAGTGATCTTGGGAATCATTTTCCCAGGGTAAAAGGGGAAGAGGTCACACATACATTCTATTTGATTCTATTTTGACAGGATGAAGTGGAATACCAAAACAACAGTTCATACATTTTTAAAGAGAAGGGGAAGTACTCCTTGGGAACTACAGCTTTAAGTGCTTTCAACACCAGATGTCTGCTTTTTAATGGGTCTTATTTAGGAAATGAAAACGAAATTAGGAATAGACCACATTTTCCCATAGAACAAATGGGCCTATCACATAGAACAAATGGACATATCACCATGCTGCCTCATAATCAACTTAAAGTATAAAAATGTTTAACTGGGGTAGAAAAATCTTTGAAAGTATAAAGAAAAGTATAGGAAATTGATGTCTATAAAGTTTTACAGTGTTCCTTCCAAGTGACTTAAAGAAAATGTGAAGAGAATAAACCAATACCGATGCCTGAAGAGGTAAAATAGATTCTCTATGGTGTAAATTAACTCACTCTTATATAAAAAAAAAATCTCTTATGTTTCTTTATATTGAAAAATGTTGCAATTTAAAAAAAAAAAAGAAAGAAAAATCGTTCATGTCTTTATGGTCCAGGACTTCCCACTTTGAAAATCATCTGTGATGTTCAAGTCTGTTGGACTGTTAGCTATTGGTCACCTACAACCCACTGGTGAAACATGACATTGAAGAATTACATTCAGTTACCATTCTCCGTACTTAATGCTTCTTATTGGGAAATTTTGTGTGCTAGCTTTGTTTAGAATGTATGCACTAGTAGACAGCTAGATAGGTAGATGTTTGATTGATAGATTGATGGAATTAATCCACAGGGATAGCCATTTTTTTAAAACAAATATACATCTTTAATATGTTGGACTATGTTCCACCTTCACAAGAAAGCTTTATTTTGGGAACTATAATTCCTGTCTAAACATCCATATTTCTACATGTTCCAGGAGACTGGTGCTTAGGTCTTTCTTGATCAGTCCTTTTCATTTAGGGGACACCGTATAAGGAGAATTAGGAAGATACCTAAGAAGTCCAAGGTGGGGTAAGAACAAGAGAGACAGACAGACAGATAGGCAGGCAGGCAGGTATGACAGATGGTCTGAATCTTGGTGTTATGCTCCTGATGCATTGGATGAGTGCCAAATCGTTCTAGCTTCACAGCAATCCCTTTTAAGCTTAAACTGATTGGAGATTATTTCTATTATATTTGCAAAGAATAAGAAAAAACACAAAAAAATTTGTAAAATTCTAAAAGAATACCTTCTATCTACCTTGACTGGTGAGTGATGGGATTTCAGCTTGCAGAGCCATCTAATGCTGAATGGCAGAGCCTTGGGGAGCACGTGTAACACTGGCACATGAGCCAAGGCAAGACTGGGTGTGCCCATAGGTATGAAAAATGGGGGCTGCAGATAAAGCTGTGCAGCAGTCACATCTGGGTCTGCAGGTCTCATGTAACTGATGTTTCCCTTGCCAAAAATGTTTAAGTCAAATAAAACCTGAGAATAGGAAATCGTAACCACCACACATATGAAGACCACAAAAGTATACTTAATGCAAAATGCTACTTTTGACTCTATCATTTGGATTACATTTTTTTATAATCTACTTTGCCTCTTGACTTTTTTGTTCAAAAATGTGTGTGATCCTCTGTTCTTCACCACAGTAATACTTAGGATGCAAGTTAAACAATAATTAATCTTTTTGAGAAAGATGAATGGATAACCATGTTGTGTAAAACTGGAAGTTCATTAATGTCTAAGTGATAAAAGAGATGCTAATCTCTCTTCATTAGTCAGGTGAAGTTAGTTACACCTACTATGAAAGTGTATACAGAACTTACATGATTTCAAGCATATATCAATGGAAGATTCCATGGTTTGACATTATCATTAGGAAAAACTTCCATTTAATCATCTTGACAGATTCATGCCTTCATTTTTTGAAGAATAATTAATAATTTCTATAAAAATCATCTACTTAAACTACATTAAAATAGTGATATTGTCTAATATTTTATATTTATATGTGGAAATAAATAAATGAACAATTTTAATAGATGTAAAACACTGAGAGAAATGAGAAATATGAACTAAGTAATATTATTACAGCACACTTTTATAGCTAAATTTCCAAGGAAAGTATATTTTCTGTTGAGGTTTAAATGCAATTGTGTGGAGAAATTATCACTTCAGGTAGAATAATAAACATTTATTAAAGACACATTCTGAACATTTTCTATTGTCCTTTTTAAATGTGTTGGTTATTTAATTAGGTTATTTGTAGAGAATTTAGAACGCCAATTTGCAAGGACAAGTTCCATTTGTGAGAGAAAACACAGAGTGGAGTATCTCTGAAGCTGAGGAGTAACTGACTTTTGGATGAACTGGAGATTCCACAGCTTTCTTACCCATCATGCACTAATCTGTAGTCTCATATTCTCTTTTGATGCATCAAGAATCGAATCTTCCTGGTGTCTGAGCTAATACATCTTCTTTTTGAAGTAAGCATCAGTGAGATAGTCCGGAATTTTCACACTATAATTTGAATTTTGGTAGAGGTGGTGATGACAAATTTCAGGTATGTTCTAAACTGAGGAAATCGATAGAAGGCACAAGTCCATGCCAAGTGGCTCTGATGCTTCAGGAAAATCACCCCTTTGTCTCTGTGGTGCCAAAAGAGGGTAATCAGGAGACCCCAGGAGGAGCACCAGCTGGCATTTTTCTCTTGCTAACTGGAAGGCTTTTGAGGGGCAGCTCAACAACTTTTGAGGCACATATTCAGTAGGATATTATGTAATCATCTTACAAAGTTTAATCACATGGGTATTGGTGTTTTGTCAACACTAACAGGTTTTGTGACAGCAGAAAGAAACTTCTACTTTTTCTTTTCAATCCTTCATTCAGCTGCTGAATACATGGCCTTTCTGGAATACATAACAGATAGGGAACATGTGCCAATGGTTCTAAGTAGGACAGGGTTTCAGTATGGCTTCCCTCTCCAGGGGTTTTGGCTTTGGGCTTACTCTTCTTAAACTTTCCACCAACATTAGCTTTCTTCGAGTCTTTAATAACTGGCTTCTCAACATGTGCAGCCACCATGTTGCAAGTGGGGGAAAGAGCTCTATTGTACTTCTTAAAGGATATGTTATTGTTTCCATATTACAAAACATTTTGCTTCAAAGTAATTGAAACCTGAAACTATTTACCACTGCACAAATATTTTTAATGTTAATTCCAAAGATCTAAAAAATTCCTACACATTTGGGACTTTTAAAATAAAGTGAAATTAGCAAAGATCTTTAACATTTATAAAGTATATTTGCATTTTACAACTAACTTGATTTGTACAATAACTGATCAATGAGGGCAAGTGCTACTGTTTAGCCGTTTTGCAAATTCACAAACTGAAGCTCACAGAAACTGGATGACATCCTCAAAGTCCATGTTCATTGGTAAATTACAGAAATACACTCAAAATAGTAAGTTTCCTATCCAAATCTATTATCCTCAAAGGAAAGCACTAATATGATACACATGGTATTCAATATGTTTCTCTAAAAGTTTTACTCATAAAATAGGGACTTATGAGTTTGATTATAATCATTTCATCAAATTGGGGGTGCGGAGTGGGGAGAGGCTACAACATAAATAAAAAGGAGTAAAAATGGGCACTGCATATTTTTAAAGAAATTGATAAAAAATAAAGCTAAATATATTGGAAAGATGAGATATTATTTAATATAAGTAAACTCACATTTAATTAAATCTGCTGACATTTAAAAAATATATAAACAAAAACTTTCAATGTGCTATGATAAATTCTAAGTGAAAGTATTAAATAAAACAATCTAGATGCAAGGGAATATATTGACCAAAAACAAATAAATTGAAGAAGTATTATAAGGAAATGAATAGTGTGATATAACTGGAAGAACTTTAGCAAGCAGAAACTTAAGTAAGCAGGAATTTTCACTGAACTTGGGAAGATAAATAGGAATTAGATCCGTAAAGATGGACTGGAAAGAATTCCAAAATAGTGTGAAAAGGATCTTGACACATTTATTTATTTATTTTTAAAGATATATTTATTTATGCATACAAGAGCTGGGGTACAGGCCAGAGTCACGGGAGGTGAGAGGATTCACCAGACAGAGCGGAGAGCAGAACCGGCAGACTGACTGAAACACACTGCCGAGGGCAGCAGTGGGAGAGGCAGGAGAGGTCTACTATGCCATGTGGGTCCCCTCCCTGGCTGGTGGCAGGGATCGAACTCGTGCTGCAGTGGTTGCGGTTTGCTACTTAGTGCGTTGCTTAACGTGCTGTGCCACCAGGGAGGCCCCAAGATCTTGACACATTTAAAGACAACAGTGAGGGAAGGATGGTAGAGATATCGACTAGATTATGAAAAGCTTTGTTTAAAGAATGTGCTTTTAATTTTTCATCCAGTGGAAAATATAAAAGGCAAGATGACTTATTACATTCACATACTACGACTGAACTATAGAACAGATATATCTGTAATTTGAAGTGTAGCTCATAATCTTCTTGGGAAACACACACAGCAAAATGTCTACCTTAAAATTTAAAGCTTTGTTTGACATGAATATGCAGGAGCTGCTGACAATGGAGCCATAACAAACAAAAGACAACTCACTTCAAATAATGAAATATTAACTAATTTAAATAAGAAATCTTTTGCCTTTAACATAAATTTACTTCACTGTGTTCTATTACTCTTTATTAAGTAAAGGTTAAGCCTAGACCCCCAGTTTCTCTCTTTTTTTTTTTTTAAAGATTCATTTATTTATACATATAAGAGCTGGGGTACAGGCCAGAGTCCAGGGAGGTGAGAGGATTCACCAGAGACAGGGTGGGGAGCAGAACAGGCAGACTGACTGAAACACACTGCTGAGGGGAGCAGTGGGCAAGGCAGGAGAGGTCTGCTATGCCATGTGGGTCCCGGCCCTGGATGGCGGCAGGGATTGAACTCGTATAGCAGTGGTTGCAGTTTGCTTCATAGTGTGTTGCTTAACCCACTGCGCCACCAGGGAGGCCCCAGACCCTGAGTTTCTAATATGAATCCAAAAGCTAGCTCATAAGAGTACAATACCCAAAGCATTACACTATAATTCTGTGTAACTGGTTCCTTTCAGGTGTCACACTCATCAGCTTTGATCAATTAATAACTGTAATTGAAGTTGAACATGATTAAGCATTTAATTTTGAGCTCTCTAGGTATAATTTCATTAAAGCCACATCATGAAACTGGGACCAAATAAACTATTAAAAAAAGATGACTAGGAATGAAAGAGCTTCACTATGCAGTGGTCCATGGCTTAATCGGGCTCAAACTATTAAGTGTGCTCATCTTCATTTCAACAATAGAAAATAAAAGTGGCTATGCATATATGAATTTCAGATTATGAGCTTTACTACAACTGTTTTCCCTTGACAACATAATCTCTTCTACCTTGAAGCCAGCATCAGTAACATCATATTTCCAAATGGATATGCATATTTTTAGGTTAAAACTTAGAAGTAACTTCATGTCACTGGTTTCCACACAGCATCTTACACATGAACCATGGGGGATTTTTACAAAATAATGCATTGTGAAACGATCCCTAGAGATGTGATTGCAGAATGGAGGCTACTAGATCAGGAGAGAGATAGGAAATAAAGAGGGAAGAAGGTCCAATGGATATGATAGAGAATTATGGGTACTTTTATGATGGTTGTGGGTGGTAACATACATCTGAAAAGGTATGATATCTTTCCCTAAATCATATATAGAAATATAAACCAATTTACCTCAATAAAAATAAACTAATAATACAAAGTATCAAGTATATAATTTTAAGAAATATATACCAATCTAAGCAAAACAAATCATATTTCCTAATTTCTTACTAAACAATATAGTAAACATTTTTAGATATCAATAGAATATCTATAGTAGAATTTTTAATCTTTGCATACTATAATGTTGTAGCTTTGATTGCTTCTTGACCTTTTGGCTAAAATCAAGTGTAATATTGTATTGTTATTCCAAAAGTCTTTATCCAATTTCTTGTTTCTAGATATCTATGCTTACTGAAATTAATTTTCAACATATACAAAATATACTACAAAAGAAATTCTTATCCATATATCTTTGAATACAACATAGCATCAATTCCTATGAGGAAAATTGCTATTCTGAACTTGCAAACTTTAAGGTTATTTTCCAAACGGAAAGGGGAAGATGATACTTTGATATAATTATAAAATATCTGCATACTGTATTGCTAAAACCACAGGATCAAGATCTTACTTCCAAAGAAAAAATCCTGAGAACCTGAGCACCAAGTTTATAATGCAGTCTAATTTGTAATATAAAGATGATAGGAAATAGCTTAAAGAAACTTATCTTTTTTTTCCTTTAAAAAGGAGGATCTTTTAGGAATCATATATATATTCCAACTGTCCTAACACAAGGCTACACATCAGAATCACCAGAATGCTTTGTGAAAGTAGCTGTTTCTGAAGTTCACAGGGGAAAAATAAATAAGTATTTTTGAGTGTGGAATCTGGGAATTAATATTTTGAAGCTCCCTAAATTAGTCTTGTATGGCTATCCTAACATCTGGTCCATACCAGCCTTCTGAGCTGCCTACTGTAATCTTTTCATTTGGTAAATTAGGAAAATGATTCTGAGGACATTATGTTGTTTACTTTATGCCATAGTTAGTACAAAGATGGAATTCTCCACAGTTCAGAGCAGTGTTCTTTTGTTATTATTTTGTTCAATAGTTGTCAATAAATCATACCTATGTGATAATCAGTCATCTAGTTCTAACATTATTGACAGATCAAGGAAAAAAATAGATTATTTAATAATATTAATTGCATGACATCCCAAAAGGGAGTGCTTGCCTTATGAATCTTATCCATTGCTATTTTCATCTTACTACTCACTTAACTTTGAAATGATTAAAAAATAGATAAAATTACAAAATAAAACACTCTCACCCAATGTTACTTTCAGTTAAGATGGCTTATATGACATCAATCCACTAAAATAGGAAGTATGTTATAAATAGCAGAAGAGACTGGTTTTCAGATTGTTTAAGGAAAATATTTAATTATTTTTCCTATAAGTTTGTCTTAAATTTATAGATCATGAAACAGAACTAATAAGCTTTATTTTTCATTATTATTCATATTTACTGCATTAAACTAATATTACCAAATTATTTCTGCAATATAATTGGCAATAAAGAAGAGACTAATATCTTTATTAAAACATTCATTAACTTTAGAAGACTGTAACTACATCTCAAAGAATCAGATGTAGAATCTACTTCTTAGACTCTACATAAATTCCACCAAAAAAATGGACAGTTAACCATAATAAATCAATCACAAAGGTCTTGCAAAAATAAGACATATCAGTCAGTTTTTTCAAAGCAGGCTATGGCTTTTTTTTGCTTTTAAAAAGAAATTCAAAGTCCTACTTGTCTGCACAGACAAAAGTCAGCTACACAAACCTTTTCTCTGAACTTCTGTCATTTTTTCCCCCTCACCTATTATGAGCAATTATTCTGGTCTTCTTTATCTTAAATTCTTTACTCAATTGGGTCCTGACATTAGTAGAATTTTCTGGAGCATAGTGTTCTCACTCTAGAGATATGCATGATTCTCTGAAGAGAATGTCTCATCTTCAGAGAGAACTTACACTAAAAACCATGTCTAAAATGGCCACCACACAACATTTTTGTGGTGGATTAATTCTCTACAACAGTTGTGAATACTCAACACATTTCTATCGTTTATTTGCTTCTTTTACTTACCCTGCTCTCCAGAATATAAATTGTATGAGTACAGGGACTAGGAATCTCTTGTTCATGGTTGGTCTTCCATAGATTGTTGTTGAGAAGAATGAATGGTTAAACTTGTGCAACAATAGAGAATGGATAAAATACTGTAACCAACATTTGATTTTAAAATATTGTTTATATGAAGGAAATCTCTTGTTTTTATTTGGGATAGTAAAATATCCAAGAGAAATTAAAGATATTTCTTTGTCACATGAGATACATAGATAAGATTTAATGATACAAAAGTCAAATTTTATATTATACAAATAACACAGTGAGTCATTTTATCACAAATCATAGGACCATAAACTTTAGTTCATCTTCAAAAAATATGAGATGGATTTCTCATTATGGCTATAACAAGTATTATAGCCTATTAGTATTAATTTTTTAAAAGATTTATTTATTTATGTATACAAGCACTGGGGTGCAGGCCAGAGGAGTGGGGATGAGAGGATTTACCAAAGACAAAGTGGGGAGCATAACAGGCAGATCTACTGAAACACACTGCTGAGGGGAGCAGCGGGTGAGGCAGGAGAGGTCTGCTATGCCATGTGGGTCACTGACCAGGCATCAAACTCATGCTGCAGATAGCTTAATAGTGCTAAGAATTTAAACCCCTGTGCCATCAGGGAGACCCCACCTATTAGTATTAACTTTGACAAGCCTAATAAGCTCTGAAAGTTAAGTTTAACATGCCAAAAGTCAATAAAAATACACTGACAGTTCTAACACTGTTCATTACCAATCAAAAATATGTTGTCTGTCATGCCACCTTGTTAAACTGCATTTATTAGTTTCAATTCAATTTTGATGGCCTTTAAAATCAAAATAAAATATGAACTTATGATGAATAATTTATGAATCTATCTGTTGGTATAATGTAAAACCTGATCTGCCTTATAAAAACAAACTCTCTCCAAATACTACATTTACAATCAAGCAAAATTTTGTTTCATGGACCAAAAGAATGACTTCTTGGGAAATTTGAGTTCCAGGTGAGATACTTTTTTCAGAGATAGAAATGAGTGGACAAGGTCATGGGATGGATAAATTTTCTATTCAGTCTTTTCACATTAGGTAGAATCTTATCAAACGCTTTAGAATCACAGAGGAGACTGGGAGTTAAACTCAGCACACCTAGTTCTAATGCAAAAATCTTACTCTTTAAGGGAGAGAGTTCATGATAGATTCTTTATCTGATTCTTTATCTGCTGTCCTCAGATCCTCAGACAATTCCCACTGTGGGAGAGAATCCATCACAAGCTCCTGTTGTGTATGAAATCAATTCTCAGGAATAAGAAGACATCTTTAGTGCCCATACTTTTTGAAAAGCAGCCAGGATCTTAAAATGTCAGCTGCTAAAGTAAGGCATATCATTAATAGATTTCACTCAAAGTACTTAGAGATTTAAACACATAATCAGTGAATCTGCAGTTGCCTCATATTAGCCAAAAGTATTCTTAAAATTGCTCTACATTGAAACTATAGAGTTTTGGTGATCACTGGAACTTCACCGCTAATTCCACTTTGGGAACTGTACATTCTCCCATTGGACAGTAAAATAATTTTTCATATCATACTGGCACAACATACAAAATGAAATATGAATTATACTCTCATTTTTTAGCCTTTATCTAAAAATGATTTTGAGATCACATTCAGCTAAAGTATATTTTTAAGTGTGTTTTTAAAATAAATTCGCAGCTAAGGTGAACAAAAGAAACTAAAAATATCAAATTCATACATGTTTTATTTAAATATCTAAGACTAAAATTCAGAGCAAGATGATAATTCTGCTTGATTTAATATAAAATGAGGGGTGAAATTGATTCTTAATATGAATGATAAAACTGACAAAACGGATTTTATATATCACATACAGTTTATATTTTAGAGTGACCCTTACTAACTAAAACAGACAGAAGAGTAATTGTGCCATTAAATACTCTCATAGCCCAAACTCCTCTTAAAATTAAGACTTCTGATAGGAGACAAAAAATTCCCAAGTTAAAAATATCATACACATGATTTTCCTTGTACTTTCTATAACTGTAACTTGTGTTGCCCCAGTCTATTAAAAAAAGGAGAAAAAATAAACCTATATCAGCCCACCCAAATACTATGCTTTATGTAGGTCCAGTTAATGAACAATACAGCCATGTAAGAACTTAAGACAATTGCCATATCTTTAGAATTTAAAAATTTAGTTTAAAAAAAAAACTAAATCAATTAACAGAAATACTGCGATGCAATTGTTTTTATGTAAAGAAGGCCTAGCAATAAAACTATCTTATTTCAAAAGTAGTAAAAACTTTAAAAATCTACATCTTCATTTTTATGGATCAAATTGTATGCCACCACACCCCTCAAAAAAAGGAGATACATTTAATTTCTAAATCTTTGTATGTGCAAATCTGCCTTTATATGGAATAGGGTCTTTGCAGATATGACCAAGTTACAATGAGGCTATAATGAATACCTTGGTTTTTAACCAGTTTGGTTGGTTTGTTTGTAAGAGAAACAAGGAAAAAGAACTCCCCTGCAGAGACAGACTGAGGAATGGTAACTGTGGGAGACACAGGCAGAGGTTGGAGTTAGGGACTTGTTAACCAGGGAATGCCTCAGAGACCAGAAATTGGAGGGGACCAGGAAGGATCCTCTCCTAGAGCACTGGAATAACCAGTGCTAACACCTTGTTTTAATGCTCCCAGTGTCCAGAACTGTAAGAGGTAGAAATAATAAATTTCTGTTGTTTCATTCAAATCACCCAGATCGTAATAATTTGTTACAGAAATATTAGGGGTTATTCTTTTCTCCATAACATTGATCTTAGATCAGTTTCATAGCTGAGATCTTTTCTATATAATTTATTTAGTTTCCTTCTCATCAGTAAATATCTTCTCATCAGTAAATATGAGGTTTGAATTTTTAAAACCCATTTCTAAAATAAAATCAGTCACATTTTTTGTTTATATATTGAAAAAATAATTCTTCCAACAGTACAATTTATTAAGTTAATTTAAAATCACATGCAGCTGAGATGATATGAATCATTGTTAAAACAATGTTTATTGAATTAATTCTGCATTATAACAGAAGTTTCAGGTGTGCATTGTAATAATTCAACATCTGCATATTTGAGATGCAAATCTGGACACATCCCCAGCTCCTTACTTAACACTTGATTAATTAGAATGGTCAGGATTAGATTATTTTTGAGGAGGAAGAAAAACAAGTTGCAGCATATTTTGTGTTTTTGGGGGAAGGGGATGTTCTTTGTTTACACATTTACAGAGGGAAAATACTGAGTTATAAAATGTGTCATGAGATATATCATTGTAATAGCCAGTTAGATACACAAAAAGGAAACTAAAAATTACATATACTTGGAAATAATATGAATTAATTCCATTTGAGACTGGATGGGGTAGCTAGCAGCCTAAAAAAAAACATTTAAATGCAAATGTTACCATAGAGATCATTTTAAATTATAAACTATATAACAGAAAACAAGGCCTATATATCTATAAAGTTATTGCAATAAATATCTTCTAAAACTTAGTTCACATAATTGGTGAAGGAAAAAAAAAATGACTCCTTAATTCTAATGTATCCTGCAATGTATCATTAATGATAATTTACCTAAAGTCTACTTTCGATAATATGAATTAGTATTATGCTTACAAAAAGTATATGTTCAGTTTGTGTTCACTGAATGAAATACTAATTTTAGTATGGCTATAAAAAAGCACTATCTAACATTATCACTTTTACAGAGAAAGTGTAGCAGTAGAGCACAAAGTTATGCAGCGGTAATAGAAATCACCATGCTTCAAGATCACTGGGATCTGGTAAAATAAAGTCAGACTTGTCTGAGAGTCTGATGCAAAATGGACAATGAATATATTTTAAATAATGTAGGCCATGAATCATTTTTATTTAACTTCTACTAAAAGCAAAGATTTGCCTTTGATTTGCATATTTGTAGGTTGAGGCCAAAGTTGGGCCAAAATCATGGTCCCATTTTGTCTTAAGAGATGCAGTAGGGCCTCCTTGGTGGTGCAAGGGATTGAGCGTCCTACTGTGGGGGGTCCACAGTCACTGCAGCACAAGGTCTATCCCCGGCCAGGGTGGGGACCAACATGGCACAGCAGACCTCTCCTGCCCCTCCCGCTGCTCCTCTCAGCACTGTATTTCAGTCAATCTGCCTGCTCTGCTCCCTACTGTCTCTGGTAAACCCTCCCCACCCTAAACCCCACCCCTCATGCCTCTGGCCTATACCCCAGCTCTTTTATGCATAAATAAATAAAATCTTTTTTAAAAATACAGTAGCTAAAAGGAGAAGTTATTTTTATTTCAGTTGCCTTTTCCATTGTGGAACAAGTCTTCGAACACTGTTCTTTTACCCACTGGTTATATGACCTTGAATACAGCTAATTCAGTTATACTTTAGCTGTCTCATCTACTAAATAAAGATGATTATAGTTCCTATCTTATAGTTGTAATAAAAACTGAAGGAGAAAATACAGGTTTGTCAATTCCAGCAGTGTCAGTTTCAGCTGTCAGTTTCTGAACTAACCATCACCATCTTGTAGAGAAATCTAGAAGCTGCTTCAATAAAAACATGAAGCAGTAACAAAAGAAAAAAAATGAGATATGTAAATAATTGGCATTTAGCTTTTTGAATAAGATGGACAAGTTTGCTTCAGGAACTTTTACACAAAAGTACATTCAAACACTTTGAAGCTGACATTGTAAATGTCAGCACTATCATTGGTTTCTGATGTCTTAGTTACACATCAATCTTACTTACACTAGTTTTCCATCCTAAGGAGATGTGAAACCTGATTTATTTTTACATTTCAAGTACTCCTGAGGAAAAATAGAATCTTAAGGATTTCTGCAAACTCTCAAAATGCCATTAACAGTGTACAATAAAATAAATGCCATAAACTCCCCCGCAAGAAATTAAGTGTGCTCATTCCGATGACATATCTGTACCAAAGATTTCTTAATCTTTTTAATCAACACAATCAGAAAAGTGTGTATGGTGACCTAGCCCAAAAAAAAAAAAATGCACAAGTTGCGTAAGCCCTTCACACAGCTAGGGTAGCGATGTTTTTTGTTTGTTTTTACAGCATATGTAGAACTAGAGAAACAAATCACTTGTTTTATTTGATTCTTTGTAATCAGGACACAAAACTAAACTCTGAATTATCAAGAAAGGAAGACAGATCTTCCTCCAAATCTCAACTAACTTTAAGGCATGAAAGAACATTAAAAAATGCCTACTATGGACCTCACTTGTGGTGCAAGGGGTTAAGGTGCAGCACTATGAAGCAATCCACAGCCACTGCAGCACAAGTTCAATCCCTGACCAGGGAAGTGACCCAATGGCGCAACAGGACTCTCCTGTCTTGCCTGCTGCTCCTTCAGCAGTGTATTTCAGTCAATCTGCCCGTTCTGTTCCCCACTCTGTCTCTGGTAAATCCTTTCAACCCAACTCCACTATACCTCTAGCCTGTATCACAGTTCTTGTGTGCATAAATAAATCTTTGAAAAAATTTCTTTACATCAACCAATACTGCTGCATTTCTGAGTGACTAAAATTATCTTTTCACACATGCTACAGATACTGGGAATGAAAGCATCTCTATTATGGAGGTTATGAATGAGAATTCTGCTAGAAATCATACTTACTGGGTATCTCCTGTCTTAATACAGTCTTTTAGTTAAATTTGCCCATATGATTCTAAGCAATTGAGCACTTGGATTTCTTTTGTTGTTGTTGAATTTGGGTTTTTTCCCCTTTATTTATATATATTTGACATCAATTGTGGTACCCATTTCCCACCACTATTTCACCAGTGCACCATCACCTCATGGGGCTGTTGCAATCACCCAAGGAGACACTTGCTAGACAATCAAGCAAATACATGTTGAATGCAAGCAATAAAAAGAATAGGACATAGGGATAAATGTGGAGGGGTGGAGGGAAGTATAGGAGAGGGCGAGACGGATATTTGCAGGTGGGGAGTAAGGAATCAACTGAAAAACAAGAGCTCAATCATTTTGACTAAAGAATCACTGAATTTCAACCTGAAATGAAAACAGCTGAGTTAACCTTTGTAATTTTTTTTCTGAGTACCTTTTAGTCAGTTCCCTAGACATTGCCATTTAGAAATGTGTGACTTAATGCAGTTACTCCAGCCTCAGTAAGTTCATTTGATGTCTCATTTGGCTTCCTGACTAGTGATCAACCAGGGACTCTTCTCAGTTTCCAAGGAGATAAGGCAAAGCTCCTGAGATACAAGTTTCCATAGATTAAAAAGTCCACACATGACAAAGGGAGATGGGAAATAGTTACATTTAAAAAAGGGTCAAGGAGTAAGTCTTGTCACAAGGAGATGAACTCCCAAATGGAACCTAGCAAGAGACTGTATCTTTCACCAGAGTGGCTAATGCTTCACTTTATCTACCATCAAATATTATCCTGCTAGAAACATTACTATTGATTACTACTTATTTACAGGTATTGCACTGTACTGTAATTATCAATTTACCTATCTGTCTTCCTGGACGTGGGTCCTTTGAGAATAGGGTCCATTTAAAATTTATCATTGAAGGTCAAACACTTGAACATAGGGGATATTTTTCTGAAATACTTGCTGAAATGAAATGCCTGTCTAGGAAACATTTTGGAACGTGATCAATGCAAGTCATGTGCAATCTGAATTCTTTACCTCAGTCTCCTCAGAAGTCTACACATTCAGGCTGCTGTGGCCTTTCCACACTCTCACAGGTAACTCCAGCTCTGCTCTTCCTCCTGGCCTTATAATCAACGGCTACTTTTTCAGCTGTAGGCTGATGATTCCCTCTCCTAAAATTGTCTTCCTTTTGGCTTTTATTAAACTGATTTCATCTCACCCTAGACATTCAGCTTAAATGTTCATTCACTCGACAGCATGGCCCACTCTGACCTGGCCTGTTCTCCCTGTTATTGTCTTCTAGCAATATTGCCTCCAGCATTTATCCTAACCTCTAATAATTTTACACATGGGTTACTTTTGTTTAATGTCTCTCCCAGTTGAATGCAAGCGCCATGAGAATAGGCCTTAGGGGTAGGGTCACATGAGGTCTGCTCACCTTTGAAAACTGAACTCAGTCTAATGATAGACTAACTGCCATGCATATGTCTTCCTTCCCTAATCTCCTTTCTCAACTCAAATACGAAATATAAGATGGCACACATTTGCAGTCAAGAGGGAATCATTCTTGACTAGCTTCAGAAAGCTTATATAGGGTGACAGTGAAGTGTGTGCCCATCATGGCTTAATGTATAGTTAATGTTTTTAAATAAATAAATAGGTCAGGATTTGTTTTATATTTGAGTCATCACAATTTCAATAAAGATACCCTCTAGCATTGATTCATTCTCCCCCTATTAAATTCAGAAAACCACATATGTATTGAGTATGTGCTATGTGGCAGGCATTGTACTGGTATGGGGATATAACCGTGATCAGAATCCAGTTCTGGCCCCTTTGATGTTGTGTTGTAAATGGGAATCAGAAGATGAACTAACAAATAGGAAGACTTGGCTAGTATTTCCTATTTCCATCTTCTAAAATAGGAATGCTGCATCTCTCTGACCCACCTTCCATCGTCACTCCCCCTTCTGGAGTAAATTCAAGAAAGATGTTCACAGGCCTCCTGGTGGTGCAGGGATTAAAGTCTCGGCACTATAAGCTATCAATAGCCCTGTCACTGCTACACGTGTTCAATGCCCAGCTAGGGAGCTAACATACGTGGCACAGCAGACCCCTCCTGTCCCGCCCACTGCTCTCCTCTGCAGTTTATTTCAGTAGATCCGCCTGTTCTGCTCCTCACTCTGTCTCTGGTGAATCCTCTGTACCTCTGGCCTGCAGCCCAGCTTTTGTATGCATAAATAAATAAAAATAAATCTTAAAAAAAAGATGTTAGCTCTAAAGATAAAGGCCACTGGTACTATTGCAACAACTGGAGACTCCACCTTATTTATTTTACTTTGTCTTTTTCTTCCTTCACCTTTCCACTTTCTTTGTCATAACAAGGAATTAGATCAGTGCTCTCTTTTTTAAAAAGCCAAATCCTTCCCAAAATTGGACCTTTATTTTGAATCTATTGCATAGAGTTATTAGTTGCAGTATAAAAGTTAAAATTTTCAGCCATTAAATCTAATCACTTAAATTCAGTTTGTACTTGTACTTGATTTTGCTTAATCCAGTCTAAGCAGGAAAAAAGCACAAGTTTTCTGTGACTTTTGAATCACACTAGTTTGCTTAAACACTACATTTAAGTCTAATCGCCAATTATTTATTTAAATGGTGCCATAGTTTATCAATAAAAATTAAAATAATAAAACATTTATCTAAAATGTATATGCATGCATTAATAATAAAATACCCCTCTATAATATGTATCTCCTTAATTATTATGTATTTGTAAGTATTCTCATAAAATATACTAGGTTCATTTATTAATTAAAAATTACAGCAGAAGAAAGGCAAATTAAGTTTCATTGAATTATACAAGGTGAAAAAGATACACTCACCTCTCTATTAAATTTTGCAGATCAGTAAAAGAAATTTAACATTATCAATTATTCTAATTTAGTCTTATATAGACATAAATACAGGTTAGCAATCTTAAAAATATTTGGGTTTGAAATAATGAGTCTTCCTTACTGAGTTCCTTGATGTTCCAGATAAAACCTTATTTCCCACTTACATTTTAAAGTACAGAGTATTGGACTAATCCACACACATTTTGTACTACAATGTATAGTAGATACAATTACATAAGACTTCTAAACGGATTTCTCACATTCCCATGCAAAGTTAGCAGAGCACAGCACTACCTGTCTGCTGCTCCCGTTAGCTGCCTACTGTTGCTCTCCTGCAGGGTGCCAGGGAAGGCTCTAAATATATTTGATTAGTTTCAGCCCTTCATTTTTAGCAAGTCATCACCCTCTTAACAGCAGATGATGCCCCCTAGTTCAAATCAATGTGAGTGGCCCTGGTTACAATGGGCTGGATTAATGATGAAAAATGTGTCGTCAGCCTAAAGGTCCTTGGACATTTATCACCCAATGGGTCTGCCAATTGGTGGGCTGCCCCTGTCTCATCAGCACAATACTTTCCTGGCCTTAAAGAGATAGTGTTCTTTTTAGATTAATTTAATGAGGCTTGGTGGGTGGGGAAAGGGACATGGGTGACAGTTAACTTGACAGATTCAGAACATGTACATTTTAGTATCTCTACAATAAGAGTGTTTCTTTTTAAAATTTACAATGCAAGTACATGCAGTTATCAAAAGTTGTATCTGGACATCTGTAACTGGTGGTATTTTATTCTAATATTTTTCTTATAAAATATATTTGTTTTATCATTATAGATATGGTGGATTTAAAGTGTTTGCTATTAGCTATTTCCAGAAACCTTAAATGCCCAAATAAATGTCAAAATGAAGTATAGTCTTTAAAATTACTTTATCTTATCTAAATCGTTTCTCGATTTAATTTATAATATCACATTAGAAGTTTTGTTCCTTAAAACTGGATCATCAGTGCATTTACTCCCATTTGGAAGATTTACTCTATTCAGAAAAAACTTTATGAAATGAACTTAAGTTTTACTTTTTAAAAAGTTTACATTCATTCTGTATCATAGATGCTTACTTAACATTCATTGATCAAGTTCCTATACTTCTCCAGTTATTTGAAAATTAAAATCTTAAAGATACTTTTTTTAAACATGCCAAATATATAAACACTTGCAATGGCAATTGTTTTTTTAAATATCACAAAAAGAACAAAAGGGTGGCATGTATAATCTCATATTATTTTGTACATTTGAATTTAATGAGATTAAAAAAACATATTTATAAATATATTTGTCACCGAGAAAGCAACATATATGTAACAGGTTAAGATTTGAGGAGAGGGTGATTATGAGATACTTTAATGTCATTTCTAACAAGGAAAATCCTAATAATTGCTCCTTTTTTCTGAAGTGCTTTCTTTCAAGAGCCATCTGGCAGTCAACTTCCAAAAATCATTGTGATTACTATGAAAAACAACTTTTTATATAAATTAAACATTAGAAATCATCTTTACACTAAATCACTTTCATCTGATGCTATGTTTTTAATAACCCAATAATGCAATCTTCCTTTTTCTTTACTATTTATTTTTTAAATATTTATTTATTTATGTACACAAGAACTGGGGTATAGACCAGAGGTGCAGGGGGGTGAGGGAAGTCACCAGAGAGAGAGTGGGGTGCAGAACACGTAGATTGACCAAAATACACTGCTGAGGACAGGAGAGGTCTGCCTGGCCATGTGGGTCACCTTCTTTGCAGGGGATGGAACTCTGTGCTGTGAATAGCTTCACAGTACTGTGCCTTAACCCCCTATGCCACCAGTGTGGCCCCACTTTACTATTTTGAATTGAAGGACAAAAATCTGTCGCCTCACGGGAATTCCTAAAGAACACAAGTGAAAGATACTCTAAGTTAATAGTAGTTAATTTAATATTGATTACACAAATTTGGAAATTTTTTTAACTTAGTGAAAAAATTTTGTAAACGTTATTCTCCCAAAGAAGATATCTTGCAATTAATGAGTTTTCAATAAACACTGATTTGGATGAATTAACTCAATTTCTGCAGTCAGAAAAATAAACCCTTACCATAAGTCTTTTGCATCCAATCAGAAAATGTTATTAAATGAAATCTGGAATATGGAGAATAAAATAGATTAATAGCTTGAGAAAGCAGTTTTAAAAGCTAAGAAATAACCACGGTAAGTTTGTTACAAGTGAACTTACATAAAGTGTAGTGTGTTCCAGAACACAATACAGTTAGATGTTAGTAGTGAAGGGGGTAGATAACAAGAAGAAAGCTTAAATGGAGACTCCCCCAGAGAATTTGGAAGAAGGCTGCAAATTGATCTACTGAATTAAGCTACCACTGACATAACTATCAACTGTAGCAACAATAAGTAGCTATTACATTAAAGAATGTTTTCTGGATTGAATTTAAAGCAATAAAAGGGAAATCTTTGCATCAGTATTCCATGCCTACTGAAGTTTTTAAGTTTTGGATAAGCTGTCATCTCATATAACCAAATCTTTACTACTTTCGCATTTGATTTTGACACCTGTTTGGGGACAACAGAGCAAAGTATAAAACAAATCTAATACCTGTAAATGTAGGGTCCTGATTTTTACATTAAAAGAATAAAAACATACACTATGGTCAAATACCTAGCTCCCAATATAACCAAACTCAAAAACTATAACTTCAAACAAAAAATAAAAGGTGGAAAGTCCTTAATTTTAATCTTGTATTTTTCCAGTTCTGTGTATTTGTGTAAATTTAAGATATCTGACGCTTTACAACACTTACAGTTTGGGATTAACTACCAAGGTGATGATATAATTTTATTTACCCTTGCTAACTTGACCATGACCTCTCTTCACTTTTCATTCATTCAAGATCATGACCCAATTAGCAAAACGAAGGAAATTTATCTATACAAGAACTTTTTTAACTTAAATATTTGAAGATTTCCAAGGTTCAACATTCAGCAAAACTTCACTACTGGTCATTTTAGTAACACCTTCGCCAAGATGAATCCTTCCTTGCAGTTTTCTTACCAAATTACCTAAGATTCTGTTGCAAAGTAACTGTCAAAAGTGAAGTCAAAAAGTAACTGTACCTCCACAAAGTTTGGTTCTGAGGACTTCTACTCTTACAGCTTTGATTACCCTACCAGATTCAAAACTTAAGTTATACTGAAAGACTTTTTATCCTTCAAATTTGGCATGCCACTTACTGGCCAGACACTTCAGGGAACATATTGTAGAAGCATATTTTAGTGTTCGTAGAGTACATGTCAAAGTGGACATATGCTCTTTCATCAAGAAGGAAAAGAACTTTCAAATTTAAGAGAAACAACCTCATTTAGAGAGCAGTGGGAAATACCTTAAAAATTCATCTAAAAGTAATCCAGTGGTTCAAATTTGTTAGCAGATAGTTTGAAATGCAAGCATTACAATTATGACTAAATCTGAAAACTTAAAATCAAAATTTAAACTCACACCTATTCTGTAAGAATTGGTTCCAATAAATGTGTATTTATAATTCACCCAGAAGTAAGAACATTTGTGGTAGTATGAACCCACAATGTTGGGTGACTTCCATTTTAAATTCTTATGAAAATACACTTTAAAAATGGTTAAGTATATTAAAACATATTAATACACCAGAGCATGGCTTTATGAACTTATGAAAATAAGATAAATGCATGGAGGATGCATCGACATTTTATTTTTGAACTCTCACAAAAAAGTGGCATAAAATGAGATACCCCAATCATATCTTTCCTGCTAAGCATCAAAAACTGCATACCCAAATTTTCTGTCACGTTACACTGCTTACTTTTTCGATGCATAGTTCACCACTTTATTTAGATATTACCATTCATTCCCGCCAACTGTTTCTCCCAACAGAATCATATTCACTTTATGACCATACTGTGTACTATCTGCAATCATTTTACATTTAAAAGAAAAGTGCTATTTATAATGTTTATCATTCTTGCCAGTATACTTTTACAAGTCTTTGACATGTTCTATGTGAAAAATTTATAGATGTACAATAAAGCTTCATTGTAAGGATTTTCAAATAAACTAAGATGCATTTTGTGTTTGTCTAAAAGGCTGGGTAATGAAGCCCCAGGGACTTGTTTATGCATAGTGTTTTCCCAGCAGGAGAACCAATATTGGTCAGTTCTCCTGTCCTCAGAGGCCTTTCTCCCTAAATGGAACAGCATTAGCTTTGTTCTTTAAGTCTAATTAACAACCAAATCATAAATTGTAGTCTTTGTCCAACTGGATTAAGCTTTCAGCAATATTTGTGTTAAATTCCTACTGCCTTGCATGATGTAAGGTAAAAAGGAAAGTCAGGGAAAAATTGTAAATACCCAAAGCAAGAAGGTATACAAGTTTAATGCATTAGCCTCTTATCCCGAGAGATCATGGCTCCTATCTGTCTTAGGTCGCACTTTTAAAGAGTTGAATGATCCAGAGAAATCCCTCATGAGTATTTAGCTCTATCACAGAGTCCCTGAACAATTAAGACTCTCTGCTCAATTTATGGCTCTCAACTGGACTAGCTAGTGGCACAACAGGTCAAAAAATGAAGGTGTTCTTGTAAATTGTTCTCACAGTAAACTCATACTACCTCTTAGGGCTATTTCAGGACTAAATGAAATAATTACTCTAAGCACCATACTGGCCACTCAGTCATTAAAACACAGTAGCTCATATCACAGTCCTTTCTATTATTATTAACTGACCGGAAGAACTTAGACAAACATCCTATATAAGTATGTGTTTATTTAGAACCTAATGAAAATCTGTATTGTAAAAGGTAAGATAATGAATTTATTTTTATATTCCTGAAATTCTCTGTCTTTATTTTGATTCTTTGCTTATAATACTTGAGATATTCCCCAGAACACCTAAACTAAATGCGTATCTGCAATGCAAACAATTTTTCTGAGGTTTATGTGTATTTTTCTTGATAGGGTCATTTGATGTTAAGATGGGCTTTCTTAGCATTTCTGTACATGAAAATAAATTATTATAAGAGACTTGGTGCCATTTCCGAAGTTCCTTAAAGTAACATCAGCATAAGTATTCTGTACATAGATTTGCATTTTTTATAGTCCAGTAATCAAGCTATTGACTAAAACTCCTCTTTTCAAACTCTAGTACAGGAGAGCTAAAACAAGTGCTTTTCAAAAGGCTTTAGCCAAGATAAAAGCACAAAGTATGTTCACCCAAAATATAATGCTTCCTTGCTTGATGCAGACTGCCGAGATCTTGTATGTGTTTCATTGGTTATAGTGCTACATTTCACTGTTTTCTCTAAAAAAGAAGTTATACAGGGTTTGTGTGAAAAGAAAATAGAATTCATTTTTATCTGCTAAACTGGGAGGAATGCTACAGGAGGCATTCAAGTCAGGGTTTGTTTATAGAGCTCTCAGAGACAATATCTTTATTTTGAGAAACATCTGGCAGAACAGTTCAGAATGGAGGTCAAAATTCATGTTTACTATTTTACACATAGATAATGTCACTAGGAAAACCTTGAAAATGCCTACAAAACAAGATTATTGTGTTGAAGAATTAGAATTTTCCCACATTTAAGTTGCTTGTATAGTTTTAACTGTCTTTGCTTAATAATTGTTGTTTAATGGAGATATGAATCTTCTTATCAAAAATTTCATTCATTCTTCAGAAAAAGGTCGTTTCCACAGAAAAATAATTTATGACTACAAAACAGTACATAGTTTCAAATTCAATATTAAATCAGACTAAACTACTTCTTATTTTTCATGGAGATATAAAGAACTTGGATAAGAGGACTAACTACCATCACTGGTAACTGACCCGATTTTGCATTGCAAACCTCAACTAACTTGTTTTAAACTGACATTTTTATATTCTTAGTATATTTTTTATACAATTATTGATATTGCTGGCCACATCAAATAGTATTTTTACTCCCTTATATATTTTATATGAAACTGTTATGTGTTCAGTATGTTTATATACTTAAATATCTTAAAGATCTCATAAAGTAAACATCATATTTCAAAGACTACCTGTTTAGGGGATATAATATCAAAAATAAACTCAGTATTCAACAAAAGAAGTAGATTGAATAGGCACTGTTTTGACATGTTCAAGGTTTGCTATTTCTTTATGTCATAGTGATTGAGTACTTGTAAGTGATACATTTCCCCATATCCCTGATAAAAGAGGGCACAGATATCTTCTTTAAAAAACAGTTATCATGACATATGAGGTAAATATCATTTATCATCTTTCCATGGTCACTTCTAAGAGAGTTTGTTACAAATCTTATCTTTGTGTTCTTGTCTCAGCAAACCTGTAACTTCGGTTTCCATCCAATCTTCAAGAGGGTCCACATTTTAACCCTATCATATCTACTTACAATAGTTCACAAAATGAAACAGTGAATTAAGCATTTACAAAGTTTGCAGCACCATAAAAAATAAACAGTAGTTTAATTAGAAGTCCAAATGAATGTGATAGAATGTCTACTATAATATTTTTACCTAAAAATATATTTTATATAAAGGAAATTCCTGCATTTGAACCAGGAAACTATTAATAACTACCTCCCTCTCTCTTACTTTCTGTCTCTGTCTCTCTCTCACCCTCTTACATACACACCAGTAATTACTAGACTGCACTAGTAATCAGATTTCAAGTTTTAAATATTTTCTCTTGAGCTATATATACGTTATTATTTCCTACCAAGCACTGCTTAAAATACATAGCAAAGGACCCGCCTCATTCTGCTTTTTGGCTCTTAGACTACAGATCTAAAAATATACTTGCAAATAACCCACTGGAAGAGATTTGTAATTTCAGAATCAATTTTTTTAAAATTTTGATGACTATAAATGTAAATAAAGATGCTCAACTATCAAGATGCATAATAAAAAGGTTCTCTTTTTATACAATAAAATGTTATTGCAAGTTTTAC
This sequence comes from Galemys pyrenaicus, assembly GCA_019455555.1. Taxonomy (NCBI): domain Eukaryota; kingdom Metazoa; phylum Chordata; class Mammalia; order Eulipotyphla; family Talpidae; genus Galemys; species Galemys pyrenaicus. The sequence continues at coordinate 2,626,298 of JAGFMF010011629.1, forward strand.
CCTAAAAATAATACATTTTGTTTTAGCATGATGCATTTAAAGTGGTCATCTGCTTTCAACTAATCAGGAATTCATAGATGAGTATGACAATGCCAAGTAAAAGCACACTTATTCTCAAACAAACCCAGTAAGCAATGCTAAGATACTCATTTTTCCCCTTTGTTTCCAGGGCATTGATGAGGTGGCAGGCATCAGAATTTTTTGCCATAATCCTGACAGGTCATTTTGCATATAAAACACAACTAGATTTTAATAATCCTCTAGGGTAAAGGTAACTCTGTTTTGACAAATATTGGTGCTTCCCTTCATATTATTTAATCCTTTATTTGGAAAAAATATCATATACACTAATCTATCCATGTGTTTGTAAATTCATAAATTTGGCTTTTGCCCTGCTGAGTAAATCATGTCTAAGTAAATAAGCCCAATGTTTCCAGCCTCCCTCACCCCTTGTGTTTTGGTAACCCTGATAATCCAGAGTTAGAATGAAATTTAAAAAAAGAAAATCAAAGAATTTTGATATATAAGAAAAGCAATAAAATCCTGAAACTTTCACACTTAAAGTAATGACACTTCTGTTCTCACTAGTTTATACCATTTGGAAACCCAATATTTTAAAGTAATATAGAGGTGGGAAGTTATTTTATTTATGAAACACATGTGATACTGGTAGTATCTTGTAGTTGGATCAAGGGATTACATTTAACATCTTTTATCATTTACTGATTTCATCACATACATGAAGGAAATACTTCCCAAAATACAAACAACGATGTAAAACAACAGTAGCTCAACAAATAAATATATAATGTAGGAGAGTCATTTTAGATTTATAATGAAATAAAATACAGATAGAACATACCAATCGAAAATCAATTATAAATTTATAAATTAGTTTTGTATATGTTATACTTCATATATAATTATTGGAACAACTGAGCTTTAGAACTCAAAAGAGACACAACTGATTTTCCTATAATTTATTATAGGGACTCTAAATATAGAAATAAAGAAGTTGGCAAGGTTTTCTAGGGTTTTTAAAGAGAAAAAAGGACGAATATACAGAATAATTCACAAAGCATCAAGTATGAGAAGCTACAGGCCCTCCCCGGTGGCTCAGGGTTTAAGTCTCAGTACTATCAACAGGATGGCCTGAGTTGAATCCCCGGCCAGGGCACTGACCCACGTGTGACTCAGCAGACTTCTCCTATTTCATGTTCTGCTCCCCTTGGCAGTGTATTTCAGTACATCTACCTGTTCTGCTCACCACTCCATCTCTGGGTGAATCCTCTCAACACCCCCACAACTGGCCTATACCCCAGTTCTATAAAAAAATAAGTAAGATCTTTAAAAAATGAAGTATGAGAAGGTACAGATGCTACAGTGGAACTGAAGTACATTATACCTACAACTGTCATTATGTTCATCTGTCTGTTAAAAGAAGTAAAACAATTGTAAAGGTAAATATAATATTAATTGAAAATATTTTTTATTAAACATTTTGAAACTGATTTTGTTAGTTTCAAGTATATTTATGTTAAACTGACATTCAATAACTTTCAGGGTATAGTTTATGTGTTGGATAACTAGGTCCTTTCGGCACTTTCAGATTCCCAACACTGGTAAATTGAACATTATGCATTTTATAATTTCAAATGAAAGAATTAGTATGCACTTCACTGATTGGGCAAATCTCAAACTAATCTAGACAGACAAGTTATCTCAATAAGATTCAATATTAAGTCTAGATTGTTCTGATCTAGCTATTCTAGAGAAGAAATATTTTAATATAGATGGCTTATTTAATCATAGCTGCTTTTTATTTTTGTTTTTATGATAAAATTAGTCTTATTGTCTTCATTTTCATTTATTACAGTGAGAATTTTATAGGAGAAACAATAGCTTTGATTATATTTATAACAATGATGATAGAAAATGAATAACATTTTCTTCCTGCCTCTTGTGTACTGGAAGTAAAATTTATAATTAACACTGTTGAGGTTTCATGTATCTTAAATATGTATAAAAAGTCAATGCGACAATTCATCAATATTTCCTAATAAAAAAATTCTAATAATAGAAATGCTGCATGCTTAAAGGCAAATCAGTGTTAGAATTCTGACACAGAAAAATAGTTATTGGTTTTGAATTACATTATCAATCTCCTAGAGCCATGGTTGTAAAATAAGATCACTAATATCTACCTTAAGGATCATTATCATATTCATTTATTTATTCATTCATTTATTTTCAAGAAATTGGGTGTAGATAAGAGGCATGTGGAGGAAGGGGTATGAGAGGATTCACCAAAGACAGACTGAGGAGCAGAACAGGCAGATCCACTGAAATACACTGCTGAGGGGAGCAGCAGGTGAGACAGGATTTAACTGCACCATATGATTTAACTCCCTGGCCGGGGATCAAACTTGTGCTACAATGGCTGGTGATAGCTTGATAACACTGGGACTTTACCCCAGTGCCACCAGGGAGGCCCCATTGTCATATTTAGAGATAACTTCTGAAAGAAAATGTCTCATTACAAAATCCATCCTTTTTTTTAATTATTTCTTTTTTCGTAAAGTCCTTTATTGTTCTCTGTGCTCTGGATAAACTTAATTTGTATTTCACTGAGGTCCTGGCTTTACCAGTTAACTATGTGTTAGAATTTAGATTTTTCAGTTTTTGCTGGGACTTTTCTCTCTATCCTGAAGGTCCTTTTTAGTTATCCTACTGTTCCTTCAAACTATCACCTCCTACTCTATTACTCATTTATTTTTTGACCCCTTACTAGCTGGAATCAAAAGTGATTAATTGATGGACCCGAACTCTGTAAAACCAACAATGAACCTTCTGATCTTCAAAATTTTAGGAGTTTACTTCATTTTTCCATGGCATTAAATATTACCCACCACTAATCTCCTTAATCTCTTGGGTATCCCTTCTACCTATAGCCTGAAAAGCTTATTTCTTCCTGTGATTATCCTTTCCTTCTTCCTCCTTCCCCCACTCTCTTCTTTCTTTTTTTTTTTTAATTGAGGCAACAGTGATTTCTATCACTGTTTGTATTTTGCAAGTACAGGGTCCCCCTTCAGTTATCGTTACCATAGCACACCTACAAACAAAGCACCCAAGCCCATCACCACAGTCCACTGTGCTCCTTCCCACTTTAATCTTACCTCTCTCCTCCCCATCTGCCTCAGTTGCATAGTCAATTCTCAAGGGTTAGTTTTGAGTTTGGCTTTGTCCGATCCTTTATTTGTTTTCTCGATATTCCACATGTAGTGACACCATCCAGTTATTTATGGTATTTGTCTTTCTACTTCTAACTTATATGGCTCAGAATAATCTACTCTAGCTCCACCTATGTTGCTATAAATGCATGAGATTTTCTCTTTAGATAACTGAGTAGAATTCCATTGTGTATATATACACCATTTCTTCCTATCCACTTCTCTGCTTTTTTTTTTTAAGATTTATTTATTTATGCATACAAGCACTGGGGCACAGGCCAGAGGTGTGGGGGATGAGAGGATTCACCACAGACAGAGCAGGGAGCAGAACAGGCAGATCAACGGAAGTACACTGTTGAGGGGAGCAGCGGGCGAGGCAGGAGAGGTCTGCCATGCCATGTGGGTCCCCTCCCTGGCCGGCAGCAGGGATCGAATTTGTGCTGCAGTGGCTGTGGTTTGCTTCATAGTGTGTTGCTTAACCCACTGCGCCACCAGGGAGGCCCTTATCTGCTTTTGGACATGCAGGTTATATGCATAGTTTGGTGACTGTAAATAACGCTGCTGCAATGAACATGGGAATGCAAGTTTCACTTAAAATTGGTGTTTCTGTATTCTTTGGGTTGATACCTAGAAATGGAATTTGGGGATCATATAGTATATTTATTTTTAATATTTTGAAAAACCTCCATATACTCTGTCTCTTCTGCTCCAAAAATACCTATTTTCAAAAACCTGTTCCTCAGCACTATGTGTGCCTACAATTTACTTTCTAGTAATTTGCCTTTATCATTCTCAACAGACAACCACTTTACATTTACCTGTATGTAAATCCATGATACTTATTAGATATTTCCCTGGGTATATGAACACATTTCCTTCTTTATAAACTTACCCAAGTCCTCATTATGTTTAATGGGATCTATCTTTGTGGCAGCCCACACAAAAATACTTATTAAGCTTTGCAAGGTCTATTTTCAAATATCTCTTACATCCATTAGGCTCTATTTCTGTGGCTACTTAGCTATTTTAGGCTGTGATTACAATAAACTCATCAACAAGTTCTGTAAGCTACAAAGTCAGCCATTCTGTTAGAATCTGAGAATATAAAAATGAACATTATATAATCTCAGTCTTATTTGTCCAATTATAGATACTGAAATTTCCACCAAATGACATTTTTCTAAGATAATTATATACAACATGAAAAGGATATTTTAAGTGAAATCCATACTTGTATGTATTTCTCCTTCTGATACTGTATTTTTTTTAATTTGACATTGAAGAGTTATCTATGTCAAGCAAACTTGTCAATATTTTATTTACTTCCCAATAAACATATTTCACATATAATTAAGAAAATGTACATATATTATTGCTTATATTTTCTATAATTTTATAACATTGACCTACATGTATATCCTTACTTATATTTTCAATCATATTATATCACCAGTATGAAAACCTTCTTTCTTCCAACTTCTTGATATGCAAGCCCCAGACCCACCAATCCTTTCTGAGCATACAGAGTTGTCAGCTTTACATCAATCATTATTTGGTTTCCACAACCTGAAGAGATCCTTTTAACTCTAAGCATTCTACATGCATCATTTCTAGAATAGTCTTTTAACAGTCTATCATAATTTCTGATCTTTACATAATATCCCATTTAGACAAGATTTCAAGGTCACCAATGGCAAGATCTTATTTGATTTCTCTTCCTATTTCCCTCAATGTGGTATACTTAGAGAATGCTTTACAACATTTTGTCAATTAAATGGTTACAGTTCCAGTCTTAAAGTTTTACTCAGAAGTTCAAGAACTTCATGAACCTCAGAATTTACAAATGAAGCTGATGCAAGATTTAGAAGGATAAAACACATACACTATAATTAGAGCAAAACTAACTCCAGAGATTCAGGTTATGTTGTCCAGCAGTAAAGAAATCTCCAGGGCCTTCATTTATTACACTGATCGTATAAACATGCTCCTAATCATTTGGTGAGTCTATCTATAAATATTTTTTATTCTTGAGATTGGGTTCATGTTTAATGGTAACTAATGATGTCCAGAGTCATAAGGGACTAGATAGCGAACCTTAGCCACAACCTAATGTGAAATATATGATGATTAAAGATAGCAAAAAATTGACACTATGTGCCAATGAGATAAACTGCAAAATACAAATGGATAATGATAGCAGAGTGATTCATCATGGCATATCAATTAAAAATAAAGAACAACAGAAAATGTAACTAAGGAGTTCTTGGTCTTGTGAACTTTTTAATGTTTATGGAGGAGCAAGTAAAGGAAAAACACACTCAAGTTTTGGAGGTTTTGTGTATATGTCTGGTGCTTTTGTATTGTTTCTAAGAAATCAATGCATTAATAACAAAACATAGCCACCATACAAAGTTATAGAGAGAGTAATCTGAAGTAGAGCATAATGACTAGATGAGGGAGCAAGACAAAGAAAACTTACTTTTTCCCTTTTAAGTTTCATTCTACAGCCTAGGATAGGGAGAATACATGATATAATGTTTAATAAACCTGAAGTAGCATTTCCATTCAAAGACAGATTTTGTGACTTGTACTTTATGAAAAGTGCCACATCACAAGGTCTTGGATAACACATATATAACTTGGTTACATGCATCTCTAGACAGTCTTTATCACACTTTTTTAAAAGTTCCTTCAACTATGGGATAACCTCATCATTATGGAGACAGTGTACAGCACACCGACTCACTGTAGTTTCAGGGATAAAGCTACAAATGGCACCAGGCCCTGCTTCTGTCAGCTCCCTATTCATTTAGACCCCCTCCATCTAAGTTCTGTCTTCTCATCATCTGATCGATAGGTTGGCAGCTCTCTTGGCTAAACTACTCAATTTAGGAGGATGGACTGTTGCTCTCTCATGTATTATTCAAAAGAATGGGCTTGAATTCAATCCTTCCCCTATCACACCTCAGACAGAATTAATCACTCCCTCCTTCAGAATTACTGTTCTAGCTTGTACATACCTCTATTACTGTGCTGATCACACTGTACTCTACTGTATTACAATAATTTATTTACATGTCTTTCTCGTCCCCAAGACAGGAACTCCTGTAAGACAGGAATTGTGTATGTCTTTGTTGTCCCAACTGCAGGCACAAAGTCTGTACTTTGTCAGGCCGCAAGCAAAGTTTGTTGGCTGGATGAATAAATAATGAATGATCTGGCAATACCCATAATTATTAATATAAATTTCTAATAATGTATAAGATACCAACATTATTTATCCACATATTCAGTTCTATCTGTTGGAAATCTCTTTATAGGCAGCATTTTAATCTCAACTGATTTGTTAAGGATGATTACAAAAAAGTAAAGATTTTTGCATAAACCTCTATGTATAAAATAATGATCTACAAAGACTAAGAAGGTGACTGACATTTTCATACAAGAGGATAAATATAGCCATCACTATACTGATTTCTGTGGCTCATGAAGGACCCAAGGATAACTTAACCAAAATCAATCATTGTAGGGGGCCTCCCTGGTGGCACAAGGGGTTAAGTCTCAGCACTATGAAGCTATCTACAGCCACTGCAGCAGGAGTTCAGTCCCAGGCCAGCAGCTAACCCACTTGGAGCAGCAGACCTCTCTAGTCTCACCCACTGTTCCCTTCAACAGTGTATTTTAGTAGATCTGCCTGTTCTGCTTCCAGTCTGTCTCTGGTGAATCCTCTTTCCTACTCCCCTTCTACTACCTCTAGCCTACATTCCAGTTCTTGGTATGCATAAATAAATAAAATAAATCTTTAAGATAAAATCAATCATTGTGTTAATAAGAGACGTGGTAATTGTTGTTCCTACTTAAAAGATACTTGATTTCATTATATTACTTTCTACAAAATTCTGTCGATCAATTTTCATGTGACTTTGCATTTTAAAATATTTTCAGTATAAACATTTCATAATTTATACATATGAAAATAATGAGGACCGCAATAATACATTCTGAAGCATAAAAAGCTAGTATATATGGTATTATTCTTATCAGTTACAGGAATCATCGATTTTCAACACAAATATTTTAAGTTCTATGTGATTTGGTTATGTTTCCTTCTTATTCCTATTTAATTATTACAAGTTTGTAGAAAGAGAGACTCATTTTGCATACCTCACGAATCCCAGGCATGTGTGAGAACATATTAGCTAAGTATTAAACTTATGTTTTGATTATTGTTTTATTCCACATACTTAAAATTATATTTTGAGATAAAATGTGGCAGACAAGTACTACTTTAATAAATTCATACCTACAGTTTTAATCATGCATGAATTTACTTCTCAAGCTGACACATGGCATGGCAAAATATATGAAAATAAGAGCTATCTCTGAGCTTCTCCTGAAGGCACAGGTTACATTTCATGCCCTCTACTATCATTATCTCCACAACACACCAGATAATCTTTGTAGGTCATCACATCGAACTTAACAGGACTTTAACTCAGTACAAAACCCTATATTGCTAAAAATTGCTGGAACAATCAAAAGATGGTTCAGTTTCTCTCTGGCATTCACTCTGCTACAACAGGTGGGCAACATTAAACATTGGCAACCAAATTAGATTTAAATAATCTAGTATTTTTAAAGGCTACCTTTATTTAATTAGACACTGAAGGTCCCATGTAGAGGATTATTTGAATTTGCAGTGGCAAGTATGTGCAAATTTCAATAATGGTATCTGTTGAATACTGGCAGCAAGCTAAATGCAGCTCAGCAGAATCTGAACCAGAAGTCATGCTTGTACAATTTACTTGAGCACTATAAAGGTCAGTATTAAAAGCTAGGTGATTTTTGTGAATTTTAGAGGTAGATAGTATGGACAAAATCAAAATAAACAAAAACATTCATATTTTATCATAGTGTCATATATATTAACAACTTTCAAAAATATCTGGGAAGCACTGAAGAATACATTTGCTTTCTAACATAAATATGAAATGAAAATTTAATTTATATTAAAGAAAATACATTCCTAAAGCATTCATGCGTTTCATAGCATTTCCTTTCAAATTCAATTTCTCTTACTCAATTGAGATATATATAGAAAAATATTGAGAGGATTCCTACAGACATTTTAGAAATATTTTCTATTCTTTCTCTTCTCCTAATTCATGTAAGAATTTTGTACTCAACTGATTTTTTTTTCTTAGTATTTTAAACTTTTCCTTCCACACTTGGTTTGGTGATTCAAATTATGTTGATTTTCTGCAGTTGGACTATACCAGGGGGTCCATGCAAAAGATGGTCCCCGGTCCATGCAAAAGATGGTCCCTGTTCTATTTCCTCTTTATAGTGCCATATATCACTTACAAGTGTTTTTAGTGGTAAACAGAAGATTAAACGTAAGTGTTAAAACTCAGCAACACGAAACATGGGGGAAGAATGTCTGTGGCTCTTTTCCAGGCGGCAAATTAAAGCATCGCTGGCAGTGGCAGTCCAAACAAGCTCTGATGCTTTTATCGACTGCCTCACCATCTCAAACACAGCCCCGGATTTAGTCAATACTTGTCATTCCATGGGAGCCACTAACTCACTGTTGCTGTCAGTTTTCCTTATCTAATTACAAATGGGCTCCCGTTCATGAAAGTATCTCCTTAACAGAGTAGACCCAGGACCACAACTTGTTAAGAGTCAATTTAACCAACTGTAGCATTGTTTAAGATCTCTTCCCAAGGTCACAAATAGTTCCTTGCTAACAGCAATCTTTTTTCTTCTTTCACATTTTAGATTTGCTCAGTTGTTTTTTACAGAAAACAACTAAGTCTAATGGTAATTTAAGACTACATGTTTCTATAGAAGATTTTTTAAAAAGACTAAATATGGACAGCAAAAGAGTGTCAACCATTCCTTTTAATGTTATTGATACTTTTCTTAATACTGCTTTAAAGTGTGCCAATTTTTTCTTTCCCACAATTTTCATGAGAAATTCAGTTTTAATGTCTGTACATAAAATATTCATGATTTTTAAATTTAGCATTTTTTTTCAATTATAAAGCATATATATGTTTGTACACATTCATACATTAAAGGGTAAAATGTATCTGATGGCATGATAGAAAACCAATTGTAAATTAGACATGCATATGAGTCTTCTATTGAATTTAATTTTTTTTTCAGGTTTATTAAGTAAACTTGCCTATAGCAATTCAATATCCTGAGAAGGGATGAGTATTAGCAAGTGACCAGGAGTTTTGTGCCTATTGTTAAGGATGGAAAGGACATTGGTCACCTACACCTAAAGGCAGTCACTCAATATTAAAGTTGTCTGAATTTGCATTATGCAAAGTTTTTCATTTTCAATGTTCCTAAGAAATATTCTGCAACTAACAGTAATGTGAATAACCAATTTACAAATAAAAATACATAAATATGTCTATAACATGATCTGTTAATATATATCTGAAATGCAATAAGCATATCACAATGAATTATTTTGGAAATACTGGCAAACACCCAAGTCACCTACTTGCCATCAGTATACAAGCACGCCTTGTGTCACTAGGATGCCTAACAACTGTGTGATTAGAGTAAACAGAATAAGTATTTACTTTCTAATTCACATCAAAAGATACTTTGGGAAAAAAGATTAATTTTTTTTTTTTTAGTATAAGTAGCCTTCCTATTCATTTCTCCAGAGTACAAAATATAAGGAAAAAAAAAACAACAGCTCTCTTTGAGAAAATGGATCTAAGAATAGTTTAATGTAATAACCAAGCCAAAAATACCCTATGTATACTGGGAATTTTCATATATATGAAGCAACAAATAATTGTTTATACATTGAAAAGATAGTGGAATTATTTCAAAGAATAAAATGATACATATTCAAAGTGATACATATCAATTATTTAAAAATTTTTCTCTTTGCTATTTCTCATAATCCTATGCCCTCAATTGTTTAGTAATGCAAGATGTCTCATCATTATGCCAAAGCACTGAAATCAGTTTGTGAGTTTACATTCTATGTTAAACAAGCATATTTTGGAGTTTTACGTCAGTGATATTGAACATGAATTGAGGACATACACACACAAGAAAGAGCACCCCTTCCCCCCACAAAAAACAAACAAACAACCATATCATCATCAACATATAGTTCTACATGGTAAAACTTTTGAGGGAGTCTGCCATTTTATCTTCACATCTGTGTGTTGGGAACTGTATAAGTCAAATGATCAAGACAAGGGAAAGATACGTATGGATTATACAGGTCATACATTAATGGAAGGGTATGCATTGGATGACTGCAAGGGTTTCCTTCTACTGCTATCTCCAACTATCCTACCATATATAACAGTCAGCACCCAATAGTATTTCCACTCACTCATTTTCTCTTACAGTTTTCTTTGGTCTCTACTTTGTGTTAGATTTTATTTTGTTTCTAGTTTATCAATTGACTACTTCTCTTACATGGAAGTTTTATAAGAACATGTCTTAATCTCTATTATCTACTGCTTTTCCCGGAGCATAGAACAATACCAGGTACACAGCAGATGTTAATACATAATAGCTGAATAAATAAACTAGAAAAAAATTTGAAGGAGTTTAAGAATAATGGGATGCTAAGTGTAACATTTCATTTACATATATACAGTTATTAATGGAAGAGATTTATGTTCATTTCACTAATAAAAAAGGGAAAATATATCTATAAAATCACCATGGTCTTTATAGAGTATGTGATATTTTTCTCTTCTACCCGTTATAAATCTAATTTTAACATAGATAGTTAATCAGAAAACAATGGAAAGATAGAGTGAAACAACCACCAACAATAAGCTCATGTGAAATGATTCATCATTATCTTATAAAAAGTATATTATAACAAAGTATATTTTGGTGCTTAAAGTAGCTACCTTCTAAGAATGAAAGGACAAGGTACTACTAATCTATCTATATGAAAGAAAAACAGATGCACTGAACTTGAATTTTTGTTAAAATGCAAAACTCAAAACACTTCAGCTGCCTTTTCATGTTTTCTTATTATATAATTAGTGAAACATGTACCTGAGTCTTATAATACAAATAAAAGTGGAGTTAAACACATAACTAACTACAATAAACTTCGCTTTTAACACCTATATAGGGTACTTTTGTCTATTTTTCATATTTTTAGTCAAATATTTAATTTACAAAGCAAATTACAGATTATTAATTTTAAATCTAAAGATATGCATTTTGGAAAAAGGAGTCTAAAATTTTTGTTTTTATTCTCTACACGGACATATCAACTTTACATTTTTACTTTTTGGCTTTAGTCAGATTCTCAATCCTAAACATGGAAGTTTTATATAATAAGCCTAAACAGCAGCTCACCAAAATAAGATATCACATACATCTTGATAAAAATTCCTTTTGATCTGTAGTGCAGACCACAGTACTAGAGCCTTAAATTAATAAAGCTTAATCCTTAAAGTACATGAAACAATTTATCCTCATTAATCTAATACCTTTTCTCAAGTTTTTTTTTTTTTTTTAAAGATGTATTTATTTATGCATACAAGCACTGGGGTACAGGCCAGAGGTTTGGGGGGTGAGAGGATTCACCACAGAAAGCGGGGAGCAGAACAGGCAGATCAACGGAA